>CM035430.1:147433097-148633097 GCA_020310875.1 Ceratopteris richardii
AAAGTGGTCCTGTTTGTTACTGTGTTTCACATATGAAAGCAACACTCCTTTTGTTGATGGAATATGCAATCACGTATTTCCATCTGACATCTCCTATTTACATTGGAGAGAAGTGGCACATATGCTTTCATGCTACCTCATGGAACACTTGAGAGCAATGTGTTTTGCATACCCTCTATGAAAAAAAAGTGCCCCACCTCTTCCAACCCCCCATTAAAATTTTGGTGAATCTCACAGAACATAAACTTCTTCATATTTTAATCATATTTCTATTTATTTTCTTTTTATTATTATTCTTACTTTTGAAGTTTTATTATTGAACTACTCTTCCACTTATGCTTGAACAATCAAAGTGAACAATACATGCACCTTCAGTACCTCCTTATCCCCCACTTTCGAGGGATTATCATACTGCACTATGAGATTTGAACCCTAAACCTCACAATTTAGGATTCAAAGTGTTTTTCACTTCACCACATATCCCCAACTATTGAATTTATTATTATCATATATATATATATATATATATATATATATATATATATATATATATATATATATATATATATATATATATATATATATATATATATATATATATATATATATATATATATATATATATATATATATATATATATATAGTTATTAATGTATATTTCACCCTCATTTTCTCTTCCCTAAAAACAAAGACACATTTTCTTTTGAAACAACAAGGAAATATATTAAATTAATGAAAGGAGTTTACAGATGTTGGAGTTTGAGGTCTATGGAAGCATGCAAACAACACAAGGAAAAAGAAGATGCTTGGAGTGCAACACACAATACAATGTATTATGAAGAGGATGTACAAAGATAAGTGACCTATTAGGGTTATAGGCATATATACAAGCTAGGGGCGAAAACCTCCTAAAGAGGGAAAAAAGTACCCTGACGGTCCTAGTGTGTTCACACACATCACTACCTAAATGTATCTACAAATCCCCCCTGGGAGTGATGCAGTGAACAAGGAGTTGGCACTCATGTATAAGGAAGTGCCAAACTATGTGGAATCAATCCACAAAAGGAAGTAAGTTTGAAGCTTTACGCAAAGCTTCAAAAATCTCCCTATGTAGAGCCTTTGTGAAAAGGTCTACAATGTTCTCCTGTGTGGGCATGTATGACAAACTAATCTATCCAATAGAGAACCTCTCCCTAACATTGTTAAAAAATAAAGAAGCAAGGTCGTATATATTTTGCAAAAAGGATTTTCTTCAAATGGAATGAAAATACAAAAATGAAAAATGGAAGCATTTACTTCAGCAAGTAGTGGAGGCCAAAAGCAAATCAGTCAAAAGAGAATCAATCCAAAAATTGAAATGAATGAGAAGAGTGGCTATTCAAAGAAGTGGAGGTGTTATGGGGAAGAGCTCACGAAGTCATCATGAGAGATCGTGGTCACTTGGCTAAAAAAGAGGCAAGGTAGGACACTCAAGTATAGAGGAAGAAGGCATTGAAGTCCCCTTGTAGGTAGTTTGTTTGGTTTCAATCATTTCATTTTCTACAGTCTCATAGACTATGTCCAGTCGCTCACCATTTGTAGGTAGCATGATTGCAAGAGTCATATCTCTCAACGTATGTAACCATTTTTAGATTTTAAATATTCTTTGGAAAGTTACCTTGTGTACTTCCAATCATTTCAATAATTTAGAGTTTCTTTGGTTCCAATCATTTCATTTTCTACAGTCTCATAGACTATGTCCAGTCGCTCACCATTTGTAGGTATCCTGATTGCAAGAGTCATATCTCTCAACATATGTAACCATTATTGGATTTTAAATATTCTTTGGAAATTTAATCTTGTGTACTTCCTCTATCCAAAACAGTTTTGTCAAATTCACATGATCTATCAGCTATTAAGTTTTTAGTGAAGACTAGTTTTTAGCCTAACTAAGTGGATAGGCAGCCTATTTTGAGGCAAAGAGTTTCCAAACCAAAACTACTCCAAATTGAGTGTTTGATAACTCATCTGAAAGTTATTAGTGTCTAGTTTGAGTGAACAAAGCCTCAAGTTTAGTGTGTTCTTTAGTTAGTATGAGTGATCATTTTAAGGTTTAGATGTAGGTAAAAGTCTTGATCCTCAGAAGGTCTACACTTTCCACTGTGCATAGGAGAGGAATTCTCCAACAGTTGGTATCAGAGTTCAGGAATAGAGCATTGGAGATTGAAGAGACAAAGCATTGGGATTGAAGTAAAGCAAATGAGAAACTACAAATCAAGGGGGAGCTTTGTAAAGTCTAGAAAGAGCACCATAACATTTATGAGGTAAACTTCAAACTTGGAAGTTTTCAATGGTTGATTTAGGATAGCAAGTTGAGATGTTAGATAAAGATAATTTTTAGTCTTAGAGGTATAGAATGACAAATTACCTTAATGATAAAGGTTTATGGAGTCTAGTTACCAGAAAGATCCACAATGAGTGGACCTTCAAGATCCCAACATCACTCCAACACAAAGGAGACAATTTGACATTGGGAAGAGAGGAATCAAAGGGTGATGTTCCTCATTTCACAAATTATTTCTAATGCTATGATTGGTCATGCAAAAAGCCTAGAGATAGCCAAGGAAGTTTGGGAAGCATTGAAAAAGGTTTATTTTACCTCAACAAGGTCTCAGAAGATGCCACATATGGAAGAGGTCGATGAAGAAATAGAGGAAGAGGTTGAGGTTTATCCAATCCTCATAAAGGTATAACATGTTATCATTGGGTTAAAATAGGACATTATGCAAATGATTGTTGTCAAAAGAATGGAAGGCCAAATGGAGGCAACCAAAGGAGCCAAAATAACTATACGACTACATCAAGTGAACGAGACAAGCAAAGCATGCTTGCCCTGAAGCATGAGTACAAAAGCCCAAGAAGTGATGATAAAAAATGGTTTATAGATTCAGGTTGCAACAATCATATGACGTGCCAAGGAGATTTATTCACAAATCTACAAGCTCCAAGTGGAAAAGGATGTGTAGAGACTGGTGTTGAAACTCAACACACAATTGAGCATGTTGGAGAAATCAAGCTTGGAGACAAGAAGGTACTCACTGATGTTCTTCATGTTCCTACTATTGCAAAGAATTTGATTTTAGTAGGACAAATGGCAGAGAAAGAATATCATGTTATCTTCAATGAAAAAGACTAATTTATAAAGAATCCAAAAGAAGGATTAAAGGTTGTTGCTCAAGGAAGGAAATAAGGTAGGATGTTCACTTTGGATATTCAACAACCACATGGAAAGGTGATGTATATTCAGTTTGAAAACAAGAGGATTGCTGAAATTAATTTGTGGCACAAAAGGTTTGGACATATCAACATTCCCAAGCTCAAGGACATGAGCAACCATGAAGTGCTAAGAGGTCTTTCAAGATTCAATGATGACGATTCAATGATGCTGAACTGCATGAGTTTTGTGAAGCATGCCAACTAGGAAATCAAACCCGACAACCATTCAAGAAGAGCAACTATGTGGCAAGGAATGTCCTCGACTTGATACACATAGATGTATGGGGACCATCACAACAACCGTCGATTGTTGGTAATAGATATTTTGTCACTTTTATTGATGATCATTCAAGAAAACTATGTATGTTCTGCATAAAAGAAAAGTCAGATGTGTACTCTATGTTCAAGAGATTTAAAGCACAGATAGAAAAGGAAATAGGACATTACATAAAGACCTTGAGGTATGATGGAGGAGGAGAATATTACACAAGATAAGAATATTTCTTATCTTGTGTAATTCCTCAGTCTAAAATAGTTTTTTCAAATTCATCATGCTCTATGAGTTGTTCAATTTTTAGTGAAGGCCATTTTTCAGCCTAACTGAGTGGATAGGTAGCCTATTTTGCGAAAAAGAGTTGCAAAACCAAAACTGCACCAAATTGAGTGTTTGATAGCTCAGGAATGTTGCATTTTGCCCAAAATACAACCTTCACATACATGTTTACAAGGTGGCTCAATTTTGGGCAAAGAGAACACCATTTTAGATTTCAGCAGGCAAAGCAAACTCGCAAAATTCAGATGACCAAAGCGTGCATGCCAAAGCTTTGCATCTGACATAGCTTGAGAATCTTGAACTAAACATGCTGAATCATTCCCACATATTGCATAATCTATGAGCTTATACAGCCCACGACATAAAATCCCAGAAGCAATAATGATGTTGCCATTTGACAGATCATGAATTGTACATCTATCATCAACAAATTTCACAACCAAGCTAAACTTGGCTAATGAAAACTGATAATAGATTTTTCTTGATCCCTAGCATAAATAAAGCATTTGAAAATGTAAAAGAACTTCCATCAGTAGTAGTCAAAATGATCTTACCAACTCTCATGAAAGGATAAGAGGAGTTATTGGTGCATGTGACAATATTCCCTGTAGGGGTAGACTCAAGTGAAGTGAAGAAACTACGTTGTGATGTAATATGTTTGGTTGCCCCACTATCAAAGTACCAAACACCTGAGTCTACTACAAACATACACTGCTCATGAGAAGATGGGTCAAAAATGCAAACATTAGTAAATGCCCATTCTTCATTCTACACAAGATTAGGAGACTCTATTTTCGGTGTAGAGGCCTCTGCAACAACCATTCAAGCCTCCTCTTTTTGCCTCTTTTGCAGCCAGTTTTGGACCATTCTTTATGACATGATTGTTTCCTTCACAGTACTTGCAAGATAATTTCTACTTTTCTGTTTTCTTATCGTCTTTGTCATCCTTCTTTGATTGTGCAGAATTAGCATATTTATGCTTACTAGTAGATGAACTCCATTTACCTTTGCCCTTCTAACTAGCCAAGAAAGCTTTTTCTACAACGTGCATAATGGACATGTGCTACCTAGACTAATTTTCTTGCAACAGAACATAGACTAACTCCTCAAATGTTAAGGCATTTGGATTGCCTTTCATCATCAAAGGAAGAGTAGAAGTAAAACTCTCATATGAATCTAGAAGACCATTCAAAACAGTCTGGACAAGTGAATTTTCAGGCAAGACTTCATCAGCAAAAATCAATTATTCCTTCAAGTCTTTGATCTTTGTCAGAAGACTATCCATGGAATCTCCTTCATTCATGTGCTCACTCTCCAACTATTTTTGGAGGTAAGCAACATGAGCCTCATTCCTTGCTTGGTATTGTTGGAAACAATATCACATGTGTCCAAAATTCCCAAGACTGGCCATAACATTTGATCTTTACTAGCTACTGTTCTAGTAGTATCTTGAACAAAAGCACGTGGGCATCTTGGCTATAATTTAACCCTTGCAAAGAACCCATCTGAGTTCGAATCCCGATGGTTGCTCATACTATAAGAATCATCTTTTTATCGTATATTAAAAGCAATGTAGAGCCGAAATTAGCGAAGGAGGAAATCGGATACCGATGCCATTTTCGCGATCGATTTTCTTAGAAGCTTTTATGTTAACGATCATTATTGATCGTAGCTTTTTAGAGTGCTTTTGGAGGATACTTCTAAAACTATATAAGGTATCCGTAGGCTCATTGTAATCCATCCTACACCTAATTCAACCCAAGCTTTGGAAGTTTGGTCCCTCAATAGAGGTGGTGCTTCTTAGCACATGGGGCAACCATGTTGCTATCTTGGAGCATGTTGAGGAGCATCTATGGAGTTCTTCTTGGAGAAGAAGAGTGTGCTCACACTCTTGCTTATGGAGAGGATTTACCCCATAGCAGCTTGATGGTGTGGATCGGCCATTCACATGATGTATTTGAAGATTGTCTTCTACATGAAGATTTCGGGTTACTTCAAAGACATTGGATGGTGGTTAACATAAGATTTGCATCTTATGTTAAGAATTCAGGTACATATTCTCTTTATGCACACATGTACTACTTGGAGTTTATGGAGGTAGTGGCATCCATATCAGGAGGAGTCCTATTCGGCATAGGTATAAGAGAATCAGTACATGTATGCTACATGCATATTTGGATGAGGTGTTTGAGAAGGTATGATCATATGAGTTTGAGGATTTTGACAGCAAACTTGTCAGCATTCTTTGCTACTTTTGTAAGTATGTGATATTTTCACACACATATCTGATTTAGGGTCTTCCATAGCCTAAGTTCAGATGAGGGTTTGTTGATTATCAGTTTTAGACTGATCCTTCCTCTTTTGTCACTCATATTCACTCTTCTACAACCTATTAGGTCACACATCTCATATATATTCAGATTTCTATCCATACATCTGGATATGTTTATTACATTTGTATATTCACTCATCCATCTATTAAGTAGTGGCTTACGTAACACTTTACACATGTTGTCTAATCTTTCTCTATCTTTGTCTCATCATTTGTATGATTAAGTGTGGTATGTTCATGTTTTGTCAATATTGGAAGATTGTTGGAATCTGTGTTGTAGATGTTGGACCTATGTAACCATGGATCTGTGGTATTAGTAATGGGCCTACTAAATTTCCAACATTTGATATCAGAGCTTTAGGGTTTTGACATTTGACATTTGACATACACACTTAATCTAGATGAGTAGAGATTTGAGAATTAGACAATTCAGTCACATGTTTATCAGTGGGGAGTATGAAGTTGATGATCTATTAGCAGTCAAATACTTTTGAAGAGTAAAGATACTTTACAGAAGTATTATTTGAAGACCAGACTTGATGAAGACTATTGAAGAGAAGCTTGATATTTTAGAGAGGTATGTTTGAAAGGTGCGCACATATATGTTTATACCAGATTCTAAAGGAAAGAGGTATGAAGGATTTACGGATGATGACAAGATGACATCGTAGATATGAAATTATGAGACTCATGAGTTGACTTGACTTGACTTGACTTGACTTGACTTGAGTACAGTCAGAGATGAATCAGCAGTGTTCATAATACACTAAGTTGTGAATTATCAGTCACAGGTTCCAGGATTCAGTTCTTGATTTTGTTTAGTGTATTTACATGACACAGTAGAAGTACGTTGAGAAACCTTTCGTAAGGTAAATGCAAGTATGAGGATCCTAGTGTATGTTTTTAGGTATGAGAAGACAGGAGATAGCAGGTTCAGAGTCAGTACTTGCTTTTTTTGTTGTCAAGCAAATGATTGCTTGATGTATACACTATTGGATATCTAGTTTGCATATTTTCTCAGGTATTATGGTTCATATTCAGCAAATTCAGGTTTTTTGAAGTTTGAAGGACAATCAAATTCAGTTTTGAAGAAGACTTTTGAAGAAAAGGTTTGAAGGGAAATTCAGAAGTACAAGTTTGAAGCTTATGAAAGTTTGTAGATCAATGAGGTGTTCAGTTCATTTTGTACCAATATGACATTGCAGGGGCGATTGTTGGAAACAATATCACATGTGTCCAAAATTCCCAAGACTGCACATAACATTTTATCTTTACTAGGTACTATTCTAGTAGTATCTTCAACAAAAGTGCATGGGCATCTTGGCTATAATATAAACCTTGCAAAGAACCCATCTGAGTTCGAATCTCAACGGCTGCTCATACTATAAGAATCATCTTTTTATCGTATATTAAAAGCAATGCGGAGCCAAAATTACCAAAGGCGGAAATCAGATACCAATGCCGTTTTTGCGATCGATTTTCTTAGAAGCTTTTATGTTAGCGATCATTATTGATCATAGTTTTTTAGAGTATTTTTGGAGGATACTTCTAAAACTATATAAGGAAGCCATAGGATCATTGTAATTCATCCTACACCTAATTCAACACAAGCTTTGGAAGCTTTGGTCCCTCAATAAAGGTGGTGCTTCTTAGCACATGGGGCAACCATGTTGCTATCTTGGATCATGTTGAGGAGCAGCTATGGAGTTCTTCTTGGAGCAGAAGAGTGTGCTCACACTCTTGTTTATGGAGAGGATTTACCTCACAACAGCTTGGTGGTGTGGATCGGCCATTCACATGATGTATTTGAAGATTGTCTTCTACATGAAGATTTCGGGTTACTTCAAACACATTGGATGGTGGTTAATATAATATTTGCATCTTCTGTTAAGAATTCAGGTACATATTCTCTTTATGCACATAAGTACTACTTGGAGTTTATGGGGGTAGTGGCATCCATATTAGGAGGAGTCCTATTCGGCATAGGTATAAGAGAATCAGTACATGTATGCTACATGCATATTTGGATGAGGTGTTTGAGAAGGTATGATCATATGAATTTGAGGATTTCTGACAACAAACTTGTTAGCATTCTTTGCTACTTTTTTAAGTATGTGATCTTTTCACACACATATCTGATTTAGGGTCTTCCATAGCCTAAGTTCAGATGAGGGTTTGCTGGTTATCAATTTTAGAATGATCCTTCCTCTTTCTGTCACTCATATTCACTCTTCTACAACCTATTAGGTCACACATCTCACATATATTCAGATTTTTGTCCATACATCTGAATATGTTTATTACATTTGTATATTCACTCATCCATCTATTTCTGTTCACATAGAGTGGTTGAGAATTTTGACGCCCACAATGTAATTTGACATTTGTATATATGATAGTGTGAGTAAGCAGTGGCATACGTAGCACTTTACACATGTTGTCTATTCTTTCTCTATCTTTGTCTCATCATTTGTATGATTAAGTGTGGTATGTTCATGTTTTGTCAATATTGGAAGATTGTTGGAATTTGTGTTGTAGATGTTGGACCTATGGAACCATGGACCTATGGTATTAGTAATGGGCCTACTAAATTTCCAATAGGTATAAAGTTTTAAGTGTATTCCAAGCATCCTTTGCTGTTCTGCAAGAGTGAATGTGAGGAATAATGGCACATTTGACGGACAAGGCTATCAATGCATGTGTCTGAGGATCTTTGTCATCCCAATGAATTTGCTCTGTACTAGATGTAATAGGAATCACAACATGAACAGAAACATGAAGAATATCGCCATCTTCAATGCCATCTACATCCCATTCAGTACCTGTATTTGTAGGTGTAATAGGACGTTTTTCAACACCATGCACAATATTCCACAGTCCTTTTGCAACCAATACATGATGCATAATATAAGCCCATAATGGGTAATTGGTACCATCCAATGTATCCTCAATAGCCAACATATGGAATACATCACTACTTTTAGCCATGGCCACTGACTAAAATACCTTGATGCAAAAAAATGATTGTATATCAAAAAGAATAGAACCACCCTATCAAGTTTTGTTGAACCTGTACTAGTCTTTGAGATGCTTAGATTGGCGAACCAAAACCTGTATATATATTTGGCACAAAAAGATGAAATTTCCTACACAAGTGCTGTGATAGTGCATTCAAAGTCAGAAACGAGCCCAAATCATAATTTTGACACCACATAGCAAAGGTATTTTGAACTCATCACCTTGAGTATGCTCACAAAATTTTGAATAATTCTAAGAATGTGATTGGAGGGGTGTTGACAATGCCTTAGATGAAGCAACGATCTACTTTAATACCAATTTTTGGAGTTTGAGGTCTGCAGAAGCATGCGACAACACAAGGAAGAGGAAGAAGCAACCATCTGTAGTAGTCAAAATGATCTTACCAACTCCCATGATAGGATAAAAGGAGCTGTTGGTGCATGTACCAAACATCTGAGTCTATTGCACATAGAATGTTCATGTGAAGATCGGTAATAACTGCAAAAAGTAGTAAATGCCCATTCTTCATTCTGCATAAGATTAGCAGACTCTATTTTCGGTGTAGAGGACTCTATAACAACCATTCCAACCTCTTTCTTATTTGCCTCTTTTGTAGCCAGTTCCGGATAACTCTTTATGACATGATCATTTCCTTTATAGTAATTGCAATACGATTTCGGCCTTTTTTTTCTTCTCATCTGTGTCATCCTTCTTTGATTATGCAGAAATAGTAGATTTCTACTTACTAGTAGAAGAGATCCATTTACCTTTGCCTTTCTGACTATTGGTGCAAATATCAAGCCTACACATTTGGCTAGAGTTTATGTACAATTGAAGCTCCATGGAAACAATTACTAGGAAGCCTTTATCTTTTACCACTTATAAAAGTTCTTTTTTACTTAGAAGAATATTTGTAACCACCACCAAACTCATGGATTTGTTAGCTAGAAAAGTCACGACTCTACTTGAGAGAATATCTCCTAATTTGGAGGACCACTTTTAGTGAGAGCCAATGGAGGTTTCAAATTCAAATTCAAATATCCCATCTATAAAAGATGTCAAAAAAACTCGCGGGATAGAAGTCTCCATTCCCAAGTTCTCCTTGACCACATTGTAAGAGAGTGAAGCTTACATCATAGCCTATACTACTCATCATCATTAGGCTAAATTGCTAAATTGATTGCTAAATTGCTAAATTGCTACAATGATTTGATTGCTAAATTGATTGCTCTGTGTATAGTGCATGATTTTAAGTGATTCCACTTGGAATCATTAGCTCATTAAGCTAATTTGATATCGACAAAAGGAATTTTTCTAATTCGTATTGTACTAGAAGCATTAAGCATAACAAGCAGTAGGTGTGTGAACAAAAATAGAAGGTTTTCATTGATCCTTCAACTTTTGGTTCAATTATTTCTCACATCATTTCCAAAGTACATAGGCACTTTTTTAGTGTCATTGGAAAGCTAAGAGGGCCTACAACTCAACTCTGAAGGAAAAAGAGGCTGGTACAAAGCAGGAATTGGTAGTACCTACTCTTTTCTTGGAGTGTCCATCCATCTTTCCAACAGTGGTATCATAGCAAAGCTAAGGTAAACTGGGAGATAGTTTTCCTTCTTTCATTGATAAATTGGACAAGAACAACTATCAAGCATGGTCCTTGAGGATGAAGACATACTTGCAAGGAAGGAGCCTCTATGGATACATCTTAGGAGATGAGGAGATGCCCATATTTAGAAGCAAAGGACAACATAAAAGAGAGGAGCATGAAAGACTCAACACATGGTGTGCCAAGGATGCATTAGCAAGGTCTTACTTACTTAACTCAATTTTTGATTTTTTTCTTCCACACATTAGGAATTGTAAGACATCCCAAGAGACTTGGGAAACATTGTCTTCATATTTTTCTTCCAACACAAGGGCTAGGAAGAACCAATTGTGGATTGAGTTTACCACTCAAAGAAAGCAACCCAAGCAAGGCATCTCAGAGTATGTGATCAAAGCCAAAGATGTATTTGATCAATTGGCAAGTATGGGAGATGAAATTGAAGAGGATCAAATTGTAAGACAAGTTATCAATGGGATTAAAGCAGATGACAAATGGGAGAGCTTCACAACTGCCATGGACTTGTATATGGACATGGAGATTCCATATCTTACCACACTCATGGGGAAACTCTTTACCCATGAAGCCAAACTCAACAAGAATGGAGATTCATCAAGAGGTAATAGCTCTTCTGCCTTATACACTTATAAAAGTAAGTCCAAAGAGAAAGGGAAGAACAAGAAGATTGAGGATGAAGGAGCTACCTCCCAAGCCAACTATGCAGGGAGAGGTAGAACCTCAAGAGGAAGGGCAGAGGAGGTAAGCAAAGTAGGGGGAGACCTTATAAATCCTCACCATGTAATATTTGTGGATTGTCAAATCATACTATAGATTAGTGTTACTTGAAGTTCAAGAATCAGAGAGGTAGAGGATATCAAAGAGGTGGATATACACAATCAAGAGGAAGATTCAATCATCATCAAGGATACAATAACAACTACAATAGCAAGTACCAAGGAGGCTACAAATCAAGGAAAGATTACAACAACTACACAGAGGAGCAAGAGGATTCTCTGCTGATTATGAATATGACTTCAAAACCAAGTATAAATTATGACCATCTATTCTACATTGACTCACGATGCTCAAACCATGCGGCAAGCAATGTAGCTCTTCTCTTTGATCTTGAGGAACCAAAGGGTAAGCATCAGGTACAAACAGGTGATGACACCAAGCACTCAGTGATTAAAGTAGGAAATGTTAAGACCTCTGATGGAAATAAGAATCTGTTGAGCGGGGTTCTATATGTACCTACAATTACCAAGAATTTGATGAGTGTTGGACATATTGTGGAAAAGGGTTTGTAGGTTAGGTTTAACCAATATGGAGCATTTGTGGAGGATCCCCAACATGGATTCAAAAGAATTGCCAAAGGAGAAAAGATAGGTAGATTATTCACTTTTGAACTTGAGGATACAAGGAATATTGCACTTTATAGCTACAAAGATCAAACACTATCAGAGCTTGAAATTTGGCATAAAAGATTAGGACTTGAGTTAGTCTATACTAATTCTGGAATTTACATTACTCAGAGAAAGTATATACAGGACATGTTGAAGAAGTTTCATTTGCACGATGCCCAAGTTGCAAGTACTCCAATGGAGGTAAACCAAAAGTTAAGTGCTCATGAAGGTGATGTGCTTGAGAATATTGTAGGTTACCAAAGCATAGTGGGAAGCTTGAGCTATGCTACATTGACAAGGATTGATATTGCTTATGGAGTAAGTGTTTTAAGTCAATTTATGCACAAACCTAGGGCACCTCATTTGGAAGCTGCCAAGAGGATTTTGAAGTACCTTAATGCAAGAGAAAGAGGATTACGACCACCACATACTAGAGAGATGACTCTCCTCCCAACCAAATGCCTCTATATATATCTCTCTCCAGGGGGCTTCCTTCTTGGGCAGGTGGATACTAGCCAGCCCAGTGTCAGCCATGTAACTACATGTGCGCCAACTGTCCCAGTTAACTCGAGTTAACTCAAGTGGATGCTTCTAGAAGGCTATAGATCTCTTTGGGAAAAATACTCTCTCTATGTCCCCCATGGGGATTGAACCCAAGAACTCCTCCTTCACATCCTTGAGACTTAATCACTAAGCTGAGTGGATCACTTGTTCACAAGAGCACAAGACCTCCTAGTAAGTCTAAACTCGAGATCTTTGGTCATACACACAAATGACCAAACGGTGTCCGATTTTAGATCTGTCTGAACCGGCCAGACCCTTGGATCATAGACTTACTTTATTCCATTCTTCCCCCCTTGGAAAATATTTTCATCCTCTAAAATAGAGCTATATACATACTGTAGGCAACCCTTGAGCCTCATGTTCTAAAACTGGAAGAACATGGTCATGTTCTAAAACTGGAAGAACATGTCTCATCTTCGTGGTGGAGTCCCTGCCCAAATGATTCAAAACACTATCTCATTTTGCACTTTGATGAACTGGACAAAGTACAAACTAGTGAAAGAATAATAAGGCTAGATCTAAACACATCCCTGGCCAATTCACAGTTTCTGGATGTGCGATCTATGCACAAACATATGAACTAGGTGGATTCAAATTACTAGTCCATTTCTAGGCATAACTGGTGCATGAACTGAGTAACGAAGGTGGGATTCTTATCCCTTACAAGACTTTGAGAACTCTTGATTCACTTGAATTTGGTTTGGAAAACTTGAAGTTTGGTTGTCCCAAACATCTAACAATGGTTAACTTCTATCCAATAGTTTCTTGATTTTTTTACTTGAATGGTGGACTACTTTGTTCTAATGAGTTTAAAAATCCTATGTAAACTGTAGGACAAAGTTTACCATTTTCTTTGAGTCAACCATACTATAATGTTGAACAATTCAAATACAAATGAAATTGTCTAACTTAGGACACTTTTCTCAAAGACTTGAGCTAAAGTTCTTGGGAATTGTCGATCTTCTAAGCAATTCCTAACTTCTCCATTCTAGAATATACTAGACTCTAGGAAGTTATTTATGCTATAACTTGAAGAAAACTCAAATAAAGAAGTCCACTTAGACTTATTATCTTTTGAAAAGGTTCTTGTACATAACATCTATCTAGGATGTTTAATTTAGTTATCTAATTCTAATCGGCTAACCCTGGTCTTTTGTAAACAAAATCAGATACCATGTCTGAGCCAATTCCAAAAGATTTGGAAAGCGGAAAGAAATAACTAAAACTCTGTATACCAAATTCAAACTTTGAAGATACGTAAACTTGCTATGAGTCAAAGTCTAGATGACTCACGACTTTAACTTCTCAAAGGTCTGTTTCAACAGGGTATTGAAGCATTTTTTCTATCTTTAAGAGAAATAAGCTGGATTCTCAAAAAGATTTAGAGCAAAACTAAAACATCATCCAACCACAAGATACTAGTGTGGTAACCAACATCATTGTGTCGACCCACTGAGGTTCTGTTGATGAGCTTTGTAATTAAATAATGCTTCACTAGAGGCTAAATTCATGTCACATTCAGTCTTTCTGACTCCTTACTGGGAATGCAATTCTTGTGCATTTCTTTGAGTCAAAAGAGTGAAATTACCAAGGTACACAAGGAACTTGGTGCTTGATTTAGTCAATAAAATCCTTGGTTGAAAAGATCAACTCAAATCAAAGTCCAACTATTTCAGAAATTTATAAAATACTTCCGAATTAATAACACTTTATCTTGAAGTGTTTCAAGAAGGTCTTGGAAGTTACTTACTTCGTATCTTTTGTTTCCTTGATCTTGAAGTTATCTTGAAGTATCTTAAGATACTACTTTTATCCTTCTTGAATTAAACTCCTTCTTTGAAGTATTAATTCCCTCGAGAATGAAACTTAACTTCAAGATCCAATCTAGGACTAAAAGATAATTATCATCTCACAGTCCGATGTCCCATACCATCTTTCTTACATCAATCTAAGTATAAAATCTGGTGTCTCATACCACCCTATTTTATATTCACATTGACGTGTGAGTGAATATTATCCTAAAGTCTAAACATCTCTTGATAGAGAACCTTCTTGCTTCATTTCTTTTTCGAGAATTTTGAAGTTTCAGGCATTAACTCTAACTAGATTTTCTAGGTTTTGATCCCTTCACATGATCGTTCCATGATCTTGTGCTTTCCTTTTGGAACTTGAAAACCTTTTGATGGAACATCCGTCCTTCTTTGCTAGGATTTTCAAATGAAAACCAATCAGAATTCCGAGTACTTGAATTTTTATAGATTCAAGTTCAATTAGTTTATCCTTGACCAATTTGTAGTGGCAAGAGCTTTTGACTTCTTATCTTTAGATTCATTTCTTACTAAAGCTTTAAGTACCTACCCCGGCCCGGACTTTTACAGGAATCTCTCTATTGCCTAAGTCTAAGCATCCGCTCATGCTCTCTGGATTTGTACCAAAATCCCTTTAAGGATAGGCAAACACTTATGTTTTACCTTCCATAGACTTAAATACCGTCTTCAAGGTTGCAGACTACATTCTTGGAATTGCTTCACGCTGTTCAAGCTTGGAACAGCTTACTCTATTCACTTTTTTCCATTGGATAAATGGAACTTGAGTGAATAAATCCCAAAAGGAATTTTATTGCCAATACTTGGGCAATCTATAAAGTAGTTCCAATCGCATGTTCTTGGACAATCATGGCCAAGCTTGATCAAGTTTAGTTGATCTTGCGACTAAAATAAAGACTTAGTCTTTATTTTTAAGATCTCCGAAACTATAAAAAAGCTTCTTTGCTTACCCGCGGCAGTTTTTTAGAGATCTTTCCCCAACTTAAGTCCAGGTGATCAAACACTGATGCCTCTCATATTCCAAACCTAAGAATCTTTGATATTCCTTTAGGTTATATCAATATTTGGACTTAATTACCAATACTAGTGGTTTAGCAATTACTGGGAACTACTTGCTATTAGAATTTTCTTGAAAGATTCTCACATCTAGGGAGATTTTTCTTTCAAGAACTTTAGATTTCTGTCAAGGAATCAGTAACACTAAGCCAATGATTCATCTTGGAATCTTTTGCTTTCCAATCCAATGATTCATCTTGGAATCCTTAGTTTTACTGGAATCTTCTCTCTAAAAGAAAATTGACCATTGACCAAGAACAAGAACTAAGGCTTTATTGCTTGTCCAAAAGATATTCCTTTTTAACTAAGGAAATATTTAACTAGGCTATTTCCTTTATTGGTTTATCTTTTAGGAAGTAGCTTAATTCCTAAAGACTACTTTGACATATCTTTTAGAAAATATCTTGATTCCCAAAGATTAATTTGACTTGGGTTTCTTCTTTAAGCTCAAATTAGCTTAAACAAAACCAAGCATACTTTATATCTTGGCAAAACATCTATATCCTAAAGAGGTTTTGCCTTCTTCATTTTTTGGCAAAACATCCATAACTAGTAGATGTTTTGCTCTTATCTATGCAATCCATTAATTTCTATCATGATTGATGGGTATGTCCTTTTTTGGAAAGATGTGCTTAACAAGAGCTCTAAGCTATCATTTTTCCAATGGCTTATCTCTTTATATATCTTTTATTAAAACATCATCATTCCTTGGTCCTATCATATATTATGAATTTATGTGTATTTTGGGAAGAGTTCATGAATCAACTAAGATCCTCTACTTGGAACATCTACCTTCCCAAAAATAAATTCATCTCGAACATGGTAGGAGAATGATCTCACGTGGAATAGAAGGCTTGACTATTTTATTTTAATGTTTCTCTTTTAGGGAATATCTTAATTCCTAAAAGTCACTTACCGAGGTTTCATTGTGAGATACGAATCTTGAAACCACAAAGAAACTTCTTAGGACTTTCGAAATCTTCTAAACAGAAGAGTGCTTCCAAAGTTTCCATGTTTTCATGGCCCTATGCATCATTACCAAAGATGCAAAACATGAACGAAACACAAATCTGAAAATGTACTCTCTTAGTATTTAGCTTACTTTATAAAAGCTCACGGCTTGACATTAGGGAAGACACAGGACTAGTTAGTTGCAAAGACATGCTAGTTCTAGCTTGCAGCTCAAGTAATTAGTCGATTCCTTCCCAAGTTGATACACTGTTATCAAAAATAAATACTTAATGACAATTAAGTATGTTTGATAGGTATAAGTAAGCACTAGGAGAAAGTTAAGTATTAAATTTTCTTGATGACCAAGAAAATTTAATTACTTGCAAATTTTTTACGATGTATGATGACTCTGAGTCCCGGATGTACTTAGGGAGTCATGAAGATAAGTTTATAATGATTACTCTAAGTATAGGTGATATTTAGAAAGTCATGCGGATAAGCTTTAGTTGATTAGTTACGTAATTTATGTAACTTCTCAAGCATCCCAAGATTGGATGATAACTTCAGCTATGTTTCCAAGTTCCACGGAATCAAATACAAATTGAACTTTGAAGTTCAATAGTCTTTCCTTAATGCAAACTAATGCTTGGAATGAGAAGTGGATTGTTTCATTATCTTAATCTAGACTTAATCGATTGAAATCTTGGCTATTTCAATGTGCATCTAGGATTAAGTGTAGACTAATGAAAAAAAGATAAATCAAGCATTAAGGCCAAGTAGAAACTGGAAAATACTTAGCTTTGATCATAGCTTTGTCCATCCTCATGAGCATCATGTATTTTTGAAGTACTTCTTTTCCAAAGTACGACAAGAAAATGTTCCATTTTCTTGCTTCATCATCACTTATGATGAGGCAATAGTTTTGATCACCAAGGGACTTCAAAAATTGTAATGGACAGCATGATTCCGTTGTCGCTAAAGGCTTCGGGATGGACCCTTGTGACCACCAACTATAGAAGAACTTGTTGTTATTTTTTCTCTGGTAACCAAAGCTTCGGCATAATAAGCAGCCAAGCGAGAAGATTGAAGCTCAAATCTAATTGGAGAAGTGGTTTAAAGGAATGTGCTTGAGTAAATAGTTTTCTCATTTCCATGTATGTAGACTTGCAGCTATACACATGATTGGGGCTCGTGGATAAGGGGTTTGATCTGCTGTAAGGCGTCGCTAGTTCGAAACCTCCATAGTACTGTGTGAATTCTCTTTATGCTACTTCTTGCTGGCAGGCGACGGCTACAGCACTTGTGCAATCCTCTGTCGACCTACACTCTCCACCTTTTTGCTTATGTTATAAACTTCTGCAGCGCCATACATTAATATATGATAGATTCCGATGGTTCTGGCATAAGACAAGTTGAGCCATACTTCTTGCAATATTTTAATGTTATCTTTAGAATGCTCGACAACTTCACATGATCAACACCGATAGAAAATAGGAGAGACTATATGCAATCTTGATCGGGGAGTAGCACCATACATTATTGATTACACACGTGGCATGCTCTTTGGACAAGGGAAAAGCACCTGAAGAAATTCATCACGTACGCAGCTTGCTCCTTAGATAAGGAAAAAGTTCCTGAAGAAATTCATCACGTACGACTTGTTTTCTTTTGGTGAATAATAGCTTCAGCAGACATTTCTACGTCTTGTATTAGCGTGCAGGCTCTTGAACAACTCAGCTACTTGTTCCTGCGGATAGAACGATTCTCACAACGCCATTAACAGAGGCTACCTTCTGCAACCTTCTTATTGGAGATACACCCATACGGCCATTGAGAGAGATTCGGAATGAATCTCTACACTTTTGTCTGTGAGTAGCCCACGAAGATGGCGACATAAAATCACGATCAAAAGAAAGAGATCTCTAGTAGCCAAGATGTCAGAGTTTCCATGAAGTTCTTATTGGAGATACACCCATACGGCCATTGAGAGAGATTCGGAATGAATCTCTACACTTTGTCTGTGAGTAGCCCACGAAGATGGCGACATAAAATCACGATCAAAAGAAAGAGATCTCTAGTAGCCAAGATGTCAGAGTTTCCATGAAGATGATGACCTATCAAAGGTCTCCATGGAAGCTTGCCTAGAAGATGATGAGCTATCAAAGGTCTCCATGGAAGCTTGCCTAGAGCTCTTTCCATGAAGATGATGACCTATCAAAGGTCTCCATGGAAGCTTGCCTACAAGATGATGAGCTATCAAAGGTCTCCATGGAAGCTTGCCTAGAGCTCTTTCCATGAAGATGATGACCTATCAAAGGTCTCCATGGAAGCTTGCCTAGAAGATGATGAGCTATCAAAGGTCTTCATGGAAGCTTGCCTAGAGCTCTGATACCAATGCAAGAGAAAGAGGATTATGACCACCACATACTAGAGAGATGACTCTCCTCCCAACCAAATGCCTCTATATATAGCTCATGAAGATGATGAGCTATCAAAGGTCTCCATGGAAGCTTGCCTAGAGCTCTGATACCATGAGTTTCCATGAAGATGATGACCTATCAAAGGTCTCCATGGAAGCTTGCCTAGAAGATGATGAGCTATCAAAGGTCTCCATGGAAGTTTGCCTAGAGCTCTTTCCATGAAGATGATGACCTATCAAAGGTCTCCATGGAAGCTTGCCTAGAAGATGATGAGCTATCAAAGGTCTTCATGGAAGCTTGCCTAGAGCTCTGATACCAATGCAAGAGAAAGAGGATTATGACCACCACATACTAGAGAGATGACTCTCCTCCCAACCAAATGCCTCTATATATAGCTCATGAAGATGATGAGCTATCAAAGGTCTCCATGGAAGCTTGCCTAGAGCTCTGATACCAATGCAAGAGAAAGAGGATTATGACCACCACATACTAGAGAGATGACTCTCCTCCCAACCAAATGCCTCTATATATAGCTCTCTCCAGGGGACTGCCTTCTTGGGCAGGTGGATACTAGCCAGCCAAGTGTCAACCATGTAACTACATGTGCGCTAAGTGTCCCAATTAACTCGAGTTAACTCGAGTGGATGCTTCTAGAAGGCTCTAGATCTCTTTGGGCAAAATACTCTCCCCATGTCCCCCATGGGGATTGAACCCAAGACCTCCTCCTTCACATCCTTGAGACTTAACCACTAAGCTAAGTGGATCACTTATTCATAAGAGCACAAGACCTTCTAGTAAGTCTAAAGTCGAGATCTTTGTTCATACACACGGATGACCAAACGGTGTTCGATTTCAGCTCTGTCTGAACCGGCCAAACCCTTGAATCATAGACTTACTTTATTACACTTAAGGGCACTCAAAATCAAGGATTGTATTTTCCTTATATCTCAGACTTGGACATTAAGATATACTATGCAGATTGGGCAAGTTGCAAAGATGATAGAAGGAGTACCTCAGGATACCTATCTTTTGCAAGTGATAAACCTATATCATGGTCTACAAAGAAGCAACCTACTGTTGATTTATCTTCTACAGAGGTAGAGTATAGAGGATTGGCCAATGCTACTCAAGAGGCCATATGGATCAGATTGTTATATACAGATTTGGGTTTGCATACTACATCTCCTATGATTTTTGGAGATAATACAAGCTCATTACATCTTGCAGCAAATCTTATTTATCATGCTAGGACCAAGCATATAGAGGTCCATTATCATTATGTGAGAGAGAAGTTATTGAGCAAGGAAATTCAGTTGGCATATGTATCAACTAACATGCAATGTGCATACTTATTGACTAAAGCATTGGATGGTACAAAACTTTGCAGGTTTAAGTCTATGATTGGATTGCAGGACATTCAAGAAGATTGAAGAAGAAGACCAAGCCAAAATGTTTGGCTTGAGGGGGAGCTATTGGTGCAAATATCAACCCTACCCATTTGGCTAGAGTTTATGTACAATTGAAGCTCCATGGAAACCCTTACTAGGAAGCCTTTATCTTTTACCACTTGTAAACGTCTTTTTTCTTTACTTAAAAGAATATTTGTCACCACCATCAAAATTGTGGGTTTGTTAGTTGTAAAATTCATGAATCTACTTGAGATAATATCTCCTAAATTGAATGACCATTTTTAGTGAGAGGCAATGGAGGATTCAAATTCAAATTCAAATATCCCATCTATAAAAGATGTCAAAAAAACTCACAGGATAGAAGTCTCCATTCCCGAGTTTTCCTTGACCACATTGTAAGGGAGTGAGGCTTACATCATAGCCTATACTACTCATCATCATTAGGCTTGATTATCATGCCTATGATATTGTACAGCATTGTGTTCTAATACAATAGATCAATACTTCTCATCTATGGTCTCTCTATCATAGTCACTCATAATAGTCAACTTGTACTACTCATATCTCAGTCATTTCTTAAACATTTTCAATATTCTATAGCTTATTGGAATCAGCTCTAAGTTCTCTACATGATCACAAAATTTGAAGATAATCCATTCAGCCAATTTGGAGAAAAGCATGTCGAAGCACTGACTAGTCAAACTCTTTGAGGTCCTAAAAAATCGGGGTAATGATTTGATTGCTAAATTGATTGCTCTGTGTATAGTGCATCATTTTAAGTGATTCCACTTGGAATCATTAGCTCATTAAGTTAATTCTATATTTCCAAAAGGAATTTTTCTATTTCCTACTGTATTGGAAGCACTGAGCATAACAAGTAGCAAGTGTGTGAACAAAAATAGAAGGTTTTCATTGATCCTTCAACTTGGAAGTAGTCTGTTTTGGTTCAATCATTTCTCACATCATTTCCAAAGTACATAGGCCCTTTTTTAGTGTCATTGGAAATCTAAGAGGGCCTACAACGCAAATAGGAAGCAAGAAGGGTTTGGTACAAAGTAGGAATTGGCAGTACCTACTCATCTCTTGGAGTGTCCATCCATCTTTCCAACACTGACTAGCCAGGAAAGCTTGATCTATGACATGCATAATCGACATGGTTTGCCTAGACTGATCTTTTTGCAATAGAACAGAGACTAACTCCTCAAATATTAAGGTACTTGGATCACCTTTCATCATTAATCAAAGAGTAGAAGCAAAACTTTGATGTGAATTTGGAAGATCATTCAGAAAAATCTACACAAGTGAACTGTTATGCAAGACTTCATCAACAGAAATCAACTACTCCTTCAAATCTTTGATGTTTTTCAAAAAATTATCCATCGAATCTCTTTCATTCATGTGTGCAGCTCTCCAACTATTTTTGGAGGTAAGAAACATGAGCCTCATTCCTTGCCTGGTATAAAGTGGTAAGTGTATCACAAGCATTGTTTGTTGTTCTACAGGAGAAAATGTGAGGAATAATGGCACGTTTGATAGACAAAGCTATCAATGCATGTGCCTGAGCATCTTTGCCGATGTACGCAGTCAAGAAATTTAGACACTACCTTCTAGCTAACAAGTTCAAGTTCTTCATCGACCATCAGGCATTATTGTACCTCATCAATAAACCCTGTAATATGGGAAGGCTGGTGAGATGGTTTCTATTGCTGATGGAATTTGATTTTGAAGTAGTGGTCAAGAAGGGAAATACTCATGTGAGAGCTTATCATTTGTCTAAGTTAACACGTAGAGAACCACCCAATAGAGTGGTGAATGACCTACCAGATACTTACTTATTAAACCTAGAAGTATGCTCAAAGTGGGCAAAAAAGTTGATTCTGATACTCACACATGGACCACATCATAGAATCAACAAAGATGATAAAAAATGATTTCTGCAATCACATAATTGCACATTGTGGTGGGAAGTGTGTACTATAAAGAACCAAATGGCGTATTGATAAGGTGTGTAGAAGAGGTCGAGAAGAACTTAATCGAGCAAGCTCATGTAAATCGATGGAAAATCCATAAAGGAGCCCATGGAACACTAAGGGAATTAAAAAGACTGGGAGTATATTGGTCAGAAATGCCAAAAGATGTACATGAATACATTGGGAGTTGCCAAGAATGCCAAGAAAATACTCCAGAGCACCATACATCACTACAATTCTCTACAATACCACCAGATTGGAGTAGGGCATTGGTTAAGTTCTTGAAAACACGCGAGCATGAGGAAGGAGCGAGTCTAGCAAGAAAGTGATCCCTAGAAGAACTGAGCAAGGACTATACTATAGTGGGAAAGTAATTATTCAAAAGAGGAAAGGACAATCAGCTACGGCTATGCATCCACGAAGGAGAATACTTAGCTATTTTAGAGATGGCACATGCAAGCACCACAGGAGGACATTTTTTGGCTGAAAGAACTGTAAAAATGATCCTCTTTGCAGTCTTGTGGTGGCCTACTCTACATATGGATGCAGACACTTATGTACAGAGTTGTGAGGTGTGCCAAAGAGCCAAGTATCTTATTAGTAGAGATGACATGCCTCTAAGACCCATGATTTATGCAAGGTCCTTCTCAAAATGGGGCATTGATTTCATAGGACCTATTAACCCTCCAGCCAAAGGATCACATGCACAGTATATAATAGTCGCAACGGACTATCTAACAAAATGGGTAGAAGCAAAAGCAACAAGGAAGAATGATGGGCAAACTACAGTGAAGTTTTTCTTTGAGAACGTCTTTACTCGTTTTGGACTACCTATAGAGATAGTGAGTGATAGGGGAATGCACTTCATCAACGAAGTAATAGAATCCTTGATGAACGAATTAATAGTAATTCACAAAAAATCAGCCCCTTATCACCCTCAAGCTAATGGTCAAGCAGAGAGTTCCAATAAAGTGTTATGTATCATGTTGACAAAGATAGCAACAACGGAAGCTCAGATTGGCACAAACAATTGCATCATACAATTTGGGCCTTCCAAGTGGCTTACAAGATAGCCATTGGAACTACTCCTTTTAACCTAGTTTATGGACAGAATGCGATCTTACCAATTGACTTTTTAGTACTACTCTACGAGTAGCACAACAGTATGAGTGGACAGGCCATGAACTATCCAAACAATTAGACCAAATCGAGAAATTACATGAAACAAGTCTACAAGTAGCTACGGGAATTTATGCTGCTAAATGGAGGCAAAAAGCATATTATGACACTAAGGAAATATTTTTTGAAACCCCTCCTTAAGAATACATTATGTATAGGTATGTATCCCTATAATATTTGAATTTTTCAAACCTTCATGGAAACCATAAATATATGTATTTGAAGGAAATAAAAAGACAAGAATAAGGTGGTGTTCTGTTGTCTCCAGGGAATCCCTCGTTTTGGGATAATCTTTGCACACTCTATGAGGTCATTAACTACTCACTCAACTACACGGAGAACGATGCTCTCAATACACCCAGCCGCGTACGATTCCTTGATTAGTCTCTCTCTCTTTCCATAATAATGAGTTCCCTATGGCTCTACACATGGGTGCCACATGGCACTCATGTGTGAGCCCATCTAAAGGGAGTTAAGAGGTGGTTCACACCTCTTCCAAAGGTTGACTCCATATAACATTTCCTTCCCCTTAACTCCATTTTTGTGCGTCTAGAAGGTCTAAAAGAAAGAGATAATCAATGGAATAAGGTAGTCTAAAATTGGGAATCGTCTCTGAAGGGTGCTAACCCGCTCCCATATGGCACTATCTTCTGAACTATCTTTCCACTTTACTAGACACTCTTTATACAAGTGACTTCCTGTCTGTTTCTCTCGAGTGTGTAGTATGCTCTCAGGCTCATGTGGAACAAATTGAACATAAATAGGTTCTGCTACCTCACTATCTGGAATGAGGTTGTGAGATTCACCCAACCTTTTCTTAAGCTGGCTAACATGAAAAACTAGATGGATTTGACTATTTTCTCGAAGTTGGAGTTGGTAAGCTATCTTTCCTATTCTCTTAAGTATTTGGAAAGGTCCACAATACCTAGGAGATAGTTTTGGACAAGGTCCCATCTTCATGGTTTCAGATCTAGAAGGAAATCTAAGATAAACTTGCTCTCGTACCTCAAAGTTGATATCTCTCCTTTGAGGATCAGCATAGGCTCTAGCTCTATCCTGAGCTCTCCTAATGCTGCCCTTAGCAAGCCTAAGCATATCATTCATCTCTTCCAAGAAGTCCTTTGCAGCTTGAACTTTCTCATTCTGCAAACCTACTGCATAAGGAGCTCTTGGCTGAAACCCATACATAAGCATAAATGGACTATGCCCAGTGGAAGAGTGCTTGGCACTATTATATGAAAAAACTATACTATAGGTAAGTACTCTTCCCAATTAGTTTGCCTTTCATTCACATATGCTTGAAGCATATCCTCTAGGATTTGGTTAACCCTCTTTGTTTGCCCATCCGACTGTGGATGCTTGGCCGTACTCATTCTAAGTTTCGTGTCCAACCTTTTGAAGATCGCTCTCCAAAAGTGGCTAGTAAACTTCCTATCTCGATTGAAAACTATGTCTAAAGGAAGATCATATAACCGGTATAGGTTCCCTACAAAGAGTCTAGCCAACTCTGGTGACTTCACTGTAGAAAGTGTCATAATAAACCTAGCCATTTTGGTTAACCTATCCACAATTACCCAGACCGAGTCGTGCCCTCTCTGTGTCTTAGGTAATCCAACTATAAAGTCCATGGAGATACTCTCCCACTTCCCATTAGGAATATCCAATGGGTGGAGTAGTCCTCCAATCCTCAATCTCTCAGCTTTGTTGACCTTGCATTCAGTGCACTTAAGCACATACGCTAGGACGTCCTTATGAAGTCCAGCCCAATAAAACTGCCTCTTATCAAGATCATAAGTCTTGTTAACTCCTAGGTGTCCCGCACTAGGTGTGTCATGACACTCATAAAAAATATGTCGTCTCATCTCAATATCTCTAGGGACACACACCTTACCTTTATATAACAGATATCCATCATGGACACTGTAGTTCTTCCACTTGAATCCTTCTTGATTACCCCTCGATACTCCATCCTCACTGGAAACCCGTATATCATGATCCCCATTCTCTATGGCTTCCCAAATCTCAAAATATGCAAGATCAAGCCTACATTTTCCTCTAATGGACTCAAGTAGCTCACTAGTGCTCTGAGTAAAACTCAGTCCATTGAGCATAGGCATGTGGCTAAGTGAATCAGCCACTAAATTAAACTTTCCCTTCCTATACCTAAGCTCATAATCAAACTCCTGAAGGGTCTCTGCCCATCAGGCCTTATGACCTTTAAGGTCTGTTTGATTAGAGAGCCACTCAATGCTCTCTTGATCAAACACTATCGTAACTTTGGCACCATATAAATAATGATGCCACTTCTTCAAAGCATGGACAATTGCATACAACTCCTTCTCATAAATGGAGTAATTCTTCGGAGTTGGTTCTAGTTTCTTACTCTCAAAAGCTACTGGTCGACCATCCTGAACTAGAACCGCTCCTATAGCAAAATCGCTCGTGTCAGTCTCAACCACAAATGGTTTGTTGGGATCTACTATATGCAAAAGTGGAGTTGTAGCAGTTGCTACTTTCAATTTCTCCATACTTTTCTTCTGTTTGTCTCCCCAATGAAAGGTTTTCCCTTTCCCTTTAAGCTGTTCCGTCATCGGGACAACAATTTTGGCATAATTCTTAATGAATCTTCGATAGAAACCTGATAAACCTAGGAAGATTTGCAACTCTTCCAGGTTCCTTGGATGTGGCCATTCCATAATAGCCCTTACTTTTCAGGATCCATCTGGATTCCATCCTGGAGCCTATATGCCCAAGGTATCTAACCTCTGTCTTGAAAAATTCACACTTTGACTCCTTAGCAAAGAGTGAATTTTCCCTTAGCACTCTAAATACCTTTCTTAAGTGTTCCAAGTGCTCCTCTTCTGATGCACTATAGATCAGAATGTCATCCAAAAAGTCTACTACAAAGTGTCCTAGATAAGGTTGTAAAACACTATTCATGAGTTTCATGAAAGTGGAAGGAGCATTGGTGAGACCAAAAGGCATCACCAAAAAAACTCATAGTGCCCATATCTAGTCCTAAATGCAGTCTTAGGGACATCTTCTACCCTAATCCTGATCTGATGATATCCTGATCTAAGATCAAGCTTGGTAAAATACCTAGCTTGATGTAACTGATCAAATAGATCTTCCAATCTAGGCATTAGAAACCTATTTTTGATAGTTACCTTATTAAGTGCTCTATAATCTATACATAGTCTCATAGAGCCATCTTTCTTTTTAACTAGGAGAATTGGCGATGCCCAAGGTGAGTTACTAGGTTTAATGAAGCCATTATCTAAATAATCTTGCAATTGCCTCTCAACCTCCTCATGCTGAGAAACACTAAGCCTATAAGGTGGCCTACAAATAGGGTTAGTGTTAGTAACAACCTCAATGGCATGGTCAGTGTCCCCTCTTTCAGGTGGTAGCCCTCTAGGTAAGTTAGTTGGAAAAACATCTCTATACTCAAACATAAGATCCTTAAAACTTTTAACCACACACTCTTGCAGAAAAGAATAGTAGAAAGTCCTATCCATATTTATATTCCTAACATGAAAATATACATCAGATGAGTTGTCTGTACAATGCTCCATATCATGACTATACAATAAAAACATCTCTTGTACATGCTGAGAATAAAAAAGACTATACAACTCTAATGATGAAATGAGAGGTGCACTAGGTACATTTCTCTCTCCCTGAATACAAACTTTACTTCCATTCTTTTCAAATTCAAGTGTGTTGTTTTGATAGTTGCATTTAAATGTGTCTCCCAACCCCCATAGCCACTCTCTTCCTAAGATCAGGTTTGTCCTCTCCATATTCATAATTTGGAAGTCCATATAATCTATATAGTCCTGCATCTTGACTTCCAAATTGGATACATATTATCCCATATCCTCTTATCTTGCCCTTACATCATAGATACAATGTATTTATGTGCACTGGGCTGCTAGGGAATTTTTAATTTCTTGACCAAAGCATAATTTATAAAGTTATGAGTGGCAGAGTCATCTATCATGACCTGCACCCTGGTCCCGTATACACTACCATGCAATTTAACTAGGTCATGTGGTCCAAACTGGTGTGACCACAATGATTGAGTCAAACAACATGTGTGCTCTATATGCTCGTGCATCACCTCCACTCCCTTGCAGCTAGAGCTGCCATGAATAGGAAGGGTCTTCACTAGGTGGACCACCTTTTTTCCCTTTTCGGGGGCTGTACTAGTCTCTGGTCCCTTCTTCTTTTCTTCCCCCTTCTTGAGTGGACAATTCCACTGTGAATGGCTAGAAGACAAACACCTAAAGCACAAGTTCTCTCCTTTGGCCCTCTCAAACTGATCTGTGGATAACCTAGGCCCTTGTGATCTATGTTTTTTAATAAAAACTCTGTTTTTCCCAAAAGGCAACTTCTTCTTGAATTTAGTCGTACTAAGAGGCTTGAGGGGCTGATCCGTCTCCATAGGAGTATATTGAGGATGGTTATGGTCCTCATAGATCTATGCATACTTGATTGCCTCCTCAAACATCTTAGGCGCATTCCTTCTGACTTCCCTCTTTATGGATTTATCTAAGCCCCTAACAAACCCTCTGGTCTTCTGGAAATCATCTAAGCCCTTAAGTTTCAAAATGATCTCTCTATAGTGGGATAGGTAGACCGTAAGAGGCCTACCTCTCTGAGTAATCCTATCCCACTCATCCCAATTCCTCTCCTCCTCATTCTCAGGAAGAAACTCTTTTAGAAAAGAGTCTCAAACTGGGTCCAATCAATAGGGATAGAGTTCGCCTCCTTAAGACTCATCCGCCACTTGTAAGCATGCGGGCCGAGGGAAAGACTTGCCTCTAGCACACGGTACTCTGGTGGGGTGCCCTTCAATTGATGCAAATCATGCCACTTTTGTAAAAAAGTGTAGATTGCATCATTGTTCCTATCTCGGTCATCCCCCGTAAAGGTAGGTGGCTTCAAGTCTTTCAGGAGGGGAGCTTCCCTAAAGCTCTCTCCTTTGTGCTTACTAGGAAGATAAGTATCTTTCCTAGTGAGCTCTAGAGGAATAGGAGGGGTTTCTCTTTCCTTCCTAGCTAGGAAAGAGGTAAGGCTAGTCTCAAGTGATATCATTTGAGACTTTAGCTGTTGTATGAGAGATGTGATGCTACCGAGATCTCTCTCTAATTTAAGGGTTTGTTCTTTCAAGTCTATGAATTGATCATGAGTAACAAACTCATCTAAAAGTTCCTCATATGTATACTCTTCTTGCTGAGGCTCTTTCTCTTGTAAGTTTTCTTCTACTTCTTGCCCTAATTCTACTTCTTCCATTCTAGAATCAAGATCCTCTAGTTGCTCTTTAGATGGAGAAGTGTGTTCAACTACTTGTTTCCCTTTAGTTTCCATGTTTTACTTCCCTTCCCCCGTTCGCTAACTAGAGTATGTGAAAATGAATGGAAGTAAATCTTAAATATGCAAGAAGAAGAGAAATATATCGCAAGAGCACTTCCCTGATACAAAAAGAAGCTATGGAAGCAAAATCCAAGTGATCCTTGAAGCTTTAAGTCGCTGATTTTGAATCATCACCAGGCCCAAACAAAAATTGGAAATGTCTGGTTGATCCGGAGAGGTTCTAATCACCAAAAATCAACAAGAACAATGCCAAAATCACGTAGCAATAGCCCCACCCGAGGAAACTGAGTAAAACTGAACAACTTTTGAGATTTGGTAGTCCTTGCCAGTCCAAGAAATGTAGCTCAACACCTGTACTTAAAAGATTTAAAGCTATCCCAAGTGAAAAAAGTGAATTTGGACACCGGATGATGAAAAACTAGGCCCGAGAGTGGCCGCCTAGTTCTTGCTGAAGCACTATAGAGAGATTTTGGTTGACCAAATCTCATCCAAATCCAACATCAATGGTCTCTGAGCGAAGCTTCAGAGGTACCTTTGTAATGTGACCAAGATTTTTGAAATCAGATATCGTATGAGCAAGCTATGGTGTGGAGAATCCGGGTATGTCACGATCAGGAAGTGAAAATGCTAATCTTCATGGAAGGGTGACTTTGAGAAGCTCCAAACTGAGAAACTGAAGCTTTTTTATCCAACCGAAAAGCCATAGCTCAACTCCACAACCCATAATACATGTATGCATCATTATTTTTCCATAATCTATATCCAAATCATGGATTTTGTTCCCCAAAAATTAAAAAGAACTCGGATTTTCTCTAGTCACTGTTGGAGTTAGACGTCTGCGGAAGCACGCGAACAGCACAAGGAAGAAGAAGAAGCTTGGAGCACAACACACAAGACTGAATGTATTACTGGAGAATGTACAAAGATAAGTAGCCCATTAGGGCAATAGGCGTATATACAAGCCGGGGGAAAAAAACCTCCTAAAGAGGGAAAAAAGTGCCCCGGCGGTCCTAGAGTGTTCACACACATCACTACCTAAATATATCAACAAATCCCCCCTGGGAGTGATGCGGTGAACAAGGAGCTGGCACTCATGTATAAGGAAGTGCCGAGCTATGTGGAAATCACTCCACAAAAGGAAGTAAGCCCAAAGCTTTGCGGAAAGCTTCAAACTTCTCCCTAGGTAGAGCCTTCGTGAAAAGGTCTGCAATGTTTTCCTGCGTGGGCACATATGCCAAGCTGATCTCCCCAGCAGAGAACCTCTCCCTGACATAGTGATAATGCACCTCAATGTGCTTAGTGCGAGCATGGAACACAGGGTTCCTCGCAACTGCCAATGCGCTCTGACTGTCAGTGAAGATGGTGGTGGCAGAAGACTGGCCAACACCCAAATCAGCCATAAGGCGTCTGAGCCACACACACTCAACAGTCGCTGTGAAAGCTGCCCTATACTCAGCCTCACAACTGGAAGTGGCCACAGTAGGCTGCTTCTTGCTCAACCAAGATATACATGAGCTACCAAGCATGAAGCAAAAACCACTGGTGGACACACGAGTGTCATAGCAACCAGCCCAATCTGAGTCAGAAAAAGCATGCAAATCTGGCGGTGGTGATCCCCCCTTGGGATAAAACAACCCAAGTAGCCGAGTACCACTCAAGTAGCGAAAGATGCGCTTAACCGCTTTCCAATGCGTGACTACTGGGCAATGCATAAACCTGCTCATCTGTGAGACAGCAAACTGAATATCTGGCCGAGTAATGCATAAGTAAATCAAGCATCCAACAGCCTGCTGATAGAGAACAGCATCAAATGCATCTCCAGCATCATGAAGACTCAATCGTAAACCTGTCTCCATAGGAGTGGCAATAGGCTTACAGTCTTCAAGGCCAAAACGCTGCAATAATGTGTCAATATATTTCGTTTGACACAAAGCCATTCCACCATCAACTTGCATAAACTGAATGCCCAAATAGTGATGCAAATGCCCCAAATCAGACATCTCAAATGAGGCATGCAAATCAGCCTTGAAATCAGCAATATGCTTCTCAAGAGGACCAGTGAGCAGCATGTCGTCTACATAGACAACAATGATCAGAAGCACATCATTAGCACGCTTAACATATAAGGTGCTTTCAGTTGGACTGTTCTCAAAACCATGTGCAATCAGATAGGCATGTATCTTCTCATACCAAGCACGTGGTGCTTGCTTTAAACCATATAACGCCTTCTTTAATTTGCACACCTGGTTTTCATGCCCTTTCTGCACAAAGCCACGGGGCTGAAAAACATACACTTCTTCATGCAAGTCACCATTCAGAAATGCTGTTTTAATGTCCAACTGATGTACATTCCAACCATGATGGGCTGCAAGTGCACAAATGCTCCGAACAGTAGTCATACGGCATGTAGGTGCAAAGGTCTCATCAAAATCAATGCCTCTTTCCTGCGCATAACCCTTTGCAACAAGCCTAGCCTTATACCTGTCAACTGTACCATCAGGTTTACGCTTCAGCTTGTATACCCACTTAGTGCCAATGGCCTTCTTGCCAGGAGGCAGGTCACATAAAGACCATGTACCATTCTTCATTATAGCATCATATTCAGATTGCATAGCAGCCATCCAATTTTCTGAATTTTGTGCTTCATCAAAAGAAACAGGCTCATTCTCATCACAGAGACTAGATGCAGCCATAGCATAGCAATCTGATGCAAAGGAGGTACTATGAGAGCCTGAACGAGTACGATATGACAAAGGTGCATCTAATTTGCTGTCACGCAAAGTCTGCACCAGCCATTTTGGCATAGTTTTTGCCTGTTCAATATCAGCTCTCTCATCAACAAGTGCATCATGTAAATCTGCATCAGAAATGGAATGATCTGCATCATCATATGAAACCTGCAAAGGCTGAGAAGTTGCCTCATTAGGACCAGCACTAGCCTGTCCACCTGTAAAAAGAGGCATCAAAGTATCATACATGTCTTTGGAGCTAACAGATGTCTCCTTAGTACATGAAAGCAATGGCTGAATAGCATCTTCCACAAAGACAACATCACGGCTAACCAGAATGCGTTTAGTCTGTGGATGATACAGACGATAGCCTTTACTTTCAGAACTGTACCCAACAAAAATACATTTTACTGCCTTATCATCCAATTTTCTGCGATGTTGTTCAGGCACTAATGCATATGCCAAACAACCAAAAACACGCAGATGAGCAACAGATGGCTTGCGGTCATGCCAAGCCTCATATGGAGTGATAGACTGCAACGCTTTGGTGGGACACCTGTTCAGTACATATGCTGCACACATGACAGCCTCAAGCCAGAAACTATGTGGTAAAGCCTGACTTTTGACCATGCACCTCGCCATCTCCATGAGTGACCTGTTCTTTCGTTCAGCAACTCCATTCTGTTGAGGTGTATACGGCACTGTACACTGGTGTTTTATCCCACGTTCAGCCAGAAATGCATTAAAATCTGAAGACATATATTCCCCCCCTCGATCAGAACGGAGGGTGCCCATTTTACATGCTGACAAATTTTCAGCCAAAACCAAAAACTGTTTGAAGCACATGAACACTTCGGACTTTGCTTTGAGTGGGTATACCCATGCATGCCTGGAAAAATCATCAATGAAAGTCACGAAGTAAAGGTAATTTCCAAAAGAGGGTGTCTGCATAGGACCACAGACATCACTATGTACAAGCTGCAATTTCTGCATAGCCCGAACTGAACCATCTTTTGGAAAGGAAGAACGCTGCATTTTGCCCAAAATACAGCCTTCACAAACATGTTTTCCAGGTGCCTCAAGTTTGGGCAAAGAAGACACCATTTCAGATTTCTGCAGGCGTAACAAACTAGCAAAATTCAGATGACCAAAGCGTGCATGCCAAAGCTTTGCATCTGACATAGCCTGAGAATCATGAACTGCACATGCCGAATCATTCACAGATCTTTCATAGTCTATGAGCTTATACAGCCCACGACATAAAATGCCAGAAGCAATAATCACATCGCCATTTGAGAGATCATGGACTGTACACCTGTCATCAACGAATTTCACAACCAAGCCAATCTTGGCTAATGCAGAAACTGATAACAGGTTCTTTTTGATCCCTGGCACAAATAAAGCATCTGACAAAGTGAAAGAACTACCATCAGCAGTAGTCAAAATGATCTTACCAACTCCCATAACAGGATAAGAGGAGTTATTGGCGCATGTGACAGTATTCCCTGTAGGGGCAGGCTCGAGTGAAGAGAAGAAACTGCGCTGCGAGGTAATATGTTTGGTCGCCCCACTGTCAAAGTACCAAACATCTGAGTCTACTGCAGACATGCACTGATCATGAGAAGATGGGTCAAAACTGCAGACAGTAGTAAACGCCCATTCTTCTTCCTGCACAAGATTTGCAGACTCTGTTTTTGGTGTAGAGGCCTCTGCAACAACCATTCCAGCCTCTTTCTTCTTTGCCTCTTTAGCAGCCAGTTTTGGACAGTTCTTTATAATATGATCATTTCCTTTACAGTACTTGCAGAACAATTTCTGCTTTTCTGATTTCTTCTCATCTTTATCCTGGTTCTTCGATTGTGCAGCATTTGCAGATTTCTGCTTACTAGTAGAAGAGCTCCATTTTCCTTTGCCCTTCTGACTAGCCAGGAAAGCTTGATCTGCAACACGCATAATGGACCTGTTCTGCCTGGACTGATCTTCCTGCAACAGAACAGAGACTAATTCCTCAAATGACAAGGCATTCGGATTGCCTTTCATCATCAATCGAAGAGTAGAGGCAAAACTCTGATATGAATCAGGAAGGCCATTCAGAACGGTCTGCACAAGTGAGCTATCTGGTATAACCTCATCAGCAGAAATCAATTGTTCCTTCAGGTCTTTGATCTTTGTAAGAAAACTGTCCATAGAATCACCTTCATTCATGTGCTCACTCTCCAACTGTTTTCGGAGGTAAGCAACACGAGCCTCATTCCTAGCCTGGTACAAAGTGGTAAGTGTATCCCAAGCATCCTTTGCTGTTCTGCAAGAGCGAATGTGAGGGATAATGGCACGTTTGACAGACAAAGCTATCAATGCATGTGCCTGGGCATCTCTGCCATCCCAACGAATCTGCTCTGCACTAGGTGCAACAGAAACAGCAGCACGAACAGGAATCTGCGGAATATCATCTTCGACACCATCTTCATCAGCTCCAACACCTGTATTTGCAGTACCTGTCGTTACAGGTGTAACAGGACGTCTTTCAACACCCTGCACAATGTTCCACAATCCTTTTGCAACCAGTACATGTCGCATCATATAAGCCCATAATGGGTAGTTGGTACCATCCAACTTATCCTCAACAGCCAACATACGGAATACATCACTGCTTTCAGCCATGGCCGGTGACTAAAATACCTTGATGCAGAAAATTGACTGTATCTCAAAAAGTTGAACGGAACTGCCCAGACGAGTTCTGCTAGACCTGTAGCAGACTTCGAGACGCTTAAACTGGCGAACAGAAACTGGTATATACCTTTGGCACAAAAGGACGAAATAGCCTGCACAAGCGCTGCGATAGTGCGTTCGGAGGCCGAAACGAGCTCACCAAATTTCATGCGAATCTGAGACTGCAAACGGAGGAGTGTCGACGGCGCCCTAGAAGAAGCAACGACCTGCTCTGATACCAATTGTTGGAGTTAGACGTCTGCGGAAGCACGCGAACAGCACAAGGAAGAAGAAGAAGCTTGGAGCACAACACACAAGACTGAATGTATTACTGGAGAATGTACAAAGATAAGTAGCCCATTAGGGCAATAGGCGTATATACAAGCCGGGGGAAAAAAACCTCCTAAAGAGGGAAAAAAGTGCCCCGGCGGTCCTAGAGTGTTCACACACATCACTACCTAAATATATCAACAGTCACAAGCTTGAAATGATTGCAATTTCGAACAAAGTTGAGAAGATGGTCGATGGCGTGCTCATTTATCCCACATAGGGGCTTGAGAAGGACAAAACCAAGCATAAATAGAAGGCTCCATACCTCTCACTATCATCCAAGAGGAGGGGATGAGGAGAAGGAGGAGAGGGACTCTCTCTCTCTCTCTCTAAGCGCGTGAGTGCCATTGGTCGGTTTCTTTGCGTGGGCGCTACTGGTTGTCCTCTTCACGTGAGTGCCACTGGTCGTTGTACTGGCTCCGATACCAATGTTCTGTTGTCTCTAGGGAATCCCCTCGTTTTGGGATAATCTCTACACACTCTACGAGGTCATTAACTGCTCACTCGACTACATGGAGAACGATGCTCTCTATCCGCCCAGCCACGTATGATTCCTTGATTAGTCTCTCTCTCTTTCCATAATAATGAGTCCCCTATGGCTCTACACATGGGTGCCACATGGCACTCATATGTGAGCCTATCTAAATGGAGTTAAGAGGTGGTTCACACCTCTTCCAAAGGTTGACTCCATATAACAGGTGGGCCCACCCTATTAAAGTAGCTACCCTTACCTATCGTGAATGGTAGAATCAAATCCTAAGTTAAATATGGAGTGGGACAAGTAGTTTAATAAATTCAAATATTTAAGCTTGATCCACTCTCGCTTTTGAAAGAGTCCAAACAACCTTTCAAAAACTGAAGCCCCACCATAGACTTTTGAGTTCTACACTAAGATTCTTGACAAATGGGGTACATCTGATTGACGTTTGGGCCTAAAATCAATCATATAATATTCCAAATGACCAAAATCTGATATAAGAGCCATTACCACGAAATGGAGGTATTATTTATAGTATTTTTATGATTTTTCATGAAAAAATCAAAGATGTGACCATATGGGATAAGGTGCATACCTTAGAATGGCCAAAAATCTTTTAGCATTTTGTCAAAGTTGTATTTTCTACCACACAAGTGTCACATCTAGAAGATTCTCCCAAATAATATCATCTCCAAATATCTTCCCAAAAGGCCTATAAAAGGACCCCCTTGGGTGCCCTCAAAACAAGCAAGTGGTGTGTAGGTATATGCTAGTAGCACTACGGTGATCATAGTGCTACCCCTTTGGAGGTGGAGATCTTGGCTACAGGAGAGGTGCTACACTCTCTTCCCTTTATGTATCCATATCTTGTAATATAAGCTTTATTTCCTTTTGAATCCAACTACCTCTTCTTTCCTCTTCTATCTCCCACCCTTTCTATTTCTTCTAATTCCTTCTCTACATTGCCCCTCATTTCCAACACTTAGTGCCAATGGCCTTCTTGCCAGGAGGCAATTCACATAAATACCAAGTACCATTCTTCATTATAGCATCATATTCAAATTGCATAGCAACCATCCAATTTTTTGAATTTTGTGCTTCATCAGACGAAACAAGCTCAGTCTCATCAGAGAGACTAGATGCAGCCATAGCATAACAATCTGGTGCAAAAGAGGCACTATGACAGTGTGAACGAATACGATATGATAGAGGAGCATCTAATTTGTTGTAACACAAAGTCTGCACCAACCATTTTGGCATAGTTTTTGCCTCCTCAATATCATCTCTCTCATCAACAAGTGTATCATGTAAATGTGCATCAAAAATGGGATGATCTGCATCATCACATGAAACCTACAAAGGCTGAGAAGCTACCTCATTAGGACCAGCACTAGACCGTCCACCTGTAAAAAAAGGCAGCAAAGTATCATACATGTCTTTGGAGCTAACAGATGTCTCCTTAGTACACGAAAGCAATGGTTGAATAGCATCTTCCACAAAAACAACAGATAGCCTTTACTTTCAGAACTATACCCAACAAAAATACATTTTATTGCTTTATCATCCAATTTTCTATGATGTTGTTCAGGCACTAATGCATATATGTCAAACAACCAAAAACATGCAGATGAGCAACAGATGGCTTGCGATCATGCCAAGCCTCATATGGAGTGATAGACTGAAGCGCTTTAGTGGGACACCTATTAAGTACATATGTTGCATACATGATAGCCTCAAGCCAGAAACTATGTGGTACAGCCTAACTCTTGACCATACACCTTGCCATCTCCATGAGTGACTTGTTCTTTCGTTCAGTAACTCCATTTTCTTGAGGTGTATATGGCATTGTAAATCCCATGTCCAACCAAAAATGCATTAAAATCAGAAGACATATTGTTGGAAGTGAAGTAGGCCCTTAGGCTCATGTCACAGGTCCATGGTTCCATAGGTCCAGATATGTACAACATTAATTCCAGCAATCTTCCATATTGACAAAACATGAACATACCACAACTTAATCATACAGATGATGAGACAAAGATAGAGAAAGAATAGACGTCATGTGTAAGGTGTTACGTAAGCCATCGCTTACTCATAGTATCATATATACCAATGTTCAATGCACAATGTGGGAGCAAAACTCTCAACCACTCTATGTGATTTTGAGACATAGATGTATGAGTGAATGTACAATGTAACAAACATATTCAGATGTATGGGCAGTAATTTGAATATACATGAGATGTGTGACCTTATAGGTTATAGAAGAGTGAATATGAGTGACTGAATGAGGAAGGATTAGTGTGAAACTGATGGTCAACAAACCTACATCTAAACTTAGGCTATGGAAGACCCTAAGTTAGATACGTGTGTGAAAAGATCACATACTTATAAAGTAGCATAGAATGCTAACAAGATTGTTGCCGGAAATCCTCAAACTCATGTGAACACACCTTCTCAAACACCTCATAAAAATATGCATAAAGCATATAAGTACTGATTCTCTTGTACCTATGCCGAATAGGACTCCTTCTGATATGAACGCCACAGCCTCCATAAACTTCAAGTAGTACCTGTGTGCATAAAGAGAATATGTACCTGAATACTTAACATAAGATGTGAATCTTATGTTAATCACCATCTAATGTCTTTGAAGTAGCCCGACATCTTCTTGTAGAAGACAATCTTCAACCTAATATCTTCTTGTAGAAGATAATCTTCAAAATCATGTAGATGGTCGATCCTCACCATCAAGCTGCTAATGACCAAGTCTTCTTGCCATGAACAAGAGATAACCTCCTCTCCATGTGCTAGAGTGTGAGCACACCCTTCATCTTCTCCAAGAAGAATCATTAAGAAGAACTCCATAGCTGCTCCTCAACATGCTTCAAGTTAGCACCATGGCTGCCCCATGTGCTAGAAGAAGTACCACCTCTATTGAGGTCCAAGCTCTAGAAAGCTTGTGTTGATCCTAGGTGAAGGATGATTCAAGTGATCCCAAGCTTGTGTTTATATAGGATTTGATGATCCTTGAAAAGCTTATTCAAAAGCCATAATAAAGCTACGATCGTAGCGATCGTTCAAGAATAAATCACAATTGCATAATGATGCGTTTCGCGAATTCGTCCGTCGCTGTCCATGTGACTATCAAAAGCATGGTTTAAAATCTTTATTTTCCACACGCTGCTGCCGTCGGGGATTGAACTCGCGTAGCGGAAGCGTTAGGAGGCTTTTTCCTTATCCACAGCGCCTAAGCGCTTTTGCTATACAAGGGAGTAGTATGATAGCAATACATGTTATGTAACCTGAGGAAAATTTGCCCAATTGAACATTGTTTTCCAACAATCCCCCCTGCAATGTCATATTGGTACAACCTGGACTGGATCTGCAATCTATCACAAACTGCAATCTATCACAAGCTTCAAGCTTGTACTTCCGCACTTCAAAACTTGTTCTTCAAAAGTCTTCTTCAAAACTGAATTTGAATTTCCTTCAAAAAAACCTGAATTTGCTGAATATGAACCATAATACCTGAGAAAATATGCAAACTAGATATCCAATAGTGTTCTCATCAAGCAATCACTGCTTGACAAATATAGCATGACCTGTCTCCGAACTTGCTATCTCCTGTTTTCAAAAAACCTGAAAACATACACTAGGATCCATATATTTGCATTTACCTTCCAAAAAAGGTTTCTCAACGTACTTCTGCTGTGTCATGTAAATACACTAAACAAAATCAGGAACTGAATCCTGGAACCTGTGACTGACAACTCACAACGTAGTGCATTATGAACACTGCTGGTTCATCTCTGACTGTACTCAAGTCAAATCAACTCAACTCAATTGCAATCAACTGAAATATGAGTCAAAAATCTATGATGTCATCATGTCTTCATCCTTTAAATTCTTCATACCTCTTTCCTTCAGAACTTGGTATAAACATATATGTGCGCACTTCTGAAATATACCTTTCTGAAATATCAAGCTTCTCTTCAAATAGAACTCTGGAACCTTCTCCTGAACAGGAACATCCTAACAGGAACTTTCTCCAAACATTCTTCTTCTTCCTTCTTCTTTCAAAGCTGGAACATAAAGAGAACCTGACAAAGGAAATATAGGAATACCTGAAATAGGAATACCTGTAGGTATGACTCTGCATTCTTTTACATATGGCTTGAAAATAAGTCTTCATGTTTCATCACCCCTTGGATGACTTAACACTAGTGTCCAGTATTCTTCAAATATATCAGACTTTATGAAATGTGGAACGTCTTCCTCCATAAATCTGATGTTCAGTGATCAATACCTGTATCTGAAACAAAATCTCTGAACCCTTTTTATTAGCATTGTGCACATGCCAATAGCTTTCCATGTCATTCTTCAGCTTTCCAAAATCTAGAATAAGGTTAGCTGAACCTAACATAATAAAACCTTGCTGAAAGCTTTTTAGGATTCATAACCTTCTGTAACATAACAAGTATCTTCTTCTATCCCTCTGCAAGACAAATCTGATAGAACCTGAATCTTTGACTTACTTCTTCCAATGTTAAGAATCTTCACAAACAAAGGATAGACAACTGAATCATAAATACTCAAGATCATATAAGATCATACGAGATCAATGATCTCTCCTGTGTAGAATCTGCTCTTATCAAACCTTCATGTCTGAATGTTTGATTTATTTACCCGAATGTCTCCAAGTGTCCATGCTTCTCAAAAAGTTGTAAAACTTTTCTGCAAACAAATCCTTCAAGGAATCTGCAATTCCTACTTGAAACATAAGTGGACAAACTTCTCACCTTGAGAACTCCAAAAGCTGCAAGTTGATACTTTATAACTTTCATATTTTACCCGGGTGAAATGTGACAGTACCTGCTTGACTTTCTTTTGGCTAACTCCACTTTTCAATCAAGTGATAGGATATGATGGAACACCTTTTTGAATACAAGCATGTATCCAAAAAATCAAGTCAATCATAAAAAGTAGATTCTTCAACTGGCTGGTACATCAACAAGATTCTGAATTTTCTGAAGTCTTCTGAAAATACTGAATATGAGGTAACCTTTTCCAAACATAAAACCTCAACGCAAGTCTTCAACATCTGCTACAAAAAACTCTTTTACCTCAAGAGTTTAGATAAAGAAGAAATATACTTCTCTGCAACTTGTCATATACCAAGTAGCTCTGTATTGACACTCCAAGAATTCTTTGAGGGAATGTATAAGCTGCCTGCTTAAAAGCTTCAACTAAAACATAACTCATACATATATGAGTTAAAACATATATCTGCTGCTTTTCTTTCTCTCAATGCAATTCTTTGTCAAATCTACTAAATCATGACCAAGTGTAATGCAAAACAAGAAACTGCTTCTTCTTTAAACAAGATGTTCTAGTAGACTTGTCTTTGGATGTAGAGGATAAAATAGGAAAAGTATATGGAAAATATATGAGAAAAGGAAGCCTTACTTTTCTTTTGGAAATGATGGACTTTCTTCTTCTACATCTTTCTTCCACCTGATGATGTTAACATCTTCAAACTTCTCTTCCATACCTTTTGTTCTCTTCATCTTCAAGTAGCAAACACTCTTGACCTCTTCAAATGAACTTTTCTCTTCCTCTAGTGTTAAGAGTAAGAGATAAAACAAACATGGTATATAAATGGAAGTGAATATAGAAACATGTTATATCATCTCCTCATATCTCTGAATCAAAATTCTGCTTCAAATGTCTGAAATGACTAAATTCACCAATCGTTGTCTGAATGATGAATTACCCTTCTAGAGTTACCTTCTCTAGATACATTTGTACCTTGATATTCAACCAACTTACAACAGAAAATTGGCTAAAAAACTCAACCCATCTCTGCACTTGTTTTCTTAGATGAACTTTCTTGCCATGAAAGAGATCTCTCAAAACTTTGTAGAAAAAAAAACTCTAGATACCTGATGTAGCCTTTAACTTTCAAATGATGAAAGCGTATAAAAGCATTCCTTGAATTTCTTCAAATCTCTTCATAACTGCTCTTCTAAGATATGACCTGCAAATGATAATCTAATAGTAGAAACTGATACCTGTGATTTGATGTCGATCTGATTTCTTCATCTTCTCTAAACCATTGTTCTTCCTTGAATTTGAAGTAGTCTTCTCTTCATCAAGTCTGGGTCTTCAAACAATACTTTTGTAAAGTATTTGCATACTCTTCCAAAAATATTCGGCTGCTAACAGATCATCAACTTCATACTCCACACTAATGAATACACATGTAGCTGAAATGTCTAATTCTCAAATCTCTACTCATCTAGATTAAGTGTGTATGTCAAATGTCAAATATTAGAAGATGCTTTCAAATCAAATGTTGTAAATCTGGAATTCTGGGAACCTGGGATATGAATGAGCCTTAATGCATTGATGCCAAAGATCTAAAGTTCTGAAACCAAAACCTTACTGCTCTGATACCAAATGTTGGAAGTGAAGTAGGCCCTTAGGCTCATGTCACAGGTCCATGGTTCCATAGGTCCAGATATGTACAACATTAATTCCAGCAATCTTCCATATTGACAAAACATGAACATACCACAACTTAATCATACAGATGATGAGACAAAGATAGAGAAAGAATAGACGTCATGTGTAAGGTGTTACGTAAGCCATCGCTTACTCATAGTATCATATATACCAATGTTCAATGCACAATGTGGGAGCAAAACTCTCAACCACTCTATGTGATTTTGAGACATAGATGTATGAGTGAATGTACAATGTAACAAACATATTCAGATGTATGGGCAGTAATCTGAATATACATGAGATGTGTGACCTTATAGGTTATAGAAGAGTGAATATGAGTGACTGAATGAGGAAGGATCAGTGTGAAACTGATGGTCAACAAACCTACATCTAAACTTAGGCTATGGAAGACCCTAAGTTAGATACGTGTGTGAAAAGATCACATACTTATAAAGTAGCATAGAATGCTAACAAGATTGTTTCCGAAAATCCTCAAACTCATGTGAACATACCTTCTCAAACACCTCATAAAAATATGCATAAAGCATATAAGTACTGATTCTCTTGTACCTATGCCGAATAGGACTCCTTCTGATATGAACGCCACAGCCTCCATAAACTTCAAGTAGTACCTGTGTGCATAAAGAGAATATGTACCTGAATACTTAACATAAGATGTGAATCTTATGTTAATCACCATCTAATGTCTTTGAAGTAGAAGATAATCTTCAAAATCATGTAGATGGTCGATCCTCACCATCAAGCTGCTAATGACCAAGTCTTCTTGCCATGAACAAGAGATAACCTCCTCTCCATGTGCTAGAGTGTGAGCACACCCTTCATCTTCTCCAAGAAGAATCATTAAGAAGAACTCCATAGCTGCTCCTCAACATGCTTCAAGTTAGCACCATGGCTGCCCCATGTGCTAGAAGAAGTACCACCTCTATTGAGGTCCAAGCTCTAGAAATCTTGTGTTGATCTTAGGTGAAGGATGATTCAAGTGATCCCAAGCTTGTGTTTATATAGGATTTGATGATCCTTGAAAAGCTTATTCAAAAGCCATAATAAAGTTACGATCGTAGCGATCGTTCAAGAATAAATCACAATCGCATAATGATGCGTTTCGCGAATTCGTCCGTCGCTGTCCGTGTGACTATCAAAAGCATGGTTTAAAATCTTTATTTTCCTCACGCTGCTATCGTCGGGGATTGAACTCGCGTGGGCACGTTAGGAGGCTTTTTCCTTATCCACAGCGCCTAAGCGCTTTTGCTATACAAGGGAGTAGTATGATAGCAATACATGTTATGTAACCTGAGGAAAAATTGGCCCAATTGAACATTGTTTTCCAACACATATATTCCCCCCCTCGATCAGAACGGAGGTGCCGATTTTACATGTTGATAGATTTTCAGCCAAAACCAAAAAATGTTTGAAGCACATGAACACTTCGGACTTTGCCTTCAATGGATATACCCATGCATGCCTGGAAAAATCATCGATGAAAGTCATGAAGTAAAGATAATTTCCAAAAGAAGGTGTCTGCATAGGACCATAGACATCACTATGTACAAGCTGCAATTTTTGAGTAGCCTGAATTGGACCATCTTTTGGAAAGGAGGAACGCTGCATTTTGCCCAAAATACAGCCTTCACAAACATGTTTTTGAGGTGCCTCAAGTTTCGGCAAAGAGGACACCATTTCAGATTTCTATAGGCATAGAAAACTAGCAAAATTCAGATGACCAAAGTGTGCAATAGCGAATAACAGCGTGAAGAACAGGATTAAGTAGAAATGTTGAAAAAAAATCAGGCAGAAAGAAACATAATCTTCACGCAGTATTGGAAATATACAGACATAATGGTGACATGCACACATTAACATAATCAAAGACACAGAAGGCGGCTACTAATCATAGTTAGGTAAGAAAATGAAAATATTATGGTCAGTCGATCAACCGAAATTACGCAAAAGTGAAGGATTGTTGAGTCAGAACAGTGGGAAAAAAATGGATAGAAAGTAAAAATATCGATCAAGTCTCATGATGACAAAGACAGTGGATAATAGGGATGAAGCTTCGATCCATTAATCACCTTAGGAAGAAGGGTACCAGTTAAGGTGGATAACCGGAAAGTTGCTAGTCCCACTTGTTCGGCAATACGGTAGGGACCAAACCAGCGTAGTTTAAACTTTCTTGTGGATCTATTAGATTTAGCATTATAAAAGAGCACCAATTGGTTTATAAAAAAAACAAGGGTTTTAAGGAAACGATCGTGGGTTCTTGCTTGTCTTTGCTGAACTTCCTGCAGCACCAAAAAACTCTCGAGGCATTGTTCATCCATAGACCGTAAAGCATCCAATCAAAAAGGAAATGATTCTTTCGGTAGTAATTTCTGCTCTAATGCCACTCATAGACTAGGAACCACTAGTTCCATAGGAGCAATCACCTCCAATCCATAGGCCAACTTGAAGGGAGTTGTTCCGGTCGCCACTTTATATGTTGTACGATAAGCCCATAATATGGCAGGTAGGAATTGGTCCCATCTCTTCGGGCAATCCAATACCAGTTTCTTTAAAATGTTCAACAAAGATTTGTTTGTGCTTTCGACAAGGCCATTCACTCGTGGATAGTAGGGGGAACTGAACTTATGCACAATTTGGAAGGTGTGAGTAAGCTCTTGCATTAATGTGTTAGTAAAGTGCGTACCTTGATCAGTCACAATCTCCAAGGGTAAACCATTGCATGGAAAAATATCTTTTATCAAACATTTAGCGATCGCAACAGCTGTGGCTGACCATAGAGCCCAAGCTTGGCCCACCAAGGCATGTAATCCGTGCATGTAAGAATATATTTGTTACTGGTAAGTGTCACAGGAGGTGTAATACCATTTCTGAAAGGGTTCGAGAGGCAAAACTGGTTGGAGCGAAAAGAAATGTTGGTGTAAAGGTTGACCTAAGTGCTGACACGCATCGCACTATCGCACATACTTGGTCACATCACAGTACATAGTAGGCCACCATAAACCACTCTGCAGAATCTTTCGATGGGTCAGGTCAACCGCAAAATGACCTCCAACTGGGGCAGAATGATCCATTTTTATTACTGAAGCAGTTTCGTGTGGTGGGACACATCTTAGCAGCACTCCCGAGTGATCCATTTAATATAACTGCCCTACAATTAGCCAGAATCGTTGACTATACATGGCCAATTTCCGTCGAGTAGCAGGAGAGGTCGTGTCGAGAGGACATCCACTGGTCAAGAAATTAATCAAAGTGTCATAATAGGAGGATTTTACCGGCAATTCTTATTGATCATCCTGTATAGTCTGAGATAGATAGCAGGTGTGGTCTCGTCAACTCCTTCCGGAAGTTCACCGGAATCCAACCGAGAACAAAAGTCAGCAAGCACGTGTGTGAACCGTGGTCGATGTACTATCGAATAATCAAACTCTTGGAGCAACAATACCCATCTTGCTAACCGTCCTCCCAGATGTTGTTGACGAACAAGGTACACCAAGGCTGCATGATCGACATGAAAGGTGAACCGGCATCCCAGTAAATAATGCTGAAATTTCTTCATCGAAGACACTAATCCGAGACATTCACGTTCGGTGACTGAATAATTACGCTTTGCTTGAGCTAATCTGCAACTCGCATAATACATTGGACGGAACCATTTCTCCATTTGCTACATCAGCATGCTGCCAATTGCAATGTCGGATGCATCCACAAAGACGTGAAATGGGAGTTCCTAATTTGGTGCTTGTAAAATAGGTGCTTGCGTCAACCGATCAAAAGATAGTTGACATTCCTCAGTCCATTCAAACTGACGAGGAGTACTGATTATCAATCGATTGAGTGGTGTGGCCAGATGAGCAAGCCATCGCAAATGGCACCCATGCCACCGGATTTGTCCCAAGAAGCACATCACTTCTTTGGGTGTCTTGGGAGCAGGTGCCTCCAGTACGGCCTTCACCTTATCTGGATCAACTTGAATCCCCTGTTTTTGAGATAATGTGCCCTAACAATTTACCGCAAGATATAGAGAACACAGATTTATTTGGGTTTAAGCACAAACGATATTCTCAACACTTTGAAAAACAGCACCGTAAATGGTACAAATGCACCGAAGTATCACTGGATAAGGAGAAGTTATCCAAGTAAACTCTCATAAATGTGGTTAGATAAGGAGAGAAAACTTCCTGCGTACAACACTGAAATGTACTTGGAGCATTTCGGAGACCAAACCACATCACTGTACATGCATAAATGCCCCAATTGGTTATAAATATTGTCTTTGGACTGTCCTGCTCTGCCATTCGTACTTGGTTATAACCACTATATCCATCCAAAAAGGAGTACATCTCACAACCTGCCACATCATCTAACATTGTGTCCAAAAACGGCAGAGGGAATGGATAAAGTACTGTTGTTGCATTTAATTTCCAGTAGTCCACACAGATTCGTAATTGCTTATTCTTCTTAGGGACTATTACAATGGGGGAAATCCACTCCGCATGCTCGATAGGAACAATAAACCCAACCTTCAGCAATCGATTTAGTTCTACTTTGACCTGGGCTGCATAGTGAGGATTCATTCTAGCTGGGTTGTTTAATAGGTCGGGCATCTGGTTTCAGCATAACCTGGTGTTGGTAGATGTGTGGATCCAACCCCTTCATATCACGGTAATCCCAGGCAAATACATCAGAGAATTCCCGTAATAGTTGCAATAAATTATCTTGGAAGGTCTTTGATAGTCTTGCCTTAATCTTCACTGGTCGTGGATTAGTTTCATCACCTAAGTTGCAGGTAACCAATTGGTCTTCCGGTACGTAGAACTGCCGGGGCATGGCAAATTCGTCCCCTGACTGAAGCAATTGTTGTAGCATCGTATCATCCAAGGTCGGTGCTGCCCTTTATTCTGGTTCATCGGTCAGTGGTACTACCGTATAGGCTACCCAGTTATCTGCAACTGTTTGTAAGTCCATTGTTGTGAGTGCCATCAGGTCCTTGTTGGCTTTAAGAAAAGCTTCCTCTTCATCATCTGAAAGACCATCCAGCATGTGTACAAGTTCAACCACATATGGTCATGCATGCAAGTCGCAAGGCTTCATATCGTCCAATGGAATGACATATTTCCGGTGGTTATTCTTAAAAATCAATTCATGTGCTGACCAATCCTGAACTACCTTAGCTTGCTTTAACCATGGTCGTCCAAAGACCAGGTTATAGTCAAGGCTGGATTCTGGTAATTCCAGAACAACGAAGGTCATTTTAAAGATAGCTCCTTGAAGAGTAATAGGAATATTTCGCACCAATCCAACCGGATGAACTTGGGATTGATCCGCCATTCGGACAAAAAATTGGACAGGTTCGATGTGTGTCCATCCCATCCGTTGACAAAGTGCAGTTGTTGCAATGTTTACTCCAGATCCTCCATCAATTAGTACTTGAGTTATTTTATGATTCTTATACCAAACATTAATCAAGGGCACCATATGATCCACCGTCGAATCAAGTTCAGGCTGAATTGTTGCTGTCGAAGGAGCACATGAAGGTCCTGGACTGACCTGTTGCTGGAACTATTGGCACACACTAGGGACCAAAGCCAATAATTGTCCCAATGGTAGTATAATTGACGCCTTGGATAAGACATCCCACACTGGATCAAATTTTGTTGTTTCGGGTACGGAGTCCAGTGGGGACTCCGGTATTGTTTGGGTCAGATTTCTTCCTTTCGATACGACTGAATTCCAAGTTCAAAAATCTCCGTAGTTGGCTGTAATTGCTTTCCCGAGCGTGTTTGCACCACTGCCGTTTGAGTGTCTACTGCTGAAATATACACCATATTTGCCATCGGGTGTTGTCGTTCCTTTTTCCTTTTATCGTATTCAACTGCATCTTTACAGTACCTACATATATGCCATATAGTAAACACCTTCTGCTATTCATGAATTCCAAGTTCAAAAATCTCCGTAGTTGGCTGTAATTGCTTTCCCGAGCGTGTTTGCACCACTGCCGTTTGAGTGTCTACTGCTGAAATATACACCATATTTGCGATCGGGTGTTGTCGTTCCTTTTTCCTTTTATCGTATTCAACTGCATCTTTACAGTACCTACATATATGCCCTATTTCACCATAAAAATGATATTTAGGTGGTGGAAGAGATGCACCTTCACCTGTTGTACCTGCATTCCATCGAGTTTGTCCAAAGTTAGTTGACCGTGCTCTTCTATAATTTTTGTATACTTGGTAAGGAGTATTCCTCATTTGTGGTGGTACGTAGTGGCTAGCCGGTTGCCCTTGTTCCTGAATAATGGCATTGACAACCGCTCTGGTGTACCTTTGCATTATAAGGACAGGTCTCCGTGGCATGGTCCACTGTATGGCAAATGGCGCAATACAACGGATTGAGAGCGCATGCTGAGCTGTTGTGTCCTGTGCTTTTACATTTAGTACAGTAAATTTGTTTCAAAGGATCCTGGTTTGAATGCTTGGATGCCTTTAACCACTCTAGATCTTCAGTGAATCCACTCACTTCATTTTCTAACTGTAATGCCATAGCGATTACGGCATCCAAGGTCATTCCTCCCACACATCATATAATCATGATCTATTTCAATTTGGGGTTTAATCCGTTTATGAACCACTAAGTAATGATGTCATCTAGTAAGTTGGCATGCGCTGGTGGTAACTGCCGTAAATGAGTCCGAAATAGAGTGGCATAGTGTTAGGGGATTCTTGGACAAGAAGGGATTTGAGTGTTTGTAGGAGAAAAGGAAAGACAAGAAGAAGAATATACACTGGAAGCCTCTGTCGATTGATTATAATAAGACAAATACAATGTTGAAGCACAATACAATCCAATGCTTTTGTGCAAAATCCTACAGAGTACTCAATTACAAAATACCAAATACCCAAGGGACTTGTTGCTGCCGGCCTCCTCTGCACCAAACCTCCACCTTCTCCAAGCCTGCACTCGTGCACACCTTGCACCAAGCTTCCACTAAGGGGGAGGGATGTGTACCTTCTGTCGGCACGTGCACACTTCAATAAGACCTTGGGATCCTTGGGGGACTAACTTAGCACTTCTCTGCACACTTCCTTAGTCACTCTTCATGCCCACCTTGCACTTCACTTCTCTACGTCGCACACTGTGTGTCCCTTCACTTCTCTCTCTTGCCTAGCTTAGGCTATGCTCCTCTTGCTTACACTCAGAATGGTCCAAGAATAGTCCTTGCCTTGATTTGAGTGTCGATTCATGCACACTCCTAACTGCAAGTGTATCTTGGTGCTCACTTTGATGTCCCAAGATTGTCTTCACAAGTGGCAGCCAACGAATCCCTGTTTTGTCTTGTAGTGACTTTAAGCTAAAACAAAAAAATTTAATTGGGGGCCATACTTTCACTTCTATGTACGCTGCCGCTTCACATACCTTCACATTTTCCTTTTAAGTCTTCACTTTTGCACATAAGAGGGGGCTCACCTGAACCTTCCAAAACACTTTAAAAACATTTTGAACCTTAGGGAAATTAGAGAGATACCTTTGCAACCTGCAACCACTTTCTCCAATTCACCCTTTCTGGACAATTGATTGTGCACTACCTGTGCACTTTGAAACGTGCACTTTAGCACTTCAACTTTGCACATGTTTACTCTGACCTTGACCTTGTTGACTTTGACCAATTTGACTTTGACCTTTTGACTTTGACTGTAGTTGACTTTGACCGTGATTGACGTTGACCAATATGACTTTTATGGGCTCAACAATTGCCCACCACCTAATGTGCTCTCTGTCTCGGAGAGCTACAGCCAAAACTCTGAACTTCAAATCTTCAAAAGGACACCTGAGTAGCCACCAAGTCCACCAGCAACAGGAGAGAACAAGCACTAGAGAAGAACCCAAAAGTGGAATTGTTGCAAGGAAAAAAACAAAGGAGATCAATTGGAGGGTAGATAGAGGGATAAGGGACGGCTGAGGGGGCTGAGATGGATAGGGCAAGGAGGGGTAAGGATGTGGCTGTGCAGAAGGGTAAGGGGAGGATGAGGGAGTAGGATTATGGGGTTTGGAGAGGGGCAAAATGATCAACAGGAGAGCTACAAAGGGGGCATATGGTAAATTGTGAAAAATAAGGTAAAACAAAGTGAGAAGAGACCATGTGGACCATTTTGATCAATAAAGATAATGCCATTCATAGATGCTCTAGAGTAAGGTACTAACATAGTTAATGAACCTTCTCCCATCTCAAGTATCATGAAGGTACTAACATACTTAATGAACCTTCCAGAAAGAAGTCCTGCTTAAGTTCGCTGGCATACTCCATTCCCTCTCAAAGGGTGATAATAGCATCAAGAATGTATCTACCTTTGATGAAGCACTTTTGCTCACTAAGGATAATTTGATTCATCAAGGGATTAAACCTCCTAGCCAAGGAGTAATTAAAGATCTTATAGATGGAAGTCAAGAAAGTGATAGGTCTCCAACTATTAATGTCATCCTTGTTTCATTTCTTATGAATAAGTCTAATCACACCAATGTTAATATGAACAAGTATAAAACCTTTCCTAGTAGCCTCTTCACAGTCAAGAGAATAAATGGAATGGGGAAGTCTTTTAACTATAAGAAGAACTCATTAGAAAATCCCATCAAAACCATAAGATTTATAGGGTTTCAATTTACCAATGGTTTCTTTAATCTCACTGGCAATGAGGGGCAGGTCCAAGATAGAAGAAAGGCTTTTAGGAACCATGTTTTTCCTTTTAAGGCAATGGTAGCCCTGGCTATCTAGATATCCTCCTCGCACTTGGGAGTACTAGCTAAGAAAACATCAGTAAAGAAGCATTTGGACTCTTGTAAGCTCTCCTCAATGTTGATAGCAGTCCCACCATTCCTCTTTTTCAATAAAGGGATGTAATCCTTGACTTTTTTTTTTCAATCAAAGAGAACATACTCTTAGTAGGTCTATCCAACTTCCGAGCCTAGAACTCTCTTGAAGAAGAAACAACCACACTAGATTCGGGGTACTTCTCTAGATTAAGTTTGTGGTGGAAGTCAGTGTATTCTTCAAGTTAGAGGTCTACGAAAGGGCACCAACAACGCAACGAAGAAGAAGAAGAAGCTTGGAGCACAACATAACACTGAATGAATTACCAAGTGAATATACAAAGATTAGTAACCCATTAGGGTTATAGGCATATATACAATTCGGGGAAAAAAACCTCATAAAGAGGGAAAAAAGTGTCTCGACAGTCCTAAGTGTCTTCACACACATCACTACCAAAATATATCAACAAATCCCCCCCTAGGAGTGATGTAGTGAACAAGGAGTTGATATTGATGTATAAGGAACAACCAAGCTATGTGGAGAGAGATCAATCCACAAAAGGAAGTAAATCCAAAGCTTTGCGAAAAGCTCTGAACTTCTCCCTAGGTAGAGCCTTTGTGAAAAGTTTTGTAATGTCTTCTTGTGTGGGCACATATTGCAAACTCGACTCTCCAGCAAAGAACCTCTCATTGACATAATGATAGTGCACCTCAGTGTGCTTTGTGCGATCATGGAACATAGGGCTCCTCACAACTATGAATGTGGTATGACTGTCAGTGAAGATGGTGGTGGAAAAAGACTAAGCAACTTCCAAATCATTTATTGATATATTTAGGTAGTGATGTGTGTGAACACTCTAGGACCACGGGGGCACTTTTTTCCCTCTTTAGAAGGTTTTTTTCCCTTGGCTTGCATATACACCTATTGCCCTAACGGTTTACTTATCTTTGTACATTCAAGTGGTAATACATTCAGTATTGTGTGTTGTGCTCCAATCTTCTCCTTCTTCCATATGATGTTCGCGTGCTTGCACAGATGTCTAGCTTCAACAATTGGTATCACAGCAGGTTGCCGCTTCATCTAGGGCATCGTCGACACTCCTCTGGTCATAGTCTGAGAATCACATGAATTTTGGTGAGCATAGTGAGGGTGATTAGGAGATCTGAGCTCGTTTCGGCCTCCAAATGCACTATTGCAGTGCTTGTGTAGGCTATTTCATCTTTTTGTGCCAAAGATATAGACACATTTCGAGTTGCCAGTATAAGCATCTCAAAGTTTGCTATAAGTTTAGCAGAACTCGTCATGGTAGTTCTGTTCAAATTTTTTAGATACAATCATTTTTTTGCATCAGGGTATTTTAGTCAATGGCCATGCCTGAAAGCAGTGATGTATTTCATATCTTGGCTATTGAGGATAAGCTAGATGGTACGAATTACCCATTGTGGGCTTATATGATGCATCATATATTAGTCACAAAAGGAATGTGGAATATTGTGCAGGGTGTTGAAAAACATCCTATTACACCTACAAATACAGGTATTGAAGCTGATGCAGATGGCATCGAAGATGGTGATATTTTGTAGATTCCTATTCGTGTTGCGGTTTTTGTTGCACCTATTGCATAGTAAATCCATTCGGATGGCAGAGATGCTCAAGCACATGCATTGATAGCCTTGTCTGTCAAACGTGCCATTATTCCTCACATTTGCTCTTGCATAATAGCTAAGGATGCTTAGGATACACTTACCACATTGTACAAGGATAGGAATGTGGCTTGTGTTGCTTACCTCCGAAAATAGTTAGAGAGTGAGCATATGAATGAAGGTGATTTTATGGATAGTTTTCTAACAAAGATCAAAGATTTGAAGGCACAATTAATTTTTGCTGATCAAGTCTTGCCTCACAATTAACTTGTGCAGACTGTTCTAAATGGTCTTCTCGATTCATACCAGAGTTTTGCGTCTACTCTTCATTTGATGATAAAAGGCAATCCAAATGCCTTAACATTTGAGGATTTAGTCTCTGTTTTGTTGCAAGAAGATTAGTCTAGGTAGAACAAGTCCATTATGTGTGTTGCAGATCAAGCTTTCCTAGCTAGTCAGAAAGGCAAAGGTAAATGGAGCTCTTCTACTAGTAAGAAAAAAATTGCTAATTCTGCACAATCAAAGAAGGATGACAGAGACAACAAGAAAACAAAAAAGTAGAAACTGTTTTGCAAATACTGTAAAGCAAATGATCATGTCATAAAGAGCTATCCAAAACTGGTTGCAAAAGAGGCAAAGAAAAAAGAGGCTCGAATGGTTGTTGTAGAGGCCTCTACACTGAAAACAGAGTCTACTAATCTAGTGTAGAATGAAGAATGCGCGTTTACTACTGTTTGCAATCTTGACCCATCTTCTCTTGAATAGTGTATGTCTATAGTAGACTCAGATGTTTGTTACTTCAATAGTGGGGCAACCAAACATATTACCTTGTAGCGCAATTTCTTCACTTCACTTGAGCCTGCCTATATAGGGAATACTATCACATGCACCAACAACTCCTCTTATCCTATCATGGAAGTTGGTAGGATCATTTTGACTACTACTGATGGTCCTTCTTTTAGATTATCAGATGCTTTATTTGTGCCAGGGATCAAGAATAATTTGTTATCAGTTTGAGCTTTAGCAAAGATTGCCTTGGTTATGAAATCTGTTGATGACAGATGTATAGTTCATGATCTGTCAAATGGGGATGTGATTATTGCTTCTAGCATTTTATGTTGTGGGCTATATAAGCTCATACACTATGAAAAATCTGTGAATGATTTGGCATGTGTAGTACATGATTCTCAAGCTATGTCAGATGCAAAGCTTTGGCATGCATGCTTTGGTCATGCGAATTTTGCTAGTTTGTTATGCCTATAGAAGTCTGCATCTTTGCCCAAACTTGAGGCAGCCAATAAACATGTATGTGAAGGCTGTATTTTGGGAAAAATGCAGCATTCCTCATTCCCAAAAGATTGTTCAGTTCGAGCTACTTAAAAATTGCAGCTCATTCATAGTGATGTTTGTGGTCCTATGTAGACACCCTTTTTTGGAAACTATCTTTATTTTGTGACTTTCATTGATGATTTTTCTAGGTATGCATGGGTATATCCATTGGAAACAAAGTTCAAAGTGTTTATGTGATTCAAACAGTTTCTGGTTTTCGCTAAAAATCTTTCAGCATGTAAAATGGGCACCCTCTGTTCTGATTGGGAGGGGATATATGTCTTCTGACTTTAATGCATTTTTGGTTGGATGTGGGATAAAAAATCAGTGTATAGTGCCATATACACCTCCACAGAATGGAGTTGCTGAACAAAAGAATAGTTCACTCATGGAGATGGCAAGGTGTATGGTCAAGAGTCAGGCTTTACCACATAGTTTATAGCTTGAGGCTCTTATGTGTGCAACATATGTACTTAACATATGTCCCACTAAAGAATTGCAGTCTATCACTCCATATGAGGCTTGGCATGGTCATAAGCCATTTGTTGCTCACTTGCGTGTCTTTGGCTATCTAGCATATGCATTAGTGCCTCAACAACATTGCAAGAAATTGGATGATAAAGCAGTAAAATGTATTTTTGAAAGCAAAGGTTATCGTCTGTATCATCCACAAACTAAATGCATTTTGGTTAGCTGTGATGTTTTTTTTTGTGGAAGATGCTATTCAACCTTTACTTTCATGTACGAAGGAGACATCTATTAGCCCCAAAGACATGTATGATACTTTGCTACCTCTTTTTATAGGTGGACAATCTAGTGCTGTCCTAATGAGGTAACTTCTCAACCTTTGCAGGTTTCATGTGATGATGCAGATCATTCCATTTCTGATGTAGATTTACATGATGCACTTGTTGATGAGAGCTCTGATATTGAGGAGGCAAATACTATATGGCTGGTCTAGACTTTGGGTGACAACAAATTAGATGCACCTCTATCATATCGTACTCGTTCAGCTCTCACAGTGCCTATTTTGCATCAAATTGCTATGATATGGTTGTCTCTAGTCTCTCTGATGAGAATGAGCCTATTTTGCTTGATGAAGCATAAAATTTTGAAAACTGGATGGCTGTTATGCAATCTGAATATGATCTTATAATGAAGAACGGTACCTTGTCTTTATGTGACTTGCCTCCTAGCAAGGCCATTGGCACTAAGTGGGTATACAAGCTGAAGTGCAAGCCTGATGGAGTTGTTGATAGGTATAAGGCTAGGCTTGTTGCAAAGGGTTATCCATAGGAAAGGTGCATTGATTTTGATGAGACCTTTGCTCCTACATGTCGAATGACTATTGTTCGTAGCATCTGTGCACTTGTAGATCATCATTGTTAGAATGTACATCAGTTGGACATTAAGACTACATTTCTGAATGGTGACTTGCACGAGGAAGTTTATGTTCTTCAGCCCCATGGCTTTGTGCAGAAAGGGCATGAAAACTAGGTGTGTAGGTTGAAGAAGGCATTATATGGTTTAAAGCAAGCACCATGTTCTTGGTATGAAAAGATACATGCCTATCTGATTTCACATGGTTTTGAGAATAGTCCAACTGAAAGCACCTTATATGTTAAGCATGCTAATAATGTGCTTCTGATCATTGTTGTGTATGTTGATGACATGCTGCTTGCTGGTCCACATGACAAGCATATTGCTGATTTTAAGGCTGATCTGCATGCCTCATTTGAGAGATCTGAGTTGGGGCATTTGCATCATTATTTGGGCATTCAATTTATGCAAGTTGATGGTGGAATGGCTTTGCGTTAAAAGAAATATATTGACACATTATTTCAGCATTTTGGCCTTGAAGATTGTAAACCTATTGCCACTCCTATGGAGACAGGTTCACCATTGAGTCTTCATGAGGTTGGAGATGCATTTGATGTTGTTCTCTATCAGCATGCTATTGGATGCTTGATTTACTTATGCATTACTCGACCAAAGATTCAGTTTGTTGTCTCACAGATAAGCAAGTTTATGCATTGGCCAAGTGTCAAGCATTGGGAGGCGGTTAAGTGCATCTTTTGCTACTTAAGTGGTACTCGGATACTTGGATTGTTTTATCCCAAGGGGGGATCAGTACCGCCAGATTTACATGCAATTTTTTTACTCTGAATGGGTTGGTTGCTATGATACTCATGTGTCCACTAGTGGCTTTTGTTTCATGCTTGGTAGCTCATGTATATCTTGGTTGAGCAAGAAGTATCCTACTGTGGCCATTTCTAGTTGTGAGGTTGAGTATAGGGTAGCTTTCACAATGACTGTTGAGTGTGTGTGGCTCAAACCCCTTATGGTTGATTTGGGTGTTGGTCAGCATTCTGCCACCAGCATCTTCAATGACAGTCAAAGCGCATTTGCAGATGCCAAGAACCCTGTGTTCCATGCTCGTACTAAGCACATTGAGGTGGATTATCATTATGTCAGGAAGAGGTTCTCTACTGGAGAGATCGGCTTGGCATATTTGCTCACACAGGAGAACATTTCAGACCTTTTTACAAAGGCTCTACCTAGGGAGAAATTTGAAGCTTTCCTTAAAGCTTTGGGCTTACTTCCTTTTGTTGATTGATTCCACATAGCTTGGCACTTCCTTATACATGAGTGCCAACTCCTTGTTCACTGCATCACTCCCAGGGGGATTTGTTGATATATTTAGGTGGTGATGTATGTGAACACTCTAGGACCATCGGTGCACTTTTTTTCCCTCTTTAGGAGATCCCCCCCCCCCCGACTTGTATATATGTCTATTGCCCTAATGGGTTACTTATCTTTGTACATTCTAGTGATAATACATTATTGTGTGTTGTGCTCCAAGCTTCTCCTTCTTCCTTGTGTTATTCACGTGCTTCTGTAGACATCTAATTCCAACATCATCCAAATGGCATTTGAGCCATACACACTCAATAATCGTTGTGAAAGGTGTCCTATACTCATCCTCACAACTAGACGTGGCCATATTAGTTTACTTCTTGCTCAATCAAGATATGCATGAGCTACCAAGTATGGAGCAAAAACCACTAGTGGGCAATGGAGTGTCATAGCAACTTGCACAGTTTGAGTCAGAAAAAGGATTAAAAAGTGGTGGTAATGATCCCTCCTTGGGATAAAACAATCCAAGTAGCCAGCTACCACTCAACTAGCAGAAGATGCACTTAACTGCCTACCAATACTTGACAGCTAGGCAATGCATAAACCTACTCATCTAAGAGATAGCAAACTAAACATAAGGCCGAGTTATGCATAAGTAAAGCAAGCATCCAATAGTCTATTGATAGAGAACAACATCAAATATATTTTGTTTGATACAAACCTATTCCCCCATCAACGTGGATAAATTGAATGCCCAAATAATGATGGAAATGCCCCAAATTTGACATCTCAAAAGAGATATGCAAATCAGCCTTAAATTTAGCAATATGATTCTCATTAGGGCCAGTGAGTAGCATGTCATCAAGATACACAACAATGATCAAAAGTGATGGAGAGTGTTAATCTCCAAAAGAACAAGTTGACCTTGAATTTAGATCACCTCTATATCAAGATCAACTTTAGACTCCACTAAACTTAGAGGTCATTCACCAATTTATCAGAAAATTGATTATTCTGAAAAATTCAGCTTCTTCAGAAAAGTCTGCTGCAGATTAATTACTCATTGACTAATCAATCCTGTAAAGTTTTTGATAAAACTTTGCACAACACTTCGCCTTAAGGTTGCGCACCTTTACCAAGTTAAATCTCTCAAAATGATTGAGTATACTGTGAGAAATGTGTGAAACACTTTACCTATGTCTGAAACTGCTTCCTTGCAATGGCGACTTTGACACCTGCAACTTCTTAGCTTTGGTTCTCCCAGCTCTAAACCCGTTTGATCAAGATCTTTTAGCCATAGATGGATTACCTTCCAACTTAGATTTTAAGCCCTCATTTGTGTAAAACTTTACACTGTGGACTGAGCACTGACCATTTCTTTGAAGATGAAATGTGCGCCAGGTTTTTTCGACTCTCAGAACATCTTCACATATGAATGTTCCTAAACAAAATTCTCACAGCCTGATTGAAATTAATCTCTCAAATTCTAGCCATAGATAGATTAGCTATGGACTTAGATACGTGCAAAAGGATTCTTCAAAAGATTAAGCACAGAAGGAGCAGACTGCTAAACATCGGGCGCAAGTTTCTCGATTTCTTCAGAAAATTTACATACAAGTGAGGATGGATGATTCACTCACTTCCAATGTGTCTAATGACACTAATTTCTCTCTCCCTATTCTCTAATCTTCTTCTGCTCTATTTGCCCGACATTTTACAACATATTTATAGATGAATATATACAAGTGTATGACTAGACAAAGGTATAAGTCAGCTAATGTACATATGTGTACATGTCTTTGGATTTTCTGAATATGCCCTTCCTTCAACCATCTGAATTTGTTCTCTTCTTGACTCCTTGACTTCATTCCTTCATAATTCTTCAATTGATGATTGTCATGCACCAACAGCTCCCCCTCAATCATTAATTGAGGTTCTTCTCTATCTTCTTTACTCCAGCCATATCCTTGAATCTTTGTAGTTTTGGTCCATCTAGACTTTTTGTCATCATATCTGCAACTTGATCTTTTGTGGGAGTGTGTATGACTTCAATCTCCTTCTCAATGACCTTCTCTCTCAGAAAATGATATTGTATTTCAATATGCTTAGTTCTAGCATGAAATACAGGATTAGCTGCCAAGTATAATGAACTCATATTGTCTCCACAAATAATAGGAGTACTCTGAATCACATCAAAAACTTTCAAAAGTGTTTTTAGCCATATTACCTCTTTTGCAGCTTCCACCATACCTTTATATTCTGCTTCTGTAGATGACAAAGCAACTGTATGTTGCTTCTTGGAACTCCATGAAATCAATTTGTCTCCTACATAGCACAAGTATCCATGTGTTGATCTTCTATCATCCACATCACCTGCCCAATCTGCATCACTATATATCTTCACTCTTGTATCAGAAGTAAATCCATAGTACAACCCTTCTTTGAGTGTACCCTTGATGTACCTAAGTACTCTTTGTCCTGCAATCCAATGTTCCTTTCTAGGACAATGCATGAATTGTGAAAGCACACCAACTGCATATGACAAATCAGGCCTTGTCAATGTAGCATAAATCAAGCTACCAACCAAACTTTGATAGAGTTTCATATCTCTGAACTCTTCTCCTCCAAACCTAGATAATTTATGGTTCACTTCCAAAGGTGTAGATGCAACCCTGCAATCTTCCATTTTAAATTTGGTTAGCAAATTTTTAAGATACCTTTCTTGGGTCACATATACTCCATGTTGAGTATTAGAGATCTCCATTCCCAAGAAGAATGATAGGTTCCCCAAATCACTGATTTTGAACTCTTTCTCCATCTGCTTCTTGATCATTTGTATCCCCTTATCATCTGTTCCTGTAAGTATTATGTCATCAACATAAATACAAACATAAATGAACCCATCTTCACTTGCTTTGACTAGCAAGCTACTATCTGCCTTTGATGCTTGAAATCCAAGATCATTCAAGAATTTTACAAGCCTATAATTCCAAGCCCTTGGGGCTTGCTTTAACCCATACAAAACTCTCTTGAGCTTACACACATAATTTGGACTCACTTGATCTTTGAACCCATCTGGTTGCTCCATGTAGACTTCATCTGAAATGTAACCATTCAAGAAAGCATTTTTTACATCTAATTGAGATAACTTCCAACCTTTGCAAGCAGCAATTGCTATGAGTGTCCTGATGGTTGTCATCTTTGCCACAGGACTATAGGTCTCATCATAGTCCACTCCATATGTCTGTGCATACCCTTTCACAACAAGTCTAGCTTTGTACCTAGACACACTTCCATCTGCAAATCTTTTAGTCTTGTAAACCCACTTACATCCAATGATCTTCTGACTATTAGGTTTAGGAACCAAATCCCATGTTTGATTCTCTATCAATGCATCATACTCCTCTTGCATAGCATCTTCCCAATTCTTCTTCCCTTTGGCCTCTTCATATGTAGAAGGGTCTTCATCTGCTTTTACCAAATAAGCATAATCTTTAGTAGTTAAGAATGAAGTGTCATAGCTATACCTTGTAGGTTGCCATTTGTGCCTAGATGATCTCCTAACTTCTGCACTTCTTGAAGTTTCTGGTTCATCACATTCTGGATCAAACCTTGGCCTCTCTTCAACTTCAATCTGCACTTCATTGTTCTCACTTTCATCAAGTAATTGAATCTTTGCTTTACCTTTTCTTTGATCCACTACTTCTTCATCATCTGCATGTACATTATATTTACCTGCATACCAAGTACCTTGCTCATCAAATGTAACATCCTTGGATACAATAAATTGCTTTGTAGATGGACTCCACAACCTGTATCCCATTTGCTTATCATCATAACCAATGAATACATACTTCTCTGCCTTAGGCTCCAACTTATGCCTCAATTGAGATGGCACATATGCATATGCCAAGCATCCAAATATTCTGCAATGATCCAAGGTAGGTTTCTTACCCCACCAAGCTTCATATGGTGTCATACCCTGCAAAGCTTTACAAGGCAATCTATTAACCAAATAAGTAGCTGTATTAACAGCCTCAGCCCACAAATAATTTGGGCAATTCTTCTCTTTCATCATGGACCTTGCAAATTCAACAAGAGTCCTATTTCTTCTTTCTGCTACCCCATTTTGTTGAGGAGAGTACCTACAAGTAACTTCTCTCTTTATACCTGCATTCCACAAATAATCATTGAACTCATTTGAAAAATACTCTCCCCCTCCATCCGACCTTAGTCTCTTCAATTGTTGACCTGTAATCCTTTCTGCATATGCATGATAGTGTTTAAATGTATTAAACACTTCTGACTTTTCCTTAATCACATAAATTGTGATCCACCTGGTAGCATCATCAACATATATGACATAATATCTTGAACCATTTATACTAAAGTCCTTTGAAGGACCCCACACATCTGTATGCACCAATTCAAGTCTTTCTGAATACATAAACCCATGCTTGGAGTAGGATTGCTTATGAGCCTTACCTAATTGACATGCCTCACATCTGTATGTCATGTGTTGACCTGCAATGTTAGGCATTCCAAGCACTGAATCATTGTTAATCATTTCTTTGATACCTCTTTCATTAAAGTGTCCAAGTCTTTTGTGCCAAAGATCCAATTCTGACACCTTCTGCTCTCCATATGTGAACATAGCATGTCCAACATTTCCTTGTACCTTCAATGTGAAGAGCCTTCCTTCTTTCTTTCCTGCAATAACTTGTTTATACCCTTGACTAGGGTCTTCCACATAAACTCCATCATTGGTGAACCTTACCTCATATCCTTTTTCCACAATTTGACCTACACTGATCAAATTCTTTGGAATTGTGGGAACATAAAGTACCTTACTCAGAAGAGTGCTCCCATCCTTAGCTTTGACTGAACCAATTGACTTTACCTTATGCTTTGTATTATCACCTGTCTGAACTGTATGATTAATTGCATTATGATCTAGATCAGTCATCAAAGCAATATTCCCACTTAAATGATTACTACATCCTGAATCAATATAAAACACTCTCATATCCTCATGTGAAGTTTCACATGTATTCATAATGAGAGTCGAGTCCTCCTTTTGATCTGATGCATAGTTGTAGTAGGTGTTATTATAGGATTGACTTTGGAAGTTTCTTCCACCACCTCTTCCAAAAGAATTCCTACCACCTCTACCTCTGAAGTTTCCTCTCTGAAATCTACCACCTCTTGCTCTTTGATTAAAGTTCTGATAATTACCATTGTTTTGATTATTATGCCAACAATCATGAGATAGATGATTGGTCTTACCACATATCCAACAAGCTCTTGCATTCTCTTTGTTGTTTCTGCCTCTTCCTCTACTTCTGCCATTTCCTCTTCCTCTTATGAAGTTTGCTTGGTTTGAAGTACCTTCTTCTTCACCTGATTGTTGCTTCCCTTTGTTGGCTTTCTTCTTGTCTTTAGAATACATTGCATGACCTGCACTCTTATCAACATCTCCTTTGACATCATTCTCAAAAGTTAGCATATGACCTAACAATTGATTCAAGTCAGGAGTAAAGTGATCTAATGAAAGTTCTGTAGATAAAATGAAAGGCTTCCACTTCTCATCTCCTCTTAGCCCTGTGAGTATTTGTCTTACCAATTTGTCTTCTTCAATATCTTCATCCACTGCACCTAAAGAATCTGCAATGTCCTTCATCTTTGTCACATAATCAGAAATTGATTGTGAGGCCTTCTTCTTGAAGGTAGTAAACTCTGCCCATAGTGAAGCCTTCCTTGATTTGGTTGTATTTTGGAAATGCTCTTCCAAAGCATTCCAAATGTCACATGCACTTTCAAGTCCTCTAATGTGAGGAAGCAAATAGTCATTGACTGCCATGTAGATGATGCTTCTTGCTTGAGCATCCTTCTTCATCCAATTCTTCAAATCTGCAAGCTCCTCCCTAGTTGGAACACTAGGATCTCTGAATTCTGGCTTTTCTTCATCTCTTGTGATATATCCTATCAAATCTTTGCTCATAAGATGAGCTTCCATCCTCATAGACCATGCAGGATAGTTCTCTCTATCCAGCTTCTCAATTTGGAGACTATCTCCCATCTTTACTTCACCTGTAACTTCAAATCTTTAACCTTTACAGATAATGAATGTACCTTTACTTCGAATGTTGCTCCTTCTGATCCTTTTGATGCTCTTTGTATGTCTTCCTTTAATCTTTCTTCACACTTTGACCTTTTGCACCTTCGAAATGTAAAGTTTTGTATTTCTGCAATAGTTGGAGTCTCCTTCACTTCAATTTTGACACAACCTGCTCTGATACCACTGATGGAGAGTGTTAATCTCCAAAAGAACAAGTTGACCTTGAATTTAGATCACCTCTATATCAAGATCAACTTTAGACTCCACTAAACTTAGAGGTCATTCACCAATTTATCAGAAAATTGATTATTCTGAAAAATTCAGCTTCTTCAGAAAAGTCTGCTGCAGATTAATTACTCATTGACTAATCAATCCTGTAAAGTTTTTGATAAAACTTTGCACAACACTTCGCCTTAAGGTTGCGCACCTTTACCAAGTTAAATCTCTCAAAATGATTGAGTATACTGTGAGAAATGTGTGAAACACTTTACCTATGTCTGAAACTGCTTCCTTGCAATGGCGACTTTGACACCTGCAACTTCTTAGCTTTGGTTCTCCCAGCTCTAAACCCGTTTGATCAAGATCTTTTAGCCATAGATGGATTACCTTCCAACTTAGATTTTAAGCCCTCATTTGTGTAAAACTTTACACTGTGGACTGAGCACTGACCATTTCTTTGAAGATGAAATGTGCGCCAGATTTTTCGACTCTCAGAACATCTTCACATATGAATGTTCCTAAACAAAATTCTCACAGCCTGATTGAAATTAATCTCTCAAATTCTAGCCATAGATAGATTAGCTATGGACTTAGATACGTGCAAAAGGATTCTTCAAAAGATTAAGCACAGAAGGAGCAGACTGCTAAACATCGGGCGCAAGTTTCTCGATTTCTTCAGAAAATTTACATACAAGTTTGGATGGATGATTCACTCACTTCCAATGTGTCTAATGACACTAATTTCTCTCTCCCTATTCTCTAATCTTCTTCTGCTCTATTTGCCTGACATTTTACAACATATTTATAGATGAATATATACAAGTGTATGACTAGACAAAGGTATAAGTCAGCTAATGTACATATGTGTACATGTCTTTGGATTTTCTGAATATGCCCTTCCTTCAACCATCTGAATTTGTTCTCTTCTTGACTCCTTGACTTCATTCCTTCATAATTCTTCAATTGATGATTGTCATGCACCAACAAAAAGTACATCATCTACATGCTTAACATATAAGGTGCTCTTAGTTGGATTGTTCTGAAAATCATGTGCAATCAAGTAGTCATGTATCTTTTCATGTTGGAGTTAGACGTCTGCGGAAGCACGCGAACAGCACAAGGAAGAAGAAGAAGCTTGGAGCACAAACACACAATACTGAATGTATTACTAGAGAATGTACAAAGATAAGTAGCCCATTAGGGCAATAGGCGTATATACAAGGCCGGGGAAAAAAACCTCCTAAAGAGGGAAAAAAGTGCCCCGGCGGTCCTAGTGTGTTCACACACATCACTACCTAAATATATCAACAAATCCCCCCTGGGAGTGATGCGGTGAACAAGGAGCTGGCACTCATGTATAAGGAAGTGCCAAGCTATGTGGAAATCACTCCACAAAAGGAAGTAAGCCCAAAGCTTTGTGGAAAGCTTCAAACTTCTCCCTACGCAGAGCCTTCGTGAAAAGGTCTGCAATGTTCTCCTGCGTGGGCACATATGCCAAGCTGATCTCCCCAACAGAGAACCTCTCCCTGACATAGTGATAATGCACCTCAATTTGCTTAGTGCGAGCATGGAACACAGGGTTCCTCGCAACTACCAATGCGCTCTGACTATCAGTGAAGATGGTGGTGGCAGAAGACTGGCCAACACCCAAATCAGCCATAAGGCGTCTGAGCCACATACACTCAACAGTCGCTGTGAAAGCTACCCTATACTCAGCCTCACAATTGGAAGTGGCCACAGTAGGCTGCTTCTTGCTCAACCAAGATATACATGAGCTACCAAGCATGAAGCAAAAACCACTGGTGGACACACGAGTGTCATAGCAACCAGCCCAATCAGAGTCGGAAAAGCATGCAAATCTGGCGATAGTGATCCCCCCTTGGGATAAAACAACCCAAGTAGCTGAGTACCACTCAAGTAGCGAAAGATGCGCTTAACCGCCTTCCAATGCATGACTCCTGGGCAATGCATAAACCTGCTCATCTGTGAGACAACAAATTGAATATCTAGCCGAGTAATGCATAAGTAAATCAAGCATCCAACAGCCCGCTGATAGAGAACAGCATCAAATGCATCTCCAGCATCATGAAGACTCAATCGTAAACCTGTCTCCATAGGAGTGGCAATAGGCTTACAGTCTTCAAGGCCAAAACGCTGCAATAATGTGTCAATATATTTTGTTTGACACAAAGCCATTCCACCATCAACTTGCATAAACTGAATGTCCAAATAGTGATGGAAATGCCCCAAATCAGACATCTCAAATGAGGCATGCAAATCAGCCTTGAAATTAGCAATATGCTTCTCAATAGGACCAGTGAGCAGCATGTCATCAACATAGACAACAATGATCAGAAGCACATCATTAGCACGCTTAACATATAAGGTTCTTTCAGTTGGACTGTTCACAAAACCATGTGCAACCAGATAGGCATGTATCTTCTCATACCAAGCACGTGGTGCTTGCTTTAAACCATATAATGCCTTCTTTAACCTGCATACCTGGTTTTCATGCCCTTTTTGCACAAAGCCACGGGGCTGAAAAACATACACTTCTTCATGCAAGTCACCATTCAGAAATGTTGTTTTAATGTCCAACTAATGTACATTCCAACCATGATGGGCTGCAAGTGCACAAATGCTCCGAACAGTAGTCATACGGCATGTAGGTGCAAAGGTCTCATCAAAATCAATGCCCCTTTCCTGCGCATAACCCTTTGCAACAAGCCTAGCCTTATACCTGTCAACTGTACCATCAGGTTTACGCTTCAACTTGTATACCCACTTAGTGTCAATGGCCTTCTTGCCAGGAGGCAAGTCACATAAAGACCATGTACCATTCTTCATTATAGCATCATATTCAGATTGCATAGCAGCCATCCAATTTTCTGAATTCTGTGCTTCATCAAAAGAAATAGGCTCATTCTCATCACAGAGACTAGACGCAGCCATAGCATAGCAATCTGATGCAAAGGAGGCACTATGAGAGCCTGAACGAGTACGATCTGATAAAGGTGCATCTAATTTGCTGTCACGCAAAGTTTGCACCAGCCATTTTGGCATAGTTTTTGCCTGCTCAATATCAGCTCTCTCATCAACAAGTGCATCATGTAAATCTGCATCAGAAATAGAATGATCTGCATCATCATATGAAACCTGCAAAGGCTGAGAAGTTGCCTCATTAGGACCAGCACTAGACTATCCACCTGTAAAAAGAGGCATCAAAGTATCATACATGTCTTTGGAGCTAACAGATGTCTCCTTAGTACATGAAAGCAATGGCTGAATAGCATCTTCCACAAAGACAACATCACGGCTAACCAAAATGCGTTTAGTCTGTGGATGATACAGACGATAGCCTTTACTTTCAGAACTGTACCCGACAAAAATACATTTTACTGCCTTATCATCCAATTTTCTGCGATGTTGTTCAGGCACTAGTGCATATGCCAAACAACCAAAAACACGCAGATGAGCAACATATGGCTTGCGATCATGCCAAGCCTCATATGGAGTGATAGACTGCAGCGCTTTAGTGGGACACCTGTTCAGTACATATGCTGCACACATGACAGCCTCAAGCCAGAAACTATGTGGTAAAGCCTGACTCTTGACCATGCACCTCGCCATCTCCATGAGTGACCTGTTCTTTCGTTCAGCAACTCCATTCTGTTGAGGTGTATACGGCACTATACATTGGTGTTTTATCCCACGTTCAGCCAGAAATGCATTAAAATCAGAAGACATATACTCCCCCCTTGATCAGAACGGAGGGTGCCCATTTTACATGCTGACAGATTTTCAGCCAAATCCAAAAACTGTTTAAAGCACATGAATACTTCGGACTTTGCTTTGAGTGGATATACCCATGCATGCCTGGAAAAATCATCAATGAAAGTCACGAAGTAAAGGTAATTCCCAAAAGAGGGTGTTTGCATAGGACCACATACATCATTATGTACAAGCTACAATTTCTGCGTAGCCCGGACTGAACCATCTTTGGAAAGGAGGAACGCTGCATTTTGCCCAAAATACAGCCTTCACATACATGTTTTCCAGGTGCCTCAAGCTTGGGCAAAGAAGACACCATATCAGATTTTTGCAGGCGTAGCAAACTAGCAAAATTCAGATGACCAAAGCATGCATGCCAAAGCTTTGCATCTGACATAGCCTGAGAATCAAGAACTGCACATGCCGAATAATTCACAGATCTTTCATAGTCTATGAGCTTATACAGCCCTCGACCTAAAATGCCAGAAGCAATAATCACATCGCCATTTGATAGATCATGAACTGTATACCTGTCATCAACGAATTTCACAACCAAGCCAATCTTGGCTAATGCAGAAACTGATAACAAATTCTTCTTGATCCCTTGCACAAATAAAGCATCTGACAAGGTGAAAGAACTACGATCAGCAGTAGTCAAAATGATCTTACCAACTCCCATAACAGGATAAGAGGAGTTGTTTTTGGCTATCTAGCATATGCATTAGTGCCTCAACAACATTGCAAGAAATTGGATGATAAAGCAGTAAAATGTATTTTTGAAAGCAAAGGTTATCGTCTGTATCATCCACAAACTAAATGCATTTTGGTTAGCTGTGATGTTTTTTTTTGTGGAAGATGCTATTCAACCTTTACTTTCATGTACGAAGGAGACATCTGTTAGCCCCAAAGACATGTATGATACTTTGCTACCTCTTTTTATAGGTGGACAATCTAGTGCTCGTCCTAATGAGGTAACTTCTCAACCTTTGCAGGTTTCATGTGATGATGCAGATCATTCCATTTCTGATGTAGATTTACATGATGCACTTGTTGATGAGAGCTCTGATATTGAGGAGGCAAATACTATATGGCTGGTCTAGACTTTGGGTGACAACAAATTAGATGCACCTCTATCATATCGTACTCGTTCAGCTCTCATAGTGCCTATTTTGCATCAAATTGCTATGATCTGGTTGTCTCTAGTCTCTCTGATGAGAATGAGCCTATTTTGCTTGATGAAGCATAAAATTTTGAAAACTGGATGGCTGTTATGCAATCTGAATATGATCTTATAATGAAGAACGGTACCTTGTCTTTATGTGACTTGCCTCCTAGCAAGGCCATTGGCACTAAGTGGGTATACAAGCTGAAGTGCAAGCCTGATGGAGTTGTTGATAGGTATAAGGCTAGGCTTGTTGCAAAGGGTTATCCATAGGAAAGGTGCATTGATTTTGATGAGACCTTTGCTCCTACATGTCGAATGACTATTGTTCGTAGCATCTGTGCACTTGTAGATCATCATTGTTAGAATGTACATCAGTTGGACATTAAGACTACATTTCTGAATGGTGACTTGCACGAGGAAGTTTATGTTCTTCAGCCCCATGGCTTTGTGCAGAAAGGGCATGAAAACTAGGTGTGTAGGTTGAAGAAGGCATTATATGGTTTAAAGCAAGCACCATGTTCTTGGTATGAAAAGATACATGCCTATCTGATTTCACATGGTTTTGAGAATAGTCCAACTGAAAGCACCTTATATGTTAAGCATGCTAATAATGTGCTTCTGATCATTGTTGTGTATGTTGATGACATGCTGCTTGCTGGTCCACATGACAAGCATATTGCTGATTTTAAGGCTGATCTGCATGCCTCATTTGAGAGATCTGAGTTGGGGCATTTGCATCATTATTTGGGCATTCAATTTATGCAAGTTGATGGTGGAATGGCTTTGCGTTAAAAGAAATATATTGACACATTATTTCAGCATTTTGGCCTTGAAGATTGTAAACCTATTGCCACTCCTATGGAGACAGGTTCACCATTGAGTCTTCATGAGGTTGGAGATGCATTTGATGTTGTTCTCTATCAGCATGCTATTGGATGCTTGATTTACTTATGCATTACTCGACCAAAGATTCAGTTTGTTGTCTCATAGATAAGCAAGTTTATGCATTGGCCAAGTGTCAAGCATTGGGAGGCGGTTAAGTGCATCTTTTGCTACTTAAGTGGTACTCAGATACTTGGATTGTTTTATCCCAAGGGGGGATCACTACCGCCAGATTTACATGCAATTTTTTTACTCTGAATGGGCTGGTTGCTATGATACTCATGTGTCCACTAGTGGCTTTTGTTTCATGCTTGGTAGCTCATGTATATCTTGGTTGAGCAAGAAGTATCCTACTGTGGCCATTTCTAGTTGTGAGGTTGAGTATAGGGCAGCTTTCACAATGACTGTTGAGTGTGTGTGGCTCAAACCCCTTATGGTTGATTTGGGTGTTGGTCAGCATTCTGCCACCAGCATCTTCAATGACAGTCAAAGCGCATTTGCAGATGCCAAGAACCCTGTGTTCCATGCTCGTACTAAGCACATTGAGGTGGATTATCATTATGTCAGGAAGAGGTTCTCTACTGGAGAGATCGGCTTGGCATATTTGCTCACACAGGAGAACATTTCAGACCTTTTTACAAAGGCTCTACCTAGGGAGAAATTTGAAGCTTTCCTTAAAGCTTTGGGCTTACTTCCTTTTGTTGATTGATTCCACATAGCTTGGCACTTCCTTATACATGAGTGCCAACTCCTTGTTCACTGCATCACTCCCAGGGGGATTTGTTGATATATTTAGGTGGTGATGTATGTGAACACTCTAGGACCATCGGTGCACTTTTTTTCCCTCTTTAGGAGATCCCCCCCCCCCCGACTTGTATATATGTCTATTGCCCTAATGGGTTACTTATCTTTGTACATTCTAGTGATAATACATTATTGTGTGTTGTGCTCCAAGCTTCTCCTTCTTCCTTGTGTTGTTCACGTGCTTCTGTAGACATCTAATTCCAACATCATCCAAATGGCATTTGAGCCATACACACTCAATAATCGTTGTGAAAGGTGTCCTATACTCATCCTCATAACTAGACGTGGCCATATTAGTTTACTTCTTGCTCAATCAAGATATGCATGAGCTACCAAGTATGGAGCAAAAACCACTAGTGGGCAATGGAGTGTCATAGCAACTTGCACAGTTTGAGTCAGAAAAAGGATTAAAAAGTGGTGGTAATGATCCCTCCTTGGGATAAAACAATCCAAGTAGCCAGCTACCACTCAACTAGCAGAAGATGCACTTAACTGCCTACCAATACTTGACAGCTAGGCAATGCATAAACCTACTCATCTAAGAGATAGCAAACTAAACATAAGGCCGAGTTATGCATAAGTAAAGCAAGCATCCAACAGTCTATTGATAGAGAACAACATCAAATATATTTTGTTTGATACAAACCTATTCCCCCATCAACGTGGATAAATTGAATGCCCAAATAATGATGGAAATGCCCCAAATTTGACATCTCAAAAGAGATATGCAAATCAGCCTTAAATTTAGCAATATGATTCTCATTAGGGCCAGTGAGTAGCATGTCATCAAGATACACAACAATGATCAAAAGTACATCATCTACATGCTTAACATATAAGGTGCTCTTAGTTGGATTGTTCTGAAAATCATGTGCAATCAAGTAGTCATATATCTTTTCATGTTGGAGTTAGACATCTGCGGAAGCACGCGAACAACACAAGGAAGAAGAAGAAGCTTGGAGCACAAACACACAATACTGAATGTATTACAAGAGAATGTACAAAGATAAGTAGCCCATTAGGGCAATAGGCGTATATACAAGGTGTAGAGCAGGTGGAAGATGTTTTGTTCCTTTGCTAAGAACCACTTGGGATCCGGATATTTTCAAAAGTGAACTTTGAGACCTTGGGGGGGGGGGGGTCTTTGGCCACCTTGGGCAACCCTCACTCTAGGGGCTTGGTGGCACTCCCTAGGCCACACCCTACGTTTTCCAACATCAAGAAAAGGTAAACAAATCAAGAACATGCAAAGATAATCGAAGCAAAGGCTCTTGAGCACAAGTAGCTGCAAGTTGGGTAATCCTTAACCCTATAAGTCTACTGCAGAAAAGAACACTCTGCAGGAGAGAGCTCTGGTCTTTTTGCTCCATGAAGGGACCCCTTTGCCCATACGACCCTCTTTGAGAAGTTGGAATTCTTATTTGATAAAGAACCACTCTTCTCTTTATTTATTCAAAGTATGAAAACTTGGGCGCCTTGAATTTAGGAAATCAATAAGTAGTTTATTTGTAGACCATGGAATAAGCGTGGGGCAACGCCTTCACTTATCCACAATAGTTTATGGGGCGAGGCGACGCCCATATGGTGAGATAGAAGGGAGAAAAGGCGACGCCTTTCTAGCTTATGGGGCGACGCCCATATGGTGGGGGTAAGGAGAACTTAGGCGACGCCTTGAATGCTTGTCATACCACTTGTGCTAATTGGGCGACCACCCATGGAGACTTACTACAAAGCAAGGCGACTACCACTTTTGTGCTAATTGGGCGACCACCCATGGGGACTTACTACAAAGCAAGGCGACTACCGCTTTTGTGCTAATTGGGCGACCACCTATTTTCTCCCAAACCTCTCCAAAGGCGATCACTCGCCTTCTACATGCACATGGGAGACCCTCCTCCTCTTGAACCATCCCAAGTGGGCGAGCCTCCTCCTAGTCACCAAGAAACTTGGGCGACCCTCCTCCTCTTGAACCATCCCAAGTGGGCGAGCCCCTTCTTAGTCAACTATATGTGGCGACCCTCCCCCTTCTCCTCCTGAACTCCAACTTGGCGACCTCTCCGACCTTAGAACCTCCTTCCACCCACAGCTTTTCCTCCAAGGCCCATCCTGGGCGACCCACCTCCTAGGCGACCCTCCTCCATTATTCTACATGGCGACCATCCTTGAAGGCCACTTTGGGCGACCATCCTCCAAATCCACCCTTGGGCAACCCTCCTCCGAATCTACATGAGGCGACTCTCTTCCCAGATGCATCCTTGCGCGACCCTCACCCAAGGCGACACTCCTCCTATTGGCCACATCTCGTTGAAGTGGGCGACCCACTCCCTTTCAACCATGTGGGCGACCCCCACCTTGGGCGACCTTCTCCCTTAGGCGACCCCCCATCCTGGGCGACCCACCTCCTAGGCGACCCTCCTCCAAGACCCAACTCCTAGGCGACCCTCCTCCAAGACCCACCTTGGGCGACCACCCATTTTCTCTACTCACACCCACCACGGACATAGGACTATTTGGGCGACCACCATTTTGAGATATGTGCAAATTAAGGCAACCACCTCCAACCTTTCCCCTCCACCTACTCAATCTACTACCAAGGCGACCATGTGAAGTGCATCAACCTAGACGTCTAAACTCCATAATCAGGTGGCTACTATTTTATGAAGGAATATCAAATTGGGCTACTACCGACTTAGTATGGGCTCCACCATGAGCTACTTGGGTGGCAAATGACGGGCGGAGCATATTTTATCAGTAATGTGTCAGAATGAAAGTAATGCACGGAATATCGCCACTAAGCTTTGGCGGTGTCAGAAGCTAAAATTGGGGGCCTTATTGAAGTTGGCTACCATCCTCCACCTCTCGACCACCACTTTGGCGCGTGCGGCACTTAAGGCTGGAATTTGGCAAGGCCACCCTTGGCCACTCTGGGTCTATATAAACAGAGGTTTGGCACTCATTTGGGGGGCGGAATCGGGTGTAATTTGAATCGTGTGGGCTATTGCGTATCATCGCTATCATCATTTGTTGATGCTAGTTGAGACTTTTTTTTTTGGTCTACTCTCTGCACTCTGTTGCTACAGGCACACTGTGGGAGGTCACTCTGTGATGAGTATACAGAGCGTGGGCCTCCAGTGGAGTTGCTGATTAGCATTACAGGGTGATTGAGTGGCTTGGATCTAGTCATTGGCATGCATCGGTGAATTTCTTCAGGATCAAGTCATCATCTTTATTGTATTCACTTTGTTGGTCTCACTCTTGTATTTTTGCTAGTTAGTTTTGGAATGGCATGCTAGTCCACTGTTACATCCTTTTGTAGTATTTTAGCTCTCTATAATCATTTTCAAAGTTACGAAGTGATTTCCTCTCTCAAGAGCACTTGTCATTGATCCTTTCTCTATAACTGTACATTTTCACTTCTATTGGTTTTCTCTGTTATCAGCGAAGGTACCTGCACACAAGAATGTCACAGGGTATACTTCCCTAAGGAGAACCCCCCTTGAGTAGACGGAGTACTAGAAATGTATACAATTTGATATTGTTGAAAGTGGATACCCCGGTACCTCCTCTACAGTTTGGCACGCCCGGTGGGACACTTGCATTTTTGTGTGAGGTATCTAGTGTGCACTATATAGTTGTCATTGCATTAATTTCTTGATTTTTTGCATTCTGTGAGTGGGTACATGACCCACACTTGAGTAGACAGAGAGCCCCTTCGTGTACAAAAGAGCCTCAAGAAGTCAGCTCTACCTTCGGCTAGTACCCCTCTACCCTTAAATTTTTCCATTGATTTGGCTTCAACCCCGCTTTCAAAAGAGAAGCTGAGGAGGACGTTAGATTTTTCCTCTGATACTTCAGAAGAAGCACCAGTGCCAATGGAGGAACTTTCTCATTTACTCTCTAGGTTGAACATCAAGTTCCCTACATTTAAGGGATTGGCTTATGAGGATGCGGATGACCACGTGAGGAGATTCGTCTCATTATGCCGCGGACAAGGATTGCAGAGCCGAGAGGATGCAATGTTGGTACTCTTCCCATCTACATTGGAAGGCCTTGCAGACAAATGGTATAGTCAATATGCAGATGGACACTTCACTACATGGGAGGCACTGAAGACGGCATTCTCGCAGACATTCCGACCAAGCAACTCCTCTGAAAGAGCTCTAGATCAGCTGGAGAACCTAAAATTGAGATCAGGTGAATCCTTTCATGAACTTCACACTAGAACAAAAGCACTTGTTTCACGTCTGCCACATGCTCCAAGTGATTTCTTGGTAAAAAAATGGATAGAGAAAGCTCTGCCCAAGTCATCTCAGCAGAAGCTTCGTGAATCTCTTAGATTGGATGCAACACTTGATGATTTTGTTGCAACTGCATCGCGCATTGAGGAGGCTAGACTACATTTTGAAGGGGAGGCCCAACCAAATTATGCATCAGACTTGGATCCTATCGGGCAACTCAGGAAGGAGTTGGAAGCCTTAAGAATGCAGCAAAGTCGCCAAGAAGAGAAGGTTGTGCCGCCGCCCCCACCCCACACTATTGATGAAGTAGCTCAACTTCGTCGTGAGCTCGAAGATTTGCGGACAACACAGGACATACGAAGACAGGTTTGGTGTACAATATGCAGCAATAGTGGACATTCCAATGTTAATTATCCTAACAAGGTCAGTTGTCAATTCTGTGGCAAAGATGGTCATGAAGCTAGAGACTGCTACTACCTCAAGGGAGCACAACAACGAGGTAACCATCAAGCTTTGGATTCATATTATGCTAGTACTTCGAATGCACCTAATAGAGAAGAGACCCGTCCAACTCGGCCTAGATATAATAGGCCACTCATGTGTTATCGTTGTGGTGAGTATGGCCATATGCAGAACAAGTGCTCCCTACCAGAAGGTGCACCTCCCTGTCAGCATTGTCCAGATGCTAAAGATCACTACACCAGAGATTGCCCAAGGAGCCGCCCTCCTCCAATTCACATGATTGCAGTCTCCCCACAAGTAGAAGGTATGACCACTCAGTCTTATGCTGTTTCATCTTCTTCAATGCCAATGATGACTAGAGCCAGGCAAGCGGCAACAGCCTATAGGGAGGAACAACAAGGACTCAAAGATAGAGATGAGGAAAAGAAGGCGGGATGGACGGACCAAGCAGACATTGAAGGAGCTTATGAGAGGGTGACTACTTTGCTAAAAGATCAACCAACAAGTCCTCAGGAAGAAACACAAGAGGTGAACATTGAGGAAATCTTGAGAGGTATTCATCATAAGATTAGTCTGTACCAACTTATAAAGATGGATTCAAAAGTAAGAAGTGATTTGTTGAAGATTATACACTCTGCATGCTTGTGCCCACCTCCTAGCATAGATGGTTTTATGGTTGACTTTCCCCCTGCACCCCTGGCTGACTATCAGAGCTCAAGATTATCTGTTTTTATAAAGGATGAAGCTCTCAAAGGTGTTATCATAGATGGAGGTTCTGGCATCAATTTGATGCCAGATTTCACCATGAAGAAACTAAAGTTGAATCCCACGAAGGCAGCACCCTTCACAGTTACATTAGCAGATCAACGTCGGGTTGCACCGCTTGGCATTGTTGAAAAGGTACTTATGATAGTGCAGGGTTGTCACTTTGTTCTAGACTTTGTTGTTATTGCCCTGCCACAGGAGACCTCATACCCTCTACTCTTGGGAAGGCCTTGGCTAAGGCAAGCAAAGGCTCTACAGGATTGGGGAAAGAACAAGTTATGGATTTCCACATGTACTAACAATCAATTACAGATACATTTGGAAGAAGGATCAGACATCAACAAGGCTACTGGGTATACAATGGACACTCAGGTAATGCCTTCTGAAGATGATACCCTATTAAACTGGATGATGGGGAGTACAGAATGCTGCACAGTGGAGATATGTGAAGTAAATGAGGATTTTATAGAGGCAGCCCAAGGAGGCCAGAAAGAGGAAAAAATTGATGTTTTTCACTTGAACAGTATGGAAGAGAGTAAGATATGTGATCGCAAGAAACTAGAGGAAGAAGCAAAAATTGGGCACCATGAGGCCCAAATTAGGCACCTCGCTCATATTGGGCACCAAAAAGCCCAAGTTGGGCACCTAGCTGGTGGTGGCCCAAGTGGGCGACAGGAGGCCCAAGGTGGTGGCCCAAGTGGGCGACAGGAGGCCCAAGGTGGTGGCCCAAGTGGGCGACAGGAGGCCCAAGGTGGTGGCCCAAGTGGGCGACAGGAGGCCAAAGGTGGTGGCCCAAGTGGGCGACAGGAGGCCCAAGTTGTGCACTTAGCCAATAGTGGCCAAAATGGGCCAATCCTCCCTCTGGAACTCACTACTTCTCTGAAGCAAGGTAGTCGAGCTTATCTTTTGCAGGCACCTCCCGAAGGGCCAGAACCACTTATTGGGCCAGTAGACCCAGATAGTCAAAATTTGACAATAGGCGCCACTACAATGATATGTAAGGAAAAGACAGGTAAACATGAAAAATTGGATGATTTTATGCTTGCAGGACCAGAAAGTGACAAAGTTGTGCCTGCATCTGAGGAGGCTAATTTTGACCTTCAAGAACTACCATTTTCAAATATACCTTTAGGATGGATCAAGGAACAGATTGTGGATCATAAATTGAACCCCGCTCCTGCATACAGTGGGGATGAATTTTCAAGTGAGTCTAATTCCGAAACGTTTGTTCAAGAAGTAAATCTTGGAGATGAAGAGAACCCTCAAATAGTTCACTTGGCCTCTTGGTTGTGGCATTATCCCTCTTTACTACAGAAGGTGACTTCTCTACTTTTTTCATATAAAAATGTCTTTGCATGGTCCTACAAAGATCTAACAGGGATACCAGAGGAGCTTGGATTACATCGAATACCTTTAGTTGAAGGAGCTTCACCTGCAAGAAGCAGGCCTTATTGTCTCAATCCAAAGTACGCAGAGGCAGTAAAACTAGAAATAACAAAACTGGAAGAGGCAAGTATTATTGTTCTAGTAGAACATTCAAGGTGGCTTTCTTCCATGGTCATTGTACCAAAGAAAAATAGTGGCAAAATAAGAGTATGCGTTGATTTTCATGCTTTAAATAAGGTGACTATTCAAGATGGCTTTCCTCAACCATTCACAGAGCAGGTGCTTGAAGAAGCAACCATGAGGAAATTGCAGGTAAAGCAAGAGGAACGCAAATGGTTGCATGATAAGTATTTAAGGACTAATGAGGTACAGGAAGGATCTTTGGTCTTGGTGCATCAGATCCCGCCAACATCCACCAAATTGGCACCTAAATGGATAGGGCCCTACAAGGTGATAAAGGTATTACCACAAGGAGCAGTTGATTTAGAGGACTTGCAGGGTGAAAGGATGCCCCTGATCAACATCTCCAAGGTGAAGAGTTATTTGAATTAATGCAAGCAGATGGAATTCACTCACTGTACATACCATAGTTCTTTTCATTTTCTGCAGTTCATTTTGTTTGATGGAATAAGCAAATAAATGAGTTGTTGCACCGGGACGGTGCAAAGTCTTGATGTGGGGGTCTGTAGAGCAGGTGGAAGATGTTTTGTTCCTTTGCTAAGAACCACTTGGGATCCGGATATTTTCAAAAGTGAACTTTGAGACCTTGGGGGGGGGGGGGTCTTTGGCCACCTTGGGCAACCCTCACTCTAGGGGCTTGGTGGCACTCCCTAGGCCACACCCTACGTTTTCCAACATCGAGAAAAGGTAAACAAATCAAGAACATGCAAAGATAATCGAAGCAAAGGCTCTTGAGCACAAGTAGCTGCAAGTTGGGTAATCCTTAACCCTATAAGTCTACGGCAGAAAAGAACACTCTGCAGGAGAGAGCTCTGGTCTTTTTGCTCCATGAAGGGACCCCTTCGCCCATACAACCCTCTTTGAGAAGTTGGAATTCTTATTTGATAAAGAACCACTCTTCTCTTTATTTATTCAAAGTATGAAAACTTGGGCGCCTTGAATTTAGGAAATCAATAAGTAGTTTATTTGTAAACCATGGAATAAGCGTGGGGCGACGCCTTCACTTATCCACAATAGTTTATGGGGCGAGGCGACGCCCATATGGTGAGATAGAAGGGAGAAAAGGCGACGCCTTTCTAGCTTATGGGGCGACGCCCATATGGTGGGGGTAAGGAGAACTTAGGTGACGCCTTGAATGCTTGTCATACCACTTGTGCTAATTGGGCGACCACCCATGGAGACTTACTACAAAGCAAGGCGACTACCACTTTTGTGCTAATTGGGCGACCACCCATGGGGACTTACTACAAAGCAAGGCGACTACCGCTTTTGTGCTAATTGGCCGACCACCTATTTTCTCCCAAACCTCTCCAAAGGCGATCACTCGCCTTCTACATGCACATGGGAGACCCTCCTCCTCTTGAACCATCCCAAGTGGGCGAGCCTCCTCCTAGTCACCAAGAAACTTGGGCGACCCTCCTCCTCTTGAACCATCCCAAGTGGGCGAGCCCCTTCTTCCCCTCCACCTACTCAATCTACTACCAAGGCGACCATGTGAAGTGCATCAACCTAGACGTCTAAACTCCATAATTAGGTGGCTACTATTTTATGAAGGAATATCAAATTGGGCGACTATCGACTTAGTATGGGCTCTACCATGAGCTACTTGGGTGGCAAATGACGGGCGGAGCATATTTTATCAGTAATGTGTCAGAATGAAAGTAATGCACGGAATATCGCCACTAAGCTTTGGCGGTGTCAGAAGCTAAAATTGGGGGCCTTATTGAAGTTGGCTACCATCCTCCACCTCTGGACCACCACTTTGGCGCGTGCGGCACTTAAGGCTGGAATTTGGCAAGGCCACCCTTGGCCACTCTGGGTCTATATAAACAGAGGTTTGGCACTCATTTGGGGGGCAGAATCGGGTGTAATTTGAATCGTGTGGGCTATTGCGTATCATCGTATCATCATTTGTTGATGCTAGTTGAGACTTTTTTTTTTTTGGTCTACTCTCTGCACTCTGTTGCTACATGCACACTATGGGAGGTCACTCTGTGATGAGTATACAGAGCGTGGGCCTCCAGTGGAGTTGCTGATTAGCATTACAGGGTGATTGAGTGGCTTGGATCTAGTCATTGGCATGCATCGGTGAATTTCTTCAGGATCAAGTCATCATCTTTATTGTATTCACTTTGTTGGTCTCACTCTTGTATTTTTGCTAGTTAGTTTTGGAATGGCATGCTAGTCCACTATTACATCCTTTTGTAGTATTTTAGCTCTCTGTAATCATTTTCAAAGTTACGAAGTGATTTCCTCTCTCAAGAGCACTTGTCATTGATACTTTCTCTATAACTGTACATTTTCACTTCTATTGGTTTTCTCTGTTATCAGCGAAGGTACCTGCACACAAGAATGTCACAGGGTATACTTCCCTAAGGAGAACCCCCCTTGAGTAGACGGAGTACTGGAAATGTATACAATTTGATATTGTTGAAAGTGGATACCCCGGTACCTCCTCTACACAAGGCCGGGGGAAAAAACCTCCTAAAGAGGGAAAAAAGTGCCCCGGCGGTCCTAGTGTGTTCACACACATCACTACCTAAATATATCAACAAATCCCCCCCTGGGAGTGATGCGGTGAACAAGGAGCTAGCACTCATGTATAAGGAAGTGCCAAGCTATGTGGAAATCACTCCACAAAAGGAAGTAAGCCCAAAGCTTTGTGGAAGGCTTCAAACTTCTCCCTAGGCAGAGCCTTCGTGAAAAGGTCTGCAATGTTCTCCTGCGTGGGCACATATGCCAAGCTGATCTCCCCAACAGAGAACCTCTCCCTGACATAGTGATAATGCACCTCAATGTGCTTAGTGCGAGCATGGAACACAGGGTTCCTCGCAACTACCAATGCGCTCTGACTGTCAGTGAAGATGGTGGTGGCAGAAGACTGGCCAACACCCAAATCAGCCATAAGGCGTCTGAGCCACACACACTCAACAGTTGCTATGAAAGCTACCCTATACTCAGCCTCACAACTGGAAGTGGCCACAGTAGGCTGCTTCTTGCTCAACCAAGATATACATGAGCTACCAAGCATGAAGCAAAAACCACTGGTGGACACACGAGTGTCATAGCAACCAGCCCAATCAGAGTCAGAAAAAGCATGCAAATCTGGCGGTAGTGATCCCCCCTTGGGATAAAACAACCCAAGTAGCTGAGTACCACTCAAGTAGCGAAAGATGCGCTTAACCGCCTTCCAAAGCATGACTCCTAGGCAATGCATAAACTTGCGCATCTGTGAGACAACAAATTGAATATCTAGCCGAGTAATGCATAAGTAAATCAAGCATCCAACAGCCCGCTGATAGAGAACAGCATCAAATGCATCTCCAGCATCATGAAGACTCAATCGTAAACCTATCTCCATAGGAGTGGCAATAGGCTTACAGTCTTCAAGGCCAAAACGCTGCAATAATGTGTCAATATATTTTGTTTGACACAAAGCCATTCCACCATCAACTTGCATAAACTGAATGTCCAAATAGTGATGGAAATGCCCCAAATCAGACATCTCAAATGAGGCATGCAAATCAGCCTTGAAATTAGCAATATGCTTCTTAATAGGACCAGTGAGCAGCATGTCATCAACATAGACAACAATGATCAGAAGCACATCATTAGCACGCTTAACATATAAGGTTCTTTCACTTGGACTGTTCACAAAACCATGTGCAACCAGATAGGCATGTATCTTCTCATACCAAGCACGTGGTGCTTGCTTTAAACCATATAATGCCTTCTTTAACCTGCACACCTGGTTTTCATGCCCTTTTTGCACAAAGCCACGGGGCTGAAAAACATACACTTCTTCATGCAAGTCACCATTCAGAAATGTTGTTTTAATGTCCAACTAATGTACATTCCAACCATGATGGGCTGCAAGTGCACAAATGCTCCGAACAGTAGTCATACGGCATGTAGGTGCAAAGGTCTCATCAAAATCAATGCCCCTTTCCTGCGCATAACCCTTTGCAACAAGCCTAGCCTTATACATGTCAACTGTACCATCAGGTTTACGTTTCAACTTGTATACCACTTAGTGTCAATGGCCTTCTTGCTAGGAGGGAAGTCACATAAAGACCATGTACCATTATTCATTATAGCATCATATTCAGATTGCATAGCAGCCATCCAATTTTCTGAATTCTGTGCTTCATCAAAAGAAATAGGCTCATTCTCATCACAGAGACTAGACGCAGCCATAGCATAGCAATCTGATGCAAAGGAGGCACTATGAGAGCCTGAACGAGTACGATCTGATAAAGGTGCATCTAATTTGCTGTCACGCAAAGTTTGCACCAGCCATTTTGGCATAGTTTTTGCCTGCTCAATATCAGCTCTCTCATCAACAAGTGCATCATGTAAATCTGCATCAGAAATAGAATGATCTGCATCATCATATGAAACCTGCAAAGGCTGAGAAGTTGCCTCATTAGGACCAGCAATAGACTATCCACTTGTAAAAAGAGGCATCAAAGTATCATACATGTCTTTGGAGCTAACAGATGTCTCCTTAGTACATGAAAGCAATGGTTGAATAGCATCTTCCACAAAGACAACATCACGGCTAACCAGAATGCGTTTAGTCTGTGGATGATACAGACGATAGCCTTTACTTTCAGAACTGTACCCGACAAAAATACATTTTACTGCCTTATCATCTAATTTTCTGCGATGTTGTTCAGGCACTAGTGCATATGCCAAACAACCAAAAACACGTAGATGAGCAACAGATGGCTTGCGATCATGCCAAGCCTCATATGGAGTGATAGACTGCAGCGCTTTAGTGGGACACCTGTTCAGTACATATGCTGCACACATGACAGCCTCAAGCCAGAAACTATGTGGTAAAGCCTGACTCTTGACCATGCACCTCGCCATCTCCATGAGTGACCCGTTCTTTCGTTCAGCAACTCCATTCTGTTGAGGTGTATACGGCACTATACATTGGTGTTTTATCCCACGTTCAGCCAGAGATGCATTAAAATTAGAAGACATATACTCCCCCCTTGATCAGAACGGAGGGTGCCCATTTTACATGCTGACAGATTTTCAGCCAAAACCAAAATCTGTTTAAAGCACATGAACACTTCGGACTTTGCTTTGAGTGGATATACCCATGCATGCCTGGAAAAATCATCAATGAAAGTCACGAAGTAAAGGTAATTCCCAAAAGAGGGTGTTTGCATAGGACCACAGACATCATTATGTACAAGCTACAATTTCTGCGTAGCCCGGACTGAACCATCTTTTGGAAAGGAGGAACGCTGCATTTTGCCCAAAATACAGCCTTCACATACATGTTTTCCAGGTGCCTCAAGCTTGGCAAAGAAGACACCATATCAGATTTTTGCAGGCGTAGCAAACTAGCAAAATTCAGATGACCAAAGCATGCATGCCAAAGCTTTGCATACATAGCCTAAGAATCAAGAACTGCACATGCCAAATAATTCACAGATCTTTCATAGTCTATGAGCTTATACAGCCCACGACCTAAAATGCCAGAAGCAATAATCACATCGCCATTTGATAGATCATGAACTGTATACCTGTCATCAACGAATTTCACAACCAAGCCAATCTTGGCTAATGTAGAAACTGATAACAGATTCTTCTTGATCCCTGGCACAAATAAAGCATCTGACAAGGTGAAAGAACTACGATCAACAGTAGTCAGAATGATCTTACCAACTCTCATAACAAGATAAGAGGAGTTGTTTGCGCATGTGACAGTATTCCCTGTAGGGGCAGGCTCGAGTGAAGAGAAGAAACTGCGCTGCGAGGTAATATGTTTGGTCGCCCCACTGTCAAAGTACCAAACATCTGAGTCCACTGCAGACATGCATTGCTCATGAGAAGATGGTTCAAAACTGCAAACAATAGTAAACGCCCATTCTTCTTCCTGCACAAGATTAGCAGACTCTATTTTTGGTGTAGAGGCTTCTGCAACAACCATTCCAGCCTCCTTTTTCTTTGCCTCTTTTGCAGCCACTTTTGGACAGTTCTTTATGATATGATCATTCCCTTTACAGTACTTGCAAAACAATTTCTGCTTTTCTGATTTCTTCTCATCTTTATCCTGATTCTTCGAATGTGCAGCATTTGTAGATTTCTGCTTACTAGTAGAAGAGCTCCATTTTCCTTTGCCCTTCTGACTAGCCAGGAAAGCTTGATTTGCAACACACATAATGGACCTGTTCTGTCTGGACTAATCTTCCTGCAACAGAACAGAGACTAACTCCTCAAATGATAAGGCATTCGGATTGCCTTTCATCATCAACCGAAGAGTAGAAGCAAAACTCTGATATGAATCAGGAAGACCATTCAGAACGGTCTGCACAAGTGAACTATATGGTATAACCTCATCAACAGAAATCAACTGTTCCTTCAAATCTTTGATCTTCGTTAGGAAACTGTCCATAGAATCACCTTCATTCATGTGCTCACTCTCCAACTGTTTTCGGAGGTAAGCAACACAAGCCTCATTCCTAGCTTGGTACAATGTGGTAAGTGTATCCCAAGCATCCCTAGCTGTTCTGCAAGAGTGAATATGAGGAATAATGGCACGTTTGACAGACAAAGCTATCAATGCATGTGCTTGGGCATCTCTACCATCCCAACGAATCTGCTCTGTAGTAGGTGCAACAGAAACAGCAGCACGAATAGGAATCTACGGAATATCATCTTCGACACCATCTTCATCAACTCCAGCACCTGTATTTGTAGTACCTGTCGTTACAGGTGTAACAGGACGTCTTTCAACACCCTGCACAATGTTCCACAATCCTTTTGCAACCAAAACATGTCGCATCATATAAGCCCATAATGGGTAGTTGGTACCATCCAACTTATCCTCAACAGCCAACATACGGAATACATCGCTTTCAGCCATGGCCGGTGACTAAAATACCTTGATGCAAAAAATTGACTGTATCTCAAAAAGTTGAACGGAACGGCACAAAAAGACGAAATAGCCTGCACAAGCACTGCGACAGTGCGTTCGGAGGCCAAAACGAGCTCAGATCGCGATTTCGGCATCACAAAGAGAAGCTGTTTTGATCTCTGAAACACCCTGAGTATGCTCACCAAATTTTGTGCGAATCTGAGACTACAAACAGAGGAGTGTTGACGGCACCCTAGATGAAGCGACGACCTGCTCTGATACCAATTGTTGGAGTTAGACATCTGCAGAAGCATGCGAACAGCACAAGGAAGAAGAAGAAGCTTGGAGCACAAACACACAATACTGAATGTATTACTAGAGAATGTACAAAGATAAGTAGCCCATTAGGGCAATAGGTGTATATACAAGCCGGGGGAAGAAAACCTCCTAAAGAGGGAAAAAAGTGCCCCGGCGGTCCTAGTGTGTTCACACACATCACTACCTAAATATATCAACATTTCATACCAAGCACATGGTGCTTGTTTCAAAACATATAATGCCTTTTTTAGCCTACACACTTTGTTTTCATGCCCATTTTGCACAAAAGCACAGGGCTGAAATACATACAACTATTTATGTAAGTCACCATTCACAAAATGTAGTTTTAATGTCCAACTAATGTACACTCCAACCATGATGGGCCACAAGTGCCCATATGCTATGAACGATGGTCATTTGGCATGTGGGTGCAAAGGTCTCATCAAAATCAATGCCTCTCTCTTGAACATAACCTTTTGTAACAAGCCTAGCCTTATACCTATCAATTGTTCCATCAAGCTTACGTTTCAGCTTTGTTGGAACTCAAGGTCAAGCATAAAACATGGAAGCAGATCAAATAAGTAGACATAAAAGAAGAGAGAGCAAGTAGGGAGCTCCAAGAAGTGTATGTCAAATTTTCAGAAGAATCCCCTACAAAAATAGTGATTTTCATCACTAAAAACCATTGTAAATACCATTTTCTATTTTTGTAACTCCTTTTTGTTCAAGCCGAGGAGTCCTCGAGCTTGAGGAGTATTAGAAGTATCATCCTACCAATTTTCATAATTTTTAGACTCCATTTGAGCCCTCAAATAAGCCCTGGAACTTAATTTTTAACTAGGCCGGACACTAGGTCTGGACAGGGCCAAAACTAGTCAAAAAACTATAAAAAGAGCTAGAGAGCTCATTTTTGGGGGTTAGCTTGTTAGAGAATAGAGCTTTTGTAAGAGAACTCTTTTGCAATCAAGCTTTCCATTGTTCCTCTCTTTGATCTTACCTTGTTCACGTGTGTGTGTATGTGTGTGCATGTTTGTGTGCTTTCACTCACGCACTTGTGCCTTCACTTACTCGTGGTCTTCATACCAGTCCTCACGTCTCCGCGGCTTGACAAGTAAAGGAGGTGGTGCTTACGCTTGAGCTACACCAAATTTTGGCGCCGTTGCCGGGGAGAGAGCTTCGAGGACGAGCGTTGTGATGGTAAGATCGTAGATTTGCGACGTTGGAAGGTAAAAAAACTGTCGTTTTTGTTCATTTTCTGATTTTTCTTCTTCATCTTCATCATCATCACCATCTCCATCTTCTTCCATCTTCTTCTTCATAGAAATTTCTTGTTTTTTAGTGCATTTTCCCCATTTTCATACCATTTTTCATGCATTATTGTGTGAGGAGGAGTTAGGAAGTGCAAGAGAGTGCAAGCGCTGTGTTTTTTCATGATTTTCTGCACATACGGAGCTCACCATTGCTCGGCGCTCAGAAATTCGAAGTTCTCGCCAAAAAAACACGATTCTGTGATGAAAATCACGATTTTCTGTTTCTCGCCTAAAAGCTTGCTGAAAGAATCACGATTCTGTGGTCATCCTCAGAATCGCGATTCTGTGGTTGTGATCAAAATTGCGATTCTCACAAATCACAATTTTCAGCCAAAAACACGATTCTGTGAGAACATGATTTTGTGAAAACACGATTCTCTGTTGACAATCACGATTTTCATGTCAAAAAACACGATTCTGAGAACCACGATTTTGTGAAAAACACGATTTTGTGAATCACGATTCTCTGAGACAAAATCGCGATTCTCTAGAACACGATTCTGTGCTCAAAATCGCGATTTTCAAAAACACGATTCTGTGCTCAAAATCGCGATTCTCACAAATCACGATTTTCAGCCAAAACACGATTTTGTGAAAACATGATTCTCAAGGTACACAATCGCGATTCTCTTGGTTTCACAGGATCGCGATTCTCTGATTTCATAGCATCGCGATTCTCTTGAAGTTCACAAAATCGCGATTCTCTTGAAGTTCACAAAATCGCAATTCTCAAAAACACGATCCTCTGCTCAAAATTGCGATTCTCAAAAACACGATTCTCTGCTCAAAATCACGATTCTCACAAATCACGATTTTCAACAAAAACACGATTTTGTGAAAACACGATTTTGTGAAAACACGATTCTCTGCTCAAAATCGCGATTCTCAAAAAACACGATTCTCAAGGTACAAAATCACGATTCTTTGATTTCATAGCATCGCGATTCTCTTGAAGTTCATAAAATCGCGATTCTCTTGAAGTTCACAAAATCGCGATTCTCTTGAAGTTCACAAAATCACGATTCTCTTGAATTTCACAAAATCGCGATTCTCTTGATTTCACAAAATCGCGATTTTTTCCAAAAGGTCCTGTTTGCCTGTTTTGACCCACAGGAGCCTGATTTGACATAACTTTTTCATCCAAAGTCCATTTTTTTAGCTCTATAGCTCGTTGGAAAGCTCGTTTCGAATCCTACACGGCCTCAACTTTTTTTTATAAGAATAATGCGTTGATTTTCAGATAGGATATTTGAAGTTGACCTTCAAGTGGGACCTAGAACCCAAGGGGACTCCAAAGGATTTTTGAACCATACCAAGGGGAAATTTTGGACTCTTAGCCAAAGCTTATGAACTTGAGATCTGGTAGACACCTAGGCAAGGATAGACAAAGCATTAGATCTTCTCAGTCCAGTGTCAACCATACAGCTAAGTCTTGGGCACAACAACTAAGTGGTCATCCTTATGGACTAAGTTCAGACACAAGTGACTCAGAAATGTCTTTTAGCATGGGGAAACCTGCAGGTGGCTCAGGGACTGCCCATCTACAAACACTAGAAGGTCCCTATAAGACGCAGTTGGAATATATTCGGACCAACCGATTAGGTGCTTGCATCTATGAGGATGGCCTGAGGTGATCAGTGGTCCAACTCAAAAATCCAGATCAATCCTTTGGACTTGAACACCCGGTGGTCAAGTTCGAAGAGGGTTCATACATTGATAAGGAAGGAACCGTGTATGTGGTCACCAACCAACCAGATAGAACCGATGAGTTTGGAAATATCATTCATGAGAATGAGATAGGAGACCTAGAACAAGGAAATGTAGGACAAGGACCCCAGACTCCTAGAGGTAAGTCAGTTCTGACCAGAGTGATCACACCAGATTGGATCCCTCAAGACAACAAAAGCATAGAACTATTCTTGAATAGAGAAACAGAGGAAGCCTTTTGGAGATTCAAGCCAGATCAACCTAGCCAATTGGGCATAGTCATCATCTATGAATTCAAAGATCTTGAGATACCAGGCAAAGTTGTCTACCTGGATAACACATCAGAGAAGATATTCTTGGTAACAGAACATGATAGACATGCATATACTTGGAAGAATGAATTGATTTTCCCTCCACCAAGATCCAATGTTTCCCATGGCCTCCAAGGAGTAGGATCATCCCAAGCTCATGAAGCCCAGAGAGAAAGAAATAGAGAGAGGCCTGAGGTAAGTTTTGCACACCCTGTGGGCAGGAATAGATCAGGAGTTGAAAATGAAAGACTTGAAAGAGAGAGACATCAAGCACATAGGCAACAAAGAGATGAACATGATTTTCCATTGCCTAGACCCCGAGAGCACCCAAGAACCCTTAGACCCACTCAAGTGATCAAGGCAATGAAGAATTATTTTGACAGGTCAGGAGATCCTTATGATCATGTGGCCGAGTTCAAACAAGTGTTAAGAGCTGAGAAGGTTGAGGACTTGTTCACCCAGTACGAGGCATTTGGTTTGACTCTTAAGGGCACTGCCTTGGCTTGGTTTCAACCACTGAGTAGTCGCAACTATCGTGATATAGGTCAACTGCTAGACGAATTCATTGTAGAATTTTCCAAGAGTGGTATCAGGCATAACACATCATCTTTGATCCACAGCTTCAAGCAGACACCCCAAGAAACAGTGCGGCTAGCAGGTAGAAGGTTCAGATAGTATCTAGAGAGATGCCCTACTCCAGAGTTACCCACACCAGCCAAACAAGTGGCTTTGTTTTTAGATGGATTACTAAGCACTAAGTTAAGATCATATATGTACTTGAAAGAGCCTAGATCCGTAGAACAGTGTGTGCGGACGTGCATTGACATAGAAGATAACTTGGGAGAGGAATTAGGATTGTCCAAACTTTATAAGGACTCTGATAGTTCTACTAGTCATACTTCGAAAATCTCCACGGAAATAGAGGAGATAGCTGAGCAAGTTGCCAAGAAGCTGGGAGTCCAAAATAGACAAACATCGAGAGTCACCCCATTGAATCGGTGTTATATTTGCGGAGGCAACCACATGGCTAATGTATGCCCAATGCACAACCAGAACATGAGAGAAAGGAATACCCCATACTGCACTATTGAAAGGAAGTACACAAACCATACGGCTCAAGATTGTCCCTACAATAGGCAGGCTGTTAGACAGAATTATAAGCAACCTTACCCACAAGGTAGGTATCAGAACCAATACCAACAGCCATATTATAGACCACAACAGCAATATCAGGCACCATATAGGCCACAACCAGTCTTGGGAAACCAACCACCGGCTCTTGCCAATGCAATTCCAGTTAAGTATGCAGTGGCAGAAGAGAACCTTAATAGAGCATTGGTGCCAGTGACCCCACTGATCTCAGAGAATGACTCTCATGCTCATAGTTCAGAATACTCCCATGAAGGTAGTCCACATGCTTATTACACAGAGTCACCTGAACATAGTGAGATTTATCCGTATCAATATGAGGCACCACCTATGGAACAAAATTGGGAGCCTGAATACTCCAATGTCATGTACACAAATGCTAACCCTAGGCCCCAATTGAGACAAGTAAGACCACAAGCCCCTAGAGGACCATGTTTCAGATGTCAGGGTGACCATTTCCTTCGTGATTGTCCCCATCCACCATCCCCGAGTCAAGGACAGGCTATCACAATACAAGCTTTTTGTCCTAATTGTGGCAAAGACCATCTCCCCAGAGATTGTCCAAGAAACCCCTCTAGTGCACCCAAGATTACACCTATTAATGTGGTAGGCTTAGTGGCGGATTCAAGTTCAAGTTGTAGTAATGTGGCTCCTATACAAGCTGTCACTAGAGCACAAGCCTTAAAACAGGATAAACCAGCAGAGCAATCGGAGTCGAGTGAATCGGGAGAACCTAGTAGGAGGAAAACAAGAACATGGAAAGATACCAGAGAGAAGGCTAATCGCAAGTGGAATAAAAAGTTATCGGAACTAGAAGAAAGCTTGAAAGATGCAAAAACAAAAATAGAAGACATCACATCTCAAAACCCCTCACATGTCGAAACTCCATCCACTCCATCTCATCCCATCCCACCACCCATTGTAAATAGGCCACAACCAGGGTCTGTTCTTGCAGATCCAACCCCAGAAGGCTTGGACATGATGTTCAAGGCCTACCAGGCTCGACTTCAAGAAGGGCCAACAGTTGCAAACCTAGACAAGAGTTACCCTAGAGCGGATTTAGAGATTGAACGGATGAAAATGTGCATGAAAATGGTAGAACAAGCTCAAGCTATACTCGAGACTAGTCAAAAGTTCAATCAGACAAACTCTGTCAAACCGGATTTGCATTTCCAGGGCTTACTAGAAAGATTAGAGCAGTTGGTAAACAAACCACAAGTTTCTTTACCTCCACAGGCTCAACCAGTTATTGAAAGGGGAAGCTCACCACCAATGGGAGCATATGTTCCTAATTCCACGGATGCTGGAATACCTCCTTCAATTCAATAGTACTCTCAAGAGTTCTTGCGGGAAATACAAGAGGAGAAATGGGCCAAGGAGAAGGGTAATTCCCCTCCTATTCGTGAGATTGATGATCTTCATGATCAATTTCCCCAAGACATTCCATCTATTTACGGAGACGAAGCAGAACAACAAGAAGACAAAGGATTAGATTTTGAATCTAATACCTTAGAAGAACTGCCTCAATTTCCAGGCCCATGGGAATCTGAATCTCTTCATATCAGAGCTCCCACAATACTGGTAAGACATGAAGACTCAGTGGTCCCAAGGAACACTGATGTCGTGAAGAACACTAAGGTTCAATGTCATCTCACTATAGAAGAGCTGCTCAAAGCAAAACCCGAGCTATGGAACCATGTGAAGGATCAGGTCCCAGAACTTGATTCCAATATGCCAAAAACATGCTCTAAGCAAAAAGTTCCAGAGATACCTCTCGATAAAATAGGAGACATGTGTGAGGATGAAGAAGGTAATACTTATCCTTGTGGAAGCAATGGGGCAAACCCACATTAAAGACCAACTAGAATGAAGCTTCAAATGGCCGATGGTCATTTTGAAAGGCCTCTAGGATTGCTAGAAGGGATAACTCTAACCACTTGTGGTGTAAAGTTTGAGCACACATTTGCTATATGTGACTTTGAGAAAAATAATGTCTATGAGATGATCCTAGGAAGACCCTTCCTACGACAATTGCAAATAGTACAGGATTGGGGAACCAACTCCTTGTACTTACAACACTTAGGGGTCACCACCAAGGTCAATTTGAAGGATTACACCTTCAGAGATGTACCACCCCTACAGTGGAATCCTATCCACAAAGCGAAAGAAGATTCTATCTCTATGCATTCTGAAAGTTCACCTTATCCATCATGGTTGCATGAAGATACTCATTTGTGGATGTGCAAGGTCGCAGAGGAAGAGGAAAAACGGTTAAAGGCAAGAGAAGAAGGAACTTCGCCAAGAGATAGACCAGTTAGAGAACCAGCCTACACACCGATGATCTTTCCAGATGAGGAATTTGAGCCTCATGGCTGGCCAGAAATCTTAGCCACCATGGACATACCATTAGATTTCTTAATCCCAGCTTTAAAAGTAGCACAAGAGCATGAGTGGAATGGACATGAATTGTCCTCTAGGATCTTTGACCTAGAACGCTTAGGTGAGATGAGGCTACGAGCGGCAGCAGGTATCTATGCTGCAAAGAAAAGGCAAAAGGCATACTTTGATGCACACATCAAGGATAAGGGACTGAAAGAGGGAGATCTAGTGTTGGTTTACACACTAAAGCAACATGCCCATAAGTTGGAAAAAAGAGGATACAGACCCATGATCATTAATAGAATTTCCACTAGCGGTGCAGTTCAGTTGGCCACTCTAGAAGGAGATATCTTGCCAAACTATATTAGTGGATGTAGAGTCAAGTTATACCAAGAACCTCTTATAGAGGATATGCTTACGAGACTCAACACTGCTAAGAAGCGAAAAGAAGAGGAGTTAAGGGTGAGGGAAGAAGCACAGGCAGAGGCCAGAGAGCGTATTAGGCGAAATAAGTTAAGGCGATTAGGCCTAGATGTCAACTCAAAAGCCCCAAAATATCACATGGATATGTGCCAAAAATCGGGCATAACTACTTCTCAAGTCACTGACCGACGTCCCTTTGTGACCATAGAGGTAGGACAAGGAAAGGGTGCCAGGACTGTGAAAGCATTAATTGACTCAGGCGTAGCAAGTAGTGCAGTTAGACTATCCTACTGCCAAGACTTGCAGTTGAACATCAATCCCATAGAAGCTTATCTCATAGGATTGGGAGGTGTGGAAACCCCTTGTTTGGGCGAGGTGGAACTTCCCATCTACCTTCAAGATGTTCCAATGAAAGTCAAAGCGCTAGTGTGTCAAGATGAGAATCTTACAGAACCACTTGTCTTGGGTCAAGATTGGATCTATGACCATGCAGTTAACTTAAACCTAAGAAGTCAAATTCTTCAAGTTTGGGTACATGAACAACGCATTACAATAGAATTAGGGAACTGCATGCTCTCAGATCATGGCACCACACACTCTCTTAGTCCCTCTAAGACTAATCTTCATGAGCAAGATGTTGTTTGTGCCAAAAGCTCTATGATCCAGACGGACTCAATCATGGACGGACAATCGCAAAGGCAAGCAAAACCTCCTTCTTTTTCGAAGAGTAAAGCATCCCCAGTAGTTCAACCTAAAAAGCAAGCACAACAATTCAAGACAACTGCTATAGCAAATAGAAAGACACCATTCAACAAGAAAGCAGTTCCGGGCATGATGCAGATCTGGGTACGCAAAGGAGAGCAACCTCCAACCTTGCCCTCACAAACTCCATCCAGGCAATCCAACCAGGCCAGACAACGAAGAAAGAAGCTCGGACAAGCTCAACCACAAGATTTTCGACAACTTTGGGTGCCTAAGAAAGTAGCTGCAGCTCAACAAGGGCGATTACAGATGTGGGTACCTAAGAAGCTCTTACATCCACAACAACCTATGTTCTCCCACATGCGAAAGGTCTCAACAAAGAAGCCAAACAGAGAAAAGGGTAAGAACCACGTACAGAGACCAAAGGAAGATCAAATCAGCTCTTCAACATTAGTAGGAAGACATGCAAAGAGGATATGGGTTTGGAAGCCAAAAGTACAAGTAGCCTCCACCGAACCAAAGCGCCAACCACACTGGATACCACGGTTCAGAAAGCATCCAAAGAGGAAGATGCCTGAAGTGACCTCTACAGTGCCAAATGCTGTTCTAAAATGGACTCCAATAAGGAGGATTACATCAGTTCGAGACTCAATGGATACCTCCACCAAGATCGGCATCAACCTCCGCAAATAACATCGAAAGCCTCGACGAGTGACAACCATGTGCTCCTTGCACAACCCTGTCTTTTGCACCATTCAGGACATGCATTTCCAAAGTATGCATTAATATAGGGCCACATTACATGGCGGTGCATAGGCACACTTGAGAATCCCAAGCACAAGAGCACATTGACATATGTCAAATATTTCTATTGATACTAACTTTTGTGTTCTTGTTTTGTGATATTTTTTCCAAAAAAAAAAAAAAAAAGGAGAAGAGAGAGAGGAAGCACTTGTTCCCAGGTTTGGCTCATGAAACATGAATGAGTCATGCTTAGTTGAAGGTGGAACTATTGATTACTGAGCATTTATCAGTTTGCATAGAAGTGGGTCTTCGCTAGCAGATGATATAGTTGCTGCCTTATCTGGTAGATGTCAAGAACTTGGCATAAACATGGCATCCACAACTATGGTTTCCTCTTACTATGGTAGGAGTGCAGAGCTTGAAGGTCTGCAACTTGAGTGATGCTTAACTACTGCATGTACGAGAGCATCCAGGGAGATATCTGCAAGGGGTAGTTCTGGTACCCTACAAATCTTTGTATGTATACTGGATGAGAAGACTCCTGCTTATGGTGAACTAAAGAGAATATGTGAAACTAAGCTTGGTGTAGTTCTCGAATGTTGTTTGTCAAGGAATATAAAGAAATTCAATTCTCTGTATTTGACAAATGATGCTTTGAAAAGAGGAGACAGGATCAACCACTCAAAAGATCTCATAAGTGGACCATCAACATGGACATTCATCAACAATGTTCCATCCCAAAGGCCGAGTGTACAACACGAAGAGATGAACATCGACCGCCCTTCTCCATGGTAAGTATCTTTACTTTGGAAACTTCATAACCATGATAGCTTAGGAAACCTCTTCGTCGGCATACCCTTGAGCACTTAGCTCAAGAACCCCAATTTTTGCACCATACTTCTTCCGATGCATTTTCCAAGTAAGCATGCATAGGGCTACATTACAAGGCCATGCACAAGGCACATATTTTCCTCAACCCATGCACGAACACAATTACCCATCATCCAGTAGGGGCTACTATGAACATCAACTTTGGAAGATTTAGAGGACATCAACGGAGACTCACAACGACACAGTCATGCTGGAATCCAACGAAGAAGTACATACCAAGGCACTACAACTTGCAAAGGCTCGCAGTGACAGATGAAGAACCAGACAACCAACCCTGCCACATCTGGAAGGTAGATGGCTCTTGTTCCTACCGAACAGACACTACCTCTCAAAGCGCTACTTGGAACAACCACTACAACAAGGGTCTGTCAGGGACGACAGACTCGAGAGGGGGGGGAGTGTTGGAACTCAAGGTCAAGCATAAAACATGGAAGCACATCAAAGAAGTAGACATAAAAGAAGAGAGAGCAAGTAGGGAGATCCAAGAAGTGTATGTCAAATTTTCAGAAGAATCCCCTACAAAAATAGTGATTTTCATCACTAAAAACCATTGACTAAGAAGTGTATGTCAAATTTTTAGAAGAATCCCCTACAAAAATAGTGATTTTCATCACTAAAAACCATTGTAAATACCATTTTCTATTTTTGTAACTCCATTTTGTTCAAGCCGAGGAGTCCTCAAGCTTGAGGAGTATTAGAAGTATCATCCTACCAATTTTCATAATTTTTAAACTCCCTTTGAGCCCTCAAATAAGCCCTGGAACCTAATTTTTAACTAGGTCGGACACTAGGTCTGGACATGGCCAAAACTAGTAAAAAAACTATAAAAAGAGCTAGAGAGCTCATTTTTGGGGGTTAGCTTGTTAGAGAATAGAGCTTTTGTAAGAGAACTCTTTTGCAATCAAGCTTTCCATTGTTCCTCTCTTTGATCTTACCTTGTGCATGTGTGTGTGTATGTGTGTGCATGTTTGTGTGCTTTCACTCACGCACTTGTGCCTTCACTTGCTCGTGGTCTTCATACCGGTCCTCACGTCTCCGCGGATTGACAAGTAAAGGAGGTGGTGCTTACGCTTGAGCTACAAGCTTGTATACCCATTTAGTGCAAATGGCCTTTTTTCCTAGAGGCAAATCACATAAAGTTTAGGTACCATTCTTCATAATAGCATCATATTTTGATTGCATAGCAACCATTCGTTTTTTTGAATTTTGTGCTTCATCAAAAGAAATAGGCTCATTCTCATCACAAAGAATAGAGGCATCCATTGCATAGCAACCTGATGCAAAGGAAGCACTATGAGAGCCTGAGCGAGCATGATATGAAAAGGGTGCATCTAATTTTTTATCTCTCAAATTCTTCACTAGCCATTTCGCAACCCTCTTGTCAAAAAGTGCATCATAAAAAGAGGCAAAAAAGTATCATACATATCTCTAGAGCTAACTGAAGACTCCTTGATACATGAAAGTAATGGTTTAATTGCATCTTCCACAAAAGCAACATCACGACTAACCAAAATGGTTTTAGTTTGTGGATGATACATACCATAGCCTTTGCTTTCAAAACTTTGCATCCAATTTCCTGCATTGTTGTTCAAGATTTAATGCATATGTCACACAACCAAAGACATGCAAAGGAGCAATATATGGCTTCCAACCATGCCAAGCATGCCAAAGCTTTCCATCTAAGATAGCATGAGAATCTTGAACTACACATGTTGAATCAATCAGAGACTTTGCATCGTCTATGAGCTTATATAGACCATGACATAAAATGCCAATAGCAATAATAACATCACCATTTGAGATATCTTTAGTTGTAAACATATCATCAGCAAATTTTTCAACCAAGCTAATCATGGCTAATGCTCAAACTGACAATAGATTTTTCTTGATCCCTAGAACATACAAAGCATCTCACAATGTGAAAGAACTACCATAAGTAGTAGTCAAAATTATCTTACCAACTCCCATTACATGATAAGAGGAGTTGTTAGCACATGTGATAATATTCCCTATAGGGATAGGCTCAAGTGAACGGAAGAAATTGCATTGCAAGGAAATATTTTTGGTTGCCCCATTATGAAGTACCAAACATTTGAATCTATTGTAGACATACATTACTCATGAGAAGATGGGCTATAGTTGCACATAGTAGTAAATGCCCATTCTTCATTTTGAACAAGATTAGTAGACTTTGTTTTAGGCATAGAGGTTTCTGAAAAAACCATTCTAGCCTCTTTCTTCTTTGCCTCTTTTGCAACCACTTTTGGAAAACTCTTAATGACATGATCATTTCCCCTACAATATTTGCAAAATTGTTTATGCTTTTCTGTTTTCTTCTCATCTTCCTCTTCCTTCTTCACTTGTAGAGCATTAGCAAATTTCTACTCACTAGTAGATGAGCTCCATTAACCTTTGCCCTTCTAATGAGCTAGGAAAGCTTGATCTACAACATGCATAATGGACATGTTATGCCTGGACTAATCTTCTAAATAGAGACTAACTCCTCAAATGTTAAGGTGTTTGGATTGCCTTTCATCATCAAACAAAGAGTAGAAGCAAAGCTCTAATATGAATCTAGAAGATGATTAAGAACAATCTACACAAGTGAAATATCTAGAAAGAATTCATTAGCAAAAATCAACTTCTCCTTCAAATCTTTGATCTTTGTCAAAGTTCATAGAATCTCCTTCATTCATATGCTCACTCTCCAACTATTTTCAGAGGTAAGCAACATGAACCTCATTTCTTGCCTCGTATAAAGTGATAAGTGTATCCCAGGCATCCTTTGCTATTTTGCAGGAGAAAATATGAGGAATGATGGCACATTTGATAGACAAAGCTATCAATGCATGTGCCTGAGCATCTCTTCCATCCTAGCAAAGTTTCTCTATAGTAGGTGTAGCAAGAACCGCAACATGAACAAGAAATTAAAGATCATCATCTTTAATGCCATCTGCATCCACTTCAATAATTGTATTTGTAGGTGTACTAGGATGCTTTTCACCACCTTGCACAATATTCCACAATGCATTCGCTACCAATACATGATGCATCATGTATGCCCACAATGGGTAATTAGTACCATCCAACCTATCTTTAACAACCAACATACGGAATACATCATTGCTTTTAGCCATGTTGATTGACTAAATACCCTAATGTAGAAAAATGATTGTATCTTGAAAAGTTGAACAGAACCACCCTATTGAGCTATGTTAAACCCATAGAAAACTTTGAGATGCTTGTACTGGCGAACAGAGATGTCTCTATATGTTTGGCACAAAAGGATGAAATTGCCTACATAGGCACTGTGGTAATGCGCTCAGAGGTCAAAATGAGCTCATATCAAAATTTCGATGCTAGAATTACAAAGCTGTTTTGAACTCCAAATCTTTTTGAGTATGCTCATTGATTTTTGTGTGATTGTGAGTCTATGACCAGAGGGGTGTTGACAACGCTCTAGATGAAGTGGCAACCTACCCTGATACCCATTATTGGAGTTCAAGGTCTATGGAAGCATGCGAACATCACAAGGAAGAAGAAGAAGCTTGGAGCACAACACAACACTTAATGAATTACCAAGTGAATGTACAAATGTTAGCAACCCATTAGGGTTATGGGGATACATACAAGATGGGGAAAAAAACTCCTAAAGATGGAAAAAAATTCCCTGGCGGCTTCTTCATAACCACTAATGGAGTTACCCTTATTGTCATGTCTATCCAACATGGAAGTAACCATATTGTATTCACCAATCAAAAGAGGGGGACCATGAAGGGCACCTATTTCATCCCAACACTCCTTCCTCATACGACAAAAATTAACAACATATATGCATACAATGGTAATATTAATAGGCACATTAACCGTCAATGCAATCCATTGTTGAGATTTACTAGAGCAAACTTTTTTGACAAAATGCCTCAAAGAGGACAAAATCCCAATGACAATCCCCCTTTCTCTGAAGGGTGCTTAGTGCTGAACCAAATATACTTAATAGAAACAATTTTTAGGTTAGCATTAAGTTTGGAGCCCCCAAGCTTAACTTCTTGCAAACAAAGGAAATCAAGAGCACTATCCAAAACATTGAGCCAATTTCCAACAACTTTGGCCCTAATGGGATCAGCGATCCCTTTGCAATTAATAGAAGCAATTTTTAGACTATTCATCATAACAATACAATAGAGAATTGAAAGAAAGCAGGATCACAAAACAAAAACAATAGAGGAACCTTATTTCTTGCTTGTCTTGGTTGGTTTGACCATTGAACCAAAGGTTCTAACCACCTCTTTCCTCTTAGGCTTGTTGGTAGGTTGTTAAGGGGTCACATTTTCCTCATAGTGGGTCATAGGAACATCCTCTATGTCCACATCTTCTTGGACCATTGAGTCAAGTTTCTCGTTATCCATGACATTGATCTCTTGAGAGAATACATTATTAGCAATAGACATGATCCTATTATGAACAATGGCTTTCTTTGGAGAATGATGTGAACTATTGTTCCTTTTACCAACTTTAGTCCAACTTTCCTTATCATCCATGTTACCATTTGAGGACAACAGATCACTACTTTCCTAACCCTTACCATCCCTCTTAGGATCCATATTGGGGTGCTCGTTTTCCTTATTGTGCTCTTCAATAAATCTGTCTCCATCTTCCCTTCTTTCTTCAAAAGATTAAACACATCTTCTAATAATACAACAAAAGAATTAAAATTTTTAGATTTTTTCTTTCTAACAAACCTTGAATTCCCCACGACTGACAACGATGAGAGTGTTAGATTAATTTTTCATTGTGCCAAAAGACCCCAACAAGTATGTAGTTCCAATTCTTCTAAAGCAAAAACTACAAAGAATATGACCACCACTACTTATGTCCCCATCCCTCCTGTTGCAAAATCCAACCATACCCCTACAACTATAGTGTTTATCTCTTCTAAATCCTCAGAGGATTCATTGCATTCTTCGTCGTGTTCAACATAGCAAGCCCGGGTTTCTCCCACTACGGTGGTGTTGCCTACACCGACTTCTCAACCCGATCATCCTATGTTGGATCCTCCTCTGCCCACTCCACCACCATCCCCTCACCAACTGACCTCTGCCATCCCTACCGAGTACAACCCCATGTCTTCGTCCCTAAAAATGCCTCCTCTTTCTTCCCCTAACTACGCTCCTGATGTAACACCTCCTCCACAGAACCGAGGTTGGTCTCTAGTCAAACCTCCTCACCAACCCTAGAGTGCACCTGACCAACTAGATATCTCATGCCTTCCTCCTATTCTAGAACCATAAGAGACACATTGGTCTTTTGGTGTCAACTAGCATTGTAATATTAATGATTTCTTATGCCTTAGTACTTATTTAGTGCATATGTCATAATTGATCAGTTGGGACAAGGACACTTACAAGAGCACTTATCGTCATCTCTGGCATGATAATCATTTGCTACAACATCAACTTCATGAGCTCCAATTTGACCTCTCCATTAGCATGGAAGAGAACTATAATTTGGCTGAGTTGTACTACAAAGAGTCAAAGCTGACTCAAGATCTCAAGGGTTTTTACAAAGAAGCCCTGAAGGAACATGACAGTGTGATAAAAAAGGCAAGTAATTTGGAAGAGGCTAGTGCTTGACACCTCATGACAATCATCGACTTGGAGCATGAGATTATGGTCTAGAAGGCCTCCTTGCATGAAATTCAATTCCAACTACTGCAATCCGAACCATCCTTGCGTAGTGCAAAGCTTGAGTTTCTCAGCTCCTATAGGAAACCATGTTTAGTGTCTCTCTCCTTATGTTTGACCTGAGCTTGAAGGATGCTAGTGGACCGTGTGAACAAATGCCTCTAAAAATGCGGTGAGATTGAGAATGTGGAGGCTTGGCGTGTTTTTCTAATGCAATCAGCGCATGTGGCCGCAGCCCAATAGCGTGCTTCATTCCCACTCTCTCTACTTCTCATTGGCCACGAACCAGAGCATCCAACTCCCGAGGCTTAGCGCGCGCCCCGCCCAGAAGGTGCAGCTTCAATCACGGTTTCAAGAAGTCCCCACTACTGCATCCTCGTCCTCCCCACCAGCTGCACTAAATATGAACAAACCGTCCCTCGTACTGTCTAAAGTGGCTGTTTGTTCTCTTTCTTCTTCCGCTTTCTGAGGGATACTGGGTGGGCATTTCGACCATCACTTCTGCTGGTGGATACAGGCTTAGACACGTCCAGGACGCGTCCTTTTGGGAGTCTTTGTACCCCGTTTTCCGAGTTTCGCGGTTTCGCACATTTTGTCGCACCGCATTCGGACTTTCTCGTTCCTTGGGAGAGATTGGGGTTGAGAGGGGAGGGGAGAAAGAAAGCTTTCTCTGCAATTGACCTGCACCCTGCTACCCTCTTTATCAGCAAATCTTTTGGCTTGAATGTCTTCATCAGTTTCGCATTTGCTCACACATCTGTTGTGCACCTCCGGGTATTCGGTTTCCTACCTCTTGTTCGCTTGGTCGTCAGTATTTGCAACCGTAGCATCACCGTCCCATGGCGTCTGTGGTGTTTGGAGCATCAGATCATGACTCTACTTGTAATTAGTACCCCTTGACGTTTGTTGCACGCCCATTGCCCATGCACTGATCGACCTAGACATTTTAATGGAGAATGAGCTTTTTGATTCTGATTTCGAGAAGGAACTGATCGCGCATTCGGAAGAGAGAGGAACCAGTGATTCCGCTTCCGTTGACTCTCCTGACCGTTCAGCCCTGATATCTTCTGCTACCCACGAGGAGCATGTGAAGTGCGAGTGTTGCGGCCTCACTGAGGAGTGTACGCCGGCTTACATAGCCCACATACGGGACGTTTTTTGCGGAAGATGGGTCTGTGGTTTGTGTGCGGAGGCTGTGAAGGAGGAGTATGAAAGGGGAACCGATAATGAAGAAGAAAGTAGCATGGAGTCAGCATTGAATGCTCACATGAGCGTCTGCATGCAGTTCGCGAAGAAAGGAAAGGACAAGGAAGAGACAGTACCAGATGTTGCCGCTGCCATGACAAGGCTTTTAAGGAGAAGCATGGATGGGAGCATGTCGCCACGCTCTGTTCCCAGCAGCCCACGACGCACTGCATCCTCTCGAGTTAACCGCTTCGTCGGGGGTGCCTTCTCGAGAAGCCAAAGATACGAATCCCATTTCTAAGTCTCTGCAGGAAAGTGACGCATTATCAACCACGATTTCTTGTAAGATTGTGTATATCGGTCGGTCTATCTGATTTCTGTAGTAGCGTCTCCTTTTCGGCGGAGGTCATCGCGGCCGTGGAAGGCTGTATCGTAGTTTCGGCCTGTTTTTCTCTCATCACCATTCTGATGTGGGGAAACTTGTCTTGTAGCCGCATGCTTTCACTCTATGGTTGTGGAAAATTTCAAATTAGCGTGATCTCCTGAAATTTTAGTGTGCAAACTCATTTTCCTCCGCAGCTGTAACCCTGATTTCTGTTCCGAGGTTCTTGTACAGACTTAACAGCATTGTCTCTGTTGACATAGCTTCCATTTACATTAAAATCTGCGTACTAGTAGCAGACCTTCCTTTCATCTAACAGTAAATCCATTTTCGTAAAACTTTCAGTTACGAAGTTATGTCCGAGCTACATTTCACGAACCAGTTTCCTTCCGTTTATTGCCTGGCGTTTGCTCGGATTTCCCTCGATTGCTTAGAACATGCGTCCTCACAGCAACTGAATATTAGTTTATATGGAGCTCTGCCTTTCATCATGGTCATGTTTGCCAACCCTGAAGTGATGAAATATAAGTTCTTATGATAAGGAATTTACTTCCTTTTTTTACACTGCCATGGTTACCTTCTGGTTTTAGCGCAACACATGAAGCAGGCATAATTGTGGAAAATCCCATCTCATCTTTATACCGTAGTCAAATATGATGATCCTCCCACTGCCCTGTTTCATATCCGGGATCTCAATTCTTGTACATTTATTTTCGTATATTTGTCTTTATCTCACATCTATGACACTGATGTAATCCTTCACCTTCCAAGAGTTGCAACAATTCATAAGTGAATTGCATTTGTTCACACAGGGTTTTGGATGAAGATCTTGTCGTTCAATTTCAATAGATTGTTAATTTGAGTCAACTTTCTAAAGCATGGGCATTGTGAATTTAAGTTCACTTTGATATGTGAACACAAAATTCACACTGTAGATGCTTTGGACGGCATGCTTAACGGCATACTCAGACTACACAAAATGTACATGCTTTGGACGGCATACTTAGAATATACTGTGTACGGGAGTGTGATGCGCACCATAGCTTCAATTTACTTAACACCTTAATATCTGCTGTTAAATGCTCTTCTGGAGCATCATTATAATTTGTGATGTACTGGTTATCGAGTCACTACGAATCTGAATATTATCTTTTCAGAAGAGTTTCCTAAAATTTGGGCATATTTTTCATAATGATTACCCTCCTTCCACTTTGCCTCTCGTATGAATTCTTGAAAAAGGTGGACGGAGTTGGTATGCCCTGTTTGTGGTCTGTACTTTTGCAGTGTCAAAAGTAGGCCCAGCAACTGGACACTTTATGCAAAGAATGAGTTCATGGTTCAAAGGGGAACTCCACCATGGTACAAACCCTGGTCTACTTGGAAATGTTCGCTTGTGGAGTGTTCTGCTCATCATCCATACACTGTATACACATATCTCTGATGTCGCTTCACAATTATCACTCTCATTATATTCTTCAGGTAAGCGAATGTGACCGTGTGCTCGTGTTCTTTATCGAAGCACTCTGTTTTCTTAATCACTAATACCAGGAGACACAATCGAACTTATTCCTCCTCTGGTTAAGCTGCAATTGTTATCTTTCTTCCTATGACTACGCTACATCCTCTTGAAGACTATTATTTCAGCACTCATGCATGCTGCCTTCAATCCATCTTGGAAGTTTCCATCACCTTTGTCCCCTCCCGTTCTTTTGTCCGAAACTGCCCGAAACTTGGATCCGGATCCTCTTCGGAGGAAAGGAAGTCATTCTCCCATCCAATTAAGGGAGATGACGATTGTAGGGATGTATGCTTGAGCTTTGGTGCTTAATGGTTACAGGTATAGTTTCACTTGCTACCAATGAAGAGATGGGAGACTCTGAACTGGGTGTGGACTCCTCCTACGAGCCAATGCTCTATTGTGGGTATGATATTCTCTTTTCAGGAACACATCGGGTAGGCAGTTTAGGAGGTGGAAATCAACCATACTCCAATGTCGTGTCGGGGGCATTGGGTATCTCACCGCATAGATTCTCTGGGTTCAGCTGACCACAATCTTTGTGCTGGAAGGTCGCACACATCTTTGATGAAACGGCAGATTGATTCTGCCTTCTGGGTGGGTAAGCCTCCTTCCCCGATTCAGAAAATCAAAAAATTGTTCCACCTGCCATGGTTGCTTCCAATAAGACTATCGAAAACATACTATATCAGTCTCAATGATGTCCGCTTTGTCCAAACCATTCCTGATCTGCCCGCATTTGATATTTACATAATGCCATGGCAACGGTGGTGCATAAAGAAACTCTTCTGTGTGCTAGCGAGTGGATGAGCTGCAGAACTGTAAATATGCTGTTATTGCCAGGAGGAACTCACATCTCATTGCTGCACTAGCGTGAAGCAGCCTTAGAACAAAGGAATCTTTGTGATGGTTGCAATTCCCTTGGTATTTGCGAATAGGTTTGCAGAGGCAGAGGAGAGGTAGCAGATAGGAGGGATTCCACATGGCAGAAAGTGGTACATAAGTAAAACTAGAAGTGATATACAGGGCCACAAATTGCTGGACGACCCTTTCCTTGAAAGAAGGTCAGCCAGGGGGAAACATTCCTGGATGGTGAATATTAGTACAAATGTTAATCGGAAAGATCCAAATCTTCTCGTTACTGACATCCAGTGCAAATGGAGGGACGGACGTGGAAGCAAAATGTTCACTCTGTCAGCTGCCATCATGTGAACTCAGCCTGAACTTGAATTGGTGGGAATCAGATCAAAGGCTAATCTATGGAAGAATGAACTTAGCCATTTTGGTTGACCTATTCAAACAAGTCTTGGACAATCCTACTGTAAAATCTATGGAGATACTCTTTCATTTCCCATTAGAAATGTCCGATAGGTGGAGAAGGTCTCCTATCCTCTTGTACTCTATTGACTTCGCATGTATTGTACTTAAAGCACATAATCAAAGATAATAAAACTGTCCTTTAACAAGATCATAATTTTGGTTGGGAAACACACTTGACCAACAGATATCCATCACAGATACTATAATTCTTCCACTTGAGTCCTTTGGTATTCATCTACACATCATCCCCCATAGAAACCCATAGTTTTGGATTCTCCGTGTCAATGCTCTCCCATATATATGAAGATGTAGGATCAACCTAGAAGCTCACTAATGATTTGAGTAAAACTCCATTGAGCATAGGCATGTGGTTAAGTGAATCATCAGATACCTTAAACTTTTCCCTCCTATACCTAAGTTCATAATCAAGTTCCTAGAAGGTCTCTACGCATTTGCACTTATGACTTTGAAGGTCTATTTGATTAGAGAGTAACGTAGTGCTCTCTTGGTCAAAGACTATCGTAACTTTGACACCATAAAAGATAATGATGCCACTTTATCAAGCATTCATAGTTACATACTCCCTATAGATAGAGTAGTTTCTTTAACCTCAGCTAAGTTCTTCCTTTTCAAAAGTAACTAGTGAATCACTATGAATAAGAATTGCTCCTATAACATAACCACTCACATTAGTCTCAACCATAAAATGTTGATTCGATCCACAATCTACAACAAAGAAGTCATAGCAATTTTGCCTTAAGTTTCTCCATGCTTTAATTCTACTTTGTTGGTACAAATGTCCAAGCCTTCACACTTGACTAAGCATGGAAGAGAATATGTGCAACTACTTGATGAAGCATGTGAACCTTTGCTTGTAACCATTTGATCATTCACAATTGTAAAAGGTTTTAATCTTGAGATAATCTTGTAAAGGCTTGAATCTCATGGAAGTAGGAAGCATATTAGCGACACATTACAAATGAGAGAATAACTCCTAATTTAGAGGAGTCCTTTTTTAGTTGGAGCCAAGTTTGAATTCAAATTCAAACTTGGAAGACAATTCTTATAAAACGAAGCTTTGTAAATCTCGCGGTAGTGTGGCTTGAGCATCATCACAATGCCAATGATCTTGTATAATCATGTGCTGTAATAGCTATATATCATTGATCATCTCTGTCTACTTCTCTGCTATGACTACTCAGAGCAGTGAACTTTGTTTGGTCATATCTCAGTGATTCCTCAACCATTTTGCATGATCTATAGCTTGTTGGAACCAGCTTGAAGTCTATTCTATAGTCTGAACATTTCAAAGAATTTGGTTTAGCCATTTGGGAGAAATCGCCATCGAGCTGCCCACTGGTCATCTACTATTCAATCCCTTAAAAATCAGGGGCAAGTACAAAGGAGGTTTTAGCAGTACCACCTCACTTCCTTGAGGTATCCATCCATCTCTTCCAACAGTGGTATTAGAGAAAGTTAAGGTAAAAATGGGAGATGGTTTCCCTTCTTTCATTGATAAATTGGATAGGAATAATTATCCAGCATGGTCCTTGAGGATGAAGACCTATCTACAAGGAAGGAGTCTCTATGGATACATATTAGGAGATGAGGAGATGCCCATATTCATAAGCAAAGGTCAACTTACAAGAGAGGAGCTAGAACGACTCACCTCATGGTGTACCAAAGATGCTTTAGCAAGGTCATATCTACTTAACTCTATTTCTGACTTCGTTCTTCCTCACATTAGGAATTGTAAAACTTCCCAAGAGACTTGGGACACATTATCTTCATATTTTTCTTCCAATACAAGAGCTAAAAAAAATCAATTGTGGATTGAGTTTACTACTCAAAGGAAGCAACCTAAGCAGAATGTTTTAGAGTATGTGACCAATGTAAAAGATGTGGTTGATCAATTGGAAAGCATAGGAGAGGAGATTGAAGAGGAGCAAATGGTGAGACAAATATTCAATGGCATCAAGGCAGATGATAAGTGGGAAGCTTTCACAACTGCTATGGACCTTTACATGGATATGAAAATCCCTGATCTTACCACACATGGGACAACTCTTTACCCATGAAGCCAAGCTCAACAAAAATGGAGAACCATCAAGAGGTAACAATTCTTCTGCCCTATACACAGATAAAGGAAAGTCTAAAGATAAAGGAAAGAGCAAGAAAGTTGAAGATGAAGGTGCTACCTCTCAAGCCAACTATGTAGGGATAGGTAGAAATCAAGAGGAAGGGGCAGAGGAAGCAAGCAAGGTAAGGGGAGACCTTTCAACGCTTCCCCATGCAATATATGTGGAATGTCTAATAATACAACAGATGAGTGCTATAGGAACTTCAAGAATCAGAGAGGAAGAGGATTTCAAAGAGGTGGCTACTCACAATCAAGAGGAAGATTCAACCATAATCAAGGCTACAACCATGGCTACAACAACAACGACTACAACAACAATCATCAAGGAGGATACAAATCAAGAAAAGAATTCAATAATTATATAGAGGATCAAGAAGATTCTCTTCTCATTATGAACATGACTTCAAAACAAGGTATGAATGATGAGCACCTCTTCTATATTGACTCAGGTTGTTCAAACTGTGTAGGAGGCAATGCAGTTCTCTTTTCAGATCTTGAGGAGCCCAAGGGAAAGCACCAAGTGCAAATAGGTGATGACACCAAGCATTCAGTGGTCAAGGTAGGAAATGTCAAAACTTCTGATGGAAATAGGAATTTGTTGAGCAGAGTTCTTTATGTACCTACTATCACAGAAAAATTGATGAGTGTTGGAAAGATAGTGAAGAAGGGTTTCAGGTTAGGTTCAATAAATTTAGAGCTTTTGTGGAGGACTCCCAACATGGATTGATAAGAATAGCCAAGGGAGAAAAAACAGGTAGATTATTTAGAATAGAGTTTGAGGACACTAGAAACATTGCACTTTACAATTATAAGGATCAAACCTTGTCTGAATTAGAGATAAGGCACAAAAGATTAGGGCACACTGGTGAGAGAACCTTGAAGCAGATATGTAGAGATCAATGTGTGCTTGGGATACCTAATGTATCCAAGAAACATATGATCTATAAATGTGGTGCTTGTCAGTTTGTTAAATCACACAGATTATCCTTTACAAAGAAAGGCTATATGCATGATGATTATTTGGAACTTGTCCACATAGATGTGTGGGGACCAAGCAAGGACCCTTCAATTTCAGGCTCAAGGTATTATGTGTCATTCATTGATGATTTCAGTAGGTGGACTATCTTGTATTTCATGAAACATAAGGATGAAGTGTTCAATTGCTTCAAGACGTATCTTGCACTTGTGGAAAATCAAATAGGGAAAAGCCTAAAGAGGATAAGATCAAATGGAGGAGGTGAGTACTTCTCCAATGAATTTGATGCATTTTTGAAGGACAGAGGTATCAAAAGGGAGATTACCACTAGGTATACTCCTGAGCAAAATGGAGTAGCAGAGAGGAGGAATAGATTGATTGTGGAAGCAACTAGATCAATGCTTAAAGAAAAGAAATTGCCTAGTTATTTGTGGGTAAAGAGTGTTTCTACTGCCACCTACTTTATTAACAAGTTACCTTCTAAATCCCCTGAAGGGATGACCCCCTATGAGGCATGGCATGGTAGAAGGCCATCACTTGAACATTGCAGAATATTTGGTTGTGTTGCTTATGTGCATGTTCCATCTCAAACCAGAGGTAAGTTAGACCCCAAGGTAGAGAAATGCATCTTCATAGGATATGCTTTAAATCAGAAAGAATACAGGTTTTATAATCCATCCAACAAACAATTTATGGCCAGTAGAGATGTTGTGTTTGATGAGAATGATTCTTGGTTTGAAAGTGAATGCAGGAAGGTCAAATTGCCATATGACTTGGAAGAAGAATTTCCAAGCCTCACCAAGGAGAAGCTAAGCATAGTTGAAGACATCAAATCCAATGATGAGGACACCATTAACTTGGAAGAGTTCAAAGCATGGAAATCAAAGGGTAAGGCCAAAATGAAGAGGTTGGAAGACATAACCGAATCATCCAACCAAGCCGTAAGAAGTTCACAAAGAGAGAGTAAGAAGCCAATCAGATATGGGTATGATACTTCATTAGTTACTAAGCATTCCATTTATCTTGCTAAGGATTCATTGCTTGAAGAACCTTCTTCATATGAAGAAGCAATTACCAAAGCAAAATGGAAGGATGCTATGGATGAAGAACTAGAAGCACTCCAAGAGAATGACACTTGGGATTCAGTGCCCAAGAAAGCATCAATGAAGGTAATTGGTTCTAGATGGATTTACAAAATCAAAAGGAACTCAGATGGATCCATAAACAAAGAGATTCAATTGGCATATGTATCCACAAACATGCAATGTGCAGATTTATTAACCAAAGCACTTGATAGTTCTAAATTTTGCAGGTCTAAAACCATGATTGGATTGCTGGACATTCATGAAGATTCATGAAGAAGTGCAAGCCAAGATGCTTGGCTTGAGGGGGAGTTCTTTATGTACCTACATACTTGACTAAGCATGGAAGAGAATATGTGCAACTACTTGATGAAGCATGTGAACCTTTGCTTGTAACCATTTGATCATTCACAATTGTAAAAGGTTTTAATCTTGAGATAATCTTGTAAAGGCTTGAATCTCGTGGAAGTAGGAAGCATATTAGCGACACGTTACAAATGAGAGAATAACTCCTAATTTAGAGGAGTCCTTTTTTAGTTGGAGCCAAGTTTGAATTCAAATTCAAACTTGGAAGACAATTCTTATAAAACGAAGCTTTGTAAATCTCGCGGTAGTGTGGCCTCTTAGAGAGTTCTTCCATTGATCATTAGCAGGGTTTGAGTAGCTTAGTCATTCCACTATCATTGAGCATCATCACAATGCCAATGATCTTGTATAATCATGTGCTGTAATAGATATATATCATTGATCATCTCTGTCTACTTCTCTGCTATGACTACTCAGAGTAGTGAACTTTGTCTGGTCATATCTCAGTGATTCCTCAACCATTTTGCATGATCTATAGCTTGTTGGAACCAGCTTGAAGTCTATTCTATAGTCTGAACATTTCAAAGAATTTGGTTTAGCCATTTGGGAGAAATCGCCATCGAGCTGCCCACTGGTCATCTACTATTCAATCCCTTAAAAATCAGGGGCAAGTACAAAGGAGGTTTTAGCAGTACCACCTCACTTCCTTGAGGTATCCATCCATCTCTTCCAACAGTGGTATCAGAGCAAGTTAAGGTAAAATGGGAGATGGTTTTCCTTCTTTCATTGATAAATTGGATAGGAATAATTATCCAGCATGGTCCTTGAGGATGAAGACCTATCTACAAGGAAGGAGTCTCTATGGATACATATTAGGAGATGAGGAGATGCCCATATTCATAAGCAAAGGTCAACTTACAAGACAGGAGCTAGAACGACTCACCTCATGGTGTACCAAAGATGCTTTAGCAAGGTCATATCTACTTAACTCTATTTCTGACTTCGTTCTTCCTCACATTAGGAATTGTAAAACTTCCCAAGAGACTTGGGACACATTATCTTCATATTTTTCTTCCAATACAAGAGCTAGAAAAAATCAATTGTGGATTGAGTTTACTACTCAAAGGAAGCAACCTAAGCAGAATGTTTTAGAGTATGTGACCAATGTAAAAGATGTGGTTGATCAATTGGAAAGCATAGGAGAGGAGATTGAAGAGGAGCAAATGGTGAGACAAATATTCAATGGCATCAAGGCAGATGATAAGTGGGAAGCTTTCACAACTGCTATGGACCTTTACATGGATATGAAAATCCCTGATCTTACCACACTCATGGGACAACTCTTTACCCATGAAGCCAAGCTCAACAAAAATGGAGAACCATCAAGAGGTAACAATTCTTCTGCCCTATACACAGATAAAGGAAAGTCTAAAGATAAAGGAAAGAGCAAGAAAGTTGAAGATGAAGGTGCTACCTCTCAAGCCAACTATGTAGGGAGAGGTAGAAATTCAAGAGGAAGGGGCAGAGGAAGCAAGCAAGGTAAGGGGAGACCTTTCAACGCTTCCCCATGCAATATATGTGGAATGTCTAATAATACAACAGATGAGTGCTATAGGAACTTCAAGAATCAGAGAGGAAGAGGATTTCAAAGAGGTGGCTACTCACAATCAAGAGGAAGATTCAACCATAATCAAGGCTACAACCATGGCTACAACAACAACGACTACAACAACAATCATCAAGGAGGATACAAATCAAGAAAAGAATTCAATAATTATATAGAGGATCAAGAAGATTCTCTTCTCATTATGAACATGACTTCAAAACAAGGTATGAATGATGAGCACCTCTTCTATATTGACTCAGGTCGTTCAAACTGTGTAGGAGGCAATGCAGTTCTCTTTTCAGATCTTGAGGAGCCCAAGGGAAAGCACCAAGTGCAAATAGGTGATGACACCAAGCATTCAGTGGTCAAGGTAGGAAATGTCAAAACTTCTGATGGAAATAGAAATCTGTTGAGCAGAGTTCTTTATGTACCTACTATCACAAAAAAATTGATGAGTGTTGGAAAGATAGTGAAGAAGGGTTTCAGGTTAGGTTCAATAAATTTAGAGCTTTTGTGGAGGACTCCCAACATGGATTGATAAGAATAGCCAAGGGAGAAAAAACAGGTAGATTATTTAGAATAGAGTTTGAGGACACTAGAAACATTGCACTTTACAATTATAAGGATCAAACCTTGTCTGAATTAGAGATAAGGCACAAAAGATTAGGGCACACTGGTGAGAGAACCTTGAAGCAGATATGTAGAGATCAATGTGTGCTTGGGATACCTAATGTATCCAAGAAACATATGATCTATAAATGTGGTGCTTGTCAGTTTGTTAAATCACACAGATTATCCTTTACAAAGAAAGGCTATATGCATGATGATTATTTGGAACTTGTCCACATAGATGTGTGGGGACCAAGCAAGGACCCTTCAATTTCAGGCTCAAGGTATTATGTGTCATTCATTGATGATTTCAGTAGGCGGACTATCTTGTATTTCATGAAACATAAGGATGAAGTGTTCAATTGCTTCAAGACGTATCTTGCACTTGTGGAAAATCAAATAGGGAAAAGCCTAAAGAGGATAAGATCAGATGGAGGAGGTGAGTACTTCTCCAATGAATTTGATGCATTTTTGCAGGACAGAGGTATCAAAAGGGAGATTACTACTAGGTATACTCCTGAGCAAAATGGAGTAGCAAAGAGGAGGAATAGATTGATTGTGGAGGCAACTAGATCAATGCTTAAAGAAAAGAAATTGCCTAGTTATTTGTGGGTAAAGAGTGTTTCTACTGCCACCTACTTTATTAACAAGTTACCTTTCTAAATCCCCTGATGGGATGACCCCCTATGAGGCATGGCATGGTAGAAGGCCATCACTTGAACATTGCAGAATATTTGGTTGTGTTGCTTATGTGCATGTTCCATCTCAAACCAGAGGTAAGTTAGACCCCAAGGTAGAGAAATGCATCTTCATAGGATATGCTTTAAATCAGAAAGAATACAGGTTTTATAATCCATCCAACAAACAATTTATGGCTAGTAGAGATGTTGTGTTTGATGAGAATGATTCTTGGTTTGAAAGTGAATGCAGGAAGGTCAAATTGCCATATGACTTGGAAGAAGAATTTCCAAGCCTCACCAAGGAGAAGCTAAGCATAGTTGAAGACATCAAATCCAATGATGAGGACACCATTAACTTGGAAGAGTTCAAAGCATGGAAATCAAAGGGTAAGGCCAAAATGAAGAGGTTGGAAGACATACCCGAATCATCCAACCAAGCCTTAAGAAGTTCACAAAGAGAGAGTAAGAAGCCAATCAGATATGGGTATGATACTTCATTAGTTACTAAGCATTCCATTTATCTTGCTAAGGATTCATTGCTTGAAGAACCTTCTTCATATGAAGAAGCAATTACCAAAGCAAAATGGAAGGATGCTATGGATGAAGAACTAGAAGCACTCCAAGAGAATGACACTTGGGATTCAGTGCCCAAGAAAGCATCAATGAAGGTAATTGGTTCTAGATGGATTTACAAAATCAAAAGGAACTCAGATGGATCCATAAACAAAGAGATTCAATTGGCATATGTATCCACAAACATGCAATGTGCAGATTTATTAACCAAAGCACTTGATAGTTCTAAATTTTGCAGGTCTAAAACATGATTGGATTGCAGGACATTCATGAAGATTCATGAAGAAGTGCAAGCCAAGATGCTTGGCTTGAGGGGGAGTTCTTTATGTACCTACATACTTGACTAAGCATGGAAGAGAATATGTGCAACTACTTGATGAAGCATGTGAACCTTTGCTTGTAACCATTTGATCATTCACAATTGTAAAAGGTTTTAATCTTGAGATAATCTTGTAAAGGCTTGAATCTCGTGGAAGTAGGAAGCATATTAGCGACACGTTACAAATGAGAGAATAACTCCTAATTTAGAGGAGTCCTTTTTTAGTTGGAGCCAAGTTTGAATTCAAATTCAAACTTGGAAGACAATTCTTATAAAACGAAGCTTTGTAAATCTCGCGGTAGTGTGGCCTCTTAGAGAGTTCTTCCATTGATCATTAGCAAGGTTTGAGTAGCTTAGTCATTCCACTATCATTGAGCATCATCACAATGCCAATGATCTTGTATAATCATGTGCTGTAATAGATATATATCATTGATCATCTCTATCTACTTCTCTGCTATGACTACTCAGAGCAGTGAAATTTGTCTGGTCATATCTCAGTGATTCCTCAACGATTTTGCATGATCTATAGCTTGTTGGAACCAGCTTGAAGTCTATTCTATAGTCTGAACATTTCAAAGAATTTGGTTTAGCCATTTGGGAGAAATCGCCATCGAGCTGCCCACTGGTCATCTACTATTCAATCCCTTAAAAATCAGGGGCAGGTACAAAGGAGGTTTTAGCAGTACCACCTCACTTCCTTGAGGTATTGTTGAGCCCATAAAAGTCATGATGGTCAAAGCAAACCGGTCAAAGTCAACAAGGTCAAGGTCAAGCCAACAGGTGCAAAGTCAAAGTGCCTAAGTGACAATTAATTGTCCCACAAAGGGTAAATTGGAGAAGCGGGTTGCGTATTTTCTCTAATTTTCCTAAGGATCAGAATGTGTTTTAAAGTATTTAGGAAGGTTTAGGCGAACCCCCCTTTAGTACACAAAGGAAGAATTAAAAGGGAATGTGAAGGCATGTGAAGCGGAAAAGTGTACGCACAAGTGAAAGTATGACCCCCATTAAAATTTTTGGTTTTACACTAAAGTCACTACAGGACAAAGGGCAATTCGTTGGCCGCCAACTAACAAGAGAATCTTGGGGCATCAAAGGAAGCCCAAGAGTCCATGGCAGTTAGAAGTCACGGGACCGGCGGGTTCAAGAGGAGGACAAAGGCTATTCTTGAACACACATTGAGAAAAGGAGCAAGAGAGAGCTTCAAAGGAAGCAAGAAAGGAAAGGAAGAACCACCAGTGTGGGACGAGACTGAAGAGTGCAAGAGGTGTCAAGAGGAAGGTGTGCAGAGAAGGCGGGTTGGATTCCAAGAGTCCCAAGGTCTACTGTGTGTGCGCGCCGAGATACTAATTCCTTAGCTTGGTGGAAGCTTAGTGCAAGGTGTGCACAAGGGAAGTGTGAAGCAAGTGAAGGATTGGTGCAGGAGAGGCCGCTGCCAGAGGACTTGAGATAATTGGTCTTCAGTAATTGATATTCTCTGAAGTTGTATTTAGTCATTGATTAGACTGTGTGCAATCATTGTAATTGTTGCAAGATAATCAATATTCAAGGTTTCCAAGAGTATTCCTTTGCAGAAGTTCTCACTGTTATTCCATTTTCATCATCTCCCTTTCTCTCCTACAAACCCTCAAACTCCTTCTTGTCCACGAATCCCCAACAAATTTGGCACGCACGGTGGGACATCCAAGGAGATTTGAGCATAGGAGACTATATATTGCCATTGGAGAACAATATTCCATGTCGACAACACTACTCCAGTGGGCCCAAAGGTACATATTTTTATCAAGTGTCTCATTTTAAGTGGACTATGAATAGCTCATGACCGCGACCCGTTCACAAACCTTGAGGATCAAGTGCAAGCAGACAAGAAGAAAGACGAACAGAAGATCATCGAGTCCACTTTCATCGACTTCATCGGTAGGAAGCATGGCAGGACAGGTGGACCTAGAAATCTTGCTCTCCAGATTAAACATAAAATTTCCCTCCTTCAGAGGTTTAGCCCATGAGGACCCAGATGAGCACATTCGAAGATTTCTTGCATTATGTAAGACTAGAGGGCTAATGGGTAGGGAAGATGCTTTCTTGATACTCTTCCCCGCCACATTGGAAGGTCTGGCAGACAAGTGGTTTAGCCAGTTTGCTGAAAATCACTTTACCTCTTGGGATTTGATGAAAGAGGCTTTTAAAAATCAATTTCAGCATGGCAACACGGCTGAGATCATTATAGAAGAATTGGAAAACTTGAAATTGGGTCCAGGAGAAAAGTTCCCAGAGTTCGTGACCAGGGCCAAAGCACTAAAGGCTAAACTACCGGATCCACCACACGACTTCTTTGTCAAGAAGTGGTTAGCCAAACCTCTACCTGTGGTCACCCAATGCAAAATAAAAGAGTTAGTGCTACCTACTGCCTCTGTTGAGGAGTTTATCAATACGGCCACCCGCTTGGAACAGATAAGGCACCAGTATGGTGCAACTTCTTCCCAACCATCATATGGTACAGAACTGGAGGACCCAGTGAGCCAGTTAAGAAGGGAACTGGAGGGCTTGAAAAGGAATAAGCCCTACACAGAGGAGGAGACTACTGTAGCTCAGCTGAGAAAAGAGATTGAAGCCCTCAAGCTCCAAAAGGAAGAGGAAGCCCAAGCAGAGGAACTAGCTCAGCTGAGGCAGGAGTTGCACGAACTAAAAGGAGGCGGCATTAAGAACGGACTCTGGTGCTCCATGTGCAGCAAGCAAGGACACATAGTAAGTGAATGTCCTTTGCTAAATGTGACTTGTCAATTATGCAGGAAGATTGGGCATGAGGCCCATGAATGCCAAGTAAGGGGAATACCGACAACGACATATTGGACACAAGGAGGACTTTTGCCACCAGCAAATGTAATGGCAGCAGCAGCAAACCAAGGTAATAACTATAATCCTAGACCGAGAACTAACTTTGCAAATGGGCCTAGAAGGCCAATTATTTGCTTCATATGTGGAGAATGTGGGCACTACCAATCTAGGTGCACCCTCCCAGAAAATGCACCTCCTTGTAGGAACTGTCCAGAGGCCAGGGATCACTATACAAACTGTTGTCCTAAGAATCAAGCCTCTACTTCCGGACCCCATCTCCAAATGATCTCTGTATTCAATGAGGAAACACTCCCTGAGGTGAATGAACCTTCACCATCTACTAGAGTGGTACAATTAGAAGAACTCGAATCTTTTGCAGTACAGACAAGAAGCAAGGGAACGGCAAAGGTGGTAGAAAATCAAGAATTGATAATTAAGGAATTGAACAAAGACAGAGTTGCAATTGAAGACAAAGATACTACAAGTGCAGACACAAACCACAATGAATGTCTCATAGGCACCAGTGATGCCATTGGGCATGCCTTCAACAGGGCTCAAGAAGAGTTTGGCAAAGCAAATGAAGCTCACTCTCTTAAAGAGTCAGAGGCTTCAAAACTACTCAAGTCAATGAAGAAGGAGGTTAGTATTTTTGATTTAATAAAGATGGATGGGAAATTCAGGTCAGAATTATTGCAGATAATTGATGAGGCTTCTACTACAAGCTTAGTGGCCAAGACTGCTATTTTACATAAAGGGATAATTAGGGGGGAAGCACCCCTTACAGATTATAAAAGTCCTCGGCTTACAATATCAATCAAGGGTCATGAATTTCAAGGTGTTATTGTAGATGGTGGTTCTGGCATTAACTTGATGCCTGAACATACCATGAAAAGGATTGGGCTCCACCCTTCAAGACCTGCAAATTTCACGGTTACTTTGGCAGATCAGAGCAAAGTAAGGCCCTTGGGGGTAATCCCAAAAGTTCCACTTGAAGTACAAGGTAATCTATTCATTCTGGATTTTGTGGTTTTAAGATTGCCCCAGGTTGAAGGAGGATTTCCTCTCTTAATTGGAAGACCTTGGCTGAGGCATGCCAGTGTCATTCATGATTGGGGTAAGGACACTATGTGGGTACAAAAGAAAGGGCAGGAGCTGACACAAATTCATTTAGAAGAAGGCCCAGACAATCAAGGAAACACTAGTATGATGCAAACAGTGAGCATTTGCATGGAAACAGAAGCGGAGGATCAACCCCAAATAGATTTTGAGGAAGAAGAGGATATTCTAAGTTGGCTCCAAGCGGGCAACTCTTCTTCTTGTTTTGGAATTTTTCTTGATACTCCTGGCACGACTGAAGATTATGATGAAGACAAGGAAAAGGTCCAAGTTGATGGATTAGGAGAGCCCATCACTGACCACAGAAGAGGCAGGAAGATACCCCTCAAATACAAATTAGAGGAGGATGTGTCAACAACGGATAACGAAGTTTCTAAAGCTAAAAACAAGGTAAAAAATTCTGAGGTTGAATGTTCTTTCCCAATTCAAGAAATCCCTACAGGATGGATGCAGGACAAGGAGGAACACATCGTAGTCCAAAATACACCTGCTTATGAAGCAATGCACGAAAAGCTAGTAGAAGAAGACAAGGAAGCAGAGGCACAGGGAGATAATATGGTAACAAGAAATCCGGTCCAAGAAATATACTTAGGCACTCAAAACAATAATCAACCAGTTCTGGTGGCCACTTGGTTGTGGAGCCACCCAGAGCTCCTGGAAAAGGTAAAATCATTCTTGACCCAGTATGCAGATATTTTTGCCTGGCATTATAAAGACTTAGAAGGAGTGCCTGCATCTTATGGAGAGCACAGAATCCCTCTGGTTGATGGAGCCAGACCCATCAGAGGAAGGAGCTATAGACTTAATCCAAAGTATGCCGAAGCCGTCTATGTGGAAATCCAAAAGATGGAGGATGCAGGAATCATCATTCCTGTAGAACACTCAGAGTGGCTCTCACCTATGGTTATAGTTCCGAAGAAGAATACTAATAAAATCAGAATTTGTGTTGACTTTAGAGCTCTCAACAAGGTGACCATTCCAGATGGGTTCCCTATGCCTTTTGCAGAACAGGTCATTGAAGAAGTGGCTGGGCATGCCTTATATAGTTTTATGGATGGATTCAGTGGCTATAATCAAATATCAATACATCCAGAGGATCGGGAAAAGACTGCTTTTATCACACCTTGGGGAACATATGTGTACGTAAAAATGCCATTTGGGCTCAGAAATGCTCCAGCCACCTTTAACAGAACGGTCAATCTCATTTTTGGCCCCCTATTGCTGGAATCACTTAGAATCTTCATGGATGACTTCTCTTCGTTTTCAGGATCTCACAAGGAAACTCCTCTAGATTGTTTGGACCAACACTTGAGGCAGCTGCAGAATATTTTCCAAAGATGCAGAGAAACTAAGTTAAAGCTCAATCCAAATAAATGTCATTTCCTTGTGACAGAAGGAACCCTTTTAGGACATGTGGTTTCGGCTAAAGGTATGGCCCCAGATCCTGACAAAATCATTTCTATATTAAAGTTGCCTAAACCTAAATCCCCTAAAGAGATCCAGAGTTTCTTGGGGCATACTGGTTATCACAGAAGGTTCATAAAAATGTATGCAGAGATAGCTAGACCTCTGACTAGACTTACAAGTAAGGAAGTACCCTTTAAATGGGAAGAAGAGGAGGAAAAAGCATATCAGACATTACGGTCACGGTTAGTGTGTGCTCCTATCTTGGTCACCCCGGAGTGGTCAAAAATCTTTCATATACATGTCGATGCCAGTGCATATGCAGTGGGGGCAGTTTTGACCCAACCAAGTGAAGAATTTAAAATGGACAGGCCAATTCAATATGCCAGTAGAATCTTGACCAAGGCTGAAAGGAATTACAGTACTATTGAAAGGGAAGCACTAGCAATGGTCTTTGCCGTCCAAAAATTCCGTCATTACTTACTGGGGGTAAAATTTATTATTATATCAGATCACCAACCACTAAAATACCTCCTCAACAAACCCCAGGCCACCGGCAGAATATGGAGGTGGCTATTGTTGTTTCAAGAGTTTGATTTTTCTGTAGTCCATAAACCAGGAAAAGACAATGTTATGGCGGATCACTTATCCAGAATAAATATGATGAATCAATCTAGTGGAATCAATGATGACTTTCCAGATGCTCATCTGTTTGCTGTAAAAGCTCAAGGCTGGTATTACGACATTAAAAATTTCATTAAAACTGGATTGTATCCAGAAAAGGCTAGTGCTGTACAAAAGAAGAGCCTGCTAATCAAGAGTAGACCATATACCTTCATCGAAGATAAATTGTACAGACAGGGCAAAGATGACCGGTTCAGGAAGTGTTTGGAAGAAGAAGAAGTGAGGGAAGTCCTTCACTCTGCACATGAAGGTACAGGTGGTGGGCACCTCCCAGGACACATTATGAGTCAGAGGATACTGGATGCGGGTCTATGGTGGCCTACACTATTTAGGGATGCAGATGAATGGGGAAAAGCATGTGACATTTGCCAGAGGTGTGGACCTAAGCCAGCAAAGCAGAGACATAACCCCTTGGTTATTTCCACCTCCTGGCAACCATTTGAGAAGTGGGGGTTAGATTTTGTAGGGCCAATCTACCCTCCCGTGTTTCCAAAAAGAGAAAAATATCTCCTGATAGCTACTGATTATGCCACAAAGTGGGCTGAAGCTATTGCTTCCTCCGATTGCACTGCCCAAACTGTTGCTGATTTCATTTATAGTAACATCATTTGCAGATTTGGTTGTCCACTTGAAATTTGTACGGATCAAGGTACCCATTTTGTCAATAAAGTCCTGCAAGAAATCTTCAACAGGTATAGAATTCTTCATAGGACCTCTTGTGCTTACTATCCACGAGCAAATGGACAGGCTGAGTCGACAAATAAGGTTTTAATTGCAATGTTAAGAAAGGAGTGTATGTTGCAACCCACTTCATGGGGCATTGCGTACCTAGGTACACTTTGGGCATACAGGTTAGCCTACAAAGAGGCCACTGGATATTCCCCATTCCAATTGGTCTATGGCATCTTACCTATCGAGCCCTTTGAATTTTTACATGGATCACCTAAGATAGCATTCATGCAGGGAAAGAAGGATTGTGATATCTCTCAGAGGCTAGGAGCACTACATAAAGTGGAGGAGATTCGTCTACTTGCGACCAAACAATTGATAGAGACTCAGATAAAAAGGAAGGAGGCTCATGACCGAAATTTATGGCAGAACAACTTGAAGCCCGGTGATTTAGCCCTATTACACAGACCACAATTGTCTAATCAAACCAAAGGGAAATGGATCCCTCACTGGGAAGGCCCTTTTTGCATTACGAAGATGCTGCAGTGGGGTGCTGTGCAATTGGAAACACTGGATGGCGACACCCTACCCTTGGTAAACATCTCCAGACACAAGGGTTACCACCAAAAATCATAAACATTGCTTTTTTCCTATTTTGTTCCTCAGTGTTTTTGAAATACTTTAATAGGTTCAATAATAATCAAAATGCTCACGCATTTTTTGGCATCGATTTTTTTTTTCACCCACTAAATGAATTTCAATAAAAGTTTTTTTTCACCCACTAAATGAATTTCAATAAAAGTGGGCGCATTATTTTGATGGCCCTTGCTTTTCATTACAACTTTCAATACTTCCCTCTCTTTTGTTTCTCTTTTTGAATGGATGAGATTGGCAATTGCTTCTCCTCTCTTTTGAGTCCTCTTTTAAAATGAACCAACCCTTCCTGTGAGGTGATCCCTCATTCCAACTAACTATATAATCGGCATTCTTCTTCTTATTGCTCCCATCATCATACTGATCAAGGCTCTCTGTGATGATCGTGCAACACCCAAATCATTGAGGTGTAGGCGGCCACTGTGGAAAAGAAAAGAAGCACCCTCCCCTTTACCATCAACCTTCCCAGACATCCCATCCCTCTCTGCCACCCACCTCCTCCCTCCTCAGCAACCTCCGCTCTCCAACCTCGCCCCCCTCCCTCCTCCAACCTCTCCGCCACCCCCTACTCCACCCCTCGCCTCCACCCAAACCACCTCCTCTACCAAATCCCCTCCCACCCCCGCAGGCGACCCCAAAACCCCTGCTCCACCCCTCACCTCCGCCCAACCCCCCCTCCTCTACCAACTTCCCTCCCACCCCCGCAGGCGACCCCCCTCGTACCCAACCTCTCCACCCCTCGCCTCCGCCCAACCCCCCCCTCCTCTACCAACTTCCCTCCCACCCCCGCAGGTGACCCCCCTCTTACCCAACCTCTCCACCCCTCGCCTCCGCCCCAAACCCCCTGCTCCACCCCTCACCTCCTCCACCTTGCTCACCCACAACCCACCCCTCCTCCACCCTCCTCCACCTTGCTCACCCACAACCCACCCCTCCTCAATCATCCACGACCCCCCTCCCCGCCTCCCACATCCGCCCTACGCCTACCCCTCCACCCCGCCTAGCTCTGCTCTACCCCCTTCCGCCACCCTCCTCCAAACCCACGCCAACCCATCCTCCGCCAACCGCATTCCCCCCTCCCCGCCTCCGCCTCCGCAGTCACCACCTCCGCAGTCACCACCCGCCTCCGCCTCCGCAGTCACCCCCTCCTCGTGCCTCACCCCCCCTTCCTTCCCCGCCAGTCACCCCCTCCTCCTTCCTTCCCCGCCTCCCCCGCCGCCCTTTTCACCCACCTCCGCCTCCGCAGTCACCACCACCCGCCCCGCCGGTCTTCCCCGCTGCCTTCCTCCAACTGCATACCCCCTTAAACCTCCCACTCCGCCCGCGCCCGCTTCCGCTGCTCCGCCGCCCCCACCTCCTTCTCCCGCCACCCACGTCGCCTCCGCCTCCACCCTTCCGCCGAACACAGCCATCCGCTTCCGCCTCCCCGCTGCCCCCTCCGCCGACCTCCCTGCTCTGCGCCGCTGCCCAACCTCCCTGCTCCGCGCCGCCGCCCAACACTGCCCCCTCCGCCGACCTCCCTGCTCCGCGCCGCCGCCCAACACCGCAGCCGCCGCAGCTCCTCCGTCGGTCCGCCGTCTGCAGCTCCACCGGCTCCGCCCGCCCGCGGGAACCATCCTCCCCCGCACATCTCCGCGGTAACGCCATCCCCCCGCCTATCTTGCCCCGCCTCCCTCGCTCCAAGGTCCTCCGCCCTCCACGATCCCCGCCTCCGCAGCGCCATTCCGCCGCCCGCTGGAGCCGCACCGCCGCCGCCGCCAGGTGAATCCGCCGCCCGCCTCCGCCGCAGTGCCTCCCCTCCTCCGCAGGAGAATCCGCAGGGCCCGCCCCCCTCTCCAGGCTCCTCGCTCCACGGCCCTCCGCTTCCGCCGCCGTGCCTCCGCCATAGCCGCCGACCGCAGCACCCGCCATCCGCCTTGGCCAGCCGTGGCACCCGCCATCCGCCTTGGCAAACCCGCCCGCCCCGCTGTCTTCCCCATCCACCGCCGCCTGCCTCTTCCGCCGCCCGCCTGCCTCTTCCGCCGCCTCCGCAGAAACCCGCGCTCCGCTCGACTCCGCAGCCGCCAACCCACTCATACCCGCCGCAACCATCCGCTCATACCCTCCGCAGAGCCGTCCTCCCCGCCGCTAAAGCCGCCGCCCTCCTGCCGTTGAAGCCGACGTCGCTCATCCCTCCGCAGAGCCCTCTCGCGCCCCCCAACCCCCCGCTCTCCAGCCCAATTACCCCACCCCCTCCCACCCCGCAGGCACCCCATCCGCCTCCGCAGCCCTCCCGCGCCCCCCCCGCCAACCCCCGCTCTCCCCTACTGCCCCCCTCCGCTGCTCCGCCACCCGCCCCTTGGCCGCTGCTCTGCCACCCGACCCTCCGAACCGCCTCCGTAGTGCCCGCGCGCCGACCCCCGCTTCCGACTCCGCCGCCCTATTCAGACTCCACTGTCGCCGCTGCCGCCGCCGATTCCGCCACCCTCCTTCCACCGCCGTTGATCGGACCCCCTTCCAAGGCCGTCGACCGCCGCCGCCACCGCCGCCGATTGCGCCACCCTGATTCCGCCACCCTCCGCAGGCCGCCTCGATCGACTCCCTCCACGCCTCGATCGACTCCCTCCACGCCTCGATCGACTCCCTCCATCCGCCGTAGCCCGCCTCGAATCGACTCCCTCCATCCGCCGTAGCCCCCTCTCCCTACATCCTCCCCTACATCCTCCCCTACATCATCCCCTCCGCCACCCCTACATCCTCCCCTACATCCTCCCCTCCGCCACCACTACCTCTCCACCCCCGCCCGGCCTAGCCTCCGCCGAGTTCCCCTCCACTCCCTCCGCCCTCAACTCCACCCCCTCCCGCCCCGCCCTACGCCACTCCCTACGCACCCTCCGTAGCCATCGCCAAGCAACCCTCCTCCTCCAACATCAAGGCTCACCACCTTCCTCCTCCTCCCAGCCACCATACCCTCAACGTCGGCCACCCTCCTCCTCCTCCACATCCTCCGCCTTCGACTACGCCCCCTCCCCAAGTCCGTCACCCAATTCTCTGCCCCTTCAACCTCGCACGCAAACCCACTCCTCCTCCGACCCCCTCATCCCCTCCCCCGGACCCTCCGCCATCCCCACTTCCCCATAATTCAATGAATTTTCCGCGACATCCACTAAATCCGAGGAACTCCTCCTTATCCGGACCTCCCCTTTCTCGACATTCTCCATTTCTTCTATGGCTAATCCACCCCCCCAGGACGATCCTGTAGACTCCACACCTTCGGCGGTCCCAACAACCCATCTTCATTATCCTCCTTCAGAGTCTGCTCACCAATCGCATACCCAAACCCTTCCCAACCTCAACCCGGTCCCGTCAGTGCCCGCCTCTCTTACCCCACTGATTCCACCATCCGCCATCACCAACTCTCCTACAGCTTCTGCATCGCCTTCCGCTCTTTGTCCTCCCCTTATTAATGTTCCTACTTACTCAATTCCATCAGAATCCACCGACCCTTATTCTCCCCCTTCGCTACCTCGCCCACCTTCACCTTCTCCCTCTCCTTCTGCTTCCCATAATTCAATCCCTACAGGCGATTATATGAGCCTTTTCCTCCCACCTGATCTACCTATCCAAATAAAAATTCATTTATCTCCACCTCCAATTGACCTCCGCAATCTCTTCTCGACAGAAAACCTTCGGTATGCAGGTCTTTTAGGCTTGGCGGACGTTCTGTTGCAGGACCCTTCCAACCTTAATGACGTCTACGAAGCTCTTCGGCTATTCCCCCAATTTCGTACCGGCACTCTTACCATCCTGGACATTGCCAACCGTATAGGATCCTCCCTCATTGACTTCATCAGTCCTCCACTCTTATATTCGGGAGTGTCACCCGCGGAAACAATTGCTTTTTGTAAAGAGCGATTTGCTAACCAAGCCCGTTTTTCCATCCGCATGCAAGCAATTCTGACTTCATTTATCTTCTTCTTTTTACTTAGAAGCCCCACCGCTGCGCTTCCCCTCTCAGACATTCGTATTGCAGATCCACTGTACTGCTTCCTCACTAGCCGCCCCTACCCTTACGCCGCCCTCCTCTATAGTTCCTTGAGCGTGCGCTCCCGTAGACTCCGTGAGGCTGTCCCTCGCCGCTCTCGTACCTTTAACATATATTCTGCTCCCCTCCTAGCTTGGGTCTATCAAATCCCTGCACAATTGGCTAACCCTTCCACTATTTCCCCATCCCCTCAATTCCCTGTTAGCAACCCGCCCAACGATCCCCCTATCCCTTCCATATCCCGGCCTCCCCCCTCCCCTTCACTCTCCACTGGCTCAACATCCGCTTCCACCCAACCCTCTGCACCCCCGGATATCCCTCCACTTAATCCACGGTCTCCTTCCCCTATTCTCACCACATCTCCTGCCACGGCCCCCATTCATCCTCCTACTCCTGTTCCCCCACATAGCTCTTCTTCATTCCGCCCACTCATTCAAACCCAGCTGAACCCGCTCAACCCTACCTGTACTCCCCCACGTCCCCCTGTTTCCCAATTTCCAACTCCCAGTAATGCACCACCCACCCAACCCCTTCATTCCAATCTTCATTCCACATCCGGTCCCTCTACCATTCCAACCAATTCTCAAACTCCGCCTGTAGTTCCTGTTCCTCCATCTGATACCCAGGCTGAACCCTCCTTTTTCCTATTACTTCGCGAAGCCAGTAACATCGCTTAGGGAAGTGCTGACGCTTCCAAGTTGTCCATGGATTCCATCTCAGCTACAGCCAGCATTCATCAACAATATATCTCGACTATAGACAACATAAATCGCATGGCCACCTCACAGTGGCAATCTCTCACTGAATCCGCCCGCTTGCTCAAGGAGGAGCGAGATAGGTATCGCGACATTGCGGATTCTGCGCTCCAAACTTTAGAGGATCTTCAAACTCGTTTACAGTTAGGTTTATGTGATAATGCAGCGTGACGGCGTATCAAGCGCGAACGGGACCATCTTCGCAATTGCCTTAGTTCTGTCCAACACCTTATTGAGCAAGCTTCCGTTCCCCTCCCATCTTCACCTCAGCCACCTCCGCAATAATCTCAGTCCCCGTTTTAATGTGCTGGCCACTTTTCAATAAATTACATGGCTTCAGCCTTTGTTCTAGCCTCCAAATAATTGTATCATCCTTCTGCTTATGCCAATCAGAATTCAATAATCATCGGATGTTGTTCTTCCTTTCTTTAGTTATCAATAAAAGTACCCTTTCTCTCTTTTTCGGCTTTACTTCCTCTCTGTTCATATACATGTTCATTTTGGTTCTTAAGCAGTTCTTGTATCCAGTGTGTTGTCTCTCCGGGTCGGAGAGTCCTTTAGGTGGTGGGCATCTGTTGAGCCCAGAAAAGTCATGATGGTCAAAGCAAACCGGTCAAAGTCAACAAGGTCAAGGTCAAGCCAACAAGTGCAAAGTCAAAGTGCCTAAGTGACAATTAATTGTCCCACAAAGGGTAAATTGGAGAAGCGGGTTGCGTATTTTCTCTAATTTTCCTAAGGATCAGAATGTGTTTTAAAGTATTTAGGAAGGTTTAGGCGAACCCCCCTTTAGTACACAAAGGAAGAATTAAAAGGGAATGTGAAGGCATGTGAAGCGGAAAAGTGTACGCACAAGTGAAAGTATGACCCCCATTAAAATTTTTGGTTTTACACTAAAGTCACTACAGGACAAAGGGCAATTCGTTGGCCGCCAACTAACAAGAGAATCTTGGGGCATCAAAGGAAGCCCAAGAGTCCATGGCAGTTAGAAGTCACGGGACCGGCGGGTTCAAGAGGAGGACAAAGGCTATTCTTGAACACACATTGAGAAAAGGAGCAAGAGAGAGCTTCAGAGGAAGCAAGAAAGGAAAGGAAGAACCACCAGTGTGGGACGAGACTGAAGAGTGCAAGAGGTGTCAAGAGGAAGGTGTGCAGAGAAGGCGGGTTGGATTCCAAGAGTCCCAAGGTCTACTGTGTGTGTGCGCCGAGATACTAATTCCTTAGCTTGGTGGAAGCTTAGTGCAAGGTGTGCACAAGGGAAGCGTGAAGCAAGTGAAGGATTGGTGCAGGAGAGGCCGCTGCCAGAGGACTTGAGATAATTGGTCTTCAGTAATTGATATTCTCTGAAGTTGTATTTAGTCATTGATTAGACTGTGTGCAGTCATTGTAATTGTTGCAAGATAATCAATATTCAAGGTTTCCAAGAGTATTCCTTTGCAGAAGTTCTCACTGTTATTCCATTTTCATCATCTCCCTTTCTCTCCTACAAACCCTCAAACTCCTTCTTGTCCACAAATCCCCAACAGGTATCCAACCATCTCTTCCAACAGTGGTATCAGAGCAAGTTAAGGTAAAATGGGAGATGGTTTCCCTTCTTTCATTGATAAATTGGATAGGAATAATTATACAGCATGGTCCTTGAGGATGAAGACCTATCTACAAGGAAGGAGTCTCTATGGATACATATTAGGAGATGAGGAGATGCCCATATTCATAAGCAAAGGTCAACTTACAAGAGAGGAGCTAGAACGACTCACCTCATGGTGTACCAAAGATGCTTTAGCAAGGTCATATCTACTTAACTCTATTTCTGACTTCGTTCTTCCTCACATTAGGAATTGTAAAACTTCCCAAGAGACTTGGGAGACATTATCTTCATATTTTTCTTTCAATACAAGAGCTAGAAAAAATCAATTGTGGATTGAGTTTACTACTCAAAGGAAGCAACCTAAGCAGAATGTTTTAGAGTATGTGACCAATGTAAAAGATGTGGTTGATCAATTGGAAAGCATAGGAGAGGAGATTGAAGAGGAGCAAATGGTGAGACAAATATTCAATGGCATCAAGGCAGATGATAAGTGGGAAGCTTTCACAACTGCTATGGACCTTTACATGGATATGAAAATCCCTGATCTTACCACACTCATGGGACAACTCTTTACCCATGAAGCCAAGCTCAACAAAAATGGAGAACCATCAAGAGGTAACAATTCTTCTGCCCTATACACAGATAAAGGAAAGTCTAAAGATAAAGGAAAGAGCAAGAAAGTTGAAGATGAAGGTGCTACCTCTCAAGCCAACTATGTAGGGAGAGGTAGAAATTCAAGAGGAAGGGGCAGAGGAAGCAAGCAAGGTAAGGGGAGACCTTTCAATGCTTCCCCATGCAATATATGTGGAATGTCTAATAATACAACAGATGAGTGCTATAGGAACTTCAAGAATCAGAGAGGAAGAGGATTTCAAAGAGGTGGCTACTCACAATCAAGAGGAAGATTCAACCATAATCAAGGGTACAACCATGGCTACAACAACAACAACGACTACAACAACAATCATCAAGGAGGATACAAATCAAGAAAAGAATTCAATAATTATATAGAGGATCAAGAAGATTCTCTTCTCATTATGAACATGACTTCAAAACAAGGTATGAATGATGAGCACCTCTTCTATATTGACTCAGGTTGTTCAAACTGTGTAGGAGGCAATGCAGTTCTCTTTTCAGATCTTGAGGAGCCCAAGGGAAAGCACCAAGTGCAAATAGGTGATGACACCAAGCATTCAGTGGTCAAGGTAGGAAATGTCAAAACTTCTGATGGAAATAGGAATCTGTTGAGCAGAGTTCTTTATGTACCTACTATCACAAAAAAATTGATGAGTGTTGGAAAGATAGTGAAGAAGGGTTTGCAGGTTAGGTTCAATAAGTTTAGAGCTTTTGTGGAGGACTCCCAACATGGATTGATAAGAATAGCCAAGGGAGAAAAAACAGGTAGATTATTTAGAATAGAGTTTGAGGACACTAGAAACATTGCACTTTACAATTATAAGGATCAAACCTTGTCTGAATTAGAGATAAGGCACAAAAGATTAGCGCACACTGGTGAGAGAACCTTGAAGCAGATATGTAGAGATCAATGTGTGCTGGGGATACCTAATGTATCCAAGAAACATATGATCTATAAATGTGGTGCTTGTCAGTTTGTTAAATCACACAGATTATCCTTTACAAAGAAAGGCTATATGCATGAGGATTATTTGGAACTTGTCCACATAGATGTGTGGGGACCAAGCAAGGACCCTTCAATTTCAGGCTCAAGGTATTATGTGTCATTCATTGATGATTTCAGTAGGCGGACTATCTTGTATTTCATGAAACATAAGGATGAAGTGTTCAATTGTCTGCACTTGTGAAAAATCAAATAGGGAAAAGCCTAAAGAGGATAAGATCAGATGGAGGAGGTGAGTACTTCTCCAATGAATTTGATGCATTTTTGCAGGACAGAGGTATCAAAAGGGAGATTACTACTAGGTATACTCCTGAGCAAAATGGAGTAGCAGAGAGGAGGAATAGATTGATTGTGGAAGCAACTAGATCAATTCTTAAAGAAAAGAAATTGCCTAGTTATTTGTGGGTAAAGAGTGTTTCTACTGCCACCTACTTTATTAACAAGTTACCTTCTAAATCCCTTGATGGGATGACCCCCTATGAGGCATGGCATGGTAGAAGGCCATCACTTAAACATTGCAGAATATTTGGTTGTGTTGCTTATGTGCATGTTCCATCTCAAACCAGAGGTAAGTTAGACCCCAAGGTAGAGAAATGCATCTTCATAGGATATGATTTAAATCAGAAAGAATACAGGTTTTATAATCCATCCAACAAACAATTTACGGCCAGTAGAGATGTTGTGTTTGATGAGAATGATTCTTGGTTTGAAAGTGAATGCAGGAAGGTCAAATTGCCATATGACTTGGAAGAAGAATTTCCAAGCCTCACCAAGGAGAAGCTAAGCATAGTTGAAGACATCAAATCCAATGATGAGGACACCATTAACTTTGGAAGAGTTCAAAGCATGGAAATCAAAGGGCAAGGCCAAAATGAAGAGGTTGGAAGACATACCCGAATCATCCAACCAAGCCTTAAGAAGTTCACAAAGAGAGAGTAAGAAGCCAATCAGATATGGGTATGATACTTCATTAGTTACTAAGCATTCCATTTATCTTGCTAAGGATTCATTGCTTGAAGAACCTTCTTCATATGAAGAAGCAATTACCAAAGCAAAATGGAAGGATGCTATGGATGAAGAACTAGAAGCACTCCAAGAGAATGACACTTGGGATTCAATGCCCAAGAAAGCATCAATGAAGGTAATTGGTTCTAGATGGATTTACAAAATCAAAAGGAACTCAGATGGATCCATAAACAAAGAGATTCAATTGGCATATGTATCCACAAACATGCAATGTGCAGATTTATTAACCAAAGCACTTGATAGTTCTAAATTTTGCAGGTTTAAAACCATGATTGGATTGCAGGACATTCATGAAGATTCATGAAGAAGTGCAAGCCAGGATGCTTGGCTTGAGGGGGAGCTGTTTGTACAAATGTCCAAGCCTTCACACTTGGCTAGGCATGGAAGAGAATATGTGCAACTACTTGATGAAGCATGTGAACCATTGCTTGTAACCATTTGATCATTCACCATTGTAAAAGGTTTTAATCTTGAGAAAAACCTGTAAGGGCTTGAATCTCGTGGAAGTAGGAAGCATATTAGCTATGAGTTACAAATGAGAGAATAACTCCTAATTTAGAGGAGTCCTTTTTTAGTTGGAGCCAAGTTTGAATTCGAATTCAAACTTGGAAGATAATTCTTATAAAAGGAAGCTTTGTAAATCTCGCGGCAGTGTGGCCTCTTAGAGAGCTTTTCCATTGATCATTAGTAGGGTGTGAGTAGATCACTCCATAGCTTACTCATTCCACTATCATTGAGCATCATCACAATGCCAATGATCTTGTATAATCATGTGCTATAATAGATATACATCATTGATCATCTCTATCTAGTCCTCTGCTATGACTACTCGAAACAATGAACTTTTTCTTGTCATATCTCAGTGATTCCTCAACCATTTTGCATGATCTATAGCTTGTTGTCATAGTTTCAAAGAATTTGGTTCAACCATTTGGGAGAAATCGCCATCAAACTACTCACTGGTCATCTACTGTTTAGTCCCTAAAAAATTGGGGGGTAGGTACAAAGCAAGTTTTAGCAGTACCACCTCACTTCCTTGAGGTATCCATCCATCTCTTCCAACATAGTCATCTCCATAATGAAATTTCTTCTCTTTTTCTTTAATCTATTTGATCATCAAGAAATTATCTTGGTATAGTTCTTGATGAATCCATGATAAAACCCAAAGAACCTTAGAAAAATATGAAGTTCTTCTAGGTTCTTTGTATATGGCCATTCCATAATAGCATGTACTTTGTCAATATCCATCCAGATTCCATCTTTGGAGATGATATGCCCAAGATATCTCACCTCAATTTTGAAGAATTCATGCATTGATTCCTTATCAAAGAGTGAGAACTTCTCTAACACTTGCAATACTTTTTGCAAATATTCCAAGTGTTCTTTTTTCATAATTACTACAAATTATAGCATCATCTAGGAAATATACAACAAAGTGATTGGAAAACTCTAACAAAGTGACCTAGATAGGGTTAACAAACCTTATTCATAAGTTTCATGAATGTAATGGGAGCATTGGTGACATGAAACTTTATCACCAAATGTTGAGTCTTGAATGTGACCTCAAGTATATCCTCCACCCTAATCCTAACCAATAGATATGTAGAACTAACTTCCAATTTAGCAAAGTACTGTGTTTGATGTAACTAAGTGAATAAATAATCCATAGGAGACATTGGAAGTTTATTCTTGATTGTTACCTTACTTAATCCATGTTAGTCTATGGGCTGTATGCGACTCTATGCATGTGTGTGTATGTGCATGTGTGTGTGTGTGTTATGTGTGTTTATGTACATGTGTGTGTATGTGGATGTGTATATGTGTGCGTATGTATAGGTGTGTGTATGTGTATGTGTGCATATGAATGTGTATCTATATGTGTGAATGCGATTGTGTGTGTGTGTATAAATGTATGTATGTGTGTATGTATATGTGCGTATGTATGTGTGTATGTATATGTGTGAATGCGATTGTGTGTGTGTGTATAAATGTATGTATGTGTGTATGTATATGTGTATGTATGTGTGTATGCATCTGTGTAAATACGTATGCATATGCATGTGTATACATGTGTGTTGTATGCATGTGAGTGTATGTGTGTGTATGTGTATATGTGTGTGTCTAGAGTGCATGTATATGTGTGTGCATGTGTTTGTATGTATATGTATGTGTATGCATGTATGTGTCTGTGTTTATATGTGTGTATGTCTATCTATTCATGTGTATTTATATGTGTGTATGTGTGTGTATATATGTGTGTATGTGTGTGTATGTATGTGAGTGTATACATATGTGTGTGTATGTATATGTGTGTGTATTTATGTATGCATATGCATGTGTATGCATGTGTGTGTATGTATGCATGTGTTTGTATGTATGCATGTGAGTGTATGTGTGTGTATATGTGTATGTGTGCATGTCTTTGTATGTGCATGTACATATCTCTGTGTATGTACATATGTGTGTGTATGTATCTGTGTGTATGTGTATGTGTGTGTATGCATGTGTATGTATGCATGTATGTATCTACGTATGTGAGTGTGTATGTGTGTGTCTCTTATGTGTGTGTATGTATGCACGTGAGTGTATGTGTGTGTGTCTCTATGTGTGTGTATGTGTGTGTGTATGCATGCGTATGTACGTGTTTATGTGATGATGGAGTATATCCACTCCTAATTGTGCCAAAAGAGTGATAGGCCCTTCATAAGTCCAAACAGTTCACTACCACAATACACCAAAACTTCAATTGCTCTTTGGAACAAAGAAGTGAACCTCTAAAATTTTGTAGAGTAAAAACATACTCTCTTATGTTTCCAACAAGCCATAGCTCACCGAATTTGGATAATGGTACCTATGTCAACCGCCTTGCACAACATAGACCAGAGATTGCCCAAACAAGTAGCTTCTACCTATGTGTACCCCTTCACACACATATGTATGGAAATGTCCATAGATAGACTAGAGATATTGCAAGCTCAATTTACTCAAGGAGAATAAACACTTGATACTAAGATTATATTCAAAAGAAAGCTAAAAAGAAGAGCTACAAGATGATCTATTTTGTGCATGAAACAAATAACTACACAATGTGATATAGATAATCGAAAATCTCAGCCTAGAAGAAAACTTCAGCTAGCAAGGGGCTAGCTTAGCTAGGGGTAGCTTATAAGATGAAGAAAAAGTAAAAGGTATAATATTATTGAATGGGACCAATGTAACAAAGTAGCACTATAAATCATTAGTTCAAATAATGATAGGAGTAAAACTAAAATTTCATGTTAAAGCATCTTGTCCAATTATTCTTGCAATTTCATATCACCATAATACATGAACTAGTTTTAAAGATGTATTGGAAAAGCCTAAGATCATGTAGATAATTGTAATTTCGAGGGTTAATTCTTGCAACTATTAAATGTAAGGTGAGACAAGGTGAATAATGCAAGCAAGTCTAGTGTATCAATTGCATATCTATCAAATGCATGAGTGCCAGATATACAGTACTTACTATCAGTGTTATATAAGTATTACATCAACTCACACAAACTATGGATCCAAATACAAAGCTATGTGAAAATGAAGGAAAACCATTTGAAGGCATCAAAACATGTATGATCATATTTTGAAATTCTAAATTGTGCAACTCGCACAGTTTAGAATTTAGTGATGCACCAACTCTTTCTAAATGCACCAACTCGCATTCACTTGAATGCAGCCAAGGAAGTCCTTAGTATGTCAAGCACAAAAAAAGGGCTACATTACCATAAAAGAAGGGATTTAGTGATGTTGATTGGACTGGTTCAACGGAGGAAAGAGGGAGTACATCTAGCTATGTATTCATTCTAGCTTCCAGAGTCATCTCATGGATGTCCAAGAAGCAACCTACACTTGGACTATCATCTATTGAAGACAAATACAAAGCTTGGACACTTCCCACATGTGAGATTATGTGGCTCAAGAAGATATTTAATTACTTGGATGTGAAGGTGGATAAGCTCAAATTATTTGGATATAACATTTCAAGCATTCATATAACAAGCAACCCAATGTTCCGTGCAAGAACCAAGCACATAGAGTTCCATTATCACTTGATCAAAGAGAAGGTATTAGAAAAATATGTGGACATCAAGTACATCAACACCAAAAAAACAAATGGTAGACATCTTGACCAAATCTATGGATGCAAAAAAAATTTGAGAGAAAATTCCTCAACTTGAAGGAGATCAATGGAGACTAGCTCACTTGACATTGAGGGCAAGTGTTAGAGTTCTAGTCCTTTGGAAAGATCATTTATGTGAATGATACCTTATAATAATGTGTCATATTAACTACATTTTTGGGTGATGTGGACAAGCGCTTCTACGAGTTTTGACTAACCAAATGAATCAACTGCCATGATTGAAAAACTTGGGATTTCTTTTGGAGGTTCATTTGAATTAAGAATGTATACAACACGTCTATGATTATACAAGAATGTATCCTCCACAACTTATTGGGAACTCATTTGTATACTTTCCTTCAGGTTTAACCTACTCCCTTGCTAAGCTAGCCCCCATCTAGCTTATTCTATGCATATGTAGAGAAATTTCATTAGCTATATGTGATTGTATGTTTCTTTGATTGTTATTCAAGGTTGAGTACAAACATGTGAACATACCATGTCTAGATAGTGAATAGCCTGTATTGTGTGGAAAGATTGACACACCTCATAGAATCCATGTGGAGTGATCTAGGGCTTGTTGGAAATCTCTAAGGTTCTAATTTATGTCTACAAAATCTTAGGGGTTTACTCCTTAGGAACAAAGAGAAATTGTGTTTTGGCTGACTATGATAGCCATCTTTAAGGTCCTAGGAAGGGTCCAACACATGTTTGATATAGTTTGGAGTTGATATTCTCCATCAATGGGTCTGGGTCCTTTTATATAATTTTTTCAAGCCCTTCCTTGGGTACACAACCAACTCCACTTCTACATCTTGATTTTCCAAGGGATCACCTTCTCATGTTGCTCCTCGAAGTCATATGAAACCATGGGGCATCTTTTGTGAAGTTCCTTTTTTTTGGGGGTTCCACCTACACATATGGGAACTCTTAGAATCTTAAAGTTGAAAATTCTCTTATCTATAAGGGGCCGTGCACATGATCAATGATCTAGCAACATAAAACATCAAGCATCTTAATATCTATGTACAAAATTTATCTCTACGCATGCGCACCACCAAGGGGCTCTTGCTTCTACCTATATACAAGTGTGTAGATGCAAAGTATGAAAGAAATATATGTAGCAATGGTATGAATCATAGCATTTATCATGCTCGTGTGGAATATATAAAAATAGGTCCACAATAAAATAACCAAAATATAAAATATTCCCACTCAAAAAAGTCTATGTCCATGGTAAATAGTGAAAGGATATGTCATCAAAACAAAGAATGTATTGTCCAACAGTAAGAGGAAACAAACACCAACAAATTCCTGGCATGGAAATCACCTGAATTGAAGTGAAGTGAAAATTGAACAGATTTTTCATGTGTCCTTTAGTGGAGGAGAGGTGCAGAATGCAATAGAAGTGGGTTTGGGAAGGAGTGGATCTAGAAATTATTATTGAGGGGAAGGCCCTAGGAACATGAGAGTGGAGATATCCACACTAGAAAGGAAAAGGAAAATAACATATTGAGATAAATTCCTAGGCCCTCCTAGAACTTGTTTGGGAAGTTGATATAGCCACACAAAAAATTATGATTCAGGCTATATGGAAGATGGTCATCTAGTGTTTCTGACTAGGTTTAATGTGTATATGCATGGTTGTGGGAGGAGTGGAATAGAAAGGTCATAAATGGAAAGGGAAGAGCATATGTAAATCAAATAAAGTAGATCACATATCTTGATATCCACGAGTGGGAAAGAGAGAGGTGAACAAGTATAGAGAATCTTGGTACATGAGAAAAATAGAAGGGTTGAACAAGGACGGGCACTAGGCAACAAGGAAGGAGATGCGAGAAGGTTCGATGGAACAAGGAGGGAATAAAATGCAATGAGATGTATCTAAGAAAAGAAAGGGAGAAAAAGGATGTTAGTGGGTCATTCTTTCCCCCTCAATTTGCACACAATTGTGGCCTGAATCGGGCCTGTGGAGGTGATAGAAGGGACAGAGGTGGAATCCATGGTTGAGATGGTGGAATCCATGGTTGAGATCTGGGCACAAGCACAAGGAGGGAGCGATGGCAAGCACAAGGAAGGGTGATGGCTGAGTTGAAGACCATGGATGGTTGGATGTCATGAGAGATGGCTAGATAGCATAAGTACGAAAGAAGGTAGGATACAATTCATGGGTTGAATCAATCAATCACAAGAATAGATCTCATCCAAGTATTATGAATGGGCTGAATTAATCAATCACAAGGTTATGATAAACAATCGATGGTCACCAGTGTATATGAGATGATCATGGCTATCTAAGGTGACTGGGGATTAGTTGTAATAAAGTAAGTCTATGATCTAAGGGTCCGACCGGTTCAGACATATCTGAAATCGAACACCATTTGGCCACTCATGTGTATGGCCAAAGATCTCGAGACTAGACTTAAGGAGGTTTAAGTCTAAAATAAGCGATCCACTTAGCCTAGTGGTTAAGTCTGAAGGTTTTGAAGGGTAAGGTTTTGGGTTCAATCCCTATTGGTAGCAATCAAGGCACTCAAAGACCTACACGACAGGGAAGCCAATGAAGGGAGTCAGAGCAGAGAGAAGGAACAAGTAGGCAAGGCAGTCAACGCAGATCCGGCAAGTAGGCCAATCAATTTTTCCAACCCAATCTCTTTTCAACAGTGATTTTCATCACTACATGAGCATTGTAAATACCATTTTTGGGTAGATTCGACTCCATTTTGTTCAAGCCAAGGAGTCCTTGAGCTTAGGAGTATTAGAAGTATTTATGTATCAATTTTCATAATTTTTAGACCTCGTTTGAGCCTCCAAAATAGCCTAGGAACCTAATTTTAACTAGGCCGGACACTAGGTATGGACAGGACCAAAGCTAGTAAAAAACTATAAAAAGAGCTAGAGAGCTCATTTTTGGGGTAGCTTATTAGTGATTTGAGCTTGTGCATGAGATTTTTTGAGTAATCTAAAGAACTCCATTGTTTCTCTCTTTGTTCTTGCCTTGTGTGCACGTGTGTGTATATGTGTGTGCATGTTTGTATGCTTCTCAGTCACACACTTGTGCCATCACTTGTTCGAGGACTCATGTCTTCCCGGATTGACATTAAAGGAGGTGCTACTCACCACTGAGCTACACCAAATTTTGGAACTGTTGACGGGGATCGAGCTTTGAGGACGAGCATGTGATGGTAAGACGTAGAGTTGAGACGTTGGAGTCATAGGTAACTTCTTCACTTTTATCTATTTCCTTTTGTTTTCTTCACCATCTTCGTCACCATCATCATCATCACCATCTCTTGACTTCATCTCCACCTCCTTCTTAGTCATATCACCTTTCCCATTCCATTCCCCTCATTTCACTTGTGAGAGAGAGCGAGAGAGCGATTGTGTGCTTGTGATTTTGTGTGTTTTTTGAGAGTTCCTACAGGAATCAACATCTCTAGCAGCTGTACCAGCTCCAGTAGGTAAAATTTTTGACTGTGCAAGTCCCGAGGCATTGACCTCTATGAATCACGATCGATAAGAAAATCAACCATTTTGCTAAACTAAGTGCATAAACATGATGTGTAGTCTTAGGGCATCGGAGGTGACCATATGGCAAGTGTATGTCCCATCATGGCTCAAGCCCAAGTGAATCCTAGTAGTCAGTACTGCACCATAGAGCGAAGATACACCAACCACACTGCACAAGAATGCCTTATAACAAACAAACTGTCAGACAAACTTACCCTCTGCCATATCCACAACAGGGCAGGTATCAGAACCAGTACCCACCATAGCAGCCCCAATCTGTGATAATTCAGGGTTTTTGTCAAGATTGCGAAAAAGAGCACCTCTTACTGACTGCCCAAAGAACCCCATTAACATGTCGAAAATCACTCCTATCAATGTTATTGGGTTAGTAGTAGACTCTACAGGAAGTGTCACTTGCACTACACCAGTGCAAGTGGTCACTAGAGCTTAGGCTTTGCAGCAGAACCAAGATTTAGGCCAAGAAAGGAGTTTCGAGGTTAGTGAGACTGAGAGCATAACCAAGAAATGGACGAGAGCTTGGAAGGATAGCCGAGAAACAAAAGCCAAAATTGTTGAACTCACCTCTCAAACAAACTCTCACATACCACCACCACCTCCATCCCTATCACCCCTAATCCACCACCTTCCAACCCACGTCATACAATTCCACCACCACCTAGAGTAGGATCAGTATTAGCTGACCCCACTCCCGAGGACATAGACATAATGCTTAGAGCATATCAGGCCATAATCCAAGAAGGGCCAAATGTGACAGATAATGACAAATGTCACCCTAGAGATGATCTAGAGATAGAAAGAACCAAGCTTTGTGCTAAAATGGTAGCATTGGCTCAGACCATGTTTGAAGCCAGTCGCCTCTTCAACTACTCATGCTCAGCTAAGTCACAATTGTACTTTGATGGACTGTTGGAGAAGTTAGAGAGCATAATTGCAAGATCTGGTAAGGAAGCCACCTCCCAAGGAAGAGACAAGGCAAATGAAAGAATACGCATTCCTCCCTAGGAAGCTTATGTGCCTAACTCCACTGAACCAGACACCTCCTCTTCTATGAATCGGTATTCACCAGAATTCCTATGAGAGATTCAAGAAGAGAAATGGGCTAAAGAAAGTGAATTCCCTCCTCCCATTGAACTTGTGGATGACGTGCGGGATCAATTCCCGCAAGACATTCCTTCTATTTATGGAGAGCAGGAGAGCGCCCAATCTCATGAGAGATTAGACTTCAAGTACAATTCCTTACAGGAACTACCCCATTTCACAGACCCATGGGAAGCTAAGTCTACTTGTATGAGAGCACCCATGGTCATGGTAAGAAACGAAGACTCAATCATACCTAGGAACACCGAGGTAGTGAAAAACACTAAAGTGCAGTGCAATCTTACTTTCGAAGAGCTACTCAAGGTTAGGCCAGAATTGTGGAAACATGTAGCCAATCAAATGTTGGAAGTAGCAAAACCTCATTCCCAGGTAGGATCTCATGGAACAGTGCCAGAAATACCCTTGGACAAGATAGGAGACATGAATGAAGGAGAAAAAGGAAACACCTATCTTCCCATTATCCATCACGGATACACAACCAAGTCAATTTTGAACTCAGGCACAAGAGTTGCAATTGCTACCACTTCCCTATGGAAGCATTGGGGCAAGCCAACACTCAACCCAACGAGAATTAAATTGCAGATGACCGATGGTCACATTGAGAGACCCTTAGGACTGCTAGAAGGAATAACTCTCACTACATGTGGTGTTGAGTTCGAACATACTTTTGCTATATGTGACGGTAGCAAGAATCAGGCCTATGAGATGATTTTGGGAAAACCATTTATGTAGCAATTGCAAGTGGTACAAGATTGGGGAACCAATTCTTCATATTTGCAACACTTAGGTGTTACAACCAAAATCAATCTCAAGGATTACTCTCATAGAGACATACTGCCTATTCAATGGAATTCCATACATAGAGCTAAAGACGATACGGAGTCAGTGCATTCCATAGGATTAGGATCCTCATGGATGCATGAAGACACCCACTTATGGATGTGTAAAGTAGCAGTAGAAGAAGAGAAGAGAGAAAAAGCTAGAGGTAGGTGCGAAGGAAACCCATAGATCAGTTCAACACCTAGCCTATGCACCTGTAGTATTTCCTGACAAAGAATTTGAACCTCATGGTTGGGCGGAAATTCTAGCAACAATGGATGTAGCCATCAATGAAGAACAATGGATGCCCCACTGTGATGAGGATGGCTATGACATCTCAGTCTTCACAATAGATCCAATCCTGTGTGATTCGATTATTGAAGAATGTGAACCTAGCACTGATGCATTTGAGGATGCAAGTGACTCCGATCTAGAGTCAATTATTATGGACCCACCTTGCATCAGATGAAGAATACTTCTATGAAGTAGAAGCTCACCCTCAGAGATATGAAGAACTTACTAATGATGTGAGGTTAACCACACAAATGATCACCAAAAATAAAGGCAAGAAAAGGAAGAAGAGAGAAGTCACGTCAGAGGAGGAAGAATCCTTGTTTGAGGTCCCATAAAACTTTAAGAAGTATGAGCTAGAAGATAGGAGAGTCATGATGAGGATGCCTAAATGTGACGCACAAGCAGGAGAGGCCTATGATAATAAGGAAACCACCAAGAAAATTGTTGTAACCATAGAAGAAGGAGAAGAAAAATGCACGTACATAGGACATGACCTGACTGAGAAGAAGAGCACGAGTTGATAGTCTTACTAAGAGAATACCGAGATGTATTTGCTTGGAGTTACAAGGACTTGAAAGGTGTAGACCCTAACATATGCTCACATACAATCCCCATGACCTCAGATGCCAAACCCTCTAAGCAAAAACCATACACATATAACGATAACTATGTTGCTAAGATCAAAGAGGAGATAGATAGATTGGTGGAAGCTGGATTTATCTATGAAATTGAGCACATTGAGTGGCTATCCCCCATCATAGTGGTGCCCAAGAAGAATGGAAAGTTATGTGTATGTATTAACTTGAAGAAAGTTAATGCAAACACCATTCGAGATAACTATCCACTTCCTATCACAGAGCATCTACTAGAAAGAGTAGTAGACAAGGAAGTCTATAGATTTCTTGATGGCTTCTCGGGCTACAATCAGGTAGCCATTGCTCCAAAAGATCAGCATAAGACAGCTTTTGCCACGGAGTGGGGCATATTTGCTTTTCGGGTAATGCCATTTGGTCTCACGAATGCGCCTGCTACCTTTCAGAGGTTGATGTGCCACGTGTTTAAGGAATTCCTAAGGAAGAATTTAGAAGTCTATGTTGATGATCTTTGTGCCCATTACAACATAAGGAAAACCCATATCCTTGAGCTGAGAGCTATCTTTGGCAAATGTAGAGAATATCAAGTCTGCTTGAACCCAGAAAAGTGTGTCTTTATGGTCAGGCAAGGCAAGATCCTAGGACACATAGTGTCAAAGAATGACATATCCACAAATGAGGAGAAAGTGAGAGCTATTGTAGACCTACCTAGGCCAAAGAATGTCAAGGAAGTACAATCTGGGGCATTGTGGCTATTATCGTCGGTTCATTCATATGTATGCAATCATTGCAAAGCCTTTGTACTCTCTTTTGACTAACTTTGAGTGGACAAAAGAATGTGAGAAATCCTTCAATGGGCTTAAACGGTGATTATGTTCAGCACCAATCTTGACTACCCCCGATTGGAACAAACCCTTTCATGTTCATGTGGATGCATCTAATTATGCTATTGGGTGTGTACTTGCACAACCTACGGGTGAATGCAATATGGATCTTCCAATTGCTTATGCTAGTAGACAGTTGAATGCGGTGGAACGGAACTATACCACTACTGAAAGAGAAGGATTAGGCATGTCATATGCTGTGAAAAAGTTTAGACACTATTTGCTTGCAAATAAGTTTAAATTTCTTACTGATCATCAAGCTCTATTGTACTTGGTAAACAAGCCATGCAATATAGGAAGATTAGTAAGATGGTTCCTCTTACTAATGGAATATGACTTTGAGATAGTGGTGAGGAAAGGCAAGACTCACTTGAGAGCAGATCATCTCTCGAGGCTCACATCCAGAGAAGCCCCATGAGGAGTATCAGATGATCTTCTTGATGCTTACTTGTTTAATTTGGAAGTTGTACCACAGTGGGCCAAGACCTTAGTGCCAATATTGACATATGGGCCTAAAAATCCAGTAATAAACACTCAACACAAGGAGGTAGTAAAGGCCCAAAAGTACCATATCATGGCAGGGAGTATGTACAAGTATATAGATCAAGGAATATTATCTTGTAGGGTAATATGTTCGAGTCTATGATTCATAATATAATTCAACTTAGGAGATGTTTACAAGTGGAAACTCATGCCCATTAAGAGTGATCAGTTAAAGAGCTCCACAATCCAATAGTTGAATCACGGTGTATGGTTCTCTTGATTTGGAGAGGAACTTACTTCTAATTGTCATTTTCTTGTGTAATTGATGGAGCAAAACAAAAAATCTTTCTCCACTTTCTTCACCATTTCCTCTACATTGAATCCCTATTCTAAGAGATGTTCTAAGTATTTGACTCCAATTTCCTGCATTCCCTTGTTGGATGAGGTTGTGAGTAGTAGCTACCAAACATCTATATATGATTCTATCATAGCCCAAGTGAGAGTTTTCTGCCACTTGTTGTGAACGTACCCTTGTGAAGGATTCACACCTTTTTTTTCTCTCCTCAAAACTCCATTCATTGTCTTTAGAAATAATACCCATTTTGCACCCCCTTAAGGCTTTGTTTCTTAGTGAGATCCCTAATCTTGCTTTTTTCTTTTCTTTCCTTTTTCTAACCAAATGTACTTGTCAAATGGAAATTTGTGTAATGAAATTCTCCTTAGTTATAGAAGGATATTTTTTATTACTCTTCCTTTCCAATGATAATATAAGTTTCCAAGAAAGTGTTAGAGGAGATTATGGATAGACTTCAGAGATGAAGTGGTGCTACACAACCCTGCTTCACACTAGCCAAGAAGAATTGGTGGATAGTGTAGTAGGCCCCTTTAGCTTCCTAATGATTAAAAATAATCACTTATGTGTTTTGGAACATGATCCTCTAATCAATGGATAAAAAATAGATGAGCATAAGGTTGAACCAAGATCATAGACTTGCTATTTTAGTCTCTACACATGTTCAGTAGAATGAACAATGCTCACAACTTGCTAGCAATTAGCCAAATTACTTTTGGTGGTATCTAACTAACTTAGTTAGATACCAATCATGAGTTATCTCAATAAAATAGATGGATTGCACACTGAGAATAATGCTTGGCAAGTTAGAGGACTTGCTCGACATTTTTGGGGTGCTTTAGTGTGCAGACCAGAGAGTAAAGATATGAAGATATCTCACGATTAAGAAAACCAATGATAATGAAACTTTGTAGATATGAAATAGATAGTATAATAAATCTATTATACTTTAAATCACATCAAATGATCAACCATGTACTGAGAACAAGCTTTGAGGAGTTCACTATTCTGAGATGACCATAACATAGAAGTGAAGTAGAGAAGTAATCAATGTATATGTATTAGATCACATAGAAATACAATAACATTGGCAATGTTCAATTGCACAATGTGAGGGGAGTGATGGAGATATAGAATGAGCTCACTAATCACATAAGTACCTTTCAAATGATGTCTCTAATCGGGCTCATCTCGCAAATTTTTTTGATTCTCTTTTATAGTTGAAGTTGGAGCCAAGATTTGAATTCAAATTCAAATTCTCACCATAAAGTGAGTCCTAAACTATAGGATTTATTCTCTCATCAATCATCTACCAAGAAACTTGAGATTTGATGCCTCTTAACTCCATGTGAGAGTGGTGCACTAAATATAGGCACTTTTACAAAGATAAAAGGTAATTGACGTTTACAAGGGAGTGATCATATGCGACTGAGGTATATGCTAGTTATCCAAGTATGTACACTTGGATTATTTTGCACCAACAACTCCCCCTCAAGCCTAACATGCTTGGTATTCATTCCTCCTTGATTTCATGCAATCCAATCATCATCTTGAACCTATTCAGCTTAGTTCCATCCAAAGACTTTGTAAGCATATCTGCACATTGCAAATTAGTTGATACATAGGACAATTGGATGTCCTTGATAAGCAATTTCTCTATTACATAATGATAGTGCACTTCAATGGGTCTAGTCCTTGCATGATATAGAGGATTAGCAGCCAAATGAAGTGAACTAGTATTATCTCAAAAAATCACTGGAGTACAAGAATGTAACCCCAAATCTGTGTAGAGTAGTTTGAGCCAGATAGCCTCTTGTGTTGCATTTGCTAAGCCTCTATATTCTACCTCTATAGATGACAATACCATAGTTGATTGGTTCTTTGATGACCATGATATTAGCTTTGAACCTGCAAAGGATAAGTAGCCAGAGGTTCTCCTCTTATCATCCTTGGAGCAAGCCCAATCTGCATCAGAATACATCTTGATATCCAAGTCAAAAGTAAATGGATAAAAAAATCCTTCATTTATGGTACCTTTTAAATATTTTAGGATCCTCTTGGCAGTTTCCAAATGAGGTTTACTTATCCCATAACATATGTCTACTCTTGTTAGGGTTGCATAATTGAGACTCCCAACAAGCATTTGGTAACCTGTAATATCTTCAACAGGTTGTCCCTCATGAGAGCTAAGTTTGTGATTGAGTTCCATGGGTGTACCTGTAACTTTTGTGTTCTCCATCTTGAACTTTACCAACATATCATGAATGTACTTCCTCTGAGTAATAAACACACCATAATCTGTGTGTACAAGTTCTCATCCAAGAAAGCATGTTAATAAACCAAGATCACTGATCTTAAACTCTTCCATCATCTAAAATTTAATTTTCTTGATGCCATTGGTATCATTCCTTGTAATGATAATGTCATCCACATAAACACATAAGTAAATAACTTTTGAGTTGGTCTTCTTTATGAACAAAGAAGAATCTGCTTTGCTAGCAAAAAATCCTTGATCCCGCAAATATGTGATAAGCCTATGGTTCCAAGCTCTAGGAGCTTGCTTCAGACCATAGAGTACTTTCCTTAGCTTGAATACACAAGTTGGTTTGTCCTTATCTTCATACCCTGGTGGTTGAGCCATGTAAACTTCTTCTCAGATCCATCCATTTAGGAATGCATTCTTGACACCTAACTGATATAGATTCCAATTCTTTGCGACAGCTACACTTACCAAAATCTTGATTGTTGGCATCTTAGTCACAGGTGAAAAGGTCTCCTTATAATCCACTCCATGGGTTTGAGCGAACCCCGTTGCCACTAGCCTTGCCTTGTACCTATTTATAGAACCATCTAAATTCTTCTTGATTTTATATATCCACCTGGATCCTATTACCTTCATGCTTAGTTTCTTGGGAACCAAATCCCAAGTGTTGTTTTCCTGAAGTGCTTCAATTTCTTCCTACATGGCTTCTCTCTATTCTTTCTTCTCATTGGCTTCTTCAAATGAAGAAGGTTCTTCTGCCATAGAGTCTTTAGTCATGTACATTGAATGCTTGGTGACTAATGATGTATCATATCCATACCTTACGAGTCTTTTACTCTCTCTTTGAGATCTTCTGAGTGCTTGATTGGAAGACTCTGGAATGTCTTCCAATTACTTGAACTTGGTCTTGCCTTTTGACTTCCAAGCCTTGAAGTCAATCTGCTCTTCATCCTATGACATCTTCTAGTATTTGTTGATCTTCTTGAGTGAGAGTTGGAAAATCACTCTCCAAGTCATAAGGTAACTTGATCTTCTTGCAATCATGTTCAAACCATGAATTATTTTCATCAAACACCACATCCCTACTAATTGTAAATCCTTTGTTAGTGGAATTGTACAACCTATATCCCTTCTGGTTTTGGTCATAGCCAATGATAATACACTTTTCAGCTTCTGGATTAAGCTTTCCTCTAATATGTGAGGGTATATGTGCATAAGCAATGCATCCAAAGTTTTCGCAATGGTCCAATGAGGGTCTCCTTCCATTCCATGCCTCATATGGTGTCATTCCATCCAAGAATTTGGATGGGAGTCTATTAATCAAGTATGTGGCTGTGGAAACAACCTCTACCCATAGGTAATTTGGTAGTTTCTTTTCATTCAACATTGATCTTGCAGTCTCTACTATCAGTCTATTCCTTGTCTCTACCACTCCATTTAGTTCAGGAGTGTATCTAGTTGTGAACTCTCTTTTTATACCTTTGTCGTGTAAGAATGAGTCCAATTCATGTGAGAAATACTCACTGCCTCCATCAAATCTGATCCTCTTCAAGCTTTTACTTGTTTAGTTCTCAACCAATGACAAATACTTTTTGAAACAAGTAAATACTTCATCGTTGTGCTTCATGAAGTAAAGAATTGTCCATCCACTATAATCATTGATGAATGAAACATAGTACCTTGATCGTGAGATTGATGGCTCTCTCCTAGGACCCCACACATCTATGTGCACAAGCTCCAAGTATTCTTCATACATATATCCTTTTATGTTGAATGGTTGCGTGTGAGTGTTGGGGGGATTCTTGGACAAGAAGGGATTTGAGTGTTTGTAGGAGAAAAGAGAAAGACAAGAAGAAAGATATACACTGGAAGCCTCTGTCGATTGATTATAAGAAGACAAATACAATGGTGATGCACAATACAATCCAATACTTCTGTGCAAAAATCCCTGAGTGCTCAATCACAAAATAACAAATACCCAAGGGTCTTATTACTTCCGACCTTCTCTACACCAGACCTCCACCTTCTCTAAGCCTGCACTTGTGCACACCTTGCACCAAGCTTCTAATAAGGGGGAGGGATCGACACCTTCTGTCGGCACGCACACAGCTTCAATGAGACCTTGGGATCCTTGGGATGAATAGCTTAACACTTCTTTGCACACTTCTTAGTCACTCTTCATGCACACCTTGCACTTCACTTCTCTATGTCGCACACTATGTGTCTCTTGCACTTCTCTCTCTTAGCTTAGACTATGCTCACCTTCCTTCATCCAAGTCCCAAGATCGTTATTTTCTCTTGTAGTGATTGGATTGGACCATACACTTTTACTTCTGCGTACACTGCTTCATATACCTTTGCACATACCTTTGCCTTTTAATTCTTTAATGTCTACTTAAAACCACTTAAGGGGGGTTCACCTGAACCTTCCCAGCACTTGGATGGGACCTTAGGAATACATTGCAGTTCTTCTTCACATGGTATCCTGATCGCTTGTTTGAATTTTGACATTTGTATTAAGAGTGAGGAGTAACAGATGCCCAGCACTGACTGTACTCTCTGTCCCGGAGAGACCACATACCAACAACAAAATGAATGAAACAACAAAATGAATGAAACAACAAAATGAATGAGACCAGAGGAGATAGAGAAAAGAGAAAGTATCCAATTACTTTATTACGGCGAGAAAAAGTGTTGACGATCGTATCCCGCAGAGCACACACGCAACAAATAGACAAGAGACAAGAGAGAGAAAAGGGACGACACAAGATTGGGTACAATCTCCCTCCACATGCTCTCTTGGACACTCTATGAGAGCATGCGTATTTATAGGCAATTCATATTATGTCCTTGATGGAAGATACATGAGGGCCACACTAAAAATAGTGTGCTTTTGCTTTATTTACACAAATAGCTAGAAATAGCTAAAAATAACTATCTTTTAAAAATAACTTATTCTCTAAAAATATCTCCAAAAAGTATGTGAATAAATCCTCTTGCGTTCACACTTGTTCACACTTGAACTTGTTCATACCCTCATGGATCTTCACCTGCTAAATCAAAACACAAAACACATTAAAATCCTCAAGGCATTAAACCTTCATTCCAAATATTCCATAAAGTATAACATGCCCCCTAGTTGTCGAGCAACTGACCTCAGTTGATAAGAATAAAATAGACATGGATGGCCAAATCACATGTCGCATCACTGAACAACCTCAGTTGATAAGAATAAAATAGACATAGATGGCCAAATCACATGTCGCATCATTGAACAATCATAGGCATGTGCCATGTAAAAAAAAACATGCATGGAACTGGAAAACTGGAATTTAATGTGAATATGAATGATTAGCAGGGTTTAAGTCAAAATGCAATCCAAAAGTGATGACAAAAATGAATATCGGGATGTGATAAAATAATAGTCGACGTATTAATCATGAATTTATACTTGAATGCATGTGCATACGAATTTTGTAAAAATTTCGACAGCATAACGACGTGATTTTGAAAACCGGAAAATTTCTGGCAAACAATTTCCATGATATTGGTGCCAAGAGGCATAATCTATGCACAAAGAGACCAAAAGGGGATTACACACCCTGACATATGTATTTTTTCTCCTCGCTAACCTGCAATAAAATACATACCTATCCTTGCAATAAGAATTCATGCACCATACAAGACAAACCATGTGTAAACGATGTGTATATTCTATGTATGATGCAAAACATGCATATCCAAAATGTAAATTGTTGCAAAAAGAGGACAACTATGCATATAAGTTGACAAGAAACTTATTTGGATGTTTACAAAGTAATTTGCCGATATGTGCAGGTGCTGAAGATGATCCACCCTTTATCAGAATAGCATGATAATATGCCTTCAAGAATCGAGGCTTCGAAAAGATGATTAGAAAAGGTTTGTTGAGGATGAATGGGTAAAGTCCAAATTCTTTTGATCTTAGAAGAGAAGCTCAAAAGATATGTTGTAGCCACTCTATAGAAAGAGATCGGAGATAACTTTCCATAGCAGTAAAAATCTCAAAAATTAAAGGTAATATGCTCAAGTTAGAGCCAAAAAGGTTCAATCATATTGACTTATTGGGTAAATAAAAGAACCCTTAAGGATAGAAATAAGAAAATAATCGTTGTTCTCTGAAAAGGAGATAGAACTCGAAAAGTGGCATGAGAGAGAAACATCCTTTAGATTGCATTGGCGTGGGCTCGGATTAATCCCATATGCAGGCAAGGGGAAGTTTGAATACTGCAGCAACACTCTAAAAATAGAGTGTGAAACTCATAGACTCAATCCAAACCTGCAAGAAAATACTGGTCCCTGCAAGAAAAATACATGCGGCATACAAAACAAATCGTGTCTAAAGAAGCAACGATGCATGTAAATTGACAAGAGACTTATCTGGAGGTTCAAAAATTAATTTTCCGACGTGTGCAGGTGTTGAAGAGGGTCCATACTTCGTCGAAATAGCCTTCCAATATGGTTCCAATAGTTGATGCTTCAAAACGAGACTCGGAAAAAGATTGTTGACAAAGAAAGAGCAAACTCTCAAACTTTTAAGATGATAGCAATTGAAGCCAAACGATGGCTTGCAGCCACTTTATAGAAAGTGCTCTGAGATAGCTTTCCATAGCAACAAAGAACTGCAAATTCATGTTCTATATCCTCTTGTACAATGGGAATTCACACTTCAAGTTCTATATCCTCCAAAGAATGCAATGAATGGTATTATACAAGCATAAAACAAGGCCTCCTTGGACAGAACGTTGGAAAGCTTGGTGTAGATCAACATAAAACTGATCGTCGTAGGCAAATTCACCGACGTCTTTAGAAAAGATATAATCTCGGATGTGAGATCTGCTGCGGCTTCTGCTCCTCGTTGTGTTCAGAATTCGACAGAGAGATGGAATATCCCATATACAACATGCAAACGAGTAGCTGTTGCATGGTTCTCCGGTTCTCTTGCAGTGTGCGCACGCCCAGATTATCCCACATCCCCATAAACTGTCATGAATTCCTATATAATCTGGCTCCCTTCCACACGCGCTCACGCGTGCTTTGGTTCAAGAGAAGAAAAAGAAAACATACTCTCTACAGGCAGTCCTCCACGCTTGAATACTCACGTGGGTACGCCTGTAATTCGGGGGCAGATCATATTTAGGAAGGCGAGCTGAGATCTTTAGAGTCTCTCTCCCGTGACGCAAATCAGGATGAGACTAACGCAAATCACGCTTGCTCTCTAGATGCCTGCGCTTCAAACTCCTTCTGGTATGGGCTCTGAGCGCGCGAGCACTTTCCCTAGGCACCTGAATTTCCGGCCCGACTGGGAAAGTAACTCCCAAAAACACGCGGCCTATGTTCGCCAGTACCCTGACGAGACGTACAGGGTCTTACTGGAAAACAAAGTCCCTGAATTTTTCCTTTTGCGCGAGCGTGGAGACGACGATGAAAGGATGCCGAAAAAACGACGAATCAGCAGAAAAACTCCAAAAACGTCACGTGAAGATGATGAGGACTCGAAGAGGATGATGAAGATTTCAGAATCTCACACCACTGCTCTGCGGATGTCCAAGGTCTGATACCATTGTTGACGATCGTATCCCGCAGAGCACACACGCAGCAAATAGACAAGAGACAAGAGAGAGAAAAGGGACGACACAAGATTGGGTACAATCTCCCTCCACATGCTCTCCTGGACACTCTATGAGAGCATGCGTATTTATAGGCAATTCATATTATGTCCTTGATGGAAGATACATGAGGGCCACACTAAAATAGCGTGCTTTTGCTTTATTTACAAAAATAGCTAGAAATAGCTAAAAATAACTATCTTCTAAAAATAACTTATTCTCTAAAAATATCTCCAAAAAGTATGTGAATAAATCCTCTTGCGTTCACACGTGTTCACACTTGAACTTGTTCATACCCTCATGGATCTTCACCTGCTAAATCAAAACACAAAACACATTAAAATCCTCAAGGCATTAAACCTTCATTCCAAATATTCCATAAAGTATAACAGAAAGAGAAAGCAGAATGCATGATAATGCATTGGTAGGTTTATTTAAAGAAGTATCAATGCATGAGAATGCTTTATTAAGGATTTGTGGGAAGGGTAGGATTGTGGCCATCATCTAAGGGTGGTGGAGAGGAAGGCGTGGGAACGGAAGCTTGTTCAAGCATGATCTGGAGGGAACTCATGAATTGCCGAAGTTGATCCCGTTCTCTCTTAATACGACAAAAGAGAGCACTATTGTATAGACCCATGGAGTAGCAATTTTGGAGATCTGATAAGGCTTTAGTGGCTGAATCGGCAATATCACGGTATCTATCTCTTTCTGCTTTGAGCAAGCACACAAAATCTTGGAGAGATTGCCATTGAGATGTGGCGAGCCCATTGATGTTATCTATGGTTGCAATATACTGTTGAGAAACTGATGCTGCAGTTGACACAAAATCCGAAGATACCCTTGACGCATTAGCACTGCCTATAGCTATGGCACTAGCATCGAGGATTAAATTTAAAAACGAGGGTGCATTGGGGATATCAGCTGAATAGGCGAAAAGGGAATATCAGTAGTAGGATCAAACGGAATAGAGGGGTTGTGTGCAACATTAACGATAGTTGGGGTAGAAAGGGGAATTGGAGTCCGAGCAAAACTACTGGTTGGATGTGCAGGTGGTGAGAGCGGAAGGGAGGAGACTGCTGGAGGAGGAATGACATGGGAAGGAGATTTCAAATTTTCCATAGGAGTGCGGATGCTATGGAGGAATGCTTGTGGATGTGTTGCAGGGTTTTCATGATGAGGAATCGAAGTGGACTATGAAATTGAAGGAAGATTATTTGGGTTTGAGATGGGAGTGGATGCGGAGGCTGAGTCAATTGAGATGTGGGGCGATCGAGGAAGGGTGGAAGCCGAGGATGGCAGGTGTCACTAGTATGTGCTCGAACGCTTCGTGGTTGAATTTCATGCGACATAAGGAAAGCTAGTGTGCCTGAAGGGAGGGTGACGGAAGGGTTGGCTGAAGGAAGGGTGATTGACATTCCGGTTGGTAAATGATATAGCCAAGCTAAGAATGGAGTGAATTGAGAATGACTTAGAGCCACAAGTCAGGGCTTCACGAAGGCAATGTGACCGTAAGTTTAAGGATCCATAGATAAGGGCAACGTAAGGGTATGGACGGCTATTGAGGAAGCAATAAAGAGGGTCTGCAATTCTAATGTTGGACCATGGGATGGAAGAAGACAAGCTATGTAAAAGAAAGAAAAAGATGAAAGAATTAAGGATGGACATCATGCGAATGGAAAATCTGGCATTGTAGGCAAATCTTTCTCGACAAAAGTCTATAGTGGCATTGAGAGACAAGCTAGAACATAAAAAGGGGGGTTGTGAAAGCTTATCAGGGTTGACCCTATACCCTCTACAAGAGCAAGAATGGAAAGAGTACTAGAGTGGAAATGAAGAAACAATCAAAGTGCTTCATATACATCACTATTAATGGTAGGGTCATTCAAAAGAACATTAGCTAATCCCCATAGACCAGCATGTTGAAGGTTCTCTTAAGAAAAAAGGGTAATCATCTTGACAGAGTGAAGTGATAAGTGAATGCGAATCTAGAGCCTCAAATCAGTAGGATGAAATGTTGGAGTTAGATGTCTACGGAAGCACGCAAATAGCACAAGGAAGAAGAAGAAGCTTGGAACACAACACACAATACTAAATGTATTACTAGAGAATGTACAAAGATAAGTAGCCCATTAGGGCAATAGGCGTATATACAAGCCGAGGGGAAAAAACCTCCTAAAGAGGGAAAAAAGTGTCCCAGCAGTCCTAGAGTGTTCACACACATCATTACCTAAATATATCAACAAATTCCCCCTGGGAGTGATGCGGTGAACAAGTAGCTGGCACTCATGTATAAGGAAATGCCAAGCTATGTGGAAATCACTCCACAAAAGGAAGTAAGCCCAAAGCTTTGTGGAAAGCTTCAAACTTCTCCCTAGGCAGAGCCTTCGTGAAAAGGTATGTAATGTTCTCCTGCATGGGCACATATGCCAAGCTGATCTCCCCAGTAGAGAACCTCTCCCTGACATAATGATAATGCACCTCAATGTGCTTAGTGCAAGCATGGAACACAAGGTTCCTCGCAACTGCCAATGCACTCTGACTGTCAGTGAAGACGATGGTGGCAGAAGACTCACCAACACCCAAATCAGCCATAAGGCATCTGAGCCACACCCACTCAACAGTAGCTGTGAAAGCTACCTTATACACAGCCTCACAACTGGAAGTGGCCACAGTAGGCCGCTTCTTTCTCAACCAAGATATACATGAGCTACCGATCATGAAGCAAAAGCCACTAGTGGACACACAAGTGTCATAGCAACCAGCCCAATCAGAGTCAGAAAAAGCATGCAAATCTGGCGGTAGTGATCCCCCCTTGGGATAAAACAACCCAAGTAGCCGAGTACCACTCAAGTAGCGAAAGATGCGCTTAACTGCCTGCCAATGCTTGACTCCTGGGCAATGCATAAACCTGCTCATCAGTGAGATATCAAACTGAATATCTGGCCCAGTAATGCATAAGTAAATCAAGCATCCAATAGCCTGCTGATAGAGAACAACATCAAATGCATCTCCAGCATCATGAAGACTCAATCGTAAACCTGTCTCCATAGGAGTGGCAATAGGCTTACAGTCTTCAAGGCCAAAATGCTGCAATAATGTGTCAATATATTTAGTTTGACACAAAGCCATTCCACCATCAACTTGCATAAATTGAATGCCCAAATAGTGATGCAAATGCCCCAAATCAGACATCTCAAATGAGGCATGCAATCAGCCTTAAAATCAGCAATATGCTTCTCAATAGGACCAGTGAGCAGCATGTCATCAACATAGACAACAATGATCAGAAGCACACCATTAGCACGCTTAACATATAAGGTGCTTTCAGTTGGACTGTTCTCAAAACCATGTGCAATCAGATAGGCATGTATCTTCTCATACCAAGCACGTGGTGCTTGCTTTAAACCATATAATGCCTTCTTTAACCTGCACACGTGGTTTTCATGCCCTTCCTGCACAAAGGCACGAGGCTGAAAAACATACACTTCTTCATGCAAGTCACCATTCAGAAATGCCGTTTTAATGTCCAACTGATGTACATTCCAACCATGATGGGCTGCAAGTGCACAAATGCCTCGAATAGTAGTCATATGGCATGTAGGTGCAAAGGTCTCATCAAAATCAATGCCTCTTTCCTGCGCATAACCCTTTGCAACAAGCCTAGACTTATACCTATCAACTGTACCATCAGGTTTACGGTTCAGCTTGTATACCCACTTAGTGTCAATGGCCTTCTTGCCAGGAGGCAAGTCACATAAAGACCTAGTACCATCCTTCATTATTCCATCATATTCAGATTGCATAATAGCCATCCAATTTTTTGAATTTTGTGCTTCATAGGCCACTGGGGAGTTTCTGCTGGGAGGGAGGGTGGGGGTGGCAGGGTAGAGTGGTTGGAGGGTGGGCGGGGGTGGGGTGTCAGTGGTGGAAGGGAGAGGGGTTGTAGGATGGGCGGGGGGGTTGGTGGTGGAGGGGAGAGGTTTTGGAGGGTGATGAGGGTCGGTGGTGGAGGGGAGAGGGTTTGGAGGGTGGGTGAGGGTGGCTGGGTTGGGTTGGATGGGGGGCAGAGGGTGGGGAGGCAGTGGAGGAGGGGAGAGGGTTGAGAGGGCTGGCGGGGATGGCGCGCTGGGGTGTGTGTGGGCTAGGTGGGGATGGGAGGTCGGTGGCGAGGAGTTGAAGGGGGGAGGAAGGGTTGTGGTGGGGTGGTTTGGTGGGAGCGGATCTGGATTGGTATAGGGGGTCACTGGTGGGAGGGAGAGGGTGAGGGAGGTTGGTCAGTTGTGGTGGTATAGATGAGGCCTCCGAGGCGTGTCTGTAGGGAGATCGGCAGTGGAGGGGAGAAGGTTTGGAGGGTGGGTGGGGGGTGGGGTTGGAGGAAGTGGCAGGTGGAGATGAGGAGTAGGTGGTGAAGAAACGAGGCGGGGGAGGTTAGAGGGAGATGGTTATGGAGGGAGGCGAGGGAGGTGAGGGAGGAGTTTTGGAAGGAGGGAAAAATAATGGATGGCGTTGAGGTTCTACCTCCCTCTGAGCAGACTCCAATTGCAGCCCAAAAACTCCTGTAAGTGATGAATGTGGGCGACAATTTATAGCCAAGTTGAATATAGCAAAAGTGGGGTGTACGATGAAGCTAACAAAAGGTGTGGTGTAGTTGATAAAGCAAGTCCAAAGGAGAGGTTTTGCAAAGATAGTTGCCAACCACAAGATAAGTTAAAAAGAATGGTTGCTCCATAAAAAAAAAGGAAAGACAAAACCCAAAGCAAAATTAGAATCACTTATTGTCATTCAAAAAGACCACGAAAAAAAATGGAGGACAACAATTGGAAGTTTTTTCGTGCAATTCTATATATGAATAAAAGAGAATGAAATTTTTTGAAATTGTATTGAAATGATTTAAAGAGCATGGAATTTATTAAAGCCAATTACATATGGACCTTTATTTTGATGGAAAAAATGAGTAGTATATGCAGGGTTTACTTGGAAATTTTATTCAGGTGTCAAGACCCTAATGGATAAACATTAACGAGAAACCATAATGGCTAAACATGAAAAAAATGGATAAGAATCCCCATTTTATACAACCTGTATGCTAGGACAATTTTTCCATTCGAGACGATCTAGCTTGTTCCAAAGCCCTTTTGATGGTAGGCCTTGAGGCGTGATATGTTGACCAGTGGCAGGGCCTCTCCTTTTAACGTCTCTAGGTCTACTGCACCCCAATTTAGCACTGTTTTGATTCGATAAGGTCCTTCCCAATGTGGAAGCCATTTCTCCCTTACTTGTGTGTGGATTTGAGGTTTATGGAGAAGAACTAACATCCTTGTTTGTAAATTATTGTTCCACAGATTCCGATCATGTGCCTCCTTCCTCTTCATTTGAGTCTCTATCAATTGTTTTGCAGCATGTAGACGTATTTCTTCCACTTTATGCAGTGCTCCAAGCCTCTGAGATACACCACAATCTTTCTTTTCCTGCATGAATGCTACTTTTGGTGATCCATGTAGAAATTCAAAGGGTTCAATAGGCAATATCCCATAAACCAGTTGGAATGGAGAGTATCCAATAGCCTCCTTCTAAGCTAACCTATATGCCCATAGGGTACCTTAATAAGCAATGCCCCAGCAAGTGGGCTGTAACATACATTCCTTCCTTAACATGGCAATTAAGACCTTATTAGTGGATTCTTCTTATCCATTAGTATCTGTTAAAAATTTCTTGTAGGACCTTGTTCACAAAATGAGTACCTTGGTCTATACAAATTTCAAGGGGCATCCAAACCTGTAAATGATATTACTATAAATAAAATCAGCAAATAGTATGAGCGGTGCAATCAGGGGAGGCAATAGCTTCAGCCCACTTTGTTGCATAGTCGATGGTGATCAATAGATACTTTTCTCTTTTTGGAATCAACGTAGGGTGTATGGGCCCTATGAAATCTAGCCCCCACTTCTCAAATGGTTGCCAAGAAGTGGAAATAATCAAGGGATTGTGCCTCCGCTTTGTTGGCTTGGGTCCACACCTCTGGCAAACATCACATGCCTTTCCCCATTCATCTGCATCTTTGAATAATGTAGGCCGCCATCAACCAACATCAAGGATCCTCTCACTCATAATATGTCCTGGAAGGTGCCCACCACCTGTTCCTTCATGTGCGCATTTAAGGACTTCCCTCACTTCTTCTTCTTCTAGACACTTCCTAAACCTATCGTCCTTTCCCTATCTATATAATTTTTCTTCAATGAAGGTAAAAGGTCTGCTCTTGATTAGCAGTCTCTTTCTTTGCACAACACTTGCCTTCTCTGGATACACTTTCCTTCTCTGGATACAATCTAGTTTTAATAAATTTCTTGATATCATTATACCAACCTTGAGCTTGTATAGCGAACATATTAGCATCTGGAAAATCATCCTTGACTCCAATTTCTTGATCCTTGACTCCAATTTCTTGATCCATCATCTTGATACTAGATAGGTGGTCTGCCATGACATTTTCTTTACCTGGTCTATGGACTACAAAAAAATCAAACTCCTGGAACAACAACAACCACCTCCATATCCTACAAGTAGCTTATGGTTTGTTCAATAAGTATTTGAGTGGCTGATGATCAGTTTCAATCCTAGCAAGTAGTGATGAAACTTTTGGACAACAAAAACCATGGCTATGGCCTCCCTTTCTGTTGTGCTATAATTCCTTTCAGCCTTGGTCAAAATTTGACTGGCATATTGTATTGGTCTATCCACTTTGTATTCCTGACTATGTCAAGTCAAAACTGCTCCCACTGCATATGCACTAGCATCTACATGTATATGAAAAATTTTTGACCACTCAAGTGTGATCAAAATGGGAGCAGCTACTAACCTTGACCTTAATGTTTGATATGCTTTTTCCTCCTATTTTTCCCATTTAAAAGGTACCTCCTTGCCTGTAAGCCTAGCCAATGGCCGGGCTATTTCTGCATACATCTTAATAAACCTCTGGTAGTACCCGATATGTCCTAGAAAACTCTGAATTTATTTTGGAGATTTGGGTCTAGATAACTTTAATATAGCTATAATTTTGTATGGGTCAAGGCCCATACCTTTGGAGGATACCACATGTCCTAGTAGGGTACCTTCAGTCACCAAAAAATGGCATTTATTTGGGTTCAATTTCAACTTTGTTTCTCTGCACCTCTTAAAAACTTGTTGTAATTGAATCAGATGCTTTTCTAAACAATCCAATGGAGTCTCTACAAGAGTAACTGAAAAGGATGAAAAACCATCCATAAAAATCCTGAGGGACTCTAGCAGCAATGGTCCAAAAATGAGATTCACTGTTCGATTGAAAGTAGCTAGGGAATTTCTCAGTCCAAATGGAATCTTTAAATGTACATAAGTTCCCCAAGGTGTAATGAATGCAGTCTTCTCTCGATCCTCAGTGTGGATGGATATTTGATTATATCCACTGAATCCATCCATGAAGCTGTAAAGAGTATGCCCAACTACTTCTTCTATGACCTCTTCAACAAATGGCATTGGAAATCCATCTGGGATGGTGACCTTGTTCAATGCTCTAAAGTCCACCCAGATTCTAATCTTGTTAGTGTTTTTCTTTGGAACAATCACCATAGGAGATAACCACTCTAAGTGCTCTATAGGGATGATAATTCCTGCATCTTCCATTTTTGAATTTCCAAGTAAATAGCTTCAACATATTTAGGATTCAGCTTATAACTCTTACCTCTCACTGGTTTTGCTCCTTCAATGAGAGGGATTCTATGCTCTCCATAGCTAGGTGGTACTCCTTCCAAATCCTTGTAGTGCTAAGAAAAGATGTCTGCAAATGACTTCATGAAAGATGTTACCTTTAAGAGCACCTCCGGATGATTCTGTATCCATGTGGCTAATAAAGTGGGATGCGGCTGATCCTCATTTCCCAACTGAACCTCCTTCACTGGATGCCTGTTTACAATGCTATCTTTAAGTCCTTCCTAAGCAACATCCTTAGTTACATTGTCCCACATAGCTTCAGTATCATAAGCAAGAACATTTTGGATGTCTATTTGCACTTCTTCCTCTTGAATCCATCTTGGAGGGATCTCATGAAGTGGTAATGAATCCTCTTCTATATTCTTATTCTTACCTTTTAAATTTGACCCTTCCTTTTGGTTGCAATCCACAGAATTAGATTCCTCTATATGGTTGTATAAAGGAGATTTCTTTCCCCTTCTGTGATCTTTTGTTGGCTCTCCCAGCCCAGCTACTTGAACTTTTTCTTCTTTTTCTTCATATGCTTCCTCTCTACTTGAGTTTGGAAAAATCCCATAGCTGGCAGATGTGTCTTCTGCATGAGCTAAGCCAATTTGTTTTCTTCTTCATATAAATTTTCATTTTCAAATGGATCTGCTTGTCGTTTATCGAACAATTCTTTTTCCATACAAATACCAATTATCTGCATCATGCTGGTATTTCTTTGATTGTCTGGTCCTTCTTCTAAAACTATCTGTTGCAACTCTTTTCCCTCTTGCTTTGCCCACATTGTGTCCTTGCCCCATTCATGCAGCACATTGGCATACCTTAACCAAGGTCTCCCAATTAACAGGGGGAAACTTCCTTCTACCTATGGCAGCCTTAAAACAACACAATCCAAGTTAAAGATGGTACCTTGTATCTTGACTGGGACTCTAGGGACCACTCCCATAGGCCTTACTATGCTTTGGTATGTCAGTGTTACAATGAAGTTTCCAGCTCTTGAAGGGTGTAGTCCAATCTTTTTCATGGTATGTTCAAGCATCAAGTTAATGCTAGAACCACCATCCACAATAACTCCTTGAAACTCATGACCTTTGATAGAGACTGTTAGCCAAGGGCTCTTGTAATCTATGAGGGGTGCTTCTCCTACAATTTTATCTTTATGCATAACAACAACCTTTGCCACTAAACTTGTTGTGGAAGCCTCATCAATTATCTGCAAGAGTTCTCACCTGAATTTCCCATCCATCTTTATTAAATAAAAAATACTAACCTCCTTTTTCATGGGCTTGAGTAGTCGTGAAGCTTCAAATTCCTTAAGATCATGTGCTCTAATGGGCTTATCAAACTCCTCAGGAGCCCTATTGAATGCATGCCTAATGGCATCACTGGTACATATGAGATCTCCTCTTTGCCTTGTATCTGCATGTGGTGCCTTTGTCTTCATATGTCTCTTTGTCTTTATTCAATTCATTAGTCCTTGATTCTTGACCTATTTCTACTTGAGCCGTCGCCTTGCTTCTTGTCTGCACTATAAAAGATTCAATTTCTTCTAACTGCACCACCCTGGTAGATGGAGATGGCACATTGACTTGATCTATTATTTCTTCTTTACACACATGAATCATTTGAATGTGGGGCCCAGATGAAGATGCTTGGTTCTTAGGATAACAATTAGTATAGTGGTCTTTGATCTCTGGGCAATTCCTGCAAGGAGGGTCATTTTCTGGTAGAGTGCACCTACTTTGGTAGTGCCCACATTCTCCACGTCTGAAACAAATAATTGGCCTCCTAGGCACATTTCCAAAGTTATTCCTCTGTCTAGGGTTATAATTGTTACCTTGATTGGGTGCAGCCGCCATCACATTTGCTGGTGGTAGGGGTCCTCCTTGTGTCCAATATGTTGTTGCAGGCATACCTCTTGATTGGCATTCCTGGGCCTCATGACCAGCTTTCTTGCATAGTTGGCAAGTCACACTTAACAGAGGACATTCACTTACTATATGACCTTGCTTGCTGCACATGGTACACCAAAGTCCACTCTTCATGCCACCCCCTTTGAGTTCCTATAAATCTTGTTGCAGCTGAGCCAATTCCTCTACTTGGGATTCCTCCTCCTTTTGGAGCTTTAATGCCTCAATCTCCCTCCTCAATTGAGTAACAACATTCTCCTCCTCTTTGTGGGGCTTATTTCTTTTTAAGCCCTCTAGCTCTTTCCTTAGCTGGATTACTGGATCCTCCATTTCTGTAGAATAGGGTAGTTGAGAAGAAATTGCTCCATACTGTTGCCTTATCTGCTCCAGTCATGTAGTTGTGTTGATGAACTCCTCTATGGAGGTTTTGGGCAACACTAATTCCTTGATTTTACATTGGGTGGTCACTGGAAGTGGCTTAGCTAACCATTTCTTAACAAAAAAATCATGTGGAGGATCTGGCAACTTAGCCATTAGCGCCTTGGCCCTAGTTACAAACTCTGGAATTTTTTCACCTGGACCCAGTTTCAAGTTTTCTAATTCCTCTATGATGATCTTTGTAGTATTTCCATGTTGGAATTGAGTTTTGAATGCATCTTTCATTAAGTCCCAAGTGGTGAAATGGTTCTCAACAAATTGGCTAAACCATTTATCTGCTAACCCTTCTAATGTGGCAGAGAAGAGTATCAAAAAGGCATCCTCTCTTCCCATCAAGCCTCTAGTTTTGCATAGTGCTAAAAACCTTCTAATATGCTCGTCTGGATCTTCCTGAGCTAAGCCTTTGAAAGAAGGAAATTTAATATTTAATCTTGATAATAGGGTTTCCAAGTCTACCTGACCTGCCATGCTCTTTACTGATGAGGTTGATGAAAGTGGACTGGAGGATCTTCTAACAACCTTCCTTCTTATAGCCTTGCAGGTGATCCTCAATGTTTGAGACCGGGTTGTGTTCATAAGCTGTTCATAGCCCTCTTAGTATGAGATAATTGATAAGAATATTTACCTCTTAGTCCAATGAAGTAGTACTATCGGCACTTGAAATCTTCTACCCTTTGCACTTGGCTTCTCCTATGCTCAAATCTCCTTGGTGTCCCATCGTGCGTGCCAAATTTTGTTGGGGGGATTCTTGGACAAGAAGGGATTTGAGTGTTTGTAGGAAAAAAGGGAAAGACAAGAAGAAAGATACACACTAGAAGCCTCTGTCGATTGATTATAAGAAGAAAAAAATGGTGATGCACAATACAATCCAATGCTTATGTGCAAAGATTCCATAGAGTGCTCAACCACAAAATACCAAATACCCAAGGATCTTGTTATTGTCAACCTTCTCTACACCAGACCTCCACCTTCTCTAAGCCTACACTTGGAGAAGGTGTCCATCCCTCCACCTTCTCCAATAAGGGGGAGGGATGGACACCTTTTGTCGGTACGTGCACAACTTCAATGAGACCTTGGGATCCTTGGGGTGAATAGCTTAACACTTCTCTGCACACTTCTTAGTCACTCTTCATGCACACCTTGCACTTCACTTCTTTGTGTCACACAATATGTGTCTCTTGCACTTCTCCCTCTTAGCTTAGACTATGCTCACCTTCCTTTGTCCAAGAATAGTCCTTGCCTTCATTTGATTGTCGATTGTACGCTCCTAACTGCAAGAGTAACTGCTAGAGTGTCTTGGGGACCTTGATGTCCCAAGATCATCCAACCAACGAATTCTTATTTTGTCTTGTAGTGATTGGATTGGACCATACACTTTTATTTCTACGTACGCCGCTTCATATACCTTTGCACATACCTTTGCCTTTTAATTCTTTAATGTATACTTAAAACCACTTAAGGGGGGGGAGATCACCTGAACCTTCCCAGCACTTGGATCGGACCTTAGGAATACATTGCAATTCTTCCTCACACGATATCCTAGTCGCTTATTTGAATTTTGACATTTATATCAAGAGTGAGGAGTAACAGTGAGCTTTGCTAAATTGGCATGCTCCGCATTTGTATATCATGTATTTCTTGGATACATTTGGAATACCAAGCACACTCTGATCCCTGCATATTTGCTTTAGTGTTCTTTCACCTATACGACCTAGCCTTTTATGCAATATCTCTAGTTGAGATAGGGTTTGATCTTTGTAATTGAGGAGTGCAATGTTTTTGGTATCTTCAACTTCAAATGTAAAGAGTCTACCAGATTTTGCACCTTTTGCAATCCTCTTGCAGCCTTGTTGAGGGTCTTCCACATATGCTCCATGCCTTATGAATCTGACCTGTAAGCCTTTCTCAATAATCTGTCCAACACTGATTAGATTTTTTGTTATGGTGGGCACATATAAGAGCTTACTTAAAAGGTTCATGTTACCATCAGAAGCCTTGACATTTCCAATCTTCTTAACAGAATGTCTAGTGTCATCACTTGTTTGCACTTCATGCTTCCCTTTAGGTTCTTCAAGATCAGATAATAATGCTACATTTCCAGCCACATGATCAGAACAACCAGAATCAATATAGAAAAGATGCTCATCATCTTTACCTTTCTCGGATGTCATGTTCATGATGAGTAGAGAATCCTCGTGGTCTTTCGTGTAGTTGTTATAATCTCTTCTACCTTTAAGGCCTCCTTGATAATTGTTGTTGTAGCCTTGGTTGTAGTTGTGATGATAGTTGCTCTCTCCATTGTTGAACTTGCCGCTTGATTGTTCATACCTCCTCTTGGAAGCCTCTTCCTCTGTGATTCCTTGTGTTCTTGAAACATTCTTTTGTGGTGTGATTGGTTAAGCCACATATATTGCAAGCCGAGGTGTTGGATCTCCCCCTTCCTTTCTTTCCTCCTCTACCCCTTCCTCTAGTACCTCTTCCTCTATCTGTGAAGTTCACTTGAGAGGTATTATCCTCTCTTCTTCATTCTTTTTGCCTTTACCTTTATTTTTAATTTTATTTCTATCTGTATAAAGGGCAGAAGATTGGTTACCTCTAGAGTTGTCTCCATTCTTGTTGAGCTTTGAAGCCATTTTTTATCTACCTTACCATATGTTCCTCTTCTATCTCTTCTCCAATGCTTGCAAGCTGATCAGCCACATCCTTCATCTTGGTTACATAGTCAGCTACACTTTGCTTTGTTTGCTCTTTTAAGGTTGTAAACTCCATCCATAGCTGGTTCTTCCTAGCCCTTGTATTTGATGAGAAGTATGAAGAAAGTATTTCCCAAGTCTCTTGGGAGGTCTTGCAATTCCTAATGTGAGGTAATAAGAAATCAGATATTGAGTTAAGTATATAGGACCTCGCAAGAGCATCCTTTGCACATCATGTAGTTAGCCTTTCTTGCTCTTCCCTTGTAGTTTGATGTTTGCTCTTGAATATTGGCATTTCTTCATCTCTTGAGACATATCCATATAAGATTCTTCCTTGGAGATAGGCTTGCATCCTTAGCGAGCATGTTTAGCACTTACTCTTGTCCAGTTTGTCAATGAATGGTGCAAATCCATCTCTCATCTTGCTTTCATGTTGCTCTGATACCATTGTTAGAGGAGATGGTGGATAGACTTCAAAGATGAAGTGGTGCTACACAACCCTGCTTCACACCCACCAAGAACAAGTGGTGGATACTGTAGTAGGCCCCTTTAGCTTCCTAATGATTACAAATAATCACTTATGTGCTTTGGAACATGATCCTCTAATCAATGGATCAAAACATATGAATAGAAAGTTGAACCAAGATCATAGACTTGCTATTTTAGCCTTTGCACATGTTTAATAGAATGAACAATGCTCACGACCTGCTAGCAATTAGCCAAATTCCTTTTGGTGGTATCTTACTAACATAGATAGCTACCAATCATGAGCTATCTCAATAAAAAAGATGGACTACACATTGAGAATGATGCTTAGCAAGTTAGAGGACTTGCCCGACATTTTTGGGGTGCTTCAGTGTGTAGACCAGAGAGTAAAGATATGAAGATATATCATGATTAAGAAAACCAATGATAACGAAAATTTGCAGCTATGAACTATATAGTATATTGAATCTATGATACTTTAGATCACATCAAATGATCAACCACGTATTGAGAACAAGCTCTGAGAAGTTCACTGGTCTGAGATGACCATAGCAGAGAAGTGAAGTAGAGAAGTAATTAATGTATATGTATTAGATCACATAAAAATACAATAACATTGAAAATGTTCAATTGCACAATGTGAGGGGAGTGATGGAGCTATAGGATGAGCTCACTAATCACATAAGTCCCTCCTAAATGATGTCTCTAATCGGGCTAATGTGGTGAAATTTTTTTATTCTCTTTTATAGTTCAAGCTGGAGCCAAGCTTTGAATTCAAATTCAAATTCTCACCATAAAGTGAGTCCTAAACTATAGGATTCATTCTCTCATCAATCATCTACCAAGAAACTCGATATTTGATGCCTCCTAAATCCACGTGAGAGTGATCCACTAAACATAGGCACTTGTACAAAGATAAAAGGTAATTGAATTTTACAAGGGAGTGATCATATGTGACTCCATGAGGTATATGCTACTTATCCAAGTATGTAGGCTTGGATTCTTTTGCACCAATAGAAAGATCCTTTTCCTTTCGATTAGTGGTGATGACTTGATTGCTCTTGAGCTGGTAATTTTCAAGGGTTACTCATGCTTGTTCTATCACAGAGGGGTACTCTACTTTGATTGATTAGTGCTTGGTGAGGAGGAGTGCTCGATTTTGATTGATTCTTACTGAATAGTCCCCATGAGGCCTTACTCATGGCATGGATATTCATGGGCTTTTCGAAAGAATGGGAATCCCCTCGGTTGAAAACAATGTGGAGGTATGAAAGGTGGGATATAGTTGAGATGTTGTAACTTGTGGCAAAAAAGATGAGCAAAAATTGTAAAATATTTAGAAGAAATTAAACAAACATGTTTTATTGATGAAGGTTTCGGGCCTCGCCCTCTACTCGAGACCTTTGGATCCTAAGGACGGAAAGATTGGTTTTTTATGGGATTGGTGGTCATACTTACTAATCATTGGAAATGAAGGCAGCACATTTCATGCCTTCTCTATGTCTTCTTCCAAAAAAAAAACTTGTGTTGCATCATATGTTTGAATGTGAGAAAAAATGATACCCAAACCAATAGAATATGGCTTAGTAGTCCATACATGTACGTTGACACATACATGTACGAATTCATACATGGAAACATACATGCATGTGTGTATATAAGTCTTAACAAAAAAGAAACATCTGTGTGTCTTCAGGTGTGTGTCCAAAGAAAAATTTTGCAACTTACAATAAATACAAAAATTGACACAGTCATATGCGGAAGACTTATCAATCATTTGCCAAAACCCAAACGTGTCATGTTATGAACTTGATAATTATCCATCAGTCATCACAGTGCTAGCAAGAATCATACTATTAGAGATGAAATTGATAAAACAAAATTTATTAGATGATCAGAAAGCTCACAGCATCAGATTCGAATTCATAGATGTTCTAGATTGCAAATTATTCGATTGGCGAACCTTTGATCAACAACATCTTCTTTCACCAAAAGTTCTCCATCAATAAATATCAATAACTATATGATGTAGAAGACATCCGCATCCAGTAAAAACAGACAAAGAGTAAATCATGCATAAGTGTTGATCCGTTCATGCTGACTAACATGGTAGCCATCAATTCGTCTCATGCCATCATTGCTTTCCTCTGTCGACAACACCAGAAATATGTGTGTGCCTCCATCGCTGCTATTGGCTCTAGCGTTGAGCAATTGCTGAAGCCTCAAGACATATTGTAAAGATCATCACTTTAGCGAACAAAGGATCCATTCTTATCAGAAAAAAAACACACGGATGATAAAATTTCCCCTCTGTGAAACACCATTCTTGACAGACTAAATCTTGTTCCTGCTTCCCTCCCTGCTCGTGTTTTCCAACAGCTGTTATAACCTCTCATTCATGCGTAGAAATCTGCTCGTATTCGAATACTCCTCAGAGAAAAATCTTGACCTAGAGCTTAAGAATATGATTTCTCTTTGCAGCATTTGACTTCAAGACCCCTCAAAACAACATGAACATTTCTGAGTTCTTCCATTACACGTGCAATACACCAAAGAACACCTTTTGTGTGCCGGTTCTGCCAAGAAATCTCAAGCCATATAACAGACACCTTTGATTTCGCTCCTTGAATTGTTCCTCTGAAGTGAACGAATGTCCGATCCACTACGTCATTCAGCTATCCTCCTTCTGCTAACTCCCACGAGTCCCCCCCCCCCCATCGTTATTAGCAGCCGCTGCCTTTTCTTTTTCTGTCGTCCTCCCTCCTCTGATAGCCACCGTACTACTGTCCTGAATCAACGCATACTCGATGGCTCCGGAAGAACACCGCAATCTCCTTGAACCACACCAGATATTTCTACCAAGTGTTGGATTGTCCCGTATCTTCCTTGCCCGCAATCGTCTGTTCTGCTAGGAAACCCTCCTTTTTTCCTACAATCACCGATCCCAGCTCCATCAAAAAAATGATCCTTTTTAGTATTTCTAAATCAGTATAGTCTTGTTCACATGGTTTTCCTTTCAAACGATCTACGTGCTTCCTTCAACATAGCAACCTTCCAAGATAATTACCCATCTTTTCTCTAAGATTCACATGTGATATTTCCTTTTGAAATTCTTTCAATTCTCTGCTAGTTCCATTTTCATGAGCTTGAGAGTGCACTAATGGAGATAAAATCTCCACGACAACGGATGGATATTCTAGATGTAGAAATATATATCAATGATGGTTCAACTACAACATCATTCGCCTTCAATCCTAGGAACTTTTCTTGGGAGCAACACATGATCAACATATGTGATGCATGTCAAATTGGGAAGACACAAAGACAACCATTCAACCACAAAGGCTCTATCCACAACTTATTGGACTTAGTACATACAGATGAATGGGGGCCAAGTTAAGAACCTTGATTGGCAGGATCAAGGTATTATGTCTCATTTATTAATGGACATAGTAGATGGAGTATTTTGTACTTTATCAAAAGTAACAATGAAGAGTTTGATTGCTTCAAAATTAGGAAGCAAGTAGGATACATAGGTCCAGGATGCAAAAAGCAATACAAATGATGACCAAGATGAAAGGGAAAAGGATTACAAGCTATTGAAGTCAAGCAGCAAAGCAAAGATGCAAGAGTGTGGAGAATGCTCCAAGCAAGCCCCTAGAAGATTAGCAAGGGAGAAGAAACAACCAGAAAGGTATGTATATGATTCCACAGTTGTTATGAAGCATTCAATCTACTTGGCAAAAGACTCAATTTCAGAAGAACTCTCAACCTATGAGGTGGAAAAGGGAAACCCTAATTGGGAAAAGGCCATGAAAGAATAAATCAATGCATTCAAAGAGATGGACACTTGGGATTTGGTTCCAATGTCACCCAATCAAAAGGTAATGGGTTGCAGATGGATATATAAACTCAAAGGAAATTCAGATGGATCAATTTGCAGGTATGAGGCAAGATTAGTTGCCAAAAGATGCTCACAAACTCATGGTATAGACTATGAGTATGCATTCTCACCAGTTGGAAAGATGACTACAATTAGAACATTGATAAGTATAGCTGCTACAAGAAATTGGAGACTCCTCCAACTTGATGTGAAAAAATTCATTTGTAGATGGTTGGATAAGTGAAGAGGTATACATGCCACAACCTCTAGGTTTTGAAAACCCTAATCATGCATCTTATGTTTACAGACTTAAGAAAACATTGTATGGATTGAAAAAAGCTCCTATAGCTTAGAATTACACATTGGTTACATACCTTCAAGATCAAGGGTTTACACCTAGCAACTCAGATCCTTCTCTATTCATCAAGAGGGATTGAGGTTGTCTATCTATGTGTATATTTTGATGACATAATTGTGACAAGTGATGATTTGAATGGAATTCAAAGGATTAGGAAACACGTGCAAGAGGATTTCAAAATCGGTGATTTAGGTGAGCTCCCAAACTTCATAGATATGCAGGTCATATACAACAATGAAGGAATGTAATTGGCTTAGAGGAGATACATTCACAATCTACTGCTTAAATTCAAAATGGAGAACATTAAACCTATAGGTACACCTCTGGAGATAAATCATAAACTTAGTGTTCATGAAGGTGGGAAAATTGAAGAGATTAAAGAGAAATCAAAGATTGCTAGGTAGCTTGATATATGCTACTCATACAAGGGTAGACATCTCATATAGTGTAGGAGTGCTAAGCTAATTTATGCACTCACCAAGAAGATCACACATGGATGTAGCTAAGAGAGGACTTAGGTACCTCAAAGGTACAATCAATGAGGGTATATTCTATCCTTACTCTTCAGATTTGGATATCAAAATCTATTTCTATGTAGATTGTGTGGGGAGATGGCTGAAACACTCCAAAGATGTGCTTGGTGTTGCAAAAGCCTGCTCTAGACCTGCCAAGATAGCTTCAGGGATGATACATAGACACCTTCTACTTGCTAAGGATGCATATAAACCATCCTAGTGCTTTGGAGCATCAATCTCAAATCGATTCATCAAGACAAACTACTTAACAAAAAACAAATGAAGTAAAACTTGCTATTTTTGGATGAGTTGCTTTCTAGAAATTAACTCAGAGCTCACAACTTGTTGTAAATTGACAAGAGATATTTTGCACACTTTTAATTAGTTAGATAATGATTTTGAAGAAACAAATTTGATGAATTTTGATTAACCATATTGAGAGAAATAATTCTAGCAAGATAGGGGTGTCATCCTGGCATTTTAGGAACTGCCTACCAGAATACCTAGTTGACTTCAAATGAATGTAGCTCACATAAAATTGAACCAATGATGATGAAATTTGATATGATAAATATAGATGTATCAAGTTAACCATAAAAATTTAAATCTTAGTAAAATATTAAGTATACATAGAGAAATCAATCACTAAAGTTGACTAAAAAACATGAATGTGAACCTGTAGTAGCATATGAGAATAACTCCAAGATGTAGCTTGAAAATCAATCTGTATTGCATGTATTGTACATGATATCAATGGATATGAAGCTTGGAAAGGAGGAGCAAAATGTGTGCTTCGCTTGTGGCTTGGCGCTTGATCAGAATCTCCTCAGGATGTAGTTAAAAACTCTGCTCTTATCTGTGAATACACATAGGTATTTTTATAGAGATTTTTGAATTCAAATCTTGGAGGGATTTTACCTAAAAGTTCCCATAAAGTTTAGGAATCATGCAGCTATCAATCATTGCTAACTCAGCTCGTAATTTGTGCCTAACAAGGCCACAACTTTCTCAATAACGTTTACCTTTCAAGAAAATAACTTTTCAAAAATTACAAGAGTATGTTCCTATGACTTCTCTCATTGAGAGTATGTTTAAGTTATGAGTGATCAAGCATTAGGCTTGTATGAGATACACCAACAACTCCCCCTCAAGCCTAGTATGCTTGTCTTCAATCTTCTTTGATTTCTAATAGTCCAGTCATTCCTTTGAACCTCATTGATCTTGAATTCATCCTTAATTCCATCCTTTACATGTTTAATCGCATTGACATCATTCCCTATAATTATAATTTCATCTACATATACATAGAGATATATAACCTCTGATCCATTCTTCTTGATGAATAGGGATGTATCTGCTTTACTAGCTTTGAATCCTTGGTGGTGCAAATATGTAACTAATTTGTGATTCCAAGCTCTTGGATCTTGCTTCAAACCATATAGAGCCTTCTTCAATTTACACACATAATTTGCATGATGTGCATCTTCATAACGAGGTGGTTGTGCCATATAAACTTCCTTTGAAATCCAACCATTGAGAAATGCATTTTTTACATCTAGTTGATATATCTTCTAATTCCTAAATGTAGCAACGCTAACAAGTACTCTCATTGTAGTCTCTTCATAGTATATGCTATGGGTTTGAGCAAACCCCTTTGGCTACTAACCTTGCCTTGTATTTATTAATACTACTATGTGAATTCCTTTTTACTTTATAAATCCAACTTGATCCAATTACCCTCATTGATGGTTTTCTAGGAACAATTTCCCATGTGTCATTGTCCATGAGAGCTTCCATTTCCTCATCCATTGCTTCTCTCCATTCCCTTTTGTCTTGAGCTTCTCCATATGATGTTGGTGGTCCCTCCCTGTAGTGGTTTAGCCTTAAGTGACAATACTGAATTCAATGGTACTCTGATGCCAACCGAAACGATCGAAGGAGTTGGTGAAGATATTAATAGGCTTGTTGAACTTGTTGAGAAAATAGCTGATTGTAGTCTAAGGCCAAGTACCCCTATTGAACAACTCATAAAAGAGGAATCCCTACAGTTTTGGAGTGAGAGGAAGGCTTTCTACTCCGATTTCCTATTAGAAGAGTGGAAACCCACCTAGAGATTAAACTTGAAATTCCTAGAAATCCTGTTTCCTACCCATGAATCATAACAACAAGAAGAATAAGCAAATATCCCTGAGACAGATGAACCCATAGAATCAACATATACCCATGAATTTGAACAACTAGCAGACCCAATCCTAGAACTCAAGACAAACACACAAAATGAGGAGCAACAACGATAACAAGGAGGTCAACGGTCAATGAATACAACCCACTATGAAAGTCTTGTATGCCAAATTCAGTGGATTTCTCGGTGATGACTTGGATGTTCACATATGCACCTTTGAACTTAATTACACACTACTGACCAACACAAAGGATCCAACGTATAAGGCCATAGTATTTCAGTCCACCTTAGTCAATGATGGCTCATTGAGTTCGACCTGAACCATTTTTGATGGTACGATGATGTAAAGAATGCATTTCTACAATGTTTCAAACTGAAGAAGAATGCCATAGAAATATTGGATTATTTATAGAATAACAGGTAAAAAAAGAATCAAAGCATGTAGGTTTATGCTACTATTTTTTGCACACATTTACGATAGTTGCCACAAGCCAATGCAAATCTCCCCAATGATGTTATTACTGAATGTTTTATTAATGGCTTAAACCCCCAGTTAAGACATATCATGATCATACGTTGTGGCGGCGGCATGACCTTAGATGCAGTTATAGAAATGGCATTACAATTGGAGCATAAAGTCAGAGGACTTATAGATTTTGGTCAGCCTCAATGGAACTAGGGACTAATAGGAAGCAATATGGTCATACCCCCACCATAATGTCGTTTCTGTGGAGAAGTTGGCCATATACATCGACATTGCAAAAAGGCTCATGAATACAATAAACAGAAAAAGGACAGACAAAATTCGATGGTGAATATGTTCTATATTACAGTATCAAATACTCAAATAGTAGTAGTACAAACACGATCGGGTAAAACACTCGACCCTACTAGAGAAGTGTTCGAGCCGGGTTTAAAAGAGCAACAACAAAGCATCTAAGTGGGATCAAGAGGAATGGCTAGTTTTCTTAGATCCCATACATGTGGCTTGACAAAAGGTGGATGAGCCATCAAAGTCTGTGTCAGACCTAGTAACTATACATCGAGTGGCGTCATCGAAAACTACACCAAAATTGCTTAGTCCCAATTTGGTGAGGGATATTTTAGTGAAGGCTATGATTACTATTCCATTGGGATAGTTATTTACCTAAGCTCCTGGCATTTGATAGTAGTTCCAACAACAAATCAATCCAAGCCCAACTGGAGCACCAGCCAAAGCTACTATTAACCTCGAGTCTGATTCTATGATAGATCATGCAGTCCCACTCATTACCATTTGGTTTAAGAATCATAAAATTTTGCAAGTCCTTATTGATGGTGGGTCCAGATTTAACATAGCTATAGCCACAATTTGCAAAAAGTTGGGCTAAATTAATATAGAATTGGTCAATTTTTTTGTAAGAATGGTTGATCAGTCAAGAGTCCACCCAATGGGCCTAGCGCATGACATCCCTATTGCATTGTAGGATGCAATGTTTAAGATGAATTATTTCATTATGAAAATCCCAAAATCTAGCCTCAATTACAACCTGTCGTTTGGACGACCTTGGCTAAAGTAAGCCAAAGTGTTACAAGACTGGTCCTCCTATGAGCTAGTTTTTAAAAGTAACCACAATAAATATGTGGTCCCATTAGATGATATGAAACCTTGCAAAATCCATGCATGACCATATGTAGCTTAACATGTCCATATGTTGGATGGACTATCAGACGATGAAGAAGAGGCTTTTTTGACCACCAATCAAGATTTATTTTCCCTCGGGACGGTAGACTTATAGCAAGTGCTTGAGTAGTGGTCTCCGACAACCTGTACAATGCAACCTTTTGCAGATGACTTTGGTGATCAAGCCCAAGAATTAGTGGCTATTATAGACCTTCCAAACGTTTTTTAGTCTGAGGGTGACCCTTCTACAACATCACAATTTAATGTGCTAGAAGACTAGTTAGTGACTTGCCATCTGGATGATCACACTAATCCACGTCCGGTCAAAATAAAAGTTGGCATGACTTTGACCTTTCAGGAGGATCTCTTAGCTCTGTTAAAAGAATTCACTGATGTCTTTGCTTGGGACTATAGGGACATGAAAGTCCTAGATTATGAAATTTACCAGCACCGGGTTGTATTGAAACCGGATACTCAACTAGTCAAACAACAAAGTTACCAGATGAATCCTAACTACGCTCAACAAGTTAAGAAGGATATAGATAGATTACTACATGTGGGATTTATTGTGCCTATCAAACATGCAAAATGGATCTCGCCTGTTGTGATACTACCCAAAAAGAACAAGCAACTATGCATATGTGTAGATTATAGAAAATTAAATGTAGTCACTATCCTTGATCCATTTCCACTACCATTCTTAAATAGCATATTGGATGATGTAGTGGGCAGAGAAATGTATTCATTTTTAGACGGTTACAGTGGCTACAACCAAATCAGGATGGTCGAGGTCGATATACCTAAAATTGCTTTTATCACTAACTAGGGGTGTACACATGTACGGTGATGTGGTTCGGTTTGCACAACACACCAAGTACTTTTCAACGCCCTATGCAAGAAATATTTTTCGCCCTATCTGATGAGTTTCATGAGAGTGTACCTTGATGCCCTTTCATTGACTTGCGACACTATTGCTCACCTACATTGCAGAGTGGCTTATGGTGGCCCATAATGCAACATGATATTTATGATTATGTCAAGCAATGTGATGCATGTCAGTGTACGGGTCAACCTTAGTATTGACACCACTTCCCTCTCCAGCCCATCATCCCATTAGAACCCTTCCAAAAGTGGGGGATATATTTTGAAGGCTTGATTATGCCTCCGAACATTTCCACTAATAATAGATACATATTAACATGTACTGATTATGCGACTTGTTGGGCTGAGGCCTGGGCTGTTCACTCAGCAACAACTCACGTGGTGGGCAAATTCATGAACAATTATGCAATGAATGGGCTTAGTGCCCTTGGGATCCCTTGTATCCCACAAAGCAAGCGTAGGACAGCCAAGAGGCACAAAAGGTATGATGGTCCAAAATGAGTAGGATACCTAAGATTCGATGGGTGATGAACATTTTAAAGAGGGTTACTGAAAAGTTTAATTATTTTTTTTGCCACCCTAATGAGCAACCCACTTACTTTTAATCTTGTTTTTTTTTCTAAGGCAAACATCATTTTGTGTGAGAAAGGCAGATATTTTTTGCAATTACATATTCTTTTAACAATTTATGCTTTTTACCGTTTATGAAGACGGGGCCTTTATGAATGTTTAGTCTAAAGTTACGAAACGGAATAACATGTTAAAAATTAATTCATTGAAATAGAGTAAAGAGATTTCTTCGAGATCTATTGCGACTTTTAGCACTAAAAGCAAGCATGACACACGATATTCATATAACTCCATATGTGTTTTGCAAGTAAGGCATGATATATAAGTTTCAATCTTGTCATCAATTATATGTGTTTTGCAAAACACTTACAAATCAAGAACATCAATTTAGATTTCTTGTGGCTTACGGAAAAATGACAACTTGTAATAGATGAGGATGTTGTTGCTTGACTCTAGCATAGCAATAAAGAAGAAGAAAACTCTAGAATCTTTGGCATTTTCGATAAACCTATGTTTAATAAATTATCTAGACTTAGTCGAAGATATGCACAAAACATTTCACCATTTACGCAGCATTATGGGCATTTACCCATGAAGTCATGGTAAGGAATCTAGATAGACTAATGTTGAGGGAAATGAAAGGGAAACCCCTTCAATCTTCATTATTCTCAAACCTTCACGAAATCTATTGCTTCCCTTAAAGTATTCTGTTGTAACGAGATTGCAAATTTTGTCAACTCTTATGAACAAGGGATTACAACATAGTAAATAAATGCACTTGTAACATAAAACTACTACCTTGCACACTACATTGCAAAACACATATAAATGGTGACAAGATTGAAACTTATATATCATGCCTTACTTGCAAAACACATATGCAGTTATATGAATATCCTGTGTCATGCTTGCTTTCAGTGCTAAAAGTCGCAATAGATCTCGAAGAAATCTCTTTACTCTAATTAAATGAATTTAATTTTTAACATGTTATTCCTATTCGTAGCTTTAGACTAAACATTCATAAAGGCCCTGTCAATGAAGGTTTATGTTCTTTCTACTATTACAAATGATTCTCTGAAGTTTTTCACCAATTCAATGAAAAGCTCCTATGTCAATTGTCAATGTTTATCCTTTTGTTTTCATATTTAGCATTTGCGAATTTCTACATATACTTAATTTTAGATGTTAAGCGTTATTCAAAACGTTATTCTCAAGCTTTTTTTAATGGCAGATGGCTTCTCAGGTATTCAATTTGGTGTTTCCATAGTCAGATGTTCAAGGGGCATGGATTAAGTTTTACCTTACAACTACAACCATATAATATTCAAATATTCAAATGATATGTAATATTCAAATTAGCGTATGGAACCTTCACATAAATTCACATTTGATATTTACCCATATCAACCATATTCCATACTAAACTCTAAAAGAAATAACACACTTTTCTTCTGGTTCTTCAAGCATTCATCCCATTTCATTTCTTAGCGAACTAGAATGGGAAACAACTGATTCTGTATTAAATTCTCCATTCAGCACCTGATGAACAGAATGAATACCCAGGGTTTGGAATAGTGTATCTCAACAAGGTTTTATCCTTATCTAAAGAAAAAATCATAGGAAGGATGTCCTATGTTTGATGCTTCCGTTCGGATAACTCAAGATGATTTGTGTATGTCATTAAGATGGACTGTACACGAGGAAAGATGTAGTTTGTGCATTCCGTGTATTGTCAAAGGCCATGACACGTATGTAAGCATCTGGCTGGGCCTTCTTGCACTCTTCTATCTCTCGCAGTACAACACTTGCATCCACACAGCCAAACATGGGGAGCTTCCACAAGGTCCAATATCTTCCATCATAGTATCCACTCTGTTTTGAATTGACTTTAGACACCTTTGCAACCTGCCATAGGATAATCATTGCTGATGCATCAGTAAAGATCTTAACGAGAGGAAGAAAATCATCTTAAAATAATCAGTTAATTAAACTACACATAATATATGATGTGTATAAGCAAAGTCCACCAGCTGGAAAATTTATGGTTAGAGACTATTTTCTGCTACATCCATCCTAGATGAACATTGCTGGGTAAATAGTTATGACGCATCACAATATGGATTTCACCTGAGACCCAAGGCCTTGGTCTAAGAGTCACAAGACCTGCATTCCCTTTATAGTAAGTGTAACCAAGGCCTTTAGTCTAAGAGTCATATGACCTGTGCATACCCTTTCATCATGCGTGTACACTTTCAAAAGAAGATGGCTTCTTCCGTTTTTTTTAGTTTCATTAACATATATTTTATTTCAAAAGAAGAATCTCAAAAGTAAATATACAAAAATCCTTCTATTATTGTTTTCGGGACCGGACTTTTTGAAACATACTGTAAAAAACAGTACTCTGTTTCCAGTAGGATTCTGGAACAAAACCTTTCCTTAAGTGCTTGTGTCTTTTCAAAAACAATGAAGTTTCAAACCAAAATCTCAAAAAGAAACCCTTCAATGAAAACGATGAAGTCTTTAATAGAAATCTAAAACTAGAATTGTCGATTCAGAAAACTCAATCAATACAATCAGCTCTGAGATGAATTAGAAGAGAAAGATTCTTTTTATAAGAGAAAGATTCTTGATTAGAAGAAAAATTTACTACGTGACTCTACATGTTTTCTTGTTTGCACTTCTTGAATGGAGGAACTTCAAATGCATATTTTCAGCTTGCTCTTAAATAAAAGAAGTCCAGAAAATCAGAAGCCTCTGAATAACTGGGAGTAACCGATATCAATAGTTTCCAACCATATTTTCAACATTTTAAAGTTGCAACCCTCAAATTAAAAAAAACTCTACAACGCTAGAAGTGAGCCTCTAAATAAATGAGAACGATTAACCTCAATATCGTCCAATCATGTTTTCAATATTTTTCAGTCAGAATCAATAATTAATCAATATTACTCTTAACAATTCCACATTCATTCAAACAACAAAAACATAAGTGAAAAAAATTCAAGTGCATGCCTTCATGCATTTAGTGTCATATTCATTCATGCATCATCCAAGCTTTCAAAGCACACATAGAAATACATTTTATTTGCCATAATCATGCATTCATTCCCAATATTTGAGATTGATTTTTATAAGTCGGATGCATCAGCAACATATGAACACATCAATCAAAAGAACACTACTACTACAAATATTTCCGACTAATATTTTATATATTTTATGTTCATCGCAACAAATGTTAGATTGAACCTTCAAATATGCGCATGCATGCCAACATATGAAAACTCACAATGTGAAGGATAAGAGCTTACATGATCGAACTCCAAGCAAGGGATCCAACCTTTACGCATAATATAATCTACTTGCTTTGCGACTTGAGATGTATCCAAGGCAGGAACATATGACAGGGTCTCAAACTTACAATTACTTTTAGGATTAACCACCTGCAATGCAAAAATAATAAAGACCTCAATCGAAATTGCAAGTTTTACAGAAAGCTAAGTGCAACGTTAAAGAAAAACCGAGTATGCATATTCATACATAATGATACACTTACATTGCACACATCAAGAATGGATCTGCACATCTTGCATGCATAAACAACACATTTATACAATTAATCGCAGACAACAGTTCGCATTTGACAATAAATGCAAATAACATGTGCCCGTTCATCCAGAACAATATGTTTGTTTAATATTTTCATGGTCCTTGGGAAAGAACAAAATAAATACTGACAAAAATTCCACACATCCATGGTCCGCAGCAAAGAACATATTGAAAGCATCCTACAGTACATGTCAATAAACATTTTTACCTCTTCGGGATTTCACTTTGCCTCCAAGTAAACAAAACTGTATTGTAGTACACTCCCTCCCTCTTATTAAATCATATCTTACAAAGTAGAAGCAAGGAAATAATACATAAGGCATACTAATCCAAAATGATCTCAGAGAAACATGTCCGTGAACACTAAAGAGGAAAAACAACTGCAAGGCCTGAACTGATGTTTTGCCTATTCGCAATGTCCCTATGCATAACATACATATGCAATCCTCACTAAAGTTGCATGACAATCAGCTAATAATAATTAGTAGCACATCAATGGTTACAGAATACAATCTAATAATTACGAATACATGAGTCATGCAAATTAGAAGATCTAAATATATATACCTTCATAAGTTCAGAGTTATCCAAACTTACGAACTCAAGATAGAGAACACAAATACATACACATTGGAAAAAATAACAAACAACAGCAAGAGACTTAAGACCAATATAAGACATGAAAGTTACAACCAAGAAAGAAAAAACCAAGAAAGAAAACCAATACAAAAAGAGATGCACACACACTACCATGAACACGAGCACATACACATACACACACACACACACAAAACAAAAAATAATAAATAAATAATAAAAATAAAATAAAAAATAGAAAATAAAAAAAAATAATAATTAAATAATAAAAAATAATAATAAATTAAAAAAGAAACAAATTAAAATAAAAAATATAAAATATAAAATATATAAAAATAGAATTTAAAATAAAAGAAAATAAATAAAAAAATAATTCCATAAATAAATAATGATTATATATATATAAATATATGTATATAAGCAAATTAAACAAAAACAAAACGAAATAAAATGTGCATCGTCAACTTCTATGTCTGTCCTAAACAAGAAGTATCAGAATTAAACTTTATCATGCATAGCTTGGACAAATAGCTATGACATCTCTACTCACGTCATCAGTGCCCTAGAGTAGGTGCAGACTTTAATAAAGAGTCTTTCTAAATCAAGATCTCTAGCAAAGTCAACGAACTGAGTTTCTATCACTTCCGGAAGTGAAGGGCAAACTCAGCCATGATAAAGTCTTGCACAAAGAACAAACAAATGATAAGAAGAAAGGAATTAGAATTATAAAAATTAAAATTAAAATTAATAAATATATAGATAAATAAATAAATAAATATATGAATAATAAATAAATAAAAATTATAAAATAATTTTAAAAATATATATATATTAAAAATAATAATAATGAATATAAAGAAATAGCTAAAATAAAAATAAAAGTAATAATAATAATAATAAAAAAAAAAAACATAAAAGAACAAAAGACTAGAAAGAAGCTATAAATAGAGAGTGAAAAAGAAGGAGGGGGAGGGGGGGGGGAAGGAACCACAAAATACCTTATCATTAACCCAAATAGTGTTCCCCTTTTCTATTGAATTTACTAATGATTAATTTGAACACATGAAAAGAAGAAGAACCATAAATGAACTTGTTACGAAGTAAGAAAGTCCTTACCTTCTTTGAAACTTTCTTGAATAAATACCCTTTTTGGACAAGCAAAGAAATTAGTTGACAACATTGAATTACAAATGAAGACAAGCTTGAACATAGACGAGAAAATCTAAACAATTGAGAGCAAACAACGCCGTACTTTGCTAAATGAGAAATATTTGAATCAATATGAGGCATACGTATCATGTTAATGCTAGCAAATTCCGGTTCTAATCTTTTATCATAAATGTCTACTTCCAAACCAAAAGGAGACTGAAATATTTTTAGATCTAGAAAAGCACAAGAATCACCATGTGAAGTACAATTCAGCTCACAAAAATTTTTGGGATAAATACCACCACCAAAAGCATCATTGTCTAAATACATAAAATCTTGAAAAGAACTAAAATCAGGAACAAACAGATCATCTACAAAGCGTCTAATATTAGAAAGTTTGTGTATAATGATAGGACAGGTATTAGCTAAAACAAGCCTTTCCATAAATTCAAATTCATAAGTAAAAAGATAAAAATTCGCAAGAAAGACAGCACAGTTTGTACCCATAGGAATTCCAATACATTGTTTGAATAAAGTATCACCAACTGAAATATACAAGTTTTCTAAAAGAAACTCTAACCAAAGAAGAATGTCGGTTTCATCTACTATTCTAGTGTAACGTTTCTTTTTACTATCTATATCTACAGACTTGGATTTCAACCATAAATAATCAAAATGTAATGCAGATTTTTCTACCAAAAGAGCTTTACATCTATCTTTGGTGAATTTAAAAGAGAAAACTTTCCTAACTAAAGAAGAAATTCTATGTTTTAAATCATTCAAATCTAACTTTGTATACAAAGTGGTGAAGTCAAAAGTTTGAAGCCCCAAAGGAACAAATTTTTCTTCTATAGTTCTTGAAGAGTTGAGAGACTTTATTACAGGAACAACACCTAGAGAATTATCTAATATCCAACTAGAGGAAGTTGGCACATCTGCATCTTTGAGTAATTCCTTCCAAATATCATGAATAGTAGGTAAAATGGCTTTAAAACAATTGCTTAACCATTTGGAAACATCCGTGAGAGAAGTATTACAAGATGCAGCTATAAATCTCGGTTTGATGGGGTTCTTATGGAATTTCCAAACTGTATATAAAAAAGGTAAATTTTGATACAATTTGAAACCATAAGATTTACAAAAATCTTGATGACTTGAAATAACTTCTCCAAAAGAAACATTGCAAAATTCATATGTAGAGGACTGAGTTTCTTTCATAAGACACTCTACATAAAACTTTTTACAACACAATAGAAATGGTGAATCCTCCAAACAACCAATAACGGAAGAAATGTATGTTCTTGTGTCTATAGTTTTATTTATTTAATTATTCATTCATTTAAATATTTATATGGACTCCATAGATGCTAGCTCAAACAAGTACTAGCGTATAAGTTCAGAAGAAATATATTACTGCTGTTATATTTCTATAAAATTTCCTTGATTTTCCATAAATGCAATATATGTTCAGTCTCTCTTGTTTGTAGTAGAAATGTGATACGAAAATTTAGCTTGAAAAGATGGTTTTTTATTTCAAAAAGTTGTTGTTTACCTATAATATTTCATTAATTTTACATAGATTTTCCTTGCGTTCATAAAGTCTTATTTTTGCATGGTGTTTTCTTGCTTTTCCAGAAAGTAACAAAAATAACGAAAAAATAAAAAATGGAAAAATGTGAAGTAGATAAAAATAACCCTAGTTTATGATCCCCTTGTGTAGATTGAAATTTTAATAATAGACCCCGTTTGGCTTAAAAAAGGAGAGATGCAGTACAGGGGAGAGCAAAAAATCCTCTTCTCACATAGATACTATTTGTGTGGATTGAGACAGAAGGATTATACAAAGATACAAAAAACGTGTATAAATGTAACAAACTTAGAATCACAACTAAATTTACAACTATAAAGCTGCAATCACTTTAAGCTGTATACAAAATGAGAAAGGTTTCTAACTAATTTAGTCCTTTTCCAAAACATCAGAAAATTCTTTCACTGTAAGATTCCCCATTTCTTTCACTGTAAGATTCCCCATTGGAGCTTCTTCTCTAATTTAGTCCTTTTCCAAAACATCAGAAAATTCTTTCATTTTTGTAGGCTTAATTTCACTACGGTTTTTGCATCCATTATCCATATATTTGGTGTTAGTATATGATCAATGTCTACCCCTCATAATTGTATGCACATTTTGTAAGGCCCCCTTTATGAGGAGAAGCCAAGCGTGCATTACCCAATTGATGGGAATCCCAACTTGAATGTTGGATGAAGGTCATATTGGACCATGTAAGATATTATAAGGAAAGGGAGTTACCAGGGTCCCCAATTGTGGGGTCCGGGGCAGCGGTGAGCAGCCCCGGCTGGGGGGTCCAAGGGGGCCAGCGGGCCCCCTGGCTGGGGGGTCCCAGGGGGCCAGCGGGCCCCCTGGTGGGGGTCCGGGGGCAGCGCCCCCGGCGCGACGGTAAAGGGAATATTCCATGGAATATTCCCTATCGGAGTCAGAAAACATTTATATTTGTTAGGTCGGTTCAACCAGTCTAAGCCGTGTATGGCAATTACGCGGGCGGTGGCCGCCCACGCTCTGCCGCCCATGTATTGCCGTCCATGGCAGGCCACCCATGATCCTATATATACATGACTTCTGCACTACCTAAGACACCGAGTTGAGCCAGCATACCTCTACCTTGTATCTCCCTATCTAGAGTTGTCTAGATCACCATTTAAGCTCTACCTTGAGAGCGCACGGGTGGACAACGCCATCATCTTTGTACTTGTTGCTAGTAGAAAATTGTTGAGATTCTCCTATATCTGTTATCTTCTCTGCTATTGCTGCTGTGTTATATTGCGTAACTATTGTCTTACATGGTATCAGAGCTGTAAGGTTCGAATAGCTTGAGAAGTATCATTATTTTAGCCTACTAGCAGACTAGAATATCAGTAGATTATTCGAGTGATTACATGATGGCTTCATCGTCGAACACTAGTCTTGGTGCTTCTGCTAATGTTAATGCTGCACCTATTCGAATTCGTCCACCTGCATTCACTGAAGGGAAGCTGGATGGAACCAACTATACACTCTGGAAGTTCAAAATTTCTGCAATTTTGGACTCCTATGAATTACTTGACACTGTCATGGGACCGATGGGATTGGATCCAGAGCCTATACCAGTTGAAGATCCAGCAAATTCAAGATTGATGATTCAGCCAGATCCAGATCTTCTACGAGCTTGGAAGAGGCGGAATGCTGATGCATTATGTGCGATTGTCACTAGTGTAAGTGATTCTGTGCTTACTTTAGTTCAACATACTACTAAAGCACATGAGGCTTGGGGCATATTGGCTCGACAATATGAGACCAAGAACCACACTAGGATACAGAATTTAGAAAATCAGTTGGCAAATGAAAAGCATTCTGATTCTGAAAAGGCTGAAGATTTTATCAAACGGATAAAGCATCTTCAAGATCAATTGGCTGCAGTTGGTGTTGTTATAACACCAGAAGAGCTGGCTCGAAGATCTGTACGTGTTCTTCCAGCAAAGTATGATGGATTAGTAACAGCCCTTAACACTCAGGTAAGGCCAACTCCTCTTACATTTGAAGAGTTTTGTGCGATGCTTTTAGAAGAAGAGATGCGGCTGAAGAATCGGCAAAGTACAACTGATGCTGCATTCTCAGCAAATGCAAAAGGTAAAGGCTCTTCTGAGGGATCAAAGAAGAAGCCAAAGAAGAAAAAGTTCACAGGAAGTTGCTTCTATTGTGAAAAGAAAGGCCATGCCATCAAGGATTGCAGAAAGAAGCAAGCTGATGAACGGAATGGGACTGTAAAATCATCATGGAAGAACAAAGAGTCTGCAAACAACACAGAGCTGGAACTTTGGGTAGCTATTGAAGAGGTATGTTCATCTGCTCAAGCTCGTGTTGATGAGCCATGGATTTTAGATAGTGGAGCTTCTCGCCATATGACCAGTAAGAAGGATTGGTATAGTTCCCTAATGCCTCTGCGGGAATCCATCAATGTAGTGGTGGGAAATGACTCCAAGTGTCCAGCCAAAGGAACTGGAACCATCTCTTTTATCACTTCTCCAGGTGTTGAGAAAAAGTTATCCGATGTTCTCTACGTACCTACACTCAAAAGAAATTTGTTGTCAGTTTCTGCAATAACAGATCGTGGACTTGAAGTTCACTTCAATAAGAGTGGTGCAGAAATCATGGATTCATCAGGTAATGTTGTAGGTAAAGGGATACGACGGGATAACTTGTATGAGTTAAGTGCTTTAACTGCTACAGAAGATAAAGATGTAAGCAGGTTATGGCACCAAAGATTTGGGCATCTCGGATTTGCAGTTTTGAAGGAGATGCAAGGAACAGGGATGGTTGCTCATTTGCCTGCATTTTCAGATTTGCAGGAACCTTGTGAAGCTTGTATGATGGGCAAGCAACAACGAAAGGCCTTTCCAAGAGAGACCAGCAATCGATCTCAAGCTCCTCTAGAGTTGGTACATGCTGATCTCTGCGGTAAAATGTCTACACCTGCTTTAGGAGGATCTTTCTACTTTTTGCTGTTAGTCGACGATTATAGTAGAAAGATGTGGGTTTATTTCATTCGAGAGAAGGCTGATGCTTTTGAAAAATTTAAAACGTGGCATAAGTATGTAGAAAATGAATCAGGAAGGAAACTGAAGAAATTTAGAACAGATAGAGGAGGTGAATTCTTGTCAACAGAATTCAACAATTACTGTAAGGATCATGGTGTGAAAAGGCAACTTACCACAGCTCATACACCTCAACAAAATGGCGTTGTTGAGCGCAGGAACAGGACAGTAGTTGAAATGGCTCGTTGTATGTTGAAGGCTCAAGACATGCCTGATTCATTCTGGGCAGAAGCAGTCAATACAGCAGTGTACATCCTCAATCGAAGCTACACAAAAGCACTAAAGGGGATGACTCCTCAAGAAGCATATTCTGGTAAAAAGCCTTCAGTTTTGCATTTCAGAATTTTTGGTTGTTTCTGTTATGCACATATTCCTGATTCAACAAGATCAAAGTTGGATTCAAAAAGCAAAAAGTGTGTCTTCCTAGGATATAGTGAAGAGTCTAAAGCATACAGGTTATGGGATCCTGAGGCAAGGAAGATTTTTGTCAGCCGAGATGTGGTGTTTGATGAACGACCACACTTAGTAGAAGATAAAGGTAAATCTACTATCTCATCAAACGGAGAAATATCTCACCTTGTGCCTATCAAAAGACAGGTTAAAGTTGAGGAGGAGGAAACATCTGATGGAGAAATTTCCTCAATAAAAAGCCAACCAGTTGTAGCTGCACAGCGTAAGCCACTACCAAAGTGGGCACAACAGCTCTTTGATGATCACAATCCACATGTAGATGTACCAGAATCATCATCGGATGGATTACGAAGATCAAAGAGAATAGAGGAGCAAAGAAGAGCCTCAGAACACATTGTTAACATGGCTCTAATGGCAGATATCATGGGTTCGATAAAGGAACCTACCACCATTGAAGAAGCCATTGATGATCCAGATTGGAGAGCGGCAATGCAGTCTGAGTATGATAGTATACTCAAAAATGATACATGGGATCTAGTCGACTTGCCGCCAAAGAAGAAGGTAATAGGTACTAAATGGATTTGGAAAGCTAAGTATAAAGCTGATGGAACATTAGAAAAGTATAAGGCACGATTAGTTGCACAGGGTTTTTCACAGATTGAAGGATTTGATGTTCAAGAAACTTTTGCACCAACAGCACGCATGACAACTATTCGGACGGTACTTGCAGTAGCTGCACAAAAGTCTTGGCCTATTTTCCAGATGGATGTCAAATCTGCATTTTTGAATTGTCACCTCAAGGAGGAGGTATATGTATCTCAACCACCAGGTTTTGAGGTGCCCAATTCAGAAAATAAAGTTTGCAGGTTGAAGAAAGCTTTGTATGGACTTAAGCAAGCTCCACGGGCTTGGTACCAACGAATAGATCATTTTTTCAAAAATATGGGTTTTGAAAGAAGTACTTCTGATGCTAACTTGTATGTAACGAAAAGGGATAGCAAGCTAGTTGTTGTCATTGTATATGTAGATGATTTGATCATTACAGGAGATCATCAAGAACTCATCAATCAAACTCGAATCAGCTTGGGAACTGAGTTTGAAATGACAGACTTAGGTCTACTCCATTTTTGTCTGGGAATTGAAGTATGGCAAAGGAAGGATGGCATTTTCATCTCACAACAAAAATATTCCAAAGAAATTCTCAAGGCATTTGGAATGATGGACTGCAAACCAACTAGCACACCTATGGAGGTAAATCATAAGCTATCTATGGATGATAACATGCCTGATGTAGATGCTAAGAAGTATAGGAAGCTCGTTGGAAGTCTTATTTTTCTGTGCAACACTAGACCAGACATTTGCTATGCTGTTGGAGTGTTAAGCAGGTTTTCCAACAAACCTAAGGAGAGTCACTGGAATGCTGGAATGCGAATTCTAAGGTACATTGCAGGAACCTTGGATTTTGGTATTTTGTATACCACAGGTGATACACTCCAAGGATATTGTGATTCAGATTGGGCTGGAGATTGTGATTCTAGAAAATCAGTTTCTGGATATTGTTTCTCACTTGGTTCAGGAATATTTTCTTGGGTAAGTAGGAAGCAACCAACTCTCGCACTCTCCTCCACTGAAGCAGAGTACAAAGCAGCTTGTTTTGCTTCTTGTGAGGCAGTCTGGTTAAGGAGAATTCTTGCAGATCTAGGCTTTCCATCAAATATGCCAACTGTACTCAAGTGTGATAATCAAAGCTGTATGGCTATTGCAAAGAACCCAGTATTTCATGCTCGCACCAAGCACATAGAAGTACAGTACCATTACATTCGTGAGCTAATTGAAGATGAAATTGTGGAGCTAGAATATTGCCCAACAGAGGCAAATTGTGCTGACATATTCACTAAAGCACTTGGAAGAGAGCAGCTCAACAAGCATCTTCAACAGATGGGCATAGGACCGAGACCTACTTGATTTATCATCGGTAAACATTGAGGGGGGGTGTTAGTATATGATCAATGTCTACCCCTCATAATTGTATGCACATTTTGTAAGGCCCCCTTTATGAGGAGAAGCCAAGCGTGCATTACCCAATTGATGGGAATCCCAACTTGAATGTTGGATGAAGGTCATATTGGACCATGTAAGATATTATAAGGAAAGGGAGTTACCAGGGTCCCCAATTGTGGGGTCCGGGGCAGCGGTGAGCAGCCCCGGCTGGGGGGTCCAAGGGGGCCAGCGGGCCCCCTGGCTGGGGGGTCCCAGGGGGCCAGCGGGCCCCCTGGTGGGGGTCCGGGGGCAGCGCCCCCGGCGCGACGGTAAAGGGAATATTCCATGGAATATTCCCTATCGGAGTCAGAAAACATTTATATTTGTTAGGTCGGTTCAACCAGTCTAAGCCGTGTATGGCAATTACGCGGGCGGTGGCCGCCCACGCTCTGCCGCCCATGTATTGCCGTCCATGGCAGGCCACCCATGATCCTATATATACATGACTTCTGCACTACCTAAGACACCGAGTTGAGCCAGCATACCTCTACCTTGTATCTCCCTATCTAGAGTTGTCTAGATCACCATTTAAGCTCTACCTTGAGAGCGCACGGGTGGACAACGCCATCATCTTTGTACTTGTTGCTAGTAGAAAATTGTTGAGATTCTCCTATATCTGTTATCTTCTCTGCTATTGCTGCTGTGTTATATTGCGTAACTATTGTCTTACATTTGGGTCTCCCCACGGTTGATCTTTCCACAGTGTTTTGCTCTTGTTAGCTTTGACAATAAAAGCTCTTTCAAGATGGCTAGCCCTAAAGTTTTCTTGCTTTCATTCTTTTTGTAGCACTGATATGAAACGTTCCAAAAATTTCTTGTTGTCCTTGAAAAAAAAGTGTTTGATTAATAAAAATGAAGATTCAAAAAGGTCCAAGAGGGTGGATTGCCCATCAGGTACAACCAGACAATATTAGTTGCTAATATTAGTTGTTACCAGCTGTCTGGTTGAAAATTTTCTTTGGAAATGTTTCCAACATGGAAGATAAACATCATATGGAGATAGTAACAACTTCACAAAAGAACCATAAAATTTCCATCTACATTACAAGAGAAGGTTTTGAAAAATGACGCTTGAAAGTAATCAAATATTTAGAGATAGTTTGATCCCCATCCATTTGAAATTTAGAAGCCATGTTTATTTTCATCTCTCAATTTTAATAACGAAAAAATCTACAATTGTTCCGTAAAATTTCTCTCTTTTCTCCATAAAATTTTGTTGCTTTGCCGTAAAGTTATCTCCACTCTCCACGAACTTTTCTTTATTTCATGCAAAAATCATTGAAAAGGATCTAGGATAAATAAGAATATTCCTAATCTATGATCTCCATGCAATGATGACCCTAAATCTCATTCATAGACATATTCCAGCATCCTCACATTCGTATCATTTTCCTCACCCCTACTTATATATGTGTAAGTTTTGAAACTTCACTTTATCAACTCACTTGTTTCATATGCATCTATTAATGAGTCGCAATGTAAAATAAACTAGCAAAAACCAACACAAACTAAACAAGAAATGAACAAGGGACTTCTTTGGGGCCTCCAATTGACTAATAAGTATCTTTTCAAAAGAGTGAAGTTCTTATTTGCTTGGGAGATATTCTTCATCAAACCAAGCACTTTAGCGCATCCACATCACGGCAAAAAGGTACCCCAAAGTGGCTTCAAATAATACATGACTCATTTCTAGTATCTACACGTATATATGACTTCTTGGAACTTTTGAATCACCTTATGACCTTCTCTTTATTGGGCCATAAGACAGCTTGCGAAACTAATGAGCCCAAGAAGCTTAGGTGGACCAACTGATTTAAGTTTGCATCTGTATAAAAATAGGAAAACTCATGTACAGCTGATCGGAGCATAGAAAGCAGACCACTATGTGGAAGAAGCAAGAAACAAGGCAAGAACTTTATTCTTCTTTCTAATCTTGAAGGCATCTCTCAAAGAGGATATGACGAGCTTTGAATCGAGCCCTTAGTTTCAAAGTTTTATCCTTGCTTTCGCACTCTGTAGCCTCTCCACACATGAGCAATATATGACTCAAAAGGGACTCCACAGATCACATCTTTGAATGGGTCTACATGCAGTTAATGGAGGAAAAAGTGTCCCTTCTGGAAGCTCATGTCTGCATGCTGCCACCTATTCCATGTTTGAAAGTTGAGAGCAGAAGACAAGACCTTAAAAGTAAGACCTCCATTGTACAGAACCACCACATTGAGGAGGTGGAGAGATGGGCACATCCAAAAATGCATGGGCAGCTACTTCTATATGCCATCACAGCCTGATATGTAGTCTCGAGGTTGGTACACATGCTCCATTCAACCCTGAAACATAATGTTAGGTCCATCTGTTTGTGGATCTTATCTCTGACATACCTCAAGTATACTTCCTTTCCACAGGAGTGTGCTTATTAATTTCTATTCAGTATCATTGTGTTCTAAAATTAAAACCTTTGATAGCGCCAAATCAAATCGAAATCCTCACAAACTTCATCGCAGTCCACTTTTCTGAGCTTAGGTGAACCTCCAACAATCATGTCATTCTTTACTCCTTTAGCGGCTTCTTGACACTTAATGAGGGATGTGCCTAAGCCATGATTCTACAAGACTTTGACACCTTCCCCCCACATAAGATTATAGTATGAACTAAAGCATCCATTTGACATGTAAATAGTCTATATTGTCTTGATACTCTACCAAGAAGTTGAATGAGTTCTCCATAGTCGTGAATTAAGCAACCATAATTGTCAAAAATTACTTGCACATTTTGATCTTCCATTTGGTTAACGGAAACAAGATTCCTTGTTATGATTGGACATAGATTCCTTGTTATGATTGGACATGAGCATCTCCAGTCTCCAGCTATGCATATAGCACCTTTCTTTTAACTAGTAGTATGTTTTCACCATTTGCCATTGCAGGTGAAGTATCACTATCTATAACTAACTATTTTTGTGATTGCATATGTTTCTTAAACTCGAGCTACTCTCCTTTGCTTTCTTGTGATTAATTAGCCAGAATCTATATACCAGTTTCAATCAAGACTTGAAATGCTTCCAGGTGTCAACCGTTCGCAAACATTGTACTTGATTTGAGCTGGTACTCTTTCGCTCAGAATAATCTCAATATAGAGATCCTCCACATCTGTTACCACTTTTGTATTCTAGCTTTTGGCAGTCACTTTCAAAATGTGCATATTTCATTCGATCTAGATCCACATCATAAACAAGGAAGTGAATTCAAGCTAACTCTTTGACTAACTTCCATATCTCATCCAGCAAACCTGTAATACTATGGCCTCAATGACATACTCCATGTGATATTTGCTTCAGAGTGAATTCCTGTAGCCTCTGTGCTAGCACGTCAGTAAATCTTGTAAATAAGAACCCATGCTTCCTTAGGCCTATCTCCTTCATAACGTGAAAATTTTTCTTATTATAAGCTCCCATAGACCTTTTCCCTTAAAGGAGAATTTCCATGGGACAACACCAACTTGTAGTAGTTTTCCTTGCCAACCTTGTTACTGACTTTCTGGTCGATATTTATGAGCTCTTTGGCATCTTTATAGTCCTAATAATACATTCAGGAAAAGCATAAGACCAATCAATACCAACCTAAGAGTTTGCTTTTGGGATTATCTCCACATTATTTTGATCATAAAAAAACTTCAGAAATAGAGAATAGATAAACAACTTCAACTTATTATAGGAGTGCAGAAAAAGCAGACAGCACAACGACAATGAAAGTGACCAAAAATGTATACATGTATGTACATAGGTTTATGTTTCTGTGAGGGCAATCATTCGGTTGCCATCCTCAGGGAAACTAATGAGATCAAGGTTTTTCTTTTAACTGCAAGGAGAAAGGATGCACGATCGATTAAGATCAAGACGAGCAGAGATGTAATGAAGTTTAAGGAGGTATATATGAATAGATATAGAGATATATACATGCATACGTACATACATATACACACAGACATACAAAGCAAATACAGCAAAGCATCATAAGACCAAACAAACTTGACAGAAACATAAGTTAATACCTCTTCTAGTATAGATTAAGTGAATGCAATGTAGACCAACTCGCAAAGATATGTGCAATAGGAGTTAAAATATACAAGCTTCTGGTTTCCTTTTGTTTTTTGATTATCGAAGGAACATCTGTGGCCCTGCTGCGAAACCTTTTGGTGTTTTTTGAGAACACCTATCAGTATTGAGCTGTGCTAGCACGAAATGACAGTGTGCTGAACAAAGACAGACACTCGTGAGCACTCGCGGTAAGAAGGCATCATTCAAACTGTCCATGATATATTACCAAATGATGCCACTAATTCTCAATTATATGTTACAAAAGAATGCCACATAGGTAGATCAGAAAGGTTTTATATCTTAAGATTCTTTGTGAATGTTCCAACAAGGTAAGCTCGTTGGTCAGCAATAATATCATACTCAAAAAATAGCTGTACGAATTAAACAATGGTGCTTCCATTTTTGGACAATAAAACATTGGTGCTTCGATTTTTCGAGAACAAAGCAATGGTGCAAGGAAATAACACCTAAGGCATAACTAATGAAGATGCGCTCAGAGAAACATGTCTGCAAGGGAGCGCTCAAAGAGATGTTTTGGTTACTCGCAGTTTGCTTATGCGTATTAAAAGTGGGCTGAGCATAATACCTTCATGCAATGAACGAGACTACCGTTAGAGGCCATTTTACGAGGATTCAGGCCGCAGCTTCTGGAGCTGACAGCGAAGGATTTCCATGCTGCAGAATCTGCAACTCTTGTACAGGTAAATGCCGGCTGCACACGGAGCGCCATCTCTGGAGGCTCAGACGCTGGTACCCCCTCTAGCTAATTTATAGGTGGCTGGCTCGCGACGCACATACGCATGCATGCAAGAATAGTGCTTCTCTTCTATGACGTGAACACCTACCACCTCAAAAAGCAAGCATCCACCAATCGTCCTTTTCTTTCAAATTGTATAAAAGAAAAAAAAATTAAATAATAAAAAAAAACGAAATAAAAGAAGACATATTCTGAATGTCGTGTAATTTAGTCTCTACATACCAAGCAACGTTATGATAGATTCATTATAGATCTAGCCAAGTTGTAGTATTTGATCTATGACATAAAACACATGCAAAAGAAAAAACTTGAAAGACATGCAAAATAAGGGTCTTCTTGAAAGGCACTCACACGTCCACTCTCAAAATATGAAGAGCTTGTGTAACTTTCCAATTATGAAATCAAAGCAGATAACCTTTCAAAAGGCATATACCTAAATCAATAATCAACCCATGGGCATCAACGTAGAGGTGTGAGACCAACAAAGGAGACATCATTGGCAAGATGTAATGACCTCGTTTCCTTCATTGATGATTCCACTAGGATGAATTGGATCAAGAACAAATCAAATGTGCTCAATTGTTTCAAGAAAGTTAAGGTATCTGTAAAGAAGGAGGCCGTTAGATATTTTTAGGTCTTAAGTTCACATGGAGAGGGAAAAAATACTTTATCAAACTATCATTTGATTATCCTTTGTCAGAACGGTTGAAAAAGAAATTCACCTATGGATACACATTCCAATCAAATGAGGTAGGGAAAAGGAACAATAGATAAATCATATAGTTGGTGAAGTCTATGATGAATAAAATGAATGCCTAATTGTAGCTCCAACTCAACCATCTTTTGTAAGGAGGAACGCTTCATTTTCCCCAAAATATAGCCTTCACAGACATGTTTAGAAGGTGTCTCAATTTTGGGTAGAGAGGATACCGTTTCATATTTTTGTAGGCCAGGTAAACTAGAAAAATTCAGATGACCAAAGCATGCATGCCTAGGCTTTGCATTTGAGATAGCTTGAGAATCATGAATTGCATATGCTAAATCATTCATAGATTTTGCATAATCTATGAGCTTATACAACCCATGACATAAAATGTCAAAAGAAACAAAAGCACCCACTACAACCGATCGATCGTATATCGAGGTTTTTATCGAGGGAAATGAACGTGCATTTTTTTGGCCCGACGTCGGTGTAGGTATCGGTATGCGCATCGGTATTAAAGCGCCGGTATAGGCATCGGTATGAGCGTCCGTATATGGGTCGGTATAAACATCGGTAATACCGACGCCCATACTGATGCCTCTGCTGGGTACACCGTCGCGTATACCGGTGCCCGTTGGGTGTACTGATGCTTATTCGGATGACATTACTGGGTACTCCGACGCTTATATCGACGACCATATCTAGAAATTTTTTTTTGGGCAGAGTGTGTTGTCTTTTGCTACAACAACATTACCATGATGTTGCTTAGCAAAAGACAATACACTCTACCCAAAAAAAAATCGAGTACATGTGATGTGTACTCTAATGTAAACCGAAATATGATTTCATAAAACAAAATATTATTGGACACAAAAGAGATAATCAGAATGAATCATGAACCATGTACAAAAAGAGTTATATATTTCATAAATGAAGCATGTACAAGAGTGTGGCAAACCACTATCATATATGACGCTTTTACAAAATGTGGCAAAGCATTGCATTGCCATATAAAAATCAAATACAAAATTTGGGTGTGCCACTGCCATACACATGCAAAGAGCGTTCCGTATCAACAGTTCTGCCACAAAGAACATTAATGAAATTAGATAAATTCACATGAAATTTACAAACAATAAGTAAAAACCAAGTTTATAAATTAATCACCTCATCGCAAATGCTCCCATGAAATGACCACACCGCGTGCCTCCAAGTCCTCCAATAGTGCGGTCAATCCATGACGATATCCATAAGCCTTCTCTGTTCGTGTTGGAGGATGACCCATTGCCAGCTCCTTCAATAAATATACAAAACATTAGAGGAACATACATGAGAAACTTAACACGAACAAATTCAATAAATCAAATGGTACTTACAAACTCGTGATGCATCATATCATATCCGCCATTGCCCAAATGTGACGGTCCAACAGTATCTAAACGTGTGGCTATGGCATCTCACTGCTGACGATATCGGTCAGGAGTATGCTGTTGCTCATCGCGAATCATATCCCACTCCTCAGCATCTAACCATACAGGCTTTGGTAAGCCTGCTCTGAAAGCATCACGAGCCTCGGATCGTCGATGGGACATAACTTCAAGTGCGGTGTGCAAAATCCACTCTGAACTAACAAGAGGTTATCCATCGGCTGGTCGGAACTCCTGGTAAATCGTCTGTGTGATATAATTCTTCCGATCTTTATCTTGTTCACTCCATTTCAACATGATAGAGTGTCCAAACTGTATGGAGCAAAGCTTTCGTAAACGTGCACGCATTGCTTTGCCAGCCGCATCCATCACCCGGAGCTCCATCTCGGATACTATACACCTTGGAGTAGTCATGGTCATGAGCACCCCAAGGTGTACGTGGTGTTCCACGTGGTGTACCGCGTGGCGTACCTACATGTGAGGTACTCTTTCTATGGGTAGAAGCAGGCGACACAACGTCCGTCGCATTGCCTCCACAACATCCGCCTCCTCCAGACCTACCTGTAGATCCACTCCTAGAACCTCCTGCTCTAGAGCGTGACCTCGACCTACAAGATGGGCCAGAACCTGTATCGCACTGAGGTGTCGAACACACATGTCTATTACTAGATCCAGTAGGGGATGGGTGAAAAGATGTTCGTGGTGGAGACATAAAGCGAGGAGACATACCTCCTGCGGGAGTAGCACCACCCGCAAGAGTGACACCGGTAGGAGTGACACCGGCGGGAGTGAGGCCTACAGGAGTGAGGCCGGCAGGAGTGAGGCCGACAGGAGTGAGGCCGAGAGGAGTGCTACCACGAGTGATCCAATATTGTGACGCAGTGGCCATATATACGGGAGGTACCTGAGAGATGAACTCTAAAAACTGCTCCTCTGTCATGGAATGTGGAGTGACTGGAGGACTGTCTCCCATCGTGCTCTGTAACAAAAGAACTCAAATAATTAGCATGTGATAATTAAGGTAATATAGAGAAATGATAGTGTATAAAAAACCCTAACAAAAAAAAACAAAAATTAGTACGTACAACTGTTTGATTCAAAAATCCTCTAGTCTAGCATCCTCTTGGAGGTCCGATGCACTGAGAATATCTATCTCTATATTGATGACATCTAAATCGCTTGCTATGCTGGTTTCTTCCTGATCATCATCCATTGCTTCGTCTTCTCGAACAATGACCTCTTCTTCACGAACAATGATCTCTTCCTCTTCGACGATCGAATGAATCTCTGAGTCCACTACAGATGGAATTTCTTCTACATCTATGTTCTCACATATTTGTCTACTACGTGGAGCGACTTGTAAAACAAATAGCCACTCTAGTTCTTTTGAATCTGGTATAAAAATAACTTGCTCACAGTGTTCAAAAAGTACGAATGTATCCCTTTCATCCGTCCATAAGTTTGTGGAGTCGACTTGAAGCAAATCGCTTTTATCCCGCCTCACTGTTGCGTTTCTTCTAGAGGTGACTACTTTGAACCATTTCACATCAAAAACAAAGTAATCAAACTTCCTAAAAGATAGTTTCAAGATATCTTGAATCACACCACAATAATCTAGCTGACCTTCTTGAGCATTATCATCTCTTGCACTCGCTCTACTTTTTTGCAAAAAGTTCACCATCACCCCACTATCAAAAGTGGACCTATTTTTATCGATTCATGTGATCCAAAAGTGTCGTCCATTAGACCATAGTGCACCGTATTTAGTATACTCCCAATGACATCCCTTTGCGAGTTCTTGTTCTTCTTCAGAGATATCTTCACCCGCTGCCTTTGCTTGTGAAACCGTTGAACCTAGCCATCTGCTCATTGGAAAAGGTGGAAAAGGTTGAAGACTTTTTGGAAGAGGCAAAAATTGAGTGGAACGATTCTTTCGAAACTGAGCTCTTTCCTTTGCGTTGGTTTCCTTGGCAAGCTCATACTTTTCTAACCACTTCTGCATAGGCTCAAAGTTAACTATGAAAAACTTCATTGCCTTCTCTCTGAAAGCTGCATCCACTTTTCTTTGCAATCCTTTACCTTGTGGTTCATCACCTACGAGACGAACATCTTCATCATCGCTCCATAAGCGAGGCATTTCGGGATCCGACATACATAGAAACTCAGTTATGAATACAAGAGACTCTTCTATAAGCCATCCCTCTGCCATGCTACCCTCTGGACGTGCTCTCTATCGAAAAAACCCTTTTAATGTCTTCATAAAGCACTCTTAGAAGAACATCCATCGACTATGGACAGGCCTGCTATTACAACTTCATCTACCACATGAACCAGTAAATGAAGTTGAATAGTGAGAATACTTGTGGGAAAGTATTTCTCTACCATACAAACAACCTCGATAGCATTGAGTTTTGCACTCTCTATGCTATCTTTATTTATCTCTTTAGAAGAGATCCACCGTACTAAAGAACTAATTTTATAAATGGTTCTTCGTACATCCTTCGAAAGACAATCTTTGAGGGCTACAAGGAGCACAAATTGTAAAAAATTGTGCCAATCCTGAGACTTGAGCCCTCCAAGATTGTCCTTTCGTGTGAAAGCAGTCTTTAGACACCTCATGCATCCAGTAGGTGTCTGAAACTTTGAAATTGTTTTCTTCATTTGTTGCTCTTCCATCCTGCGAAGCACCCAAGGAGCTCTTGGTAACGATACTGTTCCATTGGGCTTAGTAATTTCCCACAACTCTCGCATATGACCTCGCTCTTCTAAGTCCTCCCTTTGTGCATTGCTTTCTTTCTAACCGATCAAAGTCTTCCAAAGAATCTCTCCCACATTCTTAAAAATATGCATTGAGTCTACCAAATGATTGATCAATAATTCACTCCAATAAGGGAGTTTATGAAAAATGGACAATCGTTTCATGCCAGCGACTGGATTTTCTGAATCCCACAGTTGTTTCTAATCGCTAGCTTTCATTTGGCGTTGCGCTTGTCAACCAATTTGTCCTTCACATAAAACATGTCCATTAGGGTGGTCCACATAAGGGACAAGCATGGTAACCCGAAATCAATAAACTTGCACATTCACCATAACCATGCCAATCATGCATCGTCCACATAAGTATGCCTTGCACTTGCACGTCTTGTCTTCTTATAGGTTGAGACATGTCACACACAGTAATCCCATCCCATAAAATGCCTACTTCTTCCACAAGTGGTGCAAGATATACATCCATGTCTTTTACCTTATACTTACCTGGTACAATAAGAGCTAATAATAAATGACCTTTCTTTGTGGCCAGCCATGGTGGGATGTTATAATTGATCAAACATACAGGCCATGTTCTCCATGAAGAACTGCGTAAACCAAAGGTTCACTCCATCCATAGCTAGGCCTAGACGTATGGACTGAGGCTCACTAGCAAACTCTGGCCACTTACTATCTATGAGCTTCCAAGCATCAGAGTCAACAGGCACTCGCATTACACCATTTGTAGACCTGCTCTTTGTATGCCATGACATTAACTCAGCTATAGATTTGCATCTAAACATGTTCTTAATTTGTGGAATGATAGGAAAGTGGCAAAGAACCTTTCCGAGGATTGCTTCACCTACAAGGTCTTCTCTAAATCTATTTGCTCCACACTTTGGACATACGTGGAGATGCTCATACTCATTCCAAAAGAGGATGCAATCATTTGGACAAGCATGAATCTTAGTACAATCCATTCCAATGGACTGTAAAAGTTTTTTTGCATCTCCACATGTTGGAAGCATGTCATTGCCCTTTGCCAAAAATTGATCTTTAAGAAGCCTGCAATAAGCAATCAAAACGATATTAGTAAATAAAGTTATTTTGATACAACAATGAAAGTTCATTTCAAATCCACTTAGCTGAACAATTCAGTGACACTACTATCTGACCATCCATAAATGGATTGCAGATTGAGCATCGCGAGTGACACACATAGTACAGATATCTTTACTCCATTGTAAAGTGGTAAACAAGCTAGTCTTTGCATGTTATCATATTCTTCATCAACTTCTGATCGTGGAAATTATGTTGTGTCCATGAAACTCTGGACATCTTCTCCACCATCATGATCTTCATCCATCTCATAAAAGGCTTCAAGCATCTCTATTAGTACTTGCTTGTACATCTAAGTCCTTTTTTGTTCTCTTTTGTCCACGAGAGGTTACCGGTGCAATGTCGTTCGGGTCTATCTGCTCACCTGGGAGACCATGCGAATGGTAGCATAGATTTTCTAGTCGACTTTTATCAAAGGATCCATACTCTCTATGTGCAATACAAATCCGTCATTTTTGATAAATTTGATACTTGCACTGAGTGCAAGGACATGCCATTCTCTCCTCCGGATCCAAACTAGCCATCTGATATAATATGGACATTTTAGAACTTTTTTTTTTATTAAACCTAAAAATCGTACTCCTAAAGACTTAAACCTGAATACTAAAACCTAAATACTTAAACGCCTAAAAAAACCTAAAACCCTAATCCTAAAATCCTAATACTATTTTATATATATTTAATCCTATTCTTTATTAATCCTATTTTTATATATTTAATTATATATATTTAATTAAATTATTTAAAACACTAGCTCTTTTTATATTTATTTATCTATATAATTATCCTATTATATATATATATGTATATATATATATATATATATATTTATATATTCATATTTTTTCCTTAATTGTTTTCTATATTTTCTCTTATATAAATTTAATTCAGTTATATATATGTCTAAACCCTAAAACCCTAAACTTGAAGATCTATGTAGGTGTTAAAACCTTAAAACCCTAATAAAAAAGACCTAGACCTAAAACATGTATATATGTGTATACATGTGTATATATATGTGTATGTGTATATATACGTGTATATAGATAGGTGTATAAGTATATGTGTATGTGTATGTGTATATATATTTACTATGATTAAAATTAAACTTATTTTTATATATTTAATCATATATATTTAATTTATTTATTTAAATCACTAGTTCTTATCGTATTTATTTATCTATATAATAATCCTATATATATATATATATATATATATATATATATATATATATATATATATATATATATATATATATATATATATATATATATATATATATATATATATATATATATATATATATATATATATATATATATATATATATATATTCAGATTTTTTTCTTAATTAATCTTAATTTTATATATTTAATTATATATATTTTATTATTTTTATTTAAAAAGCTAGATATTTTTATATTTATTTATCTATATAATTATCTATTTTATATGTATATTTATTTATATATTCAGATTTTTCCTTAATTTTTTTCTATATTTTCTCTTCATATGCCTAAACCCTAAAACCCTAATCTTAAAGATCTAGACCTAAAAAATGTATATTTTTGTATGCATGTGTATATACATGTATATATGTATGTGTATGTGTGTATATATGTTATGTAGGTGTTAAAGCCTTAAAACCTTAATAAAAAAGACCTAGACTTAAAACATGTATATATGTGTATGCATGTGTATATATATGTGTATGTGTAATAAATGTGTATATAGATAGGTGTATAAGTATATGTGTGTATGTGTATGTGTATATATATTTACTCTGATTAAAATGATTAAAATTAAACCTATTTTTATATATTTAATCATATATATTTAATTAATTTATTTAAATCACTAGTTCTTATCACATTTATTTATCTATATAATTATTCTATTTTATATATATATATATATATATATATATATATATATATATATATATATATATATATATATTATATTCAGATTTTTTTCTTAATTAATCTTATTTTTATATATTTAATTATATTTAATTAAATTATTTAAAAACTAGTTCTTTTTATATTTATTTATCTATTAATTATCCTATTTTATATGTATATTTATTTATATATTCATATTTTTTTCTTAATGTTTTTCTAATTAGAAAGAGCTAAACCTGAAATACTAAAACCTAAAGACTTAAACCTGAAATACTAAAACGTAAATACTTAAACACCTAAAAAAACCTAAACCCCTAATCCTAAAACCCTAGTCCTATTTTATATTATGTTTATTTATATATTCATATTTTTTTCTATATTTTTTCTTATTTCGTATTTTGTTCTATATTTTTTTCTTAATATAAATGTAATTGAATTATATGTATGCCTAAACCCTAAAACCCTAATCTTAAAGATCTAGAACTAAAATATGTATATTTCTGTATGCATGTGTATATACATGTATATATGTATTATATGTGTATGTGTATGTGTGTATATATGTTATGTAGGTGTTAAAACCCTAAAACCCTAATTAGAAAGAGTTAAACCTAAAATACTAAAACCTAAAGACTTAAACCTGAAATACTAAAACCTAAATACTTAAACACCTAAAAAAACCTAAACCCCTAATCTTAAAACCCTAATCCTATTTTATATATATGTTTATTTATATATTCAAATTTTTTTCTTATTTTTTTTCTATATTTTTTTCTTAATATAAATGTAATTGAATTATATGTATGTCTAAACCCTAAAACCCTAAGATTAAATATCTAGACCTAAAATATGTATATTTCTGTATGCATGTGTATATACATGTATATATGTCTTATATGTGTATGTGTATGTGTGCATATATGTTATGCATGTGAAAAAACCCTAAAACCCTAATCGAAAAGACCTAGACCTAAAACATGTGTGTATGTGTATGCATGTGTATATATATGTGTATGTGTATATATATGTGTACGTGTATATATATGTGTATAAGTATATGTGTATGTATGTGTAAATAGCCTAAAAACCCTAATCCTATTTTTATATATTTGATGTAAGAAAAAACTTTAAAATCAAAATTTTATATATTTAATTAAAACACTAGCTTATGTGTGTGTATATGTGTGCATGTGTGTATGTATGTGTGTGTGTGAATGTATGCATGTGTGTATATGTGTATGTGTGTCTATGTATGCATGTGTGAGTATATGCATATGTGTGTGTATGTATGCATGTGTGTATGCATTCATGTGTGTGTGTGTGCATGCATGTGTGTATGTATGTGTGTGTGTGTGAGGTATGCATGCATGTGTGTATATGTGTGTGTATATATGCATGCATGTGTGTATATGTGTGTATGTATGCATGTGTGTACATATGTGTGTGTATGTATGCATGTGTGTACATATGTGTGTGTATGTATGCATGTGTGTACATGTGTGTGTGTATGTATGCATGTGCGTACATATGTGTGTGTGTATGTATGCATGTGTGTACATATTTGGGTGTATGTATGCATGTGTGTACATGTGTGTGTGTATGTATGCGTGTGTGTATATGTGTATGTGTGTGTATGTATGCATGCATGTGTGTATATTTGTATGTGTGTGTATGTATGCATGTGTGTACATATGTGTGTGTATGTATGCATATGTGTACATATGTGTGTGTACGTATGCATGTGTGTACATGTGTGTGTGTATGTATGCATGTGTGTATATGTGTATGTGTATGTATGTATGCATGCATGTGTGTATATTTGTATGTGTGTGTATGTATGCATGCATGTGTATATGTGTGTATGTATGTGTGTATGTATGCATGCATGTGTATATGTGTGTATGTATGTGTGTATGCATATGTGTATATGTGTGTGTGTATGTATGTGTATGCATGTGTGTGTGTATGTATGCATGTGTGTATATGTGTATATGTGTGTATGCATGCATGTGTGTATATGTGTGTGTATGTATGCATGCATGTGTGTATATGTGTGTATGTATGTGTGTGTGTTTGTATGTGTGTATATGTGTGTGTATGTATGTGTGTATGCATGTGTGTGTGTATGTGTATGTATGCATTTGTGTATATATGTGTGTGTGTATGTATGCATGTGTGTATATTTGTATGTGTGTGTATGCATGCATGTGTGTATATGTGTGTGTATGTAAGCATGCATGTGTGTACATGTATATGTATATGTATGCATGTGTAGATGTGTAGATGTGTGTGTGTGTGTATGCTCTATCTTCCTATCTCTATCGTCCACTCTTTCATCTCTCTTTATCTTTCACTCTCTCTCTCTTTATCTCTCTATATCCCTATTCTCTCTCTCTTTTTCTTTTCTCTCTCTCTTTCTCTCTCTATCTCTCTCATCTCTCAAAAAAATCGCTTACAACTATGTCCCTCTTTTGGATCGTTGTCGTCAAAGCATAGTGTATGTCGTCTATCGTCGAATTCCAAAGAATCGACGCCAAAGAACTTCTGCAAAATCAAAGAGAAGAGAAATTATAAGACCTAAAGCATAGAGAAAGACAAAGGCTAAGAGTACACGCACCACTTACCAAGATGTGAGATCTAAGCAGAGAGAGAGAGTGTGTGTGTGTGGAGAGAGAGAGATCTCTGTGTGTGTGTGTGCACAAGACAATGCAGGCCGCAATTCGGTTCACGTGTGCAAGTTCGACAGAAGACAACCAGTACTCAAACACGCGCAAAAATGTTCAGTTTCGCTCTCGGGTTCCTGATATGTTTAAAACTCCGCCTCGGTATGGGCATCGATAACTTCTAGTAAATTACCGATGCTTATACTGACATCCATACCGATGCCTATACCGGTGGTCGCGACACATGCTGACGACCCATTTTAAACGTTCATACCGACGGTCACTTGACCGTTGGTATCTTTAAGTGGACTTTTCCAATGTTTATACTGACGCCGAGAGTGACCGTCGGTATAGGCAGCATCGGTATGCCCCTTATATGTTGTAGGGACCATTTGAGAGATAATTAATTGTACATCTATCATCAACAAATTTGACAACCAAGCCAACCTTGGCTAATGCTAAAATTGATAACATATTTTTGTTGATCCCTGGCATATATAAGGCATATAAAAATGTGACAGCACTTCCATTAACAGTAGCTAGAATGATCTTTCCAACTCCCATTATAGGTTAAGAGGAGTTGTTAGCACACATAATAGTATTCCCTGTAGGGGCACACTCAAGTGAAGTAAGGAAACTACACTGCAAGGTAATACATTTGGTTGTGCCACTATCAAAGTACCAAAGATGTGATTCTACTACAAACATACACTAATCATGAGAATATGTGTCATAGTTACAAACAATAGTAAATGTCCATTCTCCATTCCAAAAAAAAATAGTAGACTCTATTTTAAGTGAAGAGGCCTCTGTAATAATCATTATAGCCTCTTTCTGCTTTGCCCCCTTTATAGCCACTTTAGGACAACTCTTTATGACATGATCATTTACTTAGATTACTTGCAAAATTGTTTTTGCTTTTCTGTTTTCTGTCATCTTTGTCTTCCTTGTTTGATTGTGCAACATTAGCAAATTTTTGCTTACTAACAGCTCCATTTACGTTTTTCCTTTTGACTATCTAAGAAACCTTGATTTACAACACACATAATTGAAATGTTTTGCTTGGATCGGTCTTCATGCAAGAGAATGGAGACTAACTCCTCAAATGCAGAAGCAAAACCTTGATATGACTCCACAAGATCGTTAAGAACACTCTACACAAGTGAACTATTTGGTAGAACATCATCAACAAAAATCAAATGCTCCTTCAAATATTTGATCTTTTTTGAAAAAATATCCTTTGATTATCCTTTGTCGGAACGGTTGAAAAAGAAATTCACTTGTAGGTACACATTCCAATCAAATGAGATGGGGAAAGGGAAGAATAGATAAATCATGTAGTTGGTGAAGTCTATGATGAATAAAATGAATATGCCTAATTGTTTTTAGGCTGATGTGGTGGCTGAGAATGTTTATTTGATGAAGGCACCCCCAACATCTAGCATACACTCAAGGGCACATTATGAAGCTCAAACAAGTCAAAGACCTTATCTATTCCGTCTAAGAATTTTTTTTATGTACTTTATGTCAGGAGGAAGGAGATAAGGAACAGAGCTCACACACACACACACACAATCAAAGAGAGCACACACATAGATTGAGGCAAGGAAGAATGATCTTCTTCTTCTTCTTCTTCTTCTTCTTCTATTACCTAAAAGGAATGTACAAGAATGACCTAAAGCAAGAATACAACAAGTGCAATATATAAAGAACAGTACATAGGGAAAAACCTAATGTCCACGAATGAGTGAACTGGCAAGAAACAAATGTGCCATCAATCTTGGTAGATAAATCTAGTAAGGCTCAATGAAGTATCCCTGATATATATATCGACGTAACCACTATACATGTCAAAGAAATGAAAAACTGATACGTGTCATCCTAGAACATCACATGTTGAGCTTGATATCTCAACACTCCCCCTTAAACTCAATGTCATGTCTTGTAATCCAAGCATCCTTCAAAACCTCTTCAGCTTCTCTGCTCCAAGTGCTTTAGTAAAGATATGAACAACCTCATTTGTCCTCACATAAACAAGATCAATATCACTTGCTAATACCTTCTCTCTGATGAAGTGATAATGTACCTTGATATACTTCATTCTAGCATGAAAAACAGGATTTTGTGCTAACTGAATGCTGTTAAGATTATCACAATAGATGGTGATAGAATTTTACACTTCCACACCTAAATCTGCAAGTAGCATCTCTAGCCATGATGCCTCACATGCTACCATTGCAACACCTCTATACTCAGCCTCTGTACTGGACAAAGAAACAGTGGGTTGCTTCTTACTACTCCATGGAATAGCTACACTTCCACGTGAGAATAAAAAGCCACTAGTAGATCTTCTATCTAGAATACTACTAGCCCAATCTGTATCGGTGTATCTATGAACCTACAATTCTGTACTAGCTTCATAAAACAATGCATAATCCAAAGTAGCACTCACATAACATAGAGTGTGCCTCACAGCATCTAGACGTGGCTTCTTGGGAACCTGCATAAATTGACTTTCAAGTCCAACAATGTACCTTAGATCAGGCCTTGTAATTGTGAGAAGTATCAAAATTCCCACAATTTTCTTGTGCAAGTAGCATTTTCCAATGCTTCACGTGATGTAAGATCCAACTTCAAATTCTGATCTAGTGGCATAGAAATTGGCTTACAATCAACCATACCATACTTTTGTAGCATACTCAAGGAATATTGCCTTTGTGACATCCATATACCTATTTTTGTATGTATAAACTCAATACCCAAGAAATAGCATAGCCAACCAAGACCTTTCATGTCAAATTCCTACATAAGAAGTTGTTTTACCTCTTTAATACTTTCTTCATTGTCACCACCTACAATCAAGTCATCAACATAAATAGGCACAATTGTGATGCCATCATCACCCTTCCTTGCATATAATGAATGATCTGCATAACACAGAGAAAACCTAATAGTGGTTAAGTAAATGGAAATCCTTGCATGCCATGCATTTGGAGCTTGCTTAAGCCCATACATAGCCTTTTGCAACCTGCAAGCATAGTCTAGGTGCTTTGAATCTTCATATCCTTGTTGTTGGTCCATGTATACTTCTTCCTGTAATTACTCACCATGTAGGAACACATTCTTCACATCCATCTGATGCAATGTCCATCCTTTTGCTATAGCTAATGCAATAGGTATTTTGATAGTAGACATTTTACCTATAGGGCTGAATGTTTCCTCATAAGCCATATGTCTGTGCATATCCTTTTGCCACCAATCATGCTTTGTACCTACTTATGCTACCATTAGCATTGTGTTTTACCTTGTAAACCCATTGCATCTTCAAAATAAGAAGGTTAAGCCTTTCTTATTACCTTTGTCATGTAAGCACAATGATGAGCCATGTAACTATCATATGTCACTCATTACACTGAATTCCACATCCTCCCAGATCTTCTTGGTCCTGGGTCACTTCTCCTTGTATCATCTACATGTGCCTTTCTTACTCGTGGAGCCTCCACAGAGGGCAATCCAATTAGTTCCTCATCAAGGCTCTTTTCTGAAGTGCTTGAATCTCCATCAATGTCTTCAAAACTTGTAGATGTTTTACTACCAACAGAAAGCTTTTCTTTATTTTTCTTGGATGTGTTTGAATTTTTTGGACTGAAATTTCCATGCAGTCTTCCACTCCATGGATTTGATTTGGAACTATTGCTTGGTGACACATCTGTTCCACTCAAAACTTGAGATTCTACACTTGATTTTTCAGCATTTTCTTTGTCATTTGATTCTAGATTAAGTCCATGTTTGGCATCTGCATAGAAGCTTCACACTTCATCAAACACCACATCTCTTCTTACCTTCACCTATCGTGTGAGTGGGTTATAACATTTATATCCCTTTTGTTCAAGGGAGTATCCAGTGAAGATACATTTTTTTGCTTTTGGATCAAGCTTTGTCCTCAGCTCATTTGGAACATGTACATATGCAATATAGCCAAAAACTTTCATATGTGATAACTTTGGCTTTTTCCCTATGAACTTCTCTTTAGGTGTAACTTGATGTACAATAATAGTTGGAGTTCTATTCATGATGTATACAACAGTGTGCACATCTTCTCCCCAATAACAATGAGGCATATTCTTCTCATCCATCAAGGCTCTTTCTATTTCTACAATATGTCTATTTTTGCATTCAACAATGCCATTCTGTTGTGGTGTGTACCTACATGAAAACTGACATCGAAGTCCGTGATCTTTTAGAAAGTTGCTGAACTCATTTGACATGTATTCACCTCCTCGATCAGATCTTAATGTTTGAATATACTTCTTTATCCACTTTTTTAAAATTCTGGAAGTGAGTGAACATCTCACCTTTCTCTTTCATGAAATATATCCATACTTTTCGTGTATGTTCATCAATGAAAGTAACATAAAACCTACAACCACCCATAGATGTGGTCTTTGTAGGAACCCAAACATCTATATGTACTATTTCTAGCACATTCTCACCAACATGCTTGTCATACGAAAACGATGCTCTTGACTATTTACCAAATTGACATGCTACACATACCTTTTGCATCTCTACAACCTTGAAATTTGGTAGTCTATTGATAATCTCCTTTGACTACATCAATTTCAAACTCTGCAAATTTGCATGTCCAATTCGTTTGTGCTAGATCTCTATATCAACAATAACTCATGCACCTTTTGCAAACATGGCTGCATTCATCTCAGGAATTTTCACATTTAAGGTCAACATCCTACCAAATTTGTTTCCTTTGTCAATCAATCTTCAATCCCTTTTGTACTCTTCTACATATAGTCCATCAACATTGAGCCTGACTTGTAATCCCCGGTCAACCATTTGTCCAACAGAAACCAGATTCTTTGTTATATTTGGAACATGCCACACATCAGCAAGATGTTTTACCCTCCCGTGCTCCACAAATAATGTTATGTTTCCTATATCCTCGATAGGATGTGATATGCCATCACCTATTTCAATATATCTAGGAACTGACAATTTTTGCAAACTACTAAACCATTCTACATGATTGGTCATGTGATTTGAAGCACCTCAATCAACATACCAAACATTACCATTCGATTTTGAAACATCATTAGACATCGTATTCATCGCAAGATGATTCTCAAGTCTTTGGATCAAAACAGATAACATTGACATTGAACTTGAACCAAAAAACTTTCGATTTTGGTCACTATAGCTGCTCAAAGAAATGAACAATTTTGCTTTGCTAACAATTGGACAAAATCCTTTTGGGAATACCTAACTAACTTAGATAACTAACTTCCATAAGTTATTTCACTCAAAATGATCAACTAGGCAAGGAGAATGATCTTTAGCAAGTCTGGGGTGTATCTTGACTTTTTAGGAGCTGAACATATAGTAGACCAAAGAGCAATATTTCAAAGATTGCTTGAAAATGGATAATACACACTGAGAAATAGCTTTGAGAAGTTCACTGTTCTGAGTAGCAATTGACAGAGCAGAGACAAGAGAACATGCTCAACACGTATGTATTACTGCACATAAAGTATAATAATATTGGCAATAAATGATTGCACAATATGAGGGAAATGATAGAGCTATAGTGTGAGGTCAATACCTAAGTAGAATCCCTCTAAAAACTCTTCCAAATTGAGCTCTATTACACACAACTTTTTGAGTCACTTTTATAGCTAAAGTTGGAGCCAATTTTCCACTTTTGAATTTCCAAATCTACCAAAAGATGTACCTAAAGTTTACAAATTCCTTTCTTATCAATTCTCCACCACAAATCTCGTATTTGATCCTCCAAACCTCACATGAATATAAATATCCTTTTTACATATGTACTTTTACAAGGAGTAAAACCAAACTTTTAGAAGTGGGTATTCATATGCGACTTCATGTGGGTACATAGAAGTGAATGGCTGATTGTCCAAGTATGTAGGCTTGGATCTATTTGCATCAACAACTCCCCCTTAAGCCTAGCATGTTTGGGCTTCAACTTTCCTTAATCTCTTGCAATCCAATCATCATCTTGAACCTATTTAATTTAGTTCCATCCAAAGATTTAGTCAACATATCTGCACATTGTAGGTTTGTAGACACATAGGACAATTGTATGTCCTTGCTAAGTAGCTTCTCTCTCACATAGTGGTAGTGCACTTCAATGTGCTTAGTCCTTGCATCATATATAGGATTAGTAGCCAAATTTAGTGGGCTAGTATTATCTCCAAAGATCATTGGTGTGTATGTATGTAACCCCAAGTCTAAGTAGAGTAGCTTTAACCACATTGCCTCTTGTGTTGCATTTGCTAGGCCCCTATATTTAGCTTTAGTTGAGGACAATGCCACAATTGGTTGTTTCTTTGATGACCATGAAATTTAAATGAGACCCTGCAAAAGATAAGTAGCCAGAGGTGCTCCTTCTATCATCATTTGAGCTAGCCCAATTTGCATGATAGTATAGCTTGATATCCAAGTCAGATGTAAATGGATAAAATAATCCTTCATTTATGGTGCCCTTCAGATACTTTAAGATCCTTTTGGCAACTTCCATGTGAGGTTTTCTTGGTGTATGCATGAATTGACTCAATGTACTTACTCCAAAGCATATATCCACTCTTGTTAGGGTTGCATAATTGAGACTCCCAACAAGACTTTGATAACATGTGATGTCTTCAAGCAGCTCCCCTTCATGAGCACTAAGTTCGTGATTCAACTCCATTTCTCTATCTTGAACTTAGTTAACATGTCATGGATGTACTTTCTCTGAGTAATGAAAACACCAAGATCTGAATATACAAGCTCTAAACCAAAAAAATCAGTCAACAATCCTAGGTCACTGATTTTAAATTCTTCCTTCATCTGAGCTTTGATCTTCTTTATGCCATTGGCATCATTCCTTGTAATGATGATATCATCCACATAAACACATAGATAAATAACCTCTGCATTATTCTTCTTAATGACCAAAGAAATGTCAGCTTTGCTTGATGTAAATTCTCGATCCTTCAAGTATGTAAAAAGCCTATGGTTCCAAGCTCTAGGAGATTGCTTTAAACCATAAAGTGCCTTCCTTAGTTTACATAGATAGTCAAGTTTGTCTTTGTTTTCATATCTTGGTGGATAAGCCATGTAGACCTCTTCAGAGATCCATCCATTAAGAAATGCATGTTTAATATCTAATTGGTACAAGTTCCAATTCTTTGAAGCAACAATACTTACTAAGACTCTGATAGTTGGCATCTTAGCCATTGATGAGAAGGTGTCCTCATAATCCACTCCAAGGGTTTGAGCAAACCCCTTAGCTACTAGCCTTGCTTTATACCTATTGATTTTGCCATCTGAATTCTTTTTCACTTTCTAAATCCACCTGGATCCTATCATCTTCATGGATGGTCTATTGGGAACCAAATCCCAAGTGTTATTCTCTTGAAATGCTTCAATTTCCTCCTGCATAGCTTCTCTCAATTCTTCCTTCTTGTTAGCTTCTTCAAATGTAGATGGTTCCTCTGACATAGACTCTTTAGTCATCTAAATAGAATGCTTGGTGACTAGTGATGTGCCATAGCCATACCTTATAGGTTTCTTGTTTTCCCTTTGAGATATTCTAAGTCCTTGATTGGATGACTCTAGAATGTCTTCCAATTTTTTAATCTTTACTTTGCCCTTGATTTCCAAGCTTTGAATTCTTCTTGTTCTTCATCCTCTAGATTGATATCTTTAGATGTATATGGTTCTTCCTTGGTCAAATTTGGAAAATCATTCTCCAAATCATAGGATAGCTTTATTTTTCCACAATCATTTGCAAACCAAGAGTTATTTTCATCAAATACCACAGCCCTACTAACTGTAAATCCTTTGATAGTGGAATTATATAACCTATATCCTTTTTGATTCTGATCATAGCCAATAAATATGCATCTTTCAGCCTTTGGATCAATATTTTCGCTAATCTGTGAAGGGATGTGTGCATAAGCAATGCACCCAAAGACCTTACAATGGTCCAATGTGGGTCTCCAGCCATTCCATGCTTCATAAGGTGTCATCCCATCCAGAGACTTGGATGGAAGCCTATTAATTAGATAAGTAGCTGTGGAAACAACCTCTACCCATAGATAATTAGGGAGTTTTGTCTCATTCAACATTGATCTTGTAGCCTCTACTATTAACCTATTTCTTGTCTCTGCCAGTCCATTCTGTTCAAGGGTGTACCTTGTTGCAACTTTATGCCTTTGTCTTGTAAGAAGGAGTTAAACTCATGTGAGAAATACTCACCACCTCCATCAGATCTGAGCCTCTTCAAACTTTTACCTGTTTGATTCTCAATCAATGCCAAATACTTCTTGAAACAAGTGAAGATTTCATCTTTATGCTTCATAAAATAAAGTATTGTCCACCTACTATAGTCATCTATAAATGAAACATAATACCTTGACCCTGAAATTGATGGCTCTCTACTAGGACCCCACACATCTATGTGTACAAGCTCCAAGTAATCGTCATACATGTATCCTCTTTTGTTGAATGGTTGCCTATGTGACTTGCCAAATTGGCATGCTCCACATTTGTAAATCATGTGTTGCTTGGAAACATTTGGGATGCCAATCACACTCTGATCCTTGCATATTTGCTTCCATGTCCTTTCACCTATATGACCTAGTCTCTTATGCCATATCTCCAATTCTGAGAAAATTGGGTCCTTATAATTGAAGAGAGCAATGTTTCTTCTATCTTCAACTTCAAAAGGTAAAAATTCTACTAGATTTCTCACCTTTTGCAATCCTTTTGAAGCCTTGTTGAGGGTGCTTCACATATGCTCAATGTCTTGTGAATCTAACCTATAACCTATAAACATAATGCCGACCTAGGCATTCATAACAAAGGCCCTCACAACGAGCCTTTTCTTTTTGTTGCTGTGTCAAACTGGATCTCTGAAAAGCTATATCTGCCATGGATGCACTTACTTTTCTCTTCCCACAACTCGAAGTCTGAATGACATTCATTTGTCTTTTAGATGTTGGAACTGAAGCTAAAGGCTTCTTGAATCTTGTCCAAGTATTCTTTTGTCTAGAAGGCTGCAATCAAGAGTGTCGCCCATCCTCCAACACCAAAGAAAGTTCTACTGCCTCATTTAGGGTGTGGCAGTGCTCCTTACACACAAGTGGACGCAACATCCTCCTAAGCCCAAGAACAAATTTATGCACCTGAAGAAAATCAAGCACTTGATCTAGAATCTTCAACAAGATTTCCCTATATTTGTCTGCATACTCCTGCACTAAAAGGTGTCTCTGCTATAGGAAAAACCATGCATCTAGAGCCCTACTACGCTCATGTAGAGGAACAAAATTATTGTAAAATATAACTTTCAATTCTGCCCAAGTGGCTAGTTCTACCTTATCTTGGTTTTTTTTCCTCCACCACCAATGAGCAACAACCATCAAACTGTAAGTGGCATGGTGTATTTTCTCTTTTTCATCCTCAATATTACAAAGCCGAAAACACTTTTCCCACTTACTTATGCATTGCTCCACCGCATCTACCGTCTTGGCACTAACTTGTCTGTGGTACTTAGGTGGATTTAAATCTTTCACTTTCCATCTGAGATCTCTACCAGAAGAAGCCCCCACATCTGTCAATGGTATTTGTGAGCTAGATGGTTCTGTAGATGGAAGTTCCACCTACATAGGCGTGTAAATGGGTGGCACCTCTGGTTTATTAATTGCTTGGAGGATCTTCTGAAGGCTATCCTCCATGCCTCTAACTTTAGCATTGAGATTCGTAATCTCCGTAGTATAAGGTTGCTCAAGCTCGACCTCTTCCATGGGAGTTACAACCTCATCGGGATTCATTCTAAAAAGAATAACATAGAACAACTTATAAGTCATGTGAATGCAAAAAGGTAATACCAAATGAATGATATTCCTAATCGATTGGTTGCTCATGTAAAACATGAATTAGAAGATGTACTCTAGATCGTCTCTCAATCCCATACATTGATGACACAACAAAACCCAAGTCCTATACAAGTCTACATGATGACAATACAAGCAACGGCCAATTCCTAAAATACATCCGACGATAAGCGCCAAGTATAAGCTATACAAACTAATAAAGTTCCAAAAAATGCTAATAAATGATCCTATACAAATTATCAATCTATTACATGTTAAATCCAAGTGATTTTTCTCTAAAAGTTACAATTTAAAGTCTTTGATAACTTCCTCTAACTTCTTATGTCAAGAATATGCCAAGAAGTGCAGTACCTGCAAAAAAGCCAGAACATTAGAAATACTTAAATATATCAAAAAATAATGATTTTTGATATACCCATAGCCTTGGAAGTTAGCTTTCACCTCCAAGTGAAGTCAAATGAATTAGATCTATGATCATGAATTTATGACCAAAACTCTGCAAACCTATACCTATGTACAGGAGGTCCTGGGAGTGAGACATAGCTCCCACGATCCACTGAATAGACCTACCACATGAACTCCGAATTCAGTGAAATTTGGTTCCTTGGAACAAAATCTAAGCATCTATTTGTACACCAAGTCTCACTTGAATATCACTCTCCAACTGAGAGAAACAAGAAAAATAGTGTCTGTAATACCTGCACATTTTTCACTACTCAAAAATTAGACTAGAGGAAAGATTATAATCATAGAATCCCCAAATGAATTCCAAATGACTTCAACTTTGGTGAGAATGCAGATGGAATAGCTAAAAATCATGTAGAAAAGATTTTTCCCTAATTGGACATTTAATGAAAGAGAAATGGCATAATCACCAGACCTCTATGCACTTCTCTGGCGAGTCCTCGCGAGAGGGACCAGAGAGCTAAAATAGCCTTTACACTGCTCACAACGTATCCAAACCATATGAACTTTATATATGTCTATTGGAACACAATGCTACTGCACATATCCAAATTTCATATCATTTGGACAAGTGGTGTCAGAGAACCACCCACGTTTTTGCACACCTCCAGCAAATTTCCAGAGAAAATTCCATGCACGATGACCAAAAAGAATTTGATTTTTATCTAAACTCATAACTCCAAATGTAATGCAATTTGGAGACAAACAATTAAAATAGGTAAGCTTTAAAAACCAATAAAAAGCTCTCCAAATGCATATTTCCATAAAGAGATATGACTCTAACAAGACACCCCTGTCTACATTCCAGAGGGTGTTCCAAGAGACAATAGTTCTGAAGTATTGGAATCGTTTGACCTACTAAAATAACTCCACAAAACATAAAAATTGGTGAGTAGGTTAAAAAATATATTATGTACCGTCATACAAGTTTTCATGGGAATTGGAGCTTCCTACATGACTTTACGATTATCACAACATGCACCAGTACCATTTTAAGTTGCACAAACAACAAATTAAAGATACTTTCATGCTTTTTGCTATGCATTTGAGCTAAATCACCTATACTAAAACCATATAATGAAGTGATATGCATAAATATGGTTTCATCAGTAATAAAAAAGATTCATGTGCAACAAATCATTCATCATGAATTTATTTATTTACAACAAGCAAATTATGCATTGGTTCTAGCTCTAATAAAACACACATAGAAAATTCTAAATGCTTAAATCAATAGAACTATATATATATATATATATATATATATATATATATATATATATATATATATATATATATATATATATATATATATATATATATATATATATATATATATATATATATATTGATTATTAGGACAAACATCTATTAAAGTTGCAGGTCTTGTCAGACTGATATGCTATTGCGCCGTAGGATCTCTCAATCAGGCAATGAATCTTCTCTTCAATGTCTTATCGTTCGGGGCATTCGCGCCCATCTTTCTTACCAAGGTTTCCATTCTCTGAATGTAGTTATCAATGCTCTCATTGACTCCCTGTCGTAGATAATCCATATGTTGGGCCAATCTATCTTGGAAGCCTTGTCGTCGAAACTTTGCCAAGAAGGCTTCCTTGAGCATCTGATAAGTTCCACGCTCTTGTGGTATCAAATTCCCATACCAGTTGGCTACCTCATCACGGAGAGTAGCCGAAAAAATCCTCAATCTTTGACCCCCATCAACTACCTCGTTGGCCTCGCAAGTAACCTCAAACAGCTGGATAAAACTATCTGGATCCTCATCCCAAGCACCTGAGAACTTGGTGAAGTCCCCCAAATGAACCGAAATCTGCTGAGCCATTTCAAACAGAGGTGTGATGTCAATATCACTTCGATCCCAGAAATTTAGTGCACGTGGCCTAAGGATCCCTCCTTCAAACTTTTGCACTTGATTCGCAACTCTCCTACGAGAGTACACGTTTTTGGCAGATTTCTTCGAACTAGTCGAGGTCGACTCACCTTGCGACTCCCACCTCTTCCTTTCTCTTTCAAGGGCTCTTCTCTGAGCGTGCTCTTCTCTTTGCGTTTGCGTTCCTCCTGAGGATGACCTCCCCTCGCTCATGTACTAGATCCGGGGTCCGCAAGCTCGGCCAACATGTGGCGCTAGGCGAACCTATGGCACTCTCTTATAGAGGCATACCAAGCTTTTCCCGGCAGACGCACCAAAATGATAACCCTCTTAGTCCAAGGGAAAGTGCCTACACACAATGATATTTTGCCCAAACCTTCAGATACTAGGTCAATTTTGGTCTCCCTAAGTTCACAATCTCACTCCAAAGTATTGAGGGAGGATACGGGAAAATACATGCACAAAGGGGTATCCAACTCTAGTGGTTTCCTCTCAAGACCACTCGCTTTCCTTGCTCACACCTTTCGAGTCCACTTAGTTCCTCGTTCTCTCTTTCACTTGCTCTTCCCCACTTTATCCTTCCCTTATTACTAACTTCTCATTCTCATGCATTACTTCATACTCCCTCACCTACACTCCTCTTTTCCCCTCTTTCACACACCCTCTCATGCACATGCACACTCACACACCCACTCACTCATATCCCCACCTGCTTTGTACACACACCCACTCTCTTATGCACTCATATGCTCACACCTATAGCACACACGCACTTGCACACATCTACACACACACACAACCCACAATTCATATACACCACAAGCATTAACTCACAAGAAGCTCTGCAATTGAGTTTCTATCACTTTGGGAAGTGATGGGCAAACTCAACCATAATGAAGCCTATCACAAAATGCAAAGAAGAGATGAAAAACTAAAGAAAATGCATTCATGATAGGGTATACACACCTATCAACTAGTCACAACTCAGATGAAAAATCCATGCGTATGCATAGTTGTTAGGAAAGACACACTTATAGACTAGCCAAAAGTTAGATGAAGATTCCATGAGTGGAATATGCATGTCCTCTATTATGACAAACATACATACCAAGATCAATCTAGGCAAAGCCCAAATTCAACCCAAACGGAAAGTGCAACTATAAACTCATGGTAGTCAACCACAAGGCTATATAGTCATTAGCTCCATCATGCATAGATTCTAGTAAATACTATGACATTTCCACTAAAGTCAATAGTGCCGAGGGTGCTTTGTCTTAGCAGAATGTAATCAAACCCGTTTCACATCCAAGAGCGACACATATATTATGACCAAGGGAGCACTTTTCGTTTGTTTATGAAATTACATGCAAGGAACGATGGTACCCTATTGAAGTAAAAAACTGCACACATTGTATGCCACTCACAATCCATTGTTTGTTAGACTCGTTCTTCTGTATGGTTTTGTTGAGAGAGCATCGCTAAACAAAATCTCTAGCATTTAACAGTGAGCATGGACCCAAAGATAGCTATACGGATTTAAATAGACTCCCAAGAATAAATACACAAGTGCAGTTTGCAATGTATACAGTCACACATATGCGATATCAACGTAAAATCTCACTTCGATATTGCATCAAATCTTCCTAAAAAATAATCATATGATGAATTGAGAGGGGCACTGAGAGAAGACAAAGAGGGAGTGTTGCCTGTGAGTGCAGCCTTGAACAAGTTCCCCCCCCCCCCTGTGCTGTACAATTCTCATTGATGGAGAAGTTACATTGTACTTTCCTTTCTCTACCTTAAGCCTTAGCAACCTTTCATCTTTGCCACATGTCAGATCCTTCTCAAGCTCGCCAGCAAACATTAATGCATAGCCACCAAAGTTGCTTTTCTAAGGATACTTAGCATTGAGCGCCAATGAAGCAATGTGCAGTTTCAAGAAACAAACAATTGAACATACAAACACCCTCAACAGTTCAAGTTCACTGACCTATGGCACCCTCTGCTATCACTTCTGCCCAAGCACGCCTCTTACTACTTTGTTCCTTCTCCGCTCCCTTGATCACTTATCTGACCCAGTAGACGACCATCTCCCCTTTTTCCTGTGGCAGAAAAACAGAAGAAACCAGCACCAGCAAAGCGAAGTCCCCCTTTTGAGACAGGTTCTCCCCTTCCTCCCTCAATGCCGCACCTCGTCGATGCCTTCTTGAGCAATATGTGCAGAGCATAGACAACCCCCCCTTCTTCCTGTTCTGCTGGCTATTCTTCAGTCAACCATGGACCGCAATGATACTTGCCCCTCTCAGAAAAATGATTTGCTTACCGATGCCTCCCTCCCAGTGTTCAGAGCAAAGAGTCTGTCACACCCCCCTATTCCTGCACAAAAATGAAGAAGAAAAAAATGCGAACCCTCCTGTCTATATATTGAAAAAGACCTCCAGCTGGTCTGCTGTTCCTCGAAAGGAGCCTCCCCGTGCTCCTCCTCCACTCGTGTGTATTGAAGGAGCATGACCCTCCTGTTTACTTCTCTTCCTGACAAATCTGACAGAGGGTACCAGACTGCCGCCCCCCAAGTCCCCAAAAACAGATGCGAAGACTCCCCTCGACTACAGACAATACCCCCTTTTTCGTGGCCAGATAAAACAGTAGTTGCCCCCCTTTTTCACCTTGTATTGAGCAGCTCTCTTGTTCGCCACACCTGCTCATGGAAGTAGCGGGGCCACTCGACAAACACACCTCCTCCTTCTTCTATTTCCACTCAGTGAGTAAAACAAAACCGAGAGAGAAATGTCAGGCCGCTGTTATGAAACTAAGACCACCAAAATGAATTCTTTTTCTTGCGCTTGGACTAACAGAGCATTTATGTGAGGTGTGTGTGCTCAGCTAACCGCAGATGGCCATCCAACCACTAATTCATCTATTGTTAATTCACCAAAACAGATCGCAACTGAATTTTTCTCTTTCAGCCAAGATGGTATCCACATAAGCTCACATATGGTCACTTGATGTGGATAAGAATCTAAGAGATCAACAACTCTTAGGACATTTTTATAGATACGGCATTTGTCATCGCATTCATATCACATCCTTTTTTCTACAGGCATTTTTATGACTGACAAGAAACCACATTTAGCAGCCAGATGTAAAGGTAGAAACACCATCTGTTGTGCAAACCCAAAATTCAATATCTGCCTCAGCCTCTATAAGGACCTCAACTACAGAAGCATTTCCACAGAGTATAGCATGGCACCAAAGTGAACGACCCATTTGCAAAGAGTTGGTTAAAACATATTCAAGGAGCATACACAATATTGTTCTTGTAGCTTCCCATTACTCCACAACACACCATATTGCAGTTTGGGGTTCTGCCATTCCAACATCCACTCTCAATGGCCTCAACTCCCTCCTCGATGTCATCCACGCTTTTCAGCATCGAAGTACTCGGCTCACTCTTCCTCTTGAACCATCTTCTCTTCTTCTCTACCTTAAGATTTGTGGCCTTTTTGCCCTTTTTGTGTTTGCCACAATCCTGTGATGAACTTTATGCACATACCATGAATCAGATAAGCGAGCACACAGTTTAAGTACAGAAAAGTACATTATATTGTTGGGCTGTGTGCCCTCTAGCTCCATCTGTTCATATAGCTTGAGAATCTACTGAGCATATTCAACACTTGCTTGTGTAAAAGCTACAACCATTGATGTCCATGTAACAACATCCCAGTGTGGAAGCCTGTCAAACACCTCGTATGCCTTTTCTAGCATCCCCTATTTCCCATTGCCCAATCAAAACCAATATCAGGGGGGGCATAAAAGCCATGAGCTAAAAGGTCCACTCGCTCTAGGTGGCAAGCATTCGCAAGCTGAGCAAATGATATTGATGAATGCCTCTCTCTAACAGGCTGCATGTGAGCTTTGATCTGCTCAAAACGAGTGATTACATCCTAAACATGCTCATAATTACCATAGCCCAAAATCCAACCCTTGACAATGTTCCTCTCTGACCAAGAAATTGTCATGTAGTTGCAAATACCTCTCTTCAACCATTTGATCAATTCTTCAAGTACTCCAATCAAACAAATTCCCCTGCCAAATACAAACATATTAGTGCATAAAAACCAACCATTTCCTGAGCTAATAAGCCTCCACTGATTCCTTTGTAGGAATAAAGTGTGCCATTTTCCTCAAACGATCAACCACTACAAGAATAGCATTCTTCTATCGTGGTGTTCTAGGTAAACCCATTATGAAGTCCATGGAAATACTATCCCAACAATACTGTGGTATCTCCAATGGTTGTAGCAGGCTTGGAGAACAAATCCTCTCTGCTTTATTCACCTGATATTTAAAAGATTGACTTACATAATTGTTTACATCTTTGAACATCTTAGGCCATCAAAAAGTACGTCTGCTCCACGTGAAAATTTTAGAATGCTTGAACTTTATCATTTTGTGATAAATTGTTGATTATAGACTGACAATAATCATCTTCAATCTGTGAATCTTTGATCTCTTGGATTAAATCACTATCAAGAACTATGAAGCTAATCTGATGCAAAATACGAGATAATGCATCTGCAATTGTATTCATTTTTCCTTTTCTATATAGAATTTCCATATGAAATTCTTGCATAAACTCAACCCATCTAGCCTGTCTCCCCCGAAGATCAGGCTGAGAACAGAAATACTTCAATATGTGATGATCTGTGTATACTTTAAAAGTTGCACCATATAGATAGTGTCTCCAAATCTTCAAAGCATGAAATATTGAATATAATTCTTGATCATGGACAGGCCAGTTTCTCTGAGTTGGAGAAAGTTTCTAACTTTCAAAAGCTACTGGTCTGCCATCTTCAATCAAAACTTCACCAACTGCGATGCCACTAGCATCGGTTTCTATTTCAAAAGGTTTTTAGGGATCTACCACCAATAAAATTGGGGCACGTGAAACTCCTTGTTTCAATGTGTCAAAAGCTTTCTGTTGTACACTAGTCCAAACAAATTTTTGATTATTCTATAACAAGTCCGTCAATGGTGCAGTTATGTGCGAATAGTTGGCAATGAATTTCATATAGAAGCCAGATAATTCTAAGAATGATCGCAACTGGCGCTCATTCCGAGGAATCCACCAACCAAGGATGATAGAAACTTTCCGTGGATCCATTCTAATTCCAGTTGTAGAAATTATATGTCCTAAGTACTCAACCTCAGATAAACATAGCTGTGTCTTCACTGGGTTGACGTACAAAGTATTGTCATCCAACATTTGAAAAACTGTACGCAAATGACATTCATGTTCTTCCAAGCTTTTACTATAAACCAACAGATCATCTACAAAATCAACCACAAACTGACCAATAAAAGGACGAAAAATATAATTCATGAGCATCATAAAAGTAGCTGGTGCATTAGTTAAACCAAAAGGCATTACAAGATACTCATAATGACCAAATCTAGTACGAAAAGCTATTTTATGTACATCATCGTCCTTGACTCTTATTTGATGATAACCACTTTTTAAGTCTATTTTACTATATACAATAGCACCTCCTAGTGCATCCAAAATATCATCAATGCGAGGCATCCGAAGTCTGTGTTTTATTGTAACTTTATTTAATTCTCTAAAGTCTATACACATCCTGAAACATCCATCCTTTTTGGCACTGGGGCGGCAAAAGATGAATAACTGGATCTAATGAGTCCTTTGTCAAGATACTCCTCGATAGTACGATGTACTTTTGCCTCCTCTTGTAGACTCATTCGATACGGCTGTCTGGCCGGTGGATGAGCTCTTGGTACTAGCTGAATCCTACGCTCCACTTTTCTACGAGGCGGAAGACCTGAAGGTAACTCTGAAAGAAACAAGTGGTGGAATTTAGTTTTCATTCTAGAAGCTAGTTGAGCTTCCAGATTAGTTTGAATCTGTAAACTTAACAACTCTTTATGCTCAAAATATAAGAAATACAAATACTTACACTCTGCTTTTACCATCGGAGAGGTAGATGCTCATCTATACACCTTGAGGTCCGGCTGTCCATGGATAATAATGTGGTGACCATTATGATTGAACTGATATATGTGAGTCTGAAAATTAATAGTCTGCGTCTTACTTGCATGCCACTGTTTACTTAGGACGAGATCAAATCTAGCCAACCTGGCGATCTCAAAATCTAGCTCATCTCTATAAGTCTGTATCTGGACTGGTAATCCAACAACTCGTCGATCCTAGATCTCAGATCCCTTCCCATCTGCCAATTCTACCCTATAGGTGTATGCAAATGGATAGTTTTCAACTTTAGTTTCTTGACCAAGGATAGGTTAATAACATTATGTGTGGATCGTGTATCAAATAGAACTTTAACGAGATGTCCATGAACTTCCCCACTCATGACAATCAACTCGGTGTCTGGAAACTGATAGGCTTTCTGAGCAACTAGGGATAACACCACATCTGGAACATTCTTAACCTTCTTAGTCACTGTTATATTTAAAATGGGTTGTTTATCTTTAGATGGAGGATCCATCTCAGTGTCTATAGCTAGAAGATCAAAATCCGAAGGAGATGATGGAGTGGATGGCGAGGACTGCTACCTCTCCACTACCATCGCTGCAGATATCTTCTTTTTCTTCTTAGGACACATCCTATAAGCATGCCGACCTAGGCATTCATAACAAAGGCCCTCACGGCGAGCCTTTTCTTTCTGTTGTTGTGTCAAAATGGATCTCTAAAAAGCTCTATCTGCCATGGATGCGCTTACTTTTCTATTCCCATGGCTTGAAGTCTGAATGACGTTCATTTGTCTGTTAGATGTTGGAACTGAAGCTAAAGGCTTCTTGAATCTTGTCCAGGTATTCTTTTGTCCAGAAGGCTACAATCGAGAGCGTCGCCCATCCTCCAACACGAAAGCAAGTTCTATTGCCTCATTTAGGGTGTGGCGGTGCTCCTTGCACACAAGTGGACACAACGTCTCCCTAAGCCCAAGAACAAATTTATGCACCTCAAGAAAATCAGGAAAATGATCTAGAATCTTCAAAAAGATTTCCCTATATTTGTCTGCATACTCCTGCACTGAAAGCTGTCTCTACTGTAGGAAAAACCATGCATCTAGAGCCCTAGTACGCTCATCTAAAGGAACAAAATTATTGTAAAATATAGCTTTAAATTTTGCCCAAGTGGAAGGTTCTATCTTATCTTGCTCTATTTTCCTCCACCACCGATGAGCAACTTCCATCGAACTGTAAGTGGCATGCAGTATTTTCTGTTTTTCATCCTCAATATTACAAAGCGAAAAACACTTTTCCCACTTACTTATCCATTGCTCCACCGCATCTGCCATCCTGGCACTAACTTGTCCGTGGTACTTAGGTGGATTTAAATCTTTCACTTGACATCTGACATCTCTGCCAGAAGAAGCCCCGACATCTGTCAATGGTATTTGTGAACTAGATGGTTCTGCAGTTGGAACTTCCACCTGCATAGGTGTGTCAATGGGTGGCACCTCTAGTTTGTTAATTGCTTGGAGGATCTTCTAAAGGGTATCCTCCATGCCTCTAACTTTAGCATTGAGTTTCGTAATCTCCATAGTATAAGGTTGCTCAAGCTCGACCTCTTGCATGGGAGTTACAACCTCATTGGGATTCATTCTAAAAAGAAAAACATAGAACAACTAATAAGTCATGTGAATGCAAAAAGGTAATACCAAATGAATGATATTCCTAATCGATAGGTTGCTCATGTAAAACCTGAATTAAAAGATGTACTCTAGATCCTCTCTCAATCCCATACATTGATCACACAACAAAACCCAAGTCCTATACAAGTCTACATGATGACAATACAAGCAACGGCGAATTCCTAAAATACATCCGGTGATAAGCGCCAAGTATAAGCTATACAAAATAATAAATTTCCAAAAAATGCTAATAAAGGATCCTATACAAATTATTAATCTATTGCATGTTAAATCCAAGTGATTTTTCTCTAAAAGTTACAATTTAAAGTCTTTGATAACTTCCTCTAATTTCTTATGTCAAGAAGTGCAGTACTTGCAAAAAGACTAGAACATTAGAAATACTTAAATATATCACAAAATAATGATTTTTGGTATACACATAGCCTTGGAAGTTAGCTTTTACCTCCAAGTAAAATCAAATGAATTAGATCTATGATCATGAATTTATGACCAAAACTCTACAAATCTATACCTATGTATAGTAGGTCCTGGGAGTGAGACATAGCTCCCAAGATCCACTACGTAGACCTAACACATGAACTCCAAATTTAGGGAAATTTGGGTCATTGGAACGGAATCTAAGCATCTATTTCTACACAAAATCTCACTCTCCAACTGAGAGAAACAAGCAAAATAGTGTCTGTAACACCTGCACATTTTTCACTACTCAGAAATTAGACCAGAGGAAAGATTATAATCATAAGATCCCCAAATGAATTCCAAATGACTTCAAATTTGGTGAGAACTCGGGTGAAATAGCCACAACACATGTCCAAAAGTGTTTTCCCTAATTGGATATTCAATAAAAGAGAAATGGCATAATCACCAGACCTCTGTGCACTTCTCTAGTGAGTCCTCGTGAGAGGGACCAGAGAGCTAAAATAGCCTTTACACTGCTAAAAACGTATCCAAACCATATGAAATTTATACATGTCTATAAGAAAACTATGCTCCAGCACATATCCAAATATCATATCATTTGGACAAGTGGTGTGAGAGAACCATCCACGTTTCTGCACACCTACAACAAATTGCCAAAGAAAATTCCCTGCACAATGGCCAGAGATAATTTCATTTTTTTCTAAACTCATAACTCCAAATGTAATGAAATTTGGAGGAAAAATACTAAAATAGGTAAGCTTTAAAAATAAATAGAAAATGCTCCAAATGGATATTTCCATAAAGAGATGTGACTATAACAAGACACCCCTGTCAACATTCCAGAGGGTGTTCCAAGAGACAATAGGTCTGAAGTATTGGAATCCTTTGGCCTACTAAAATAACTCCAAAGAACATACAACTTGGTGAGTAGGTTAACAACTATATCAGGTACCATCATACAAGTTGTCATGGTAATTCGAGCTTCCTACATGACTTTATGATTATCACAACATGCAGCAGTACCGTTTCAAGTTACACAAACAACAAGTTAAAGATACTTTCATGCTTTTTGCTATGAATTTGCGCTAAGTCACCCATAATAAAACCATATAATGAAGTGATATGCATAAATATGGTTTCATGAGTAATAAAAAAGATTCATGTGCAACAAATTATTCATCATGAATTTATTTATTTACAATAAGCAAATTATGCATTGGTTCCATGTGAGCTCCACAAACTTTTTCTTACTAAAACGCCTCTTCCAAGAAGATGATGAAGTGGCTTATCCTCTAAGACTTTCCCTTTTCTCACTCAAGCTCTGATACCAACTGAAAGATCCCAATTAGCTACCTGCCGCACTCCTCCAAACCTTAAATAGCCCTTGCCCTTGGCACTTCTAGAATCTTTTCTAAGGTCCAAACACTCCTCATATGGCCACTCTGAGGAGATGGAATAACCTTGAAGATCTGTGCTAGAGCCTTGTCTCCCCCAAGCTCTAGTCCTTGACCCGGTTAGGGCTCTCGACCAAATGCAGGTAGACTAATGCTAGACCATGGAGGTCTAAATAAATCTAACACTCTGCCCACCTTCTAGAGATCATTGTCCTCAGTGATCAAGGAAGGAAAGTGTTTGCGAATCAGAGCTTCTGATTCCCAAGTAGCATATGTGAGTGAACAGCTAGTCCATGCTACTAAATACTCTGGTATGGAGCGATTCCTTAACTTTTGCTCCATCTAATCAAGAACTTGAAATGGAACATCTGGCTGAGATGCTCTATTTTCTAAAGCAACAAAACCATCTACATAGTTCTCATCTCGAGAAATGTATGCTCTCAACTTGCTAACATGGAAAACTGGGTGAACTTTGCAATTATCTGGAAATTGCAATTTAATGTGACATCACTAATCTTCTTGATTACTGCCTAGGATCCAGAAAATCAAGGGGATAACTTGGGTTTCTGACCCACTTTTAATGATGAACCAAATGGAACCTATAAAAACACACGATTGCCCTCTTGAAATGTCCGTGGTGTTCGATGTCGATCTACAAATGCCTTCATCCTTTCAGCACCTTGTTGGAGATTGAGTTGAGTTATTTTTAAGTTAGCTTGCATATGTGTGAAAACCTATGCACATAAACTTTTCGTGGATTCATTCTAATTCCATCTATAGAAATTATATGTCCTAAGTACTCAACCTCAGATAAACATAGCTGTGTCTTCTCTGGGTTGACGTACAAAGTATTGTCATCCAACATTTGAAAAACTGTACACAAATGACATTCATGTTCTTCCAAGCTTTTACTATAAACCAACAGATCATCTACAAAATCAACCACAAAATCACCAATAAAAGGACGAAAAATATCATTCATGAGCATCATAAAAGTAGTTGGTGCATTAGTTAAACCAAAAGGCATTACAAGATACTCATAATGACCAAATCTAGTATGAAAAGCTGTTTTATGTACATCATCGTCCTTGACTCTTATTAGATGATAACCACTTTTTAAGTCTATTTTACTATATACAATAGCACCTCCTAGTGCATCCAAAATATAATCAATGCGAGGCATCGGATATCTGTGTTTTATTGTAACTTTATTTAATGCTCTGAAGTCTATGCACATCCTGAAAGATCCATCCTTTTTGCGAACCAAAAGCATTGGGGCTGCAAAAGGTGAATAACTCGATCTAATGAGTCCTTTATCAAGATACTCCTTGAGAGTACGACGTACTTCTGCCTCCTCTTGGAGACTCATTCAATATGGTTGTCTGGCCTATGGATGAGCTCGTCGTACTAGCTCAATCCTATGCTCCACTTTTCTGTGAGGTAGAAGAACTGAAGGTAACTCTGAAAGAAACAAGTGGTGGAATTCAGTTTTCATTATAGAAGCTAGCTGAGCTTCCAGACTAGTTTGAATCTGTAAACTTAACAACTCTTTATGCTCAAAATATAAGAAAGACAAATACTTACACTCTGCTTTTACCATCGCAAACGTAGATGCTCATCTGTACACCTTGACGTCCGGAGTCTCCTTGGATAATAATGGGGTGACCATTATGATTGAATTGATATATGTGAGTCTAAAAATTAATAGTTGGATTCTTACTTGCATGCCACTGTTTACTGAGGACGAGATCAAATCTAGCCAAGCTGGTGATCTCGAAATCTAGCTCATCTCTATAAGTCTATATCTGGATTGGTAATCCAACAACTCGTAGATCCCAGATCTCAGATCCCTTCCCATCTTCCAACTCTACCTTGTAGGTGTATGCAAATGGAGTAATTTTCAACTTTAGTTTCTTGACCAAGGAAGAGTTAATAACATTATCTGTGGATCTTGTATCAAATAGAACTTTAACAAGATGTCCATGAACTTCCCCACTCATGACAATCAACTCGGTGTCTAGAAACTGATAGCCTTTCTGAGCAACTGGGGATAACACCACATCTGGAACATTCTTAACCTTCTTAGTCACTGTTATATTTAAAATGGGTTGTTTATCTTTAGATGGAGGATCCATCTCAGTATCAATAGCTAGAAGATCAAAATTCGAAGGAGATGATGGGCTGGATGGCGAGGACTACTGCCTCTCCACTACCATCATTGCAGATATCTTCCTTTTCTTCTTAGGACACATCCTATAAGCATGCCAACCTAGGAATTCATAACAAAGGCCCTCACGGTGAGCCGTTTCTTTCTGTTGCTGTGTCAAATTGGATCTCTAAAAAGCTCTATCTGCCATGGATGCACTTACTGTTCTCTTCCCATGGCTCAAAGTCTGAATGGCATTCATTTGTCTGTTAGATGTTGGAATTGAAGCTAAAGGCTCCTTGAATCTTATCCAAGTATTCTTTTGTTTAGAAGGCTACAATCGAGAGCGTCGCCGATCCTCCAACACCAAAGCAAGTTCTACTGCCTCATTTAGGGTGTGGTAGCGCTCCTTGCGCACAAGTGGATACAACGTCTCCCTAAGCCAAACAACAAATTTATGCACCTGAAGAAAATCAGGCACCTGATTTAAATTCTTCAACACGATTTCCCTATATTTGTGTGCATACTCGTGCATTGAAAGTTGTCTCTACTATAGGAAAAACCATGCATCTAGAGCCCTAGTATGCTCATCTAAAGGACCAAAATTATTGTAAAATATAACTTTAAATTCTGCCCAAGTGGCCGGTTCTATCTTATCTTGCTCTATTTTCCTCCACCACCGATGAACAACATCCATCAAACTGTAAGTGGCATGCTGTATTTTCTGTTTTTCATCCTCAATATTTAAAAGCCGAAAACATTGTTCCCACTTACTTATCTATTGCTCCACTGCATCTATCATCCTAGCACTAACTTGTCCGTTGTACTTAGGTGGATTTAAATCTTTCATTTGCCATCTCACATCTCTACCAGAAGAAGCCCCCACATCTGTCAATGGTATTTGTGAACTAGATGGTTCCGCAGAGGGAACTTCCACCTGCATAGGTGTATTGATGGGTGGCACATCTGGTTTGTTATATGCTTGGAGGATCTTCTGAAGGGTATGCTCCATGCCTCTAACTTTAGCATTCAGATTCGTAGTCTCCATAGTATAAGGTTGCTCAAGCTCGACCTCTTCCATGGGAGTTACAACCTCATTGGGATTCATTCTAAAAAGAAAAACATAGAACAACTAATAAGTCATGTGAATGCAAAAAGGTAATACCAAATGAATGATATTCCTAATCGATAGGTCGCTCACGTAAAACATGAATTAAAAGATGTACTCTAGATCCTCTCTCAATCCCATACATTGATCACACAACAAAACCCAAGTCCTATACAAGTCTACATGATGACAATACAAGGAACGGTGAATTCCTAAAATACATCTGGCAATAAGCACCAAGTATAAGCGATACAACCATGAAGTATCAAGCATATCAAGCTTCCATCTGAGCATCTCTTTGTGTAAAGACAATGATCCTCATTGCTTCAAGAATAGCCTTGAGACCATAAAAGCATCAAACTTTTGGTACCATTGTCTAGGTGACTGTTTAAGTCCATACAAGCTCTTCTTGAGCTTACAAACTAGACTTTCCTTGTTAGGAACTACATAACCCTCTGGTTGGTCCATATAGATCTCATCTATAAGATCTCCTCTATAAGATCTCCATGCAAGAAAGCAGTTTTCACATCCATTTGGACTAGATCTAAGTCCTTCATTGCAACGAATCCAAGCAACATGCATAGGGTAGTCATCTTGGCCATCAGAGAGAAGATTTCTTCGAAATCAACACCATGTTGTTACTTAAAACCCTTTGCAACAAGTTGTGATTTTCCAAAGGTACCAAATCCCAAGTACCATTCTTGTGAATAGAATCCAACTCAGTCTTCATGCCACGCTCCCACTTGACACAATCCTCTGTTTGCATAGCCTCTTTCTAGCAAGAAGGCTCATCACCATCTATTAGCATACCAAAATCTAAACCTGGAACATATCTATCATGTGGATGTGAGACAGGTGCAGAGCGTCTCAATGGTTGCTAAACAGGAACATGTGCCGATTGATCTGAACAAATAGTCTCTTGAACGTCCCTATGTGCAACATTTTTATGCATGCTTATTGAACGACTAGTATCCTCAAACACCACTCTTCTCACTTCAACCTCCGTAATGGGCTGTTTATGCATCTTAGACTCATTGAAAATGACATCACTACTTCTAATCACTGACCATGTTTTAGGATCCCATAAGCGATATCCAAATTGTTCTTCTCAACCATATCCAAGAAAAATGCATTTCTGTGACTTATGGTCCAACTTTCGTCTAAGATTCTTGGGTATATGAACATATGCTTCACACACAAAAACTCAAAGATGATCATAATATGGTGGTTTCCCTGTCTATAACTCTTGTACAACTTTCAAACCTTTGGTAGTACTAGGTGAAAGGTTAATCACATGAACTACACTCAATGTTGCTTCTTCCCAAAGCCTTGTGAGAGGTTTGCGTGATGCAACATAGAAACTACTCTATCTTGAATAGTTCTATTCATCCTTTCAGCTACACCATTTTGTATTGGGGTATAAGGATTTGTAAACTCTCTACGAATCTCTCTAGATTGATTGAAAACACTGAATTCATATGAGGTATACTCACCCCCATTATCTAAACGTAAAGCCTTAAGTTTACTTCCTTTTTTGTCTCAACTAAAGCAAGCCATTTTCTGAAAGTAGGGAATACCTCATCCTTCGATTTGATAGGATATACCTAGACTTTTCTATTAGCATCATCTATGAAAGTGACAAAGTAAAGAGAACCACCTAAGAACCTAGTGGACATAGGACCACACACATCTGTATGAACAAGATAAAAAGGTTGAATTGAAGAGTTAATGTGCGTTCTATGCATATTTCTGGTTTGCTTTCCATATTGACAATGCTCACAAAATGAAAAATCAGAGAAAGATAACAAAGGTAAGTAGCTAGAATGAGAAGGATTTTCCATTCCACTATGAGATATATGGCCCAAACAACCATGCCAAATACAAGCCATAGGCTGTTTAGTAATAGCTAATAAGTGTTCTTTCTGTGATACAAACAAAAGATAAAGTGAGCCAACTTTGCTCCCATTTGTAATAACCATATTGTCCTTTGATATACGAAAGGACTGAGCATAGAAGACCACCTTGTAACCAAGGTCATCAAGTTGACCAATTGACATCAAACTACATGATAAATGAGGTACATGGCATACATTATGCATAGTAAATTTTGAAACATCAATGAACTACACAACCACATCTCCAATCTCCACAACATCACACTGGTAAGAGTCACCAAGTCTCACGATACCAAAAGACTTTTTTGCATAATTAGAGAACCATTCTCTATGTGGTGTCACATGGAAAGAAGCACCAAAATCTAGTAGCCATGTGTCGGAAAAAGAATCAACCATAAGAGCCTCAATTGGCACAATACTATCAAGTGTCAACACATCAGCATCATCAGAAGTAGCATTAATTTCTTCAATCTTCACAGTCAAAGTAGATGGTGTAGGTAACTATTTAACATGCCCATCAACATTTTGTCCTTTACCTTTGACATTCTTTAATGCATAATAGTCTTTCTTCATGTGTCCTTTCTTATGACAATAATGGCATTTGATATCCCTCTTCCTTGATTTACTTCTGCTCTTATTCCGTTGACCATTCTTTTCCTCGTTCTTGCTCCTATCACATTGCTGATTCTTTCCTTGGTAAGAATCACGAACATTATATGCATCTCCACTCTGAGTGCCAACCATAGGTTTTCTATGAATCTCCTCACTCAAGAGTGCTCCACATATGTCATCATGGACAAGTTTACCACCAGGTGCACTATTGCTAATAGCTATGCAAAATGTTTCCTATGATGATGGCAGGGTGCATAACAGCAGTAATACTTTCATTTCATTATCCATATCCATTTTTTGAGCCTATAACTGGGAGAATATAGCATCAAACGCATTTAGATGAGTAGCAACACTATCTATGTCCTTCATGCAAAGGTCATATAATTTTCTCATTAGATACACTTTATTTGATGGCGTCTCTTTTTCATATGTATTACATAACTTCTTCCAAAGCTCCTTTACACTTTCACAATCTAATACTATAAAGTAAACATTATCTACCAGGTGCAAGCGAATGGTAAACCTAGCCATTTCATCTAACTCATCCCAATCATCTTCATCCATTTCAGCAGGCTTCTTTGAAATCCCATTTATTGGCTTCCATTGCGTTTGAATTAACACATATTTAATCTCATTCTTCCATAGAGAAAAGTTTATGCCATCAAATTTTCAGATCTCAAAATGGTCTTTGCTATTCAAGTTATAGCTCCTCCTTGGAACACTGGCACTAGACCCTGTTCCACCATATGTGCTTGAGACCTCTGACTGAATAGAATGATAATGGAGCTAAAAGAGTCCAAACACCAATAAATAAATGTATCGAGGAGTAAATCGACCACTATATAGTTGACAAAACTGGAAAACTTTTGCCATAGTATCTTCCAAAATGAGCATATGACCAGTGTCAAAATATCATAAAACTGCAAGTACTGACATGTTTACCTGCATAGTGAATCAATGACTCCACTGCATATAATCAATTACCCAATAGAAGCCAACTAGGCTTATCGAGCACCTATGAACAACTATTATACATCTCCTATGGTGCTCTATAAGTCTTCTACCTGCATCATCGAAGAGACCCCGACGTCTGGGTGTCTCCCAGCTAAGAAAACCTCACCATGACCGTCTTTATCAAACGTAAAATGCTTTATGCAAAAAACATAACCGTTATATCAATGACCACATGGACATACATAAGCAGTATCCACAGAAGCATACATGGTGTGTATGTGCTCAATATATGTAGTAAAATGACACAAAAAGGTTGAATGCACAGCCTAAGAACTAGCCAACAACACTTGCAAGTGTCTGTCAACTCGGATGTTTTAGGCTAAAATTTGCAGCGGTTGCTCCCACCAAAACTGAAAACCTTTCAAGAAACATGTAGTTTTATGAGTGTGGCTGAAAACATGGCCTCAAAGGTTGATATTTTTTGTCAAAGAAGTACAAAGAACACTCTTCTTGATGTTCTTGGACCTGTGTGAAGAGAACTATGTGCAAAAGTACTCCAAATGGCTCCAAAAGACACTCCAAAAATGCTTCAAAAACAAGATTTTAAAGCAAAGAATGAAGCTTTGAGGGGCCAAAACATGTTCAAGGGAATGTTAACCTTAGTCTTTCCCCTTCTTTAGACACCACAAGAGTCTACCTTAGTGGCAAGAGATTGCCACGGTTAAGCGAGCTCTGGGGGGAACAGTACTGGGATCGGTGACCTTCCACGAAGTAACAGGAAGCTCTATCTTCCTTGATCCTTGAGGTCCTCCCTCGTGTGCAACAATGGTGCCAATGGTGACTTTGGTGACTCGAATGACAAGGTATGCCAAGGTCTATGCCTTGGTCGTCACCTTAGTCATAAGCCTTAGAGAAAGCCTTAGACAAAATCTTTACCATAAGTCGAAGAAATGCATTTTTCTTGGATATGGTCGAGAAGGAAAATTTGGATATCACTTATGGGATCTTGAAACATGGTTAGTGATCAGAACTAGTGATGTCATTTTCAACGAGTCTAATATGCATAAACAACCCATTAAGGAGGTTGAAGTGAGAAGAGTGGTGGTTGAGGATACTAGTCCTCTAGTTAGCATGCATGAAAATGTTGCACATAGGTGTTGGAGTTTATTGACCTCCAAAATATAGCAAGAAGTAGGTGGAACCCCCTAGGAATAAGTTGACCTTCTCACAAACTTCATCATAGAAAACCAGTCATGCTTGCAGAGCTTACTATTCTCTAATGGATTAGAATTTTCTAAAACTGTTTTAACCACATATACTAAACACTAAGAGCTTTCCAACACGCTATAGAACACCTCAAATGGATAAATACACAATGCGCTATGACCTCTGCAATATGCAGCTTTAATGGAGACCTTGAAACAGAGATGAACTCGAGGACACACATCACTTGCAGAGACTACTACTCTCAACTCACAACTCCAATGACTTTGAAACTTTTTAGAATACAAGTAGACTTAAAGAGCTTTCTAACAAGCCAAAGAACACATGATTGGGATACAGACACAAGGAGATATGACCTCTGCAAGTTTGAGGTTTAATGGAGACCTTCAGCAGGGGTAAAACCAGAGAACACATACTACTTGCAGAGAGTACTGCTCTCAGCTCACAAATCCAATGATTATGAAAATTTACAGGAAGAAAGTAGACAGTAAGAGATTTCAAATGAGCAATGAAACATGTAATTTGGATATATAATGAGGGAGATACAAGCTCTGCAATCTCTGCATACAAAACTACAGCAGTATAGAGATACACATATGACTCTCTTGGACATCCCACAAGATCACGACTTTTCTCCTCTTTTTATAGCATGAGAAACTAATCTAAAACCTTCCTAATACATCTAAATTTGTGGTAGACACTTGGGTGGAGGTATTACATGACTCAAGTGCTCAAATAAGCAAAGTATTGATGGACTTTGAGAACTAGCCACATCGACCTTCCACTAGGACACCACTGCAGCTCCCTTGTGACTCACTAATTTGACTCACCATGTTCTAGAACTCACGTGGTATTTTTGCTACATTTTATGAATAATATGAGTCTTCTTGAAGTATTTGAATACTTCCCAAAGGTATTTACATAATTTGAAACTTGTACCCTCCATAAAACAAATGTTCGCAACAATAGGGATGTTCAAGAGAATGTCCGATCAGATCAATTTGCACATGTTCCTATTCAGCAACCAGTGAGATGCTCTGCACGTGTCTCACATCCACGTGATAGATATGTTCCAGGTTTAGATTTTGTTATGCTAACATATGCTGGTGAGCCTCCTTGCTACAAAGAGGCTATGTAGACAGAGGATCATGTCAAGTAGGAGTGTGCTATGAAGAGTGATTTGGATTCTATTCACAAGAATGGTACTTGGGATTTCATACCTTTTCCAAAAGGCAGGAAAGCTTTACCATGTTAATGGGTATATAAGCTGAAATTCACATCAGATAGTGCTTCTCCAAAGTATAAAGCACAACTTGTTGCAAAGGGTTTTAAGCAACAACATGGTGTTGATTTCGATGAAATCTTCTCTCCAGTGGTCAAGATGACTACCTTGCACATGTTGCTTGGATTCCTTGCAATGGAGGACTTAGAGCTAGTCCAAATGGATGTGAAAAGTGCTTTCTTGCATGGAGATCTTACAGATGAGATATATATGGAACAACCAAAGGGTTATGTAGTTCCTAGCAAGGAAACTCTAGTTTGTAAGCTCAAGAAGAGCTTGTATGGAATTAAACAGTCCCCTAGACAATGGTACCAAAAGTTTGATGCTTTTATGAAGTCTCAAGGCTGTTCTCAAAGCAATGAGGTTCATTGTCTCTACACAAAGAGATGCTCAGATGGAAGCTTGATATGCTTGATACTTTATGTTGATGATATGTTGATTGTTGGGAAGTCCTCTTATGACTTGTCAATTCTAAAAAAGAAGTGGAGTTAGACATTTGATATGAAGGATTTGGGGGATGCCAAACATATTCTTGGCATGCACATTACTCATGATAAGAGTAAAAGATTCATATACTTTTCTCAAAGTGAGTACATATCCAAAGTACTTCACAGGTTCAATATGCAAGGTGGAAAGGCATTGAGTACACCTTTACCCACATATGTGAAATTGAGCAAAGATGAATGCCCCAAATCAAATGAGGAAAAGGAATTCATGACCAAAATTCCATATCACTGTGTTGCTGGTAGTCTCATGTATGCTATGGTAGCTACGAGACCAAACATTGCATTTGCAGTGGGAGTTGTGAGCAGATATATGTCTAATCTTGGAAAGAAACATTGGGAAGCGTTCAAGATGATTTTGAGATATCTAAGTGGAATTAAGGTCAAGTGTCTATGTTTAGGTAGAGGGAAAGCATCCATTATTGTTTACACAAATTCTAACTATGCTTGTTGTGTAGACAATGGTAAGTCTTTAGCAGGGTACTTTTGTTTGGAAGAGATGGATGGATACCTCAAGGAAGTGAGGTGGTACTGCCAAAACCTGCTTTGTACCTGCCCTATTTCACTTTAGAGTTATGTAGAAGGCCCTCTTAGCTTGCAAATGACACAAAATAAGTACCTATGTACTTAGGAGTTGGTCCCTCAAACACTTGAATCAAAGTAGATAACTTCTCAAATGGCTAGTGATAAAAAACTTGATATTTTGGTACATAGACCTACTGGATATTTTGCTCAGTGCTCACAGTAAAATAGCAATTAATAAAAATCCTTTTGAGGATATCTAATAAGATATCTAATTATTATAAGAAAAATAACTTAAAATGATAAGCCATACACTGAGCAATCACTTTAGCAATTGGATGCTTACCCTCGACTTTTTAGGGACTAAGTAGAGAATGACTAGAGAGCACTTCGATACGGATTTCTCCAAATTGGCTGAAGTAAAAAGACTTGAAACTTTGATAGATAAAAGTAGCCTTTAAGTTGGTTCCAACAAGCTGTAGATCATGAAAAAAGGATAAAAAGTCACTGAGATATGATCAAGCAAAAATCACTCTTTTGTGAAGTCATAGCAGAGAAGTCAAAAGATGTGATCAATTAAATGTATGTATTATAACACATTATTTTAAAATATCATTGGCATTATGATTATGCCCAATGATGGTGGGATGAGTGAGCTATAGTGTATGCTCCTCAACCTATACAAAAGATCAGAAAATGAGCTCCAAAGAGAGGTCTCATAGACCGTGAGTTTACAAGTCCCTTTTATAATGACTTTCTTCAAATTTGAATTTGAAATTCAAATAAGGCTCCACCTAAAATGTGATTCCTCTAAATGAAGAGATATTCTCTCATGAGAAATTGGTAACTCATTATTCTCCTAACTCCACAAGATATATGGTCTTGGAAGATTCTCTCAAGTAAAAGAACTTTTACAATAGTTAATGATAAGATATGGTTCATATGATCCATCAAATGGTTGCATATATCTTCTCGTCTTTAAGAATGTACACCTATTTCCACCTCGCAAGAAAATTATGTTGCAGCAAGTGAGGCATGTAAGGAAGCACTTGTGATATGGGTTTACCTCAGCATGTACATATTGGCCTTTAGTGGGAGATTTTTATCGTTAGTGTCCATGTGAACGGCCAAATGGCCACTGGACTTCTGTGTATATGTTCTTTAATAAAACATATAGTGGCCTAGTCAGTCACAGACTATAAGTTCAACCACATTTGTAACACCTAAGAAGTCTGTGTTCATGCTCCCTGTGTACTGTGTTCTTTTGTGTATTCTATAGCGTCTGTGCAGAGTACCGTGTGCGGCCCTAGGAGCTCAATTTTCTACTCTGAGGATATCGCCTTGGAGCTCTCAAGAAGGTGAGTGCACTGTGGTGCATTGCCATCGAAATACTTCAACTGTCACAGGCAGATGGAAGTTTTTCCTTGTTGATTGGGAGACCTTGGTTACGACATGCCAATGTGCTGCATGATTGGGGTAAGGACACAATCTAGGTAAAGCAAGAGGGAAAAAAGTTGCAACAAATATTTTTAGAAGAAGGAACAAACAACCAAAGACATACCAGCACCATGCAGACAATTGTTATTTGTATGGAAGAAGAATTGTTGGACAACCTAGAGGCATATCTATATGAAGAAGCGAATTTATATGAAGAAGAAAACATGTTGGCTTGGATCCATGGAGAAGACTCATCTTCCTGCTATGGAATTTTTCCAAACCACGCAAAGAGAGAGGAAGTCTATGAAAGAAAAGCGGATATCATTTAGGTTACTAATTCAAATGAAACAGTCTTAGCCAAAGGCCATAGAAGGGAGAAGATAAGAAAATCCCTTAAGTGCAATAGAGATGAAACTAATTCAAAATCTATATCAATGGTCAATTGGTTATGGATACTAGTATGGATATCTTCTTTTATGATAATTTTTATGAAGTGCAGGGCTTTACAAGGATGTGGAAGAAGTACCTACAAGTCTTTGGAAACACAAGATTCCATTGGCTAAAGAAGTCGAAACAATAAAAATCAAGTCACACAATAGCTGAAATAGACGTACAAGAGATGGAGTATGCAGGAGATATTATTCCAATGAAGAATTCAAGATGGCCCTATCAGATGGTTAGTGTGCCAAAAAGAAGACAAATCAAATGAAGTGCAATACAATTGGAAATTGTGGAGGGCAAAGAACTTCCATATCTCATCATATCCATGCTCAAGGCCTATCATCAGCAAGAGTGAAGATTTTTGGATCACCCGTGACTTGCAAAATCTGTATAGGTTTTACATAGCCTTCTCGTACCATTTTTTTTTTGCTTTAGTTTATTAGTTTTCATCAATTTTCATGCTTTTATTTTATTTTTTATGCTATTTAGAAGCTATTTCATATTCCATCTCATGTATATCTTGTTAGAATTTTTCTAGAATTTTTAGGCAATTTTTGGATTTTTTAAAGAATTTTTATCTTTTTTCAATGTCATTTTTCTTGATAAAATAGAAGCAAAAGGAATCTCTTTGTGGTTTTGAGTGGGAAAATTGATCTAGACATTTAGAGGATTTTTTTTAGAATTTCTTATGTTTTTTTTATGGATTTATTTTTTTTTTTGATTTTTGTCTATTTTCTATATATTTTCCCCCAAAAAAGCACCCTTGGCTATTATTATTTATTCCAAAAAAGTCTTCTCTCTCTATCTCTCTATCTTCTCTCTACCTCTCTCTATCTTCTTTCTCTAATTCTTTCTATCATCTCTCTTTCTCTCTCTACCTCCCTCTACTCTCTCTCTAATCTCTCTCATTCTCACCCCTCCCTCCTCTCTCTAATCTCCGCCCCTCCTTTATTTTTTATTTTTTTCATTTCTATTGAAAAATGCTCCCCCCTTCGATGTTTTTTTGAAAAAAATACAAAAAAAAATATATATTTTTTATTTCTATTGCAAATGTGCTTTTGGCTCTGGATTGTGCCTAGATGGCCATTTTTTTCAAACTTGGGGTCATTTTCATGTCTGTTGGCACCTCTAGACTCATTTTCTACACCAAAGTCCCAAGTTTTCTCCTACTATTGGTCAAAACCCACATGATTTATGCACATTTCTCACGTGCTTCTTATTTTGCACATGGCCCACATGGTCTATTCTCACCTTATTTTCCTAGATGTTTCACATTTTCCTAGATGTTTCACATTTTCCATATCAACCCTATGATGCTTTCATTTTTTAGCATTTTGGCCCTCTCTAGAGCCCATACTCTTACTCCCTACACCTCTTTTTATCCTTCTACCTAAGCCCTCCTTACCTTGTCCTTTCTTAGCCCTTTAACCATCCCTATCCTTCCCATCTTTCCCTCCATTCTCTAGCCTTTTCTTCTTCCATATGTGAATATACAATTTTGGCTCTTCCATTTCTATCATTCTTTCTGCTCCTGGTGACTTGGTGGACTTGATAGTTGCTCAATGTTATTTTGAAGGTTGTGCAAAATAGGTATCAAGGTGAACCTCTCTGCTCAGAGTTTTGGTTGTTAGCTCTCCAAGACGGAGAGTCCATTAAGTGGTGGGAAACTGTTGAGCTAATTAAAGTCAAAGCGATCAAATTCAAGTCAATCAAAGTCAAAATGGTCAAAGTCAAGTTGGTCAAAGTCAACATGCTCAAAGTCAAGTTGGTCAAGATGCTCTAGTAGTGCAATCAATTGTTCTCAATGGTTATGGTTTGCAGAAAGTGGATGCAGGTTGCATATTGCCTTTCTGTAGGGTTTTCAATGGTTTTTAAATTATTTGGAAGGTTCAAGTGAACCCTCCATCATGTATACAATTGAAGAATTGAAGGGCAAAAGTGAGGTCATGTGAAGAGGAAGTGGTATGCAAAGTGTATGTATGGCCCCCCATTTAAAATTTTGTTGTTTTACTAAAGTCACTACAAAACAAAATAGGGAGTCGTTGGCTATACACACTTTAAAACAGTCTTGGGACATCAAAGTGAGCACCAAGATATGGTATTAGGTATGAATAAATAATAACAATCGGTGGAATAATAAAGCAATCGTGCAAGAGGAAATCTTAGAATTTCCTTTGAATAGTGCAACGAGAGCAAAGGGACATTGGTTCCGTGAGGATCAAACTATAGGAGAGCATCTTTTTTTTATCACCGTAAAGATCATGGACATGGATCATCAATTTCCTATCATGTCCCAAGATTTTCGAGGACTTCATAAAATTCCATCAATAGTGGAAGTCTTGACAAAAGCAAGCATCCATAATTATTTTGCTCTACCCATTTATAAGCCGAACTTTGAAAGATACACTCAAGTGATAAATACTTTGCATCTGACCTTGGATATGCCCTCAGAGCCAGAAGGAAAAGTACTCGATTTACAAGGAGACTGGATAACCATAAAATTTACACATGAGTTGATTAAAGAAGCATTTAGATGGACTAAAGATGGTATCATTGATCTTAAAGAGGAAAGACATGAAGCTAAAAGGAGAACATTTTTGGACATCAATAGAATTGATATTGAGAATGTGGTTCATTTCGTGCACCAACATTTTTGTTTCCCAAATATGCATCGGTACACAATGCCTCAGAAAATAGTGGTTCAACTCTTATCTCATGCAATCACACAAGTGGGTAACCAAATAAATCTCACACCATACATTGAGGAGTGATTGTTTGAAGTAAAAAATCAATGAGGCAACAATAAATTTCTTAATGGGAGTGTGGTATTGATGATGCTCATATATCATGCACTGAACATCTGAGAACATCACCTAGAGATGCCTTCAATAGTGGAAATAGCCAAGTATGCAAAATCCACTACTATCCCTAAAAACAAAAAAAGTGTAATAATAGATGAAGCTGGCATGAGCGCAGAGCCTCTAATGTGAGGAGCCAAATAGTTATGGGAACAAATCAAAGAAGAAGTAACCCCATCTTCGAAAAGAATACATGTACTACACAAAACACAAGTAGAGAAGCCAATGTTGGAAGTCAATGTATATATTGGTCCAACAATAGCTTCATAGGAAGCTTTCTCTTCAAGTCTTAGATCTACCACAGCGGACCACAACGTATAGATATTTCTTTAGAAGATTACTTCAAGGAAAAGCATGTGGCATGTTGGATAAGGCAAAACATTCTAAAAGAAGGCCATGGGTTCATTATGTGATCACTCACTCAAGCAATCTCAAGGAGATCAAGGAGGAAGAGTCTCACACTCTTGAGGAGGTGAAGTTTTGGTGAAGGAGAGGCTACTCTCTTGGAGCAAGAAGTCTTCTACAAGGTGGTGGTAACTATCTTTTGTGAGTTAACCTTATATTTTGTTTTTAGGGTTTCTCTACCTTAATCTCAAAATTAGGGTTGGTTGATTTACAATTTTTTTACACTATTTTGTGAGAATAAGGTTAGCTTCGTTGCTTCGTTCACTTCACACACTTAGATTATTTCGACATAATCTAAATTTTGTATCATCATCTTCTTGGTTATTCTTCCATTAGTGAGTCCACCACTTTATATGGTTGAGTAGTACTCCCATGTTGTAATTTGGACATCTTTTTAGTGAGTAAGCATCCAGCTTACGTTCTCTATCCTTTTCTCAAGCTCTCTATCCTTCTCTATCTCACTTTTCATCTTGTCAATTAAGTTATGTATGCTCAAAAGGTTTTAGTTTGGAACGATCCTGGGGCCCCAAATTCCAACATTTGGTATTAGAGCATAATTGACATACACACTTAGTTAAGATGAGTGATATTTGAATTGAGATTGAAGACAAGTTGGATGGATCTTATAATTATCCCATGTGGAGTTTCATGATGATGAATATTTTGGTGACAAAGGATTTATGGAGGATCATCAATGGATCCTTAACAAGACCAAGACAAGAAGGCAAAGAAGAGGATACAACAACTTCAAGAGGTACTGGAGTCACAATTGCAGAACCAATTGAAGAAGAGGTAACCACTTCTATATCCAGGGTCACTGCTAGGTCTTTACCTAGAGTTCCTCCTACTGAAGATCAGGCAAGATGGGATGCTAGAGATGCTTTAACACTTTCATTCATAGCAATAAGTGTTAAAAAGCATATTCTACCATAGATCAGATCTTGCAAAAGTTCTAGACAAGCTTGGTTAAAGCTTGATAATCTTTTTCAGAGCATAAATCTTGCTAGGAAAGCTCACTTGAGGAGACAACTAGCAAATACAAGGATGAAGGCTAGTGAGTCAATTCAAAACCACATTATGAGACTTGTTGACTTGAGAGATCAACTTCTAAATGTAGGAGTTGAGATCTCTAATGAAGAAATGGTAAATACGCTGATTAATTCACTTCATATCTCATATCGGTCTTTCATAACCACTCTTACCCTTACCACAAGAGATAGAGAGGTTACATTTGAAGATTTAGAGTTCTTGTTGCTTCAAGATGAAGATCAGTTGAAGGGAATGGAAGAGAATGAAGAAGCACTTTTATCTTCATCAAAGGGTAAGAAAAAGAAGGATAAGAAGGAAAAACAATCCATAAAGGAAAGTAGGTTCCTCTCACCTTCTACTTCAGATTCTGTATCCACTACATCTAAAGAGAAGTCTTCTAAGAAGAAGGAAGTAATATGTTTTTACTGCAAGAAACTTGGACATTTAAAAGCAGCATGTTATAAAAGGATTGCAGCAGGAAAGAAAAAGGCATCAGGTAATGTTGCAGAAGATGATAAAAAGGGGAAATATCAAGGTGATTCTTATGCCTGTATCACCATTGAGGAAGTAGCTTTTGATCAGGCAGCTTTACAAGTTCTTTCAGCAAGTCCTTGGATATTTGACTCAGGTGCTACAAAGCATATGACAAGTTGCAGAGATGTGTTTTCTTCTCTTTCCTATTCTTCAGGTAGAAGAGTTACTATTGCAGATGGCAATGATTAAGATCTTATCACATAAAGATGACAAGTGTCTTTTGTAAGACAATAGTTACGCAATATAACACAGGAGCAATAGCAGAGAAGATAACAGATATAGGAGAATCTCAACAATTTTCTACTAGCAGCAAGTACAAAGATGATGGCGTTGTCCACCCGTGCGCTCTCAAGGTAGAGCTTAAATGGTGATCTAGACAACTCTAGATAGGGAGATACAAGGTAGAGGTATGCTGGCTCAACTCAGTGTCTTAGGTAGTGCAGAAGTCATGTATATATAGGATCATGGGTGGCCTGCCATGGACGGCTATACATGGGCGGTAGAGCGTGGGCGGCCACCGCCCGCGTAATTGCCATACACGGCTTAGACTGGTTGAATCGACCTAACAAATATAAATGATTTCTGACTCCGACAGGGAATATTCCATGGAATATTCCCTTTACCGTCGCGCCGGGGGCGCTGCCCCCGGACCCCCACCAGGGGGCCCGCTGGCCCCCTGGGACCCCCCAGCCAGGGGGCCCGCTGGCCCCCTTGGACCCCCCAGCCGGGGTTGCTCACCACTGCCCCGGACCCCACAATTGGGGACCCTGATAACTCCCTTTCCTTATAATATCTTACATGGTCCAATATGACCTTCATCCAACATTCAAGTTGGGATTCCCATCAATTGGGTAATGCATGCTTGGCTTCTCCTCATAAAGGGGGCCTTACAAAATGTGCATACAATCATGAGGGGTAGACATTGATCATATACTAACATCTTTTACAAGGTGAGCATAGAGGAGGGATATTTGTTTTTTCAAAAATCTGTCAGGCATATGCGATCAAATCTTCGTCACCGATGGAAGATATGAAGCCATGGCATGAAAGATTTGGACATATTAGTTTTGGAGCTCTCAAAAGTATCAAAGACAGAGGTATGGTTGAGATTTTACCCTCATTCAAGCTACCAGATGATTCAGATATATGTGAAGGTTGTCTTGAAGGTAAGATGCATAAACTACCTTTCAAGAAACATGGTCATGTTACAGCTACTAGAAATTGCAAATTATTCATTCAGATGTGAATGGACCTATGAGAGCAGAATCTATTCAGGGCTTTAGGTATTTTGTTCTATTTGTTGATGATTTTATGAGATACTCATGGATCTATGGTCTTAAGTTGAAGTTAGAAGTCTTTCCTATGTTCAAGAAGTTTGTAGCTATGGTTGAAAATGAAAGTGAGGAAACTATCCAGATTCTCAGAAGTGATAGAGGTGGAGAATACTTGTCAAAAGAGTTTCAGACATTTCTTGATGAGAAAGGTATTACTCGACACCTTACTATTGCTTATACTCCTCAGCATAACGGTGTTGCAAAAAGAAAGAATAGAGTACTTGTTGAGATGATGCAGAGCATGATGGCATCCAAGAAGCTTTCACCAAAATTCTGGTTTGATGCAGTACATACAAATAACCATATTTTAAATAGGGCATCTACAAAAGCTTTAAAGGTAATCACAACATATGATTCTTATTATGGTAGAAAACCTAATGTGAGTTACTTCAGAGTGTTTGGATCACTTTCTTATGTACATATTGAGAAAAAGGACCGAGGCAAACTAGATGTAAAGGCAAAGAAAGCTATTTTTATTGGATATCCTATTGAGAGTAAAGGATACAGGTTTTATGTTCCAGATACATGTGAAGTTATTCTTTCACGTAATGCTTATATTGTTGAAAATAAGGTTTATGATAAAGAAGAAGAAATTCTAGAGTTCATTAGTGAAAATGAATATGGAGTTTCTATAAAGATTCTGGATGTACATGTTCATCCATATCAGGAGGGAGTTAAAATTCCTAGGATTCAAGAAAGAGTTGAAGGAAGAGGAATTTCACAACCTTCTACAGAGTCAGTTCCACAAGAGACTTTAATTCCAGAAATGGAAGAAGTTAGAGTTCCAGAAAGTCCTAGTACCTCGACAGGACAAGTTCCAAAACCTGTGGAAGCTGAAAGTTCAGAAAGAGTTTCACCACTATTTAAGGATACACCTACGTGGTTATATCAGACTTGGAAAGATAGTGGTATAAAGACTTTTACTGGAAGAACAAGGAGTCAGACTAGACAACAACAACAAGATCATGTAAGAACAAGAAGTCAGACTAAACAGCAACTACAAAAAGATCATGTAAGTTTTGTTGAAGACTTTGAGATTCATGATATTTTGGCACTTACGACTGTTGAAGATGAACCTATATGTGTTAAAGATTCACTTAACATTCCTATTTGGGGAAAAGCTATGCAAGAAGAGATTGATTCTATTCATAAGAATCAAACTTGGTAGCTATGTGAGTTACCAGAGGGAAAGAAGGCTATAGGTGTAAAATGGATCTTCAAAATCAAAAGGAAAGCAGATGGTACTATTGATAGATACAAGGCCAGGTTGGTTATCAAAGGATATGCACAATAAAAAGGTATTGATTATGATGAGACATTTGCTCCTATGTCTAGGATGACGGTTATTATGTCAATACTGGCTCTAACAACACATTTTGGTTGGCATATATATCAATTTGACATTAAGGCTGCTTTTCTAAATGGTGATTTACATGAGGATGTGTATATTTAGTAGCCAGAAGGTTTTGAAGAGACACGTAAAGAACACTTAGTGTGTAAGCTTGTAAAAGCTTTGTATGGTTTAAAACAAGCACCTAGAGCATGGTATGAAAAGATACATACATATCTTTTATCCATTGGTTTCCATAACTCAGATACAGCTCCAACTCTTTATGTCAAAGCTGAAATAGGTATGATGATTATGGCAATCATTTATGTGGATGATATTGTAGTCACAAGTCCCAGAGATGAAGATTTGCAGATGTTCAAAGAACAATTGAAGCAAACATTTCATGTGAATGATTTAGGCATTTTGCATTATTAACTTGGGATTCCGTTTTTCTTTTGAGATGTGTGTATCTATATGACACAACAAAAGTACATTGAGAAACTTTTGGAAAGGTTTCAGATGGGTGATTCTAAACATATGCAAACACCTATGGATCAGAACATGTCTTTACAAATGGTAGCAGATGCAGAGCCATTTGATGCTACTCTATATATTCAAGCAATTGGTTTCTTGATATATCTTTGTAATACACGTCTTGATATACAATTTGCAGTTTCTCAAGTATCAAGCGGATCTTTTGATATTTGAAGGGAACTTCAAATTTTGCTATGGTATTTTCAAAATCTACACATTTGTTACTAAAAGGATTTTCAGATTCTGATTGGGCAGGTGATAAAGACACAAGAAGAAGTACTAGTGGATTTTTTTTTAGCTTGGAGATTGTCTTATCTCATGGCTTTCGAAGAGACAACCCACTATTGCCACTTCATCATGTGAAGTTGAATATCATGCAGCATTTACAGCTACTCTAGAGTCAGTTTGGTTGCAGAAAATTTTCAGTTATCTTGATGTGAGAGTACATCAACCCATTCAGATAGCCAGAGTGCTATAGCTATAGCTAAGAATCCAGTGCATCATGCAAGGACAAAGCATATAGAGGTACACTACCACTATATTTGAGAGTATATAGCTAAGAAGCACATTGCACTCGTTTATGTTCCTTCTAGTGAGAATGTTGTAGATATATTTACCAAAGCATTGACTAGAGATAGTCATGAGAAGATTTGCAGGTTACAGAAGCTTCTACCAATATGACATTGAAGGAGGGATTGTTGGAAGTCAATGTATATATTGGTCCAACAATAGCTTCATAGGAAGCTTTCTCTTCAAGTCTTAGATCTACCACAACGGACCACATCATATAGATATTTCTTTAGAAGATTACTTCAAGGAAAAGCATGTGGCATGTTGGATAAGGCAAAATGTTCTAAAAGAAGGCCATGGGTTAATTATGTGATCACTCACTCAAGCAATCTCAAGGAGATCAAGGAGGAAGAGTCTCACATTCTTGAGGAGGTGAAGTTTTGGTGAAGGAGAGGCTACTCTCTTGGAGCAAGAAGTCTTCTACAAGGTGGTGGTAACTATCTTTTGTGAGTTAACCTTATATTCTCTTTTTAGGGTTTCTCTACCCTAATCTCAAAATTAGGGTTGGTTGATTTACAATTTTGTTACACTATTTTGTGAGAATAAGGTTATCTTTGTTGTCTCATTCACTTCACACACTTAGATTATTTTGACATAATCTAAATTTTGTATCATCATCTTCTTGGTTATTCTTCCATTAGTGAGTGCACCACTTTATATGGTTGAGTAGTACTCCCATGTTGTAATTTGGACATCTATTTTTTAGTGAGTAAGCATCCAGCTTATGTTCTCTATCCTTGTCTCAAGATCTCTATCCTTCTCTATCTCACTTCTCATCTTGTCAATTAAGTTATGTATGCTCAAAATGTTTTAGTTTGGAACGATCCTAGGGCTCCAGATTCCAACAGCCAACACCAATAACTGAGGACGAATTGAAAGAAACACTATTAGAAACTTATAGATATATGGAAGGACAAGTCAATTTATCAGTGCAAGGTCATCAATACCATCAAACCAGTGTAGCACATCACCATCAACCTGTGAAAAGATTAACTAAATTTCATAGATATAGAGATTGGACATTAATAAATTCAAGTTCATCATCTGAGGAGCAAGAGGAGACTGAGATGAATGTGGATGTACACACAAAAACAAATGACGATGGTGGATAGGATGAACTAAATCAACTAGTAGAGCAACAAGAAGTAGCAAGCAAAGTGCAAGACGAAGACACATCTAGTCGACTCAAGCAAGAACCACTGAATAGCCAATGAGAGGGAAGTGCATACACTATCCAAATGAATGAAGCAATGAAGCTTCAATTTACAGAAATTAACATTATGGACCAAAAAATAGTAAAGCACCCCAAGGAAGAACCACAAGATGAAGTAATTCTTGAAAAGGAAAATGTAGTGCCAATCAGAGTGGTGGCAGAGCCTGTTGCAGAGAAAAGGAGCATAGAAAAGGACCCCCAAAATTTTTTAAATTATAGGCATCATTTTGCTTCTTCAAATATCTATGAATACCTCATGAAACTATGTAAATGCACTAGAAGAGTCCTCTCGATGCATAAATCCCAAACATTGTATCATAATCCTTGGAAAATAGTAGGAATTTAGGCTTTCTATAATAAAGTGCCGGTCTTTTGTGTGAAATGACCATTTTTAGGGCACATGTATATAAGTCATTTTGTGACACTTTGTAAAGACTTTTGCCATGGTGAGTAAGGGAGAACTCAGCTTTTTGAATTTGCCTCTTCTTCCTCTTGTATCTCCTTGTTTGTGAGCTTGCATGTGTGATTGTACCTTGAAATGAGTGCATGGAAGTGTTGTCTATCCATTTCATTGCTTTTTTGAATTGTGTTATGTGTGTGTGAAACTTGAGGAGGTGTGTGGTGGACTAGATGAGTTGCACAACTCAGTTTTTTGCCCATAACTTGAAGCAAGTTTGTCAGAATTGAAGAAATAATATGACCATTGGATGCGTCTTGTTGAGAGCTTTGAAAAGAATCCACTATTCACCATATTCCAAGTTTGATGTTGAGAGAAAGGTCCAATTTTGTGTTTATGGTTGTTTCATGTATCGCGACACCATTTCCACCTGTGTGAGTGATAAATTTGAGTAATAGCACTCATCTGCATGCAATGGTAGCTATTCCACTTCATTTACCATTGTGTAAGTGCACGTCATCATACACTTGGTTAGGTTCAAGATACTTTCACGATTGATAATTGAAATGTGTGATAATCCCCACTATATGTGCTTGCTGGTGATAGAGGAATACTCTCTTTCGTCACAAGTCCCTAAGTTGTCACTTAGGTGCACACATTTTTTGGCGCCATCGTCGGGGAAGTACGAGTCCAACCCAGGTACTTGCGTGATGGTAAGAGCTTGTAGGTGAAGATATGAGTTGTGAAGAGGTGAGTACTGAGTCATTTCTCATTGCACTTATTAGTTCACACTTAGAAAGTGTGTGTAGTAAGTTGTTAGACCTAGGGAAGTGAGAGGGAGTGAGTAGGAGTAGAGAGTAGAGAGGAAGGAGTAGGAGAAGAGTAGGTAGGTAGACCCCCCAAAATCCCAAACAAATTTTACTTCAGTACCTCATAGCCTTGGGTTAGCCCAGGAGTATAAAAACCAAAAACAATTCATTCAAGAGTTCACTTGTATTTGCAAGTATCGTGGAGTTCTAACGACTAGTATCATGGGTGTGGTATCATGAGCTTTTACAGCCCTCTAGAGCAACCAATCAGTGGAGAAGCTTAGCGAGATCATCAATCATGTGAGATTAAGTGGATTTTCAAGTTAAAATCAAATTAAATATGCTTAAAACGTGATTGAGGTTGTGATCGGTATCATGGGAGAGGTATCATGGGATAGAGTGAGAATTTGATGGCCATAGGCACATAGGTATGGAGAGGACTGCACAAGGAGCACATTCATGTACTTTTTTTAAGCTCTTTCATTTGAGTGAGATAAGTCCAAGTATCGTGATCGGTCGAGTTCAAGTATTGTGATACTTGAATTCCCATGTGTCACAATACCTGGCAAGTATAGTGTATCACCGATACCTATACTCCCCGTGTATCACGATACCTAGGTATCGTGTATCGTTGGGTCGAGTATCGTGATACTTAAGTATCATGTATCATGACATTTGAGTATCGTGTATCATGACACTCAAGTATCATGTATTGCAACACTTAAGTATCGTGTATCATTTATCATTTGTACTCTAGGTATCGTGTATCATTGCTCTTGTGTATCGTGTATCGTGTATCATCCAAATCCTAAGTATCGTGTATCGTTAGAGGCTGGTGTATCATGTATCATGTATCGTGACCTTGTCCAGTATCGTGTACCGCAACATCCTGGTATCATGTATCGTCACAATCTTCAAGTATCGTGTATCATGTATCATCCCAATCCCAGGTATTGTGTGTCATGTATCCCTCATGTATCATGTATTGTGACCTTGTCCAAGTATCGTGTATCGTCCTTGTCAAGTATCATGTATCGTTTTGATTTGAGTATCATGTATCGTTTTGATTTGAGTATCATGTATCGTTTTGATCTGAGTATCCTGCATCGTTTGTGCTTCAGGTATCATGTATATTGCAAACTTATAAATTGATGAAAGGCCTATTAAAATAAAAACCAATCTAGTGTTGGAAAACAATGTCCCATTGGTCAAAGTTGATCAATCTTGCTCAATAAGAATAACATGTGTAGACTTGTTGGTCAAAATGTTCTACAGCTTACAGCATCTATAAGTTTGTTTATAGGGTCTCTACAACACGATAGTTCCTAGCACCGTGGAAAAAGCTTCACCTCTTAAACTATCGACGTGGGTTCAAACCCTGTTCGCAATCACATGAAGAAGTTTTATCGAAAAGCGAAAAGTGTTTTTGATTCAACAATGACGGAGTCTTTTCTCAGATCGATTGCGATTGTATGTTTTTTTGTTGTGCTTTATTGAAACAATAGCTTTTGGAGAAGCTTTTCAAGGGACAAAGAATACTATATAAGAGCATGCTTGGTTCATTATTATTCATCCTTCACCTAGCTCAACACCAAGCTTTGGAGCTTTGGTACCTCAATAGAGGTGGAGCTTCATAGCACATGGGGCAGCCATGGTGCTATGTTGGAGCATGTTGAGGAGCAGCTATGGAGTTCTTCTTGGAGAAGAAGAGTGTACTCACACTCTTGCTTATGAAGAGGCTATTAGCAGCTTGGTGGTGTGGATTGGCCATTCACATGATGTATTTGAAGATTGTCTTCTACATGAAGATTTAGGTTTACTTCAAAGACATTGGATGGTGGTTAACATAAGATTTACATCTTATGTTAAGAATTCAGGTACATATTCTCTTTATGCACACAGGTTCTACTTGGAGTTTATGGAGGCAGTAACATCCATATCAGGAGAAGTCCTATTTGACATAGGTACAAGAGAATCAGTACGTATATTGTTGCAGAGCAAAGAAGAGCAAAGAGGCAAAGAAAAGAACGGGCCCCAAAATTTTTCCGAATTGGACACTTTATTCTTGTACTATAGCCATTTTGTAATATATTTTCTGTTGTAAATGCACTAGAGGAGTCCTCTAGATGCATACCCATAGAGAGTTGTATCTTATCTTTGTAAATTAGTAGGAAATTAACCTTTTAGTTAATAAAGTGCCGGTCTCTTGTATGAAAGGACCATTTTTAGGGCACATGTATATAAGTCAAATTGTGACTCTTTGTCGGGACCTTTTGCCATTGTGAGAATCAAGAGCACAGAATTTTGAATTTGTGTCTTCTCCTCTCTGCATCTTCTTCTTTATGAGCTTGTGTGCATGTGTGATGCTTGGAAAGAGTGCTTAGAAGTGTTGTCTATCTATGAAAGTGGTTGTTTGCTATTTGTAAGGTGTGTGCGAAGTGTAGGAAGTGCTGGAGTGTAGGAAGGTCATTCCGACGACTTTGTATTTTGCTCATAACTTGAAGTAGGAGCGTCAAAATCAAGTGAGAACACCATCGGATGCATCTTCTTGAGAGCTTTGAAAGGAACCCACTATTTGCTATATTCGGAGTTTGGAGCTGAGAGAAAAGCTCGATTTATTGTTGACTGCTGCTCCAAGTATCGCGACACAATAGCTGACCTTAAAAGCTTGTTTGGAATAGATTTGAACTTATTTGCACCTGTTAGAAGAAGTATTTTTTTGAAGGGAAATATTTGTAAAATGTCAAAAAATTATAGAAATATTTATGCAAATGATGTAAAAATGAGGAAGAGTCTTCCCCATGTAAATTAGAATCTTATGTACTTTTTCTAGAATTTTTGGAAGCTCTTTGATAGCATATTTTTAAATTAGAAGGAAAAAGGACCAAAATTCAAGTGTGAAAAGGGACAATTGAAAATGTATAAAAGATAATTTCCTCTATTTTGAGAGGGTTGGTTGTATTATTTTTGCTATCCAAGTAATGTGAAGAGCTCTCCTGTAGAAAATCATGTTTCTTCCTTTCATGTACTTTCTTTTGAGTTGTTGAGTCTATTCTTTGTGTAATCCATGGAATTTGTGAGCTTCAGTTGTGTATTTCTGAGTAATGTGTATGAAGAGAGGTGATTCTTGATGTATTGAGTGAGGAAGTGTAGAAGAACAAAGCTAGAAATGGAAACCTTCAGTTTTCACAGAATTGTGATTGTCTCATCTGTGTGATACATGTATCATTTTTGAGATTTGACTTCATAATTGTGTTCTGCTGAGAAAATGGCACACTTTAGGCACCAAGATCATTTAAAATGCTGTTGTTTAGCTCAAGATAATCAAAACCCTAGATATTTCTCTTCATCTTCATAATTTCTCAGAAAAACATTCATTTAACTCTTGTTCTTGGATTCCATTAACTAGAAGGGGCTGTGGTCTTTGCATACTTCCCGGATTGACAATTTAAAGATGTGTACTTGATCCTTTATGCTAAAATGATTGGAGAGGACAACTCCAAAGGGTAACAACAAACATTTTTTTGGCGCCGTTGCCGGAGAACAAAGCAAAAGCTTCATTGAAGTTGTGGACCTTGTTGGATCTTCCATTGCTAATGGTATTTGAACACATTGAAAAGGTACTACTCTATAATCAAGAAAGGAAAATGAAAAGGTAGGTTTCTTTTCTTGTCTTTTGGGAAAAGAAAGCATGAGTTAACCTTTTGGGATAGAAGAGGTTGTGAAATTCTTGCAAATTGATAGTTGCTCATTTATTTTAAGAGTAAAGTGCAGATTTGAGGAAAAAATTGAATCAAGATTGTTAAAGGAAAGCTAAAATGTGACTATCTTTGCATATCTAGAGTGCTTTTTGACTAAGTACCAAGAAAATTTGTTAATCTTGGAAAAGATGACATGATTGCAATGAGGAAAGTCAAGTAAAGTAGCTATGTGCAAATAGATTGATACATTTAGGATAATAATCTTGAAAAAAATTTGTTTGGCTCTTGAAAAAAAAGTAATTGAGTTTATCTTTGCATGAATTGATACTTTTACTTCTTAGCACAAATTTTCTTGGAAAGCTCTACTTCTAAACTGATTAGAGTGTAAGCATAAAAGATTATAACCAATCATGAAACAAAAGATCAATGGATCTTGAAACAAGAAAACCCTAAGTGAAGTGTTTACCTTGATTTAGGGCAAAATACTAAAAAAATCATAAAATTCATTAAAAAATCAAACAAATTTCTTTCTTCTTAGAAAGTTGGATAGGAGGATTGTTGTTTGAAACAGGAAAGGGAAAAGTGAAAGAAAAATCTGGAAATTGAAAGAAAATTAAAAAAAAAAGTATTTTGAGTAGAAGTTGTTGTTTAAATTTTTCAAAAAATCTCTTTGAATGGGTTTGACGGTGCCTAATTGTAGGTGACAAGTGATCTGGAGTTGGTGAAGAACATTGAAGAAGACCAGGTGGAAAGAAAAGTCAAAAAGTGCAAAAACTGGAAGTTCAGAGAAAAACACGATTCTCTTCACAGGATCACGATTTTCAATAAGATAAAGAATTTGATTTATTTTGCACTATTGGGTACTGAGGTAAGTGATTTTAAAAGGTTTCATAAGTTGTATGAGTATAGAGAATCAAAATTTTAAAATTTCAGTAAGAATTGAGCATCAAGTGATTAAATTGGAGAATTGGGTACAGAATCGCGATTTTCATCAGTAGAATAAAGAGAGCAAATTTTGTTGGGAAAGATAAGATTTGTGAATTAAAACCACAAAATTGCTAAGGGACAAGAATCATACAGTGAAAAGTTAAAATTCTGTAAAAAACACACACAATCGCGATTGTCTGAAGGCTATAAAAGCCTGAAATCTCAGAAAAATGTTCATTTGAGTAAAAGAGAGAGTGAGAGGAGCTATCAGAATCGTGATTTTTAGCAAATACAAAATTCTTGATCAGGCAGCAAGGTAATTTTCTTACAGCAAGTTTTTGCACAATTTCAAGTTCAAACATTTTTGAAAAGAGCACAAAAAACACAGAAAAATTGTAGAAACATAGAATCCCGACTTTCTATTTTTTGAAGTTTTTGGTGGATTTTTTTTTTGTTTTTTCTGAAATCCTTTATTGCATGTCAATATTTTAGTAAAGCGCTTCCATTAGAGTAAAAAGATATCAGAAAAACAAAGACCAAAAAATTTACGAAAATTTTGACAGAATCGCGATTCTGTAATCAAACACAAAATTGTGATTCCCTAATCAAACAAAAAATTGCGATTCCCAGAATACGATTTTCATAAGAAAATCGTGTTTTTTAACAATTGTGAGCAATCACGATTGTCTGGGAACAAAATCGTGAAAATCACGACTCTCTTAACAGAATCGTGAAAATCACGACTCTCTTAACAGAATCGTGAAAATCGCGACTCTCTTCACAAAATCGTGAAAATCACGACTTCCTTCACAGGATAATGGAAATCACGATTGTCTTCACAAAATCGTGAAAATCACGACTTTCTTCACAAGATCGTGGAAATCATGATTATATTCACAAAATCGTGAAAATCACGACTTCCTTCATAGGATCGTGGAAATCACGATTGTATTCACAAAATTGTGAAAATCACGACTTCCTTCACAGGATCGTGGAAATCACGATTGTATTCACAAAATCGTGAAAATCACGACTTCCTTCACAGGATCGTGGAAATCATGCTTGTATTCACAGAATCGTAAGAAACACGACTTCCTTCACAGGATCGTGGAAATCATGCTTGTCTTCACAGAATTGTAAGAAACATGATTCTATCCACAGAATCGTGAAACACACGATTCCATTCACAGAATCGTGAAAAAACACGATTCCATTCACAGAATCGTGAAAAAACACGATTCCATTCACAGAATCGTGGAAAATTTAGAATATCCAAAGAATCGTGACAAAAACAATTCTTTTTCAGAGAATCGTGAGAAAATTCACAGAATCGTGAGAAAATCTAGAATTTTCTCAAAATCGTAGAAAAGACGATTCTATTCACAGGATCGTGGAAAACACGATTCTCTTCACAAAATTGTGATTTAGTTGGATGATTCTGAGATCTGGTAATAAATTGTTCATACCTGATAAACAAGAGTTAAAAAGGAAGGAGAGAGAGCCAATAATAGGAAATTTACAAGAAAAAGATTTAGGGCAGGAAAATAACATGGAAAACCTCAATGAAACCAATGAACCTTCTGAAACTAGTGATTATAGAAATATTCTCAAATATATTTATACAAACAGGTTTGGAACCTATGTGTATTAGGATGGGATGCATAAGTTTCTCATTAGGGACAACCCATTAAAGAAAGAGAATATGTGAACCAACACAACTTACAAAGAGAATCTGGATTTGTTGAGCAACCAAGACCTGTACTTGGACAACAACCACCTTTACCAACAAATGTAGTACCAGTGAAATACACACCAATAGAAAGAAAGCTCAAGACTTAGATCATCTTATAGAGAGGATTATCATTGGAATGAAGGATATTAGGAAGATTGGGAAGGATATGAACAAAGAGAACCAGAACTGCAAGCCTTGGACTTGGGAAATGGGAGAATTGAAATGGACACAGCCACATTCATGTATATAACTAATAATTACATGTCTAATCAGAAACCTCAATTCAAAGGGAGTCAAAAGATAACTTGTTATAGATGTGGGGGAGAACATTTCATTAGAGACTACCCACAACCTCCTACACTAAGAATAGAAGGAGCCTATTACAAGGATTGTAGCAGAGAACACTTAATAAAGGATTGTCCAAGAAACCCTCAAAAACAACAAAACACATCTTGTAACATACCATTAAAAACAGTTAACATAATGGAACAAGAAGAATTGAGTGACCATGACCAAGTGACTGTAAATGCTATAACAAGAGCACAAGCTAAACAACAAGAAACAACAAAGGAGACACATACATAGGAACATAAGAAAGTTCCATTTCCAAAAGAAAAGAAAAACAGACAAAAAGGAAGATGGGAAAGAAAAATGAGAATGGGTAAAAATTTGGAAGAAGAGACGATGGAACAGACAAACAATAGCCAACCACAAAACACACAGACTGAGGAAGAGACAAAAAATTCTCAAAGTCTAGAAACTTTGATAAGAGCATACAAAGGAAGAATTCAAGATGGACCAAATCCTACATATCATGTGATGGCATATCCTATGCCAGATTTAGAAGATGAAAGGATGCAAAGATGTAAACAAATCATACAAGAAGCACAACTCAAGATAGGGGAACCAGACAATTATCAAACAATAGTTGAAGGAGCAAGTGCAACAGAAACCAGAAAATATCTTGATCAGGAAGAAAATTCATAAATAACCTTCCAAATCAGTATAGACAAGCATTGTACAATTTTATACCACACCACAATGGAGGAGAAAGTAAAACAAAATCCTCATTTACAACACAACATGAAAAGGTGGGAAACAAAGTCAAAGAACCTAGATCCATAGCAACAAGGGTTGGAAGAGTTGTTGTACATACCTATTGACAAAATAGGAGGATATTGTGAAGGGGAAGAAGGAAACTCAACTCTGAGAATACAATTTGGTGAAAATCATGCCAAGGCTATATTAGACAACAGATCAGGAGTGGCTATCATGACTAAACAAACTTGGGAGAAATGGGGAAAAAATGAGTTAATACCCACTAAAATGAGATTACAACTTGCAGATGGACACATAGAAAAACCCCTAGGAATATGGGAAAAGGTGATTGTGGAAATATGTGGAATAGAGATAGAGCATACTTTTGCCATAGTTGAATTCCCACAATCCACTTCATATGAAATTATCCTAGGAAGACCATTTATGAGACAAATGCAAATTGTGCAAGATTGGGGTAATGATTGCCTATATCTTCAGAGCAAAGGAAGGATAACTAGGGTGAATTATTGTGATATATCCCCTCAAGAATGGTTTAAAGTACATCAAAATCAGGAATTAAGTGAAGAATCAGGGAGTGAAGATCAGAATGAGACAGAATCATCAATTTGAAAATGTAATATGATAAGGAAACACACAGACAAAAAAAGGATGTTAAGAAAAGAAGATTGTCTAGGAGAGAGGAAATCACAAGATGAAAGCTACATACCACAAGAATTTAAAGATGAAGAATTTGAGCCTTATGGTTGGAATCAGATTTTGACCACCATGGATTTAGCTAATGATGAGTATGTGGGGGTAAAATTCCAAAATGAAGAAGGATATGATATCTTCCACATACGAATACAAATGATAAAGGTGTCAAAAACAGAGGAAGACTAGGAGGAAGGAATAATATGAAAAAATGGGAAAACACAATCTGGAAGAAGTAGAAGCTATAGATGCTATAAAAGACAAAATATCAGGAAAATATAGAAAAAACAAACACAAGGAAATAGAAAAAGATGAAGAAGCTGAAAAAAATAAAAAGATAACGAATAAAGATCAACAGTTTGATGTACCTTCAAATTTCAAGACCTATGAAGTAGAAGACAGACTACTTCTAAAAATGAAACCAAAAAGAGAAAAGAAAAAGGGGGAGACATATGACAATGAGGAACAAACTAAGAAGGTGATGATCACTCAAGAAGAAGGGGAAGAGAGACATGTTGTAATAGCTAATGACATGACAAATCAAGAGGAGGAAGCATTAAGGAATTTGGCCAGAAACTATAGGGATGTGTTTGCTTACAATTACAAGGATTTGAAAGGAATTGACCCTAAACTCTATGAGCATAAGATTCCTATTACACCTGATGCAAAACCTAGCAAGCAAAGACACTATACATTTAATGATAAATACTTTGCTAAAATTAATGCTGGATGCCAATTTCATCTATGAGATTGAGTATACAGAGTGGATATCGCCTATAGTTGTGGTACCTAAAAAGAATGGGAAACTCAGGGTATGCATAAACTTGAAAAAGGTGAATGTTGCAACTATAAGGGATAGTTATCCATTACCCATAAAAGTCCATCTTTTGGAAAGAGTTGCAGGTAAGGAGATCTATATTTTTCTGGATGGTTTTTCAGGATATAATCAGGTACCCATAGCTTTGGAAGACCAACATAAAACTGCCTTTTCCACAGAATGGGGAATCTATGCTTTTAGGGTTATGCCTTTTGGTCTAACTAATGCCCCAACAACTTTTCAAAGATTAATGTGTCACATATTCAAAGAATTCCTTAGAAATATAATGGAAATTTATGTGGATGATCTTTGCACTTTTTCATTAAAAAGACAAGATCATTTGAAGGATTTGGAAAATATATTAAAAAATGTAGAACATACAGAGTATATCTAAATCCAGAGAAATGTGTGTTCTTTGTGAGGCAAGGGAGAATGTTGGGTCACATAGTTTCTAGAAATGTAATTTCAATGGATGAAAGAAAAATTAAGGCCATAGTGGAACTTCCAAGACCAACAAATGTAAAAGAACTTCAAACTTTCATGGGACATTGTGGGTATTATAGAAAATTTGTACACAAGTTTGCAGACATTGCAAAACCCTTGTATGCTTTGATCACAAAATTTGAGTGGACCAAAGAGTATGACCAAGCTTTTGAGATTTTAAAAACTTGTTTGATAACAACACCAATTTTGAAAACCCCACAGTGGGATAAAATTTTTCATGTCCATGTGGATGCTTCAAATTATGCTTTGGGATGTGTGTTAGCACAACCAATAGAAGGGACGAAAATTAGATTTTCCAATTGCTTATGCTAATAGGCAATTAAATTCAGCAGAAAAAAATTATACAACCACTGAGAGGGAAGGGTTGGGAATGATATTTGCTATGAAAAAATATAGACATTATCTTTTGGCCAACAAGTTTAAATTCTTTGTGGATCACCAAGATTTACTCTACCTAGTAAACAAACCATGTCACACAGGTAGGATAGTCAAATGGTTTCTTCTACTGATGGAATTTGAGTTTGAGGTAGTGGTCAGAAAAGGAAAAACTCATTTGAGAGCAGACCATTTGTCGAGGATCCAAACCAAAGAGCCAAGTTCACCTTTAGATGATGACTTGCCAGATGCATATCTGTTCAAAATAGAAAGTATTCCTGAGTGGGCCATGACTTTAGTACCTTTGCTAACCATGGGACCTTGCAGAACATCTGGAAACAACACACATCTGGTATTAGAAAGTAGGAATTTTGTGCTATTAGCTGGACATTGGTATCATCTCAATCAGATGGGTATATTGGAATATTGTACTCCAGAAGATGAGCAGCAGGAGTATTTAAGAAGAGCTCATTGTTGGAATCCCTGTATTCATGCTTCCATGATAGTCACCCTAAATAATCTCAATAGGATGGGAGTACATTGGCCCAATAAGATTCAAGATATTAAAAAGTATATTTCCAACTGCTGGGATCAGAAATTATAACCTTATACTGGTTTCAAAAAAATCCAGATTGGAGTGCAAACATAATTGAGGAGTTGAAAAGAAACAAGAAAGGAAAGTCAGTAAGAGCTAATGCAGACTCAAAGAATCTACAAATGATTTCTGAAGAGTATCAACTGATAGAAGATCAATTGTACAAGAAAGGAATTGATGGATATTTAAGAATCTGTGTTCCTGAAAATAAATATATGGAAATGTTAGAGATGGCACATTCTGGAGTGGCAGGAGGATATTTTTCAAGTGAAAGAACTACTAAACTCATATTATATTCTGGTTTTTGGTGGCCAACTCTATTTCCTGATGCAAGAATATATGTGAAAAGATGTGACATTTGTCAAAGAGTGAGTCAACCAAATAAAAGAGACAATATGCCATTAGTACCACTGGTTTCAGCAAGAGCATTTAGTAAATGGGGGTTGGATTTCATTGGACCCATACATCCTCCAGCAAAACAATCCCATGCTGAATATATACTGGTAGACACAGATTACCTGACTAAATGGGCAGAGGCCAGGGCTACAAAAAGGAATGATGCTCAGACCACTGCAAGATTTCTTTATGAAAATATTATCACCAGATTTGGATTACCAATTGAATTGGTAAGTGATAGGGGGACTCATTTTTTGAACCATATAATAGAAAACATAACTGAATATTTCATGATCAGTCATAGAAAGTCAGCCCCATATCACCCACAAGCCAATGGATTAGCAGAAAGTACTAATAAAGTACTTTGCACTGTGTTGTCAAAATTGGTAAACACAAATAGGAATGATTGGGATTTGCAACTTAATCATGTCTTATGGGCTTATAGAGTGGCATATAAAACTGCACTTGGAACCACACCATTTAATTTGGTATATGCACAAAATGCAGTTCTGCCTTTAGAATTCCTTATTCCAACACTAAAGGTGGGTAGTCAATACAAGTGGACTGGACATGAATTATCTGAGAGAGTGATGGAATTGGAAAAACTGGGAGCTTCTAGACTTCAAGCAATCATGAGCATATATGCAGACAAGAGAAGGCAAAAAGCTTATCATAATGTTCATATTAAAGAAAAGGACTTACAAGAAAGAGATCTAGTTTTGGCATACACAGTAAAAGAACATCAGAAGAAATTTCAGAAAAAAGGACATGGGCTTTATATTATCAATCAAATAAGTAACAATGGAGCTATCCAATTAGCTAATATAGATGGAGAAATCATGCCAAACTTCATAAGTGGATGTAGAGTAAAAAGGTATGATCTTCCATTAACTATTTTTGAATGGAGAAGAATACATCAAGCTCAAAATAGGAAAAATGAAGAGGAAAAAATTAGGAAGGAGGCTCAATAGGAGGCAAAAGAAAGGATAAGAAAAATCAAAGATCTTAGAGAAATCCTTTTGTGTGAAACACCTTTAAGAGTAAGAGAGCATTTTCCTATTATAACAATGAATTTTCATGATGAGAAAATCAAGGTTTTGATAGATTCAGGTGCACAAGTAAATTTGATCAGTTCAGTTTTGTTGGATAAGTTTAACTTAAAAAGGACTGAAAGTAAAACATTTATCAAAACCTTAGAAGGACAGATAATAAAAAGCTTGTCTTCACCATCTATTAAAGTTAAGTTCAATGAAGAATATATGAAAATAGATTATGAAGAATGGCCAGATCATATGATGAATGAGAAATTGATTTTGGGACAACCATGGCTCAGGCAAGATAAAGTAATTTTGGATTTTGAAAATATGAAGCTTAAATTGACATTAAATGACAAAAGGTTTTTAATGTTTTTATTGAGTGATGAAAAACAAGAAAATCAACAAGATATCTATGACTCAGAATTGGAGGGATTTACTTTTTCACTAGAAGCTACAAAGAAATCACAAACACCACTTCTTCATGACCAAATCTACTTCAATAAAAAACATGAGAAAATTGAAGAAACAAAAGGTGTTGAAAAGACAGAAGAAAGGGGGAAAGTGTGGAATGATCAGAAGCATCTAGGCATCAAGACAAAAAGAATGTGCAAACAAAGTACATATAAGCATTGCTCATCAAAACAATTTTCCAGAACTAAATGGATATGGAAGCCAAAAACTTCCAAGAACAGTTTATCAAAAGAAGATTGTTTTATTCCTAGAACAAAATCAACATGAATCAAGTATTATTGGGTAAAAAAATCAGATTTGATTCAATGGAAGAAAACAAGCATGAAGATACTAAAATAGCTCAAAAGTATGAAGAGTTTCAGATGAAGGAAAAAGCAAAATGGTCATCTGATGCACACATGGGATTCTTGATAAAGAATTCAGAATTTTACCAGAAGGAAATTATGACATCTTGGAAATTATTTCCATTGACTCTACCTCATCCTCTTTCTAAGAAAAGAAACAGGAGGGGAAGAGAGAGAAGGGGAGGAAATTATTAGTATTGAGAAAAAAGAGAGAAAAAGAGAAAAAAGAAGAAAACAAAAAGAAAAAGAGGAAAAAAAAAGAGAAAGAGAAAAATTAGGGGAAAAAAAGAAAAAAAAGAAAGAGAGAAAAATTATCAATTCTTTTGTAATTCTTTTGTTTATATAAGTTATATTGCACAAGCAAGATATAGATTGTAATTTAGCAGGTTTCTATTTTTCATTCATTTTTTCTTTTTTCATTTTCTCTTTTTATTAAAAAATATATAAAAAAGAGCTGTTAAAAGGAAAGAGAGCACTAGACATCTTGCTACACATGTGATGATTACTTCAATTGAGTTTTTATATGTGACACAAATAAGGAAGTTAAGATTCATATGAAATTTTATTTTCATTCTTTTTCATTACATCTCAAGATAAATGTGATTTCATTTATGTTTCTCGTGACTCATGTGGTTGGAGTCTTCTTTTAAATTCTTAGTGGAGATTGATTCAACCTCAACTCAGGATAATAAAGTACAGGAAAAGGAAGAACAGGTCATTGAAGAGAAACAACAGGAAATGAAGAAAAAGAAGGTAGAAGAGATGGAGATAATAAAAGAAATATCAGATCATGAGAAGGAAGAGGATCAAACATTAGACAAGAAGAAATGAAAGAAGAAAAGGGTTATGAATTGCAAAAGAACCAGGTCATAGAATATGAGGAAGAAGATGAAGAAGAGAATGACTGCAAAGAAGAAAAGTAGATAGAAGTAAAGCAAGTGGAGTTAGAAGCTAGGTTAGAGAGGATACCCAAGGATATCAAGTCTGCTTGTAAAGTAATCATGAGCAATATAGAGCAGTTCAAACCAACTAGTAGAAACATGATTATATCTGGAATGGTGGCTGAATCAGAGTTTGTGAAAGGTAGTAGAATTATTAATGAGCAAAAGAAAGAAAAGGAACAATTAGAGGAACAGTTGAGGATTGTCCAGGAAAGAAATGAGGATTTGACTAAAAGGGTAAATTCATTAGAAGCATTGGAGGTTCAACAACACAATAAAATTCAATTCCTTGAAGACAAATGTGCAAAGCAGATAGAGCATAGCAGCAAAGTAGAAATGGAGCTAAAAAAGATGGAAGGAAGATTCAGAACACTTCAAAGTTCATATCAAATTATGGTCAAAGCAAATGAAGAGATAAACAAATTATTAATGGAAGAAGATCAAATGAAGGAAGAGATTAAGCTTGTACAGATAACACAGGAAGAGAGGGAAGAATTGAATAAAGAAATTTTAAGACTACAAGTAGAGCTGAAGGAAGCCAAGGAATTGGAAAAGCAAGCCAGTGTACATGCTGCCAGCTCAATGAGAGGTTATAATAAACTGCATTTGGATATAGCAAAAGAGAGGAGTGATTGGAAGTTAAGTATAGAAAAAGAAAGAAGTGAGTGGAAATCAGAAAGAGAATTGTGGACATCTCAGAATAGAAGCTTAATGTTGATGGTGGAGCTACAGAAAAAATTGGAAAATCCAAGCCAGGTTGAAGAGCAGGTAGAGACTACACAAGCAGACGAGTCTGAAGGGGGAGATGATAATGGAACTCAACACTTTGTTGAACAAGGAAACAAAGCAGCAGTTGAGGAGTACTCGAATGAGTTTGTTCATAAGATTTTAATAGATAGAGAATCTAGAATGGAATTCATCAGAAAAATGCATGACGAATATGAAGAACAAATTGTGAATTTTGCTCTCAACAAAGGAATAAATCGAGACCAACACCATTGGGCAGCAAATGGTCTAGGTATACCTTTTTGTATGATTATTGAAAGCATTAAAAATTACCAGCTTGCAAGGGTAGGATTTTCATCAAACAAGTATTTGGAATATTAAGAGGATATCAATGTAACTAAGGAATTATTTGAAAAAGCCAATCCTAAATGGAGGAAGAGGTGGTTAGATGCCAACAAAGAATGCAAGAAAATCTGGAAAGAGGCACCTATTCAGTTAAAGATCAATCCAGCTTATTGTCCAGTAGCAAGGAGAAGGGATTGGATAGTATTTTGGGAAAGGAGAAATGCAGGACAAATCCCAGCAAAATGGCTGAACTTTCCAAACGTAGCAGGACCTAAGACAGGAACATGGCCAACAAAGAAATATATGGTTGACACAGCAGAGTCTGTCATATCTACATATAAAGATGTCAATGATCCAGCTTGTATTTTATTGACCAGAGTAATGTGACTCATATTGGCATGTATAGAAATGTTTACAGATACAGATGTCAGAACCCTCAACTACATTGGTTTCAATTCACCAACTGATGCCTTACTTTTTGATCTAAGTGAAACCCCCGACAGAATTTGTTTAATGGCCTATTATAACAGGACAGTATTTTTGGGTAGTCACTATCTTCAAATTTTTGAGGATGCCTTTGATTATGGATTTTTTGAAAGAGAATCAGAAATCTTTGGAAATTTATCAGTAGTCACAAAGTCCAAACTCACCGCCTATGAAGTAGCATATACAGAATACCTAAAGAAAGATGTGATAGATAAACCAGAAGCAGCTGTATAGTGGAGAAAGGCATTATTTGAGATGGTGAATAACTTGAACATCACAGAAAGAAAAATTCATGACCTATTGTCACAGGTGTATCAAATAAAAAAGAAGTAAAGGAAGCTCTCACTACTTATCTACAAGAGTATTTTTTGTCAGGAGCCAAAAAGTATAGGAGGGGAAGAATGTTAGAAGAAGTATTTTTTTGAAGGGAAATATTTGTAAAATGTCGAAAAATTGTAGAAATATTTATGCAAATGATGTAAAAATGAGGAAGAATCTTCCTCATGTAAATTAGAATCATATGTATTTTTTCTAGAATTTTTGGAAGCTCTTTGATAGCATATTTTTGTTGGGAGAAATGGTTGGATGCACTCAAGAGATTGAGTTGAAGCTGCTAAACCTGCTTTGCTCCATCCCTCCTTAGCTTCAGATATGCTTAGTACACTTGCTTAACTTCCAAATGATACCAAGAAAGCATATATGTACTTTGCAAATGATATGTGTAATGATCAAATCAAAACAGATAACTTGAGACTTCAAAAATCAAGAAAAACTTGCTATTTTTGTAGTGACACCTGCTCAGTATTTTACTCAGTGTGACCAGCACACTAACAATTGATCAAATTCCTTCTGGATATATTAAATTAGCTTACCAAGCTACCATTTTCAAGTGAAATGAGAAGAAATGACAAACTATACTCTGAGAAATGAGTTTAGCAAAATTATATGTACCCCCGACTTTTTAGGAACACTGCAGCAGAATACCAGAGTTCACTTCGAGAGCGATTTCTCCCAGATGGCTGATCCTTTGACCTTGAAATTGTGTAAGCATGTAGTATGCTTGGAGCTGGTTCTAATGTGCTTTGAATCATTTGATTTGGTTCAGTAGATCCTGAGATATGCCTTGTTGAAGTTGACAGACTTGGAGATGATGACTCAGACAAAACAGAGATGATGAATGTAAGTATTTGTATTAGATCATGTAAGTGTACATTCCCATTGGTGTGGTAAACATCACTCAATGGTACTCAGAGGTGTAGGCTATGGATTAGGCCACACACACTCAACTAATTGTATAGAAATGCCTCGGGATGTGAGCTCAAAAATGACTAGCTTACCCGCGAGTTTTTTCTTCACTTTTATATGAGTTAAGTGATCATTTGAATTTGAAATTCAAATCTAGGCTCCCTAGAATCTCTCCTCTAAAAGTAGGGAGATATTCTCTCAATCACAAGCTCCAATTTTTCCATGAATCTATCAAGTAGGTGTGATTACATGTAAATGCCAAGTCATATAGACTTTTACAATGGGTAAGAAGTAAGAACTTATAAGCATAAGTTCACATGGTCCTTTCTCCAAGTGAATTAAACTTCCAAGATTTCAACACCACATTTCCAAGGTTTCAAGCCAAGTGTGAAGGCTTGAAATGCACCAACAACTCCCCCTCAAGCCAAGCACTTTGGCTTAAGTCTTCATCTTCATTCTTCAATCACATCCTGCAATCCAATCATGGATTTGAATCTGCATAGCTTGTTCCCATCCAATGCTTTAGTGAGTAAATCTGCACATTGCATATTAGTAGACACATAAGTCAACTGAATATCTTTACTAAGCAACTTCTCTCTCACATAGTGGTAATGAACCTCTATGTGTTTGGTTCTAGCATGATATATTGGATTAGCTGCAAGATGAAGAGAGCTTGTGTTATCTCCAAAGATAATTGGAGGTCTAGTGTATAGACCTAACTCTGTATACAAGAGCTTCAACCAGATAGCTTCTTGAGTGGCATTGGCAAGCCCTCTATACTCTGCTTCAGTGGATGACAATGCCACTGTAGGTTGCTTCTTGGCTGACCAGGAAATAGGTTTATCTCCTGCAAAACAAATGTAACCTAATGTGCTTCTCCTATCATCCTTGCATCCTGCCCAATCTGCATCTGAGTATACTTTAATGTCAATATCTGATGTATAAGGAAAGTACAAACCATGGCTTTGAGTTCCTTTGAGGTACTTCAATATTTTCTTTGCAGCCTCTAGGTGAGGTACCCTTGGTTTGTGCATGAATTGGCTTAGCACACTAACTCCATATGCTATGTCAATTCTTGTCAAAGTAGCATAATTCAAACTACCTACCATACTTTGATATCCTGTAATGTCTTGTATTTCATCCCCTTCATGAGCACTAAGCTTTAGGTTGACCTCCATTGGAGTAGTTGAGACTTTAGCATCCTGCAAGCCAAACTTCTTGACCATATCCTGTACATACTTCTTTTGGGTGATGTATATACCTGAGTTGGTGTAGACTAACTCAAGACCTAAGAAGTACTTCAATAATCCAAGATCATTGATCTTGAATTCCTTCATCATCTGTCCTTTGATGTGTCTAATCCCATTGACATCATTACCTGTAATGATGATGTCATCAACATAAACACACAAGTAGATTACCTCTGTACTACTTCTCTTTATGAACAGAGAAGTATCAGCTTTTCTCATCACAAATCCTTGGTCTTGGAGATAGGTTGTCAACCTGTAATTCCATGCTCTAGGAGCCTGTTTCAATCCATATAGAGCCTTCTTCAATTTACAAACATAGTTTACCTTCTTGGGATCTTCATAGCCAGGTGGTTGTGACATGTAGACTTCTTCAGATATCCATCCATTCAAGAAAGCATTCTTGACATCTAATTGGTACATGTTCCAATTCTTGGATGCAGCTACACTCACCAATATTCTGATAGTTGGCATCTTAGCCACAGGAGAAAATGTCTCCTCATAATCAATGCCTTGGGTTTGTGCAAAACCCTTGGCTACCAACCTAGCTTTGTACCTGTTTATTGTTCCATCTGAATTTCTCTTTAGCTTGTAGATCCATCTGGATCCTATCACCTTCATAGAGTCTTTCTTGGGTACCAAGTCCCAAGTATCACTCTCCTTGAGAGCTTCCATTTCTTCATCCATAGCTCCTTTCCATTCTGGTTTGGTGATTGCTTCTTCATAGGTACCTGGTTCTTCATTCAACAAATCCTTTGCAAGATATACAGAATGTTTAGTTACAAGTGATGTGTCATACCCAAATCTGATTGGTCTCTTGCTTTCTCTCTGAGATCTTCTAATTGCTTGAGTTGAGGATTCTGGTATATCCTCTAGCTTCTTTATCTTCATCTTCCCTTTGGACTTCCATGCCTTGAATTCCTCAAGGTTAATTGTATCATCATCATCTGAGCTTGAGTCTTCTTTCTGGATTGGTTCCTCCTTGGTGAGCTTTGGGAAATCTTCTTCCATATCATAGGGTAGACTAACCTTCCTGCATTCATTCTCATACCATGAGTCATTCTCATCAAAGATGACATCTCTGCTTACCTTGAACCCTTTGTTTGTTGGGTTGTAGAATCTGTATCCTTTTTGGTTCAAATCATAACCAATGAAGATATATTTTTCAGCTTTAGGGTCTAGCTTTCCCCTTACCTGTGAGGGAATATGCACATATGCTACACAACCAAAAATTTTGCAATGATCCAGAGAAGGTCTCTTACCATGCCAAGCTTCATATGGTGTCATGCCATCAAGTGATTTGGATGGCAACCTATTTATGAGATAGGTGGTAGTGGATACACTTTCTGCCCAAAGATAATTTGGCAATTTCTTTTCATTAAGCATAGACCTAGCTATTTCTACAATGAGTCTATTCCTTCTTTCAGCTACCCCATTTTGTTCAGGTGAGTACCTTGTAGTAATCTCCCTTTTGATGCCTCTTTCCTGCAAGAAATCTTCAAACTCATTGGAGAAGTACTCTCCTCCTCCATCTGACCTTAGCCTTTTCAAGCTTCTTCCTGTTTGGTTTTCAACAAGTGCAAGATACCTCTTGAAACAATTAAACACTTCATCTTTATACTTCATAAAATATAAGATGGTCCACCTGCTATAGTCATCAATGAAGGACACATAGTACCTTGAACCTGAAATGGAAGGGTTCTTGCTAGGTCCCCAAACATCTGTGTGTACCAAGTCTAGGTAGTCTTCATGCATGAAACCTTTCTTTGAATAGGGCAACCTGTGAGACTTACCAAACTGACAAGCACCACACTTGTAAATCATGTGTTGCTTGGATACATTAGGTATCCCAAGCACACATTGATCCCTGCACATTTGCTTTAGGGTTCTTTCACCTATGTGACCTAACCTCTTGTGCCATATTTCTAACTCTGAAAGTGTTTGATCCTTGTAGTTGTATAAAGCAATATTTTTTGTATCTTCTAGCTCAAAAGTAAACAATCTACCTGATTTCTCTCCCTTGGCAATTCTTTTGAAACCATGTCTTGGGTCCTCCACATATGCTCCATGTTGAGTGAACCTGACCTGCAAACCTTTCTCCACAATCTGTCCAACACTCATTAGATTCTTGGTGATGGTTGGTACATAGAGTACCCTGCTCAATAGGTTCTGGTTACCATCACATGTCTTCACATTTCCAATTTTTACAACAGAATGTTTAGTGTCATCACCTGTCTGTACCTGATGTTTGCCCTTGGGTTCTTCCAAATCAGAGAGTAGTGCCACATTGCCAGCTACATGGTTAGAACATCCTGAGTCAATATAAAATAAATGATCATCATTTGTACCTGCCTTGGAGGTCATATTCATGATCAATAGGGAGTCATCTTGCTCCTCTGTGTAGTTGTTGTAATCCCTTCTATTTCTGAATCCACCTTGGTAGTTACCATTGTGGTTGTGGTTGTAATTGTTGTTGTATTGATTGTTGTATCCATTGTAGCCTTGGTGTTGGTTGAACCTGCCTCTCCCTTGAGAGTATCCACCTCTTGAGTAGCCTCTTCCTCTCTGATTCTTGTAGTTCTTGTAGCATTCATCTGTGGTATGATTGGACAATCCACAAATGTTGCATGGTGATGAGTTGTAGGATCTCCCCCTACCTGACTTACCTCCTCTGCCTCTTCCTCTTGAAGATCTACCTCTCCCTGCATAATTAGCTTGGGAGGTAGAGCCTTCTTCTTCCTGTTTCTTCCCTTTACCTTTATCCTTAACTTTCTTATCAATATATAGAGCAGAGGGGTTGTTACCTTTTGATTGATCTCCTGCCTTTGTAAACTTTGCTTCATGTGTGAATAGTTGGCCCATAAGTGTTGTGAGATCTGGGGTATGCATGTCCATGTAGAGGTCCATTGCAGTGGTGAAGCTTTCCCACTTATCATCTGCCTTGAGTCCATTTGTTACTTGCCTGACTATTTGTTCCTCTTCTATCTCCTCTCCAATACTTGCTAATTGGTCTGCCACATCTTTAATCTTTGTCACATATTCTGAGACTGATTGCTTGGGCTGCTTCCTAAGGGTTGTGAATTCAATCCACAGTTGATTCTTCCTGGCCCTTGTGTTGGAAGAGAAATATGTTGACAGAGTTTCCCAAGTCTCTTGGGAAGTCTTACAGTTCCTTATATGAGGTAAAAGGAAATCAAATATAGAGTTAAGAAGGTAAGAGCTTGCTAAAGCATCCTTTGCACACCATTAGTTGAGTCTCTCTTGTTCATCCTTGGTGGGTAGTCCTCTAGCTTTGAATGAGGGCAATTCCTCATCTCCTGATATGTATCCAAATAAGCTTCTTCCTTGTAGATAGGTCTTCATCCTTAGAGACCAAGCTTGGTAATTGTTCCTGTCCAATTTGTCAATGAATGAAGGAAAACCATCTCCCATGTTTACCTTATTTGCTCTGATAGCATTGTTGGGAGAAATGGTTGGATGCACTCAAGAGATTGAGTTGAAGCTGCTAAACCTGCTTTGCTCCAGCCCTCCTTAGCTTCAGATATGCTTAGTACACTTGCTTAACTTCAAAATGATACCAAGAAAGCATATATGTACTTTGCAAATGATATGTGTAATGATCAAATCAAAACAGATAACTTGAGACTTCAAAAATCAAGAAAAACTTGCTATTTTTGTAGTGACACCTGCTCAGTCTTTTACTCAGTGTGACCAGCACACTAACAATTGATCAAATTCCTTCTGGACATATTAAATTAGCTTACCAAGCTACCATTTTCAAGTGGAATGAGAAGAAATGACAAACTATACTATGAGAAATGAGTTTAGCAAAATTATATGTGCCCCCGACTTTTTAGGAACACTGCAGTAGAATACCAGAGTTCACTTCGAGAGCGATTTCTCCCAGATGGATGATCCTTTGACCTTGAAATTTTGTAGGCATGTAGTATGCTTGGAGCTGGTTCTAAGGTGTGTTGAATCACTTGATTTGGTTCAGTAGAGCCTGAGATATGCCTTGTTGAAGTTGACAGACTTGGAGATGATGACTCAGACAAAACAGAGATGATGAATGTAAGTATTTGTATTAGATCATGTAAGTGTACATTCCCATTGGTGTGGTAAACATCACTCAATGGTACTCAGAGGTGTAGGCTATGGAGTAGGCCACACACACTCAACTAATTGTACAGAAATGCCTCGGGATGTGAGCTCAAAAATGACTAGCTTACCCGCGAGTTTTTTCTTCACTTTTATATGAGTTAAGTGATCATTTGAATTTGAAATTCAAATCTAGGCTCCCTAGAATCTCTCCTCTAAAAGTAGGGAGATATTCTCTCAATCACAAGCTCCAATTTTTCCACGAATCTATCAAGTAGGTGTGATTACATGTAAATGCCAAGTCATATAGACTTTTACAATGGGTAAGAAGTAAGAACTTATAAGCATAAGTTCACATGGTCCTTTCTCCAAGTGAATTAAACTTCCAAGATTTCAACACCACATTTCCAAGGTTTTAAGCCAAGTGTGAAGGCTTGAAATGCATCAACAATTTTTACATTAGAAGGGAAAAGGACCAAAATTCAAGTGTGAAAAGGGACAGTTTAAAATGTATAAAAGATAATTTCCTCTATTTTGAGAGGGTTGGTTGTATTATTTTTGCTATCCAAGTAATGTGAAGAGCGCTCCTGTAGAAAATCATGTTTCTTCCTTTCATGTACTTTCGTTTGATTTGTTGAGTCTATTCTTTGTGTAATCCATGGAATTTGTGAGCTTCAGTTGTGTATTTCTGAGTAATATGTATGAAGAGAGGTGATTCTTGATGTATTGAGTGAGGAAGTGTAGAAGAACAAAGCTGGAAATGGAAACCTTCAGTTTTCACAGAATCGCAATTGTCTCGTCTGTGTGAAACAGGTATCATTTTTGAGATTTGACTTCATAATTGTGTTCTGCTGAGAAAATGGCACACTTTAGGCACCAAGATCATTGAAAATTCTGTTGTTTAGCTCAAGATAATCCAAACCCTAGATATTTCTCTTCATCTTCATAATTTCTCAAAAAAACAGTCACATACTGGATACTAGTGTTAAGTCATCCAGGGGGGTGATGAAACATGAAGACTTATTTTCAGCCATATGTAAAAGAATGCAGAGTCATACCTACAGGTATTCCTATTTCAGGTATTCCTATATTTTCTTTGTCAGGTTCTTTTTATGTTCTAGCTTTGAAAGAAGAATGAAGAAGGAGAATGTTTGGAGAAAGTTCCTGTTAGGATGTTCCTGTTCAGGTGAAGGTTCAAGAGTTCTATTGAAGAGAAATTTGATATTTCAGAAAGGTATGTTTTTAGAGGTGTGCACATTTATGTTTATACCAGGTTCTGAAGGAAAGAGGTATGAAAGACTTATAGATTGAGCAAAGATGAAGACATGATGACATCATAGATTTTTTGATAAGACTCATGAGTTGCCTTCAGTTGATTTCAGTTGATTTTCGTTGATTTCAGTTGAATTAAGTTGAGTTGAGTTGACGTGACTTGAGTACAGTCAGAGATGAACCAGCAGTGTTCATAATACACTAAGTTGTGAGTTGTCCATCACAGGTTCTAGGATTCAATTCTTGATTATGTTTAGTGTATTTACATGACACAGTAGAAGTACGTTGAGAAAACTTTTGTAAGGTAAATGCAAATATGTGGATCTTAGTACTTGCTACATTTGTTGTCAAGCAGTGATTGCTTGATGATAACACTATTGGATATCTAGTTTGCATATTTTCTCAAGTATTATGGTTAATATTTAGCAAGTTCAGGTTTTTAAAGTCTGAAGGAAAGTCAAATTCAATTTTGAAGAAGACCTTTGAAGGTCAATTTGGGAGTACAAGTTTGAAGCTTATGAAGTTTCTTGTCCAGTCCAGTTGGTACCATTGTGACATTGCAGGGGGGATTGTTGGAAACAATGTCCCATTGGTCAAAGTTGATCAATCTTGCTCAATAAGAATAACATGTGTAGACTTGTTGGTCAAAATGTTCCAGAGCTTACAACATCTGTAAGTTTTTTTATAGGGTCTCTACAACACAACAACACCTAGCGCAGTGGAAAAAGCTTCACCTCTTCAACTGCCGACGCGGGTTCAAACCCCGTTCGCGATCACATGAAGAAGTTTTATCAAAAAGTGAAAAAGTGTTTTTGATTAAATGGTGATGGAGTCTTTTTTTAGAATCGTATGTTTTTTTTTTTTGCTTTATCGAAACAATAGCTTTTGGAGAAGTTCTTCAAGGGACAAAGAATACTATATAAGAGCATGCATGGTTCATTATTATTCATCCTTCACCTAGTTCAACACCAAGCTTAGGAGCTTTGGTACCTCAATAGAGGTGGTGCTTCTTAGCACATGGGGCAGCCATGGTGCTATGTAGGAGCATGTTGAGGAGCGGCTATGGAGTTCTTCTTGGAGAAGAAGAGTGTGCTCACACTCTTGCTTATGGAGAGGCTATTAGCAGCTTGGTGGTGTGGATCGGCCATTGACATGTTGTATTTGAAGATTGTCTTCTACGTAAAGATTTTGGTTTACTTCAAAGACATTGGATGGTGGTTAACATAAGATTTACATCTTATGTTAAGAATTCAGGTACAGATTCTCTTTATGCACACAAGTACTACTTGGAGTTTATGGAGGCAGTAACATCCATTTCAAGAGGAGTCCTATTCGGCATAGGTACAAGAGGATCAGTATGTATATGCTTTATGCATATTTGGATGAGGTGTTAGAGAAGATATGTCCATATGAGTTTGAGGATTTCTGGCAGCAAACTTGTTAGCATTCTTTGCTACTTTTGTAAGTATGTGATCTTTCACACACGTGTCTAACTTAGGGTCTTATATAGCCTAAGGTTAGATGAGGGTTTGTTGATTATCAGTTTTAGACTAATCCTTCCTCTTTCTGTCACTCATATTCACTCTTCTACAACCTATCAAATCACACATCTCATGTATATTCAGATTTTTGTCCATACATCTGCATCTGAATATTCTTGTTACATTTGTACATACACTCATCCATCTATTTTTGTTCACATAGAGTGGTTGAGAATTTTGACTCCCACATTGTAAATTGACATTTGTATATATGATAATGTGAGTAAGTAGTGGCTTATGTAACACTTTACACATGTTGTCTAATCTTTCTCTATCTTTGTCTCATCATTTGTATGATTAAGTGTGGTATGTTTATGTTTTGTCAATATTGGAAGATTGCTGGAATTTATTTTGTAAATGCTAGACCTATGGAACCTTGGACCTGTGAGATTAGTTATGGGCCTACTAAATTTCCAACATCTAGACCAGATAAACTCCTAGAATAACCACATATTAGGGAGAGCCACTAACCTGACTTAGATAACTAGTGAATGAACTTGTGCTCAGGACGTGTCCTAGGAAGCTGATGTAGTGTTATCTCATCAGCATGAAGTGTAAATCTACCTAGTCCCAATTCCCATTACTCTGATACCTCTAGTGAGTCAGAGGAAGAAGCTAAAATGGCTTCTGAAGACATGCATAGCTTTGTGCCCTTGGTAGGATTCATGTCCGTGATTGAGGGAGAATATAGGACATCTCTTGAGTACGTGAACACCAATCAACATGATTTGCCAATCTACATAGATGGGTTAAATAGATCAGTGGCACGAATGAAGAAAGTGAGTGAATCTAAGATTGTTCCTCGACCTGTGGTAAAATATGAAGGAGGAATCTACATGGACAAAAGGGGAATAATCTATGTAGTGATAGAATGTCCTGAAACCATAAGTGAACAATGAGTGAAGCATAGATCACCCTAATGGGGAGAATAATGAAGATAGGATCTCTACACCCTGAGGTAAGTCCAAAGTGAATAGATTTTGGAGAGGTGACAAGATCCCTCAGGATGACAAGATCCTGAAGATGACCCTCTAGATTGTTGCGAACATTTGTTTAGTAGGGTACAAATTTCAAATTATGTAAATACCTTTGGGAAGTCTTCAAATACTTCAAGAAGGCTCATATTATTCATAAAAGATAGCAAAAATACCACGTGAGTTCTAGAACATGGTGAGTCAATTTAGTGAGTCACAAGGGAGCTGCAGTGGTGTCCTAGTGGAAGGTCGATGTGACTAGTTCTCAAAGTTCATCAATACTTTGCTTATTTGAGCACTTGATTCATGTAATACCTCCATCCAAGTGTCTACCACGAATTTAGATGTATTAAGAAGGTTTTAGATAGATCCCCATGCTATAAAAAGAGGAGAGAAGTCGTGATCTTGTGGGAAGTCCAAGAGAGGCATATGTGTATCTCTATGCTGCTATAGTTTTGTATGCAGAGATTGCAGAGCTTGTATCTCGCTCATTATATATCCAAATTACATGTTTGATATCTCATTGGAAAGCTCTTACTGTCTACGTTTGTACTGTAAATGTTCATAATCATTGGATTTGTGAGCTGAGAGAAGTATTCTCTGCAAGTAGTGTGTGTTCTCAGGTTTCACCCCTGCTGAAGGTCTCCATTAAACCTCAAACTTGCAGAGGTCATATCTCCTTGAGTATTTATCCAAATTGAGTGTTCCTTGGCTCATTGAAAAGCTCTTGGTCTCTAGTATATGTGGTTAAAACAATTTTAAAAACTTTTGAGTGAGTAGAGAGAAGTAAGCTCTGCAAGCATGACTGGTTTTCTGTGATGGAGTTTGCGAGAAGGTCAACTTGTTCCTAGGGGGTTCCACCTACTTCCAGCTATATTTTGGAGGTCAATAAACTCCAACATTGGTATCAGAGCAAGGAATTGAATCTTGGAGAAGGTTATAATACCTTGATGAAGAATTTGAAGCTATTGGAGTAGCGGTTCATCATCGACACTACACAAAGAGCATGCAGCGAAAAGAGTGCTTAGGTATTTGAAAGGTACCATGAACGAAGGATTATTTTATATTCATGATGCTGATCTAACTCTTAAAGTCTTTAGTGATGCAGATTGGGCTGGAAGCAAAGATGACAGAAGATCCACAAGTGGATATGTGGTAATAGCAGGAAACAAGACATTAACATGGAGTTCAAAGAAACAGCCTATAGTTGCTTTATCTTCTACAGAGGCTGAGTACAGAGGTTTAGCATTGGCTACTACTGAGGTTATGTGGTTTAAAAAGTTGTTTCATGACTTGAATGTGCAGGTTGATGTACCACTGATCTATGGGAATAACTTGAGCAGCATTCATATGACCTCAAATCCTATTTTTCATGCTAGAACAAAGCATATATATGTACACTATCATTATGTTTGAGAGAAGGCCATAAACAATGAAGTACAAGTTTCTTTTGTGGGAACAAAGGATCAAGTTGCAGATATCTTCACCAAATCCTTGGATGGACCAAAGCTTCAAAGATTCAACTATATTCTTGGCATGAAGGAAATACCCTTTGAAACTTGAGGGGGAGAATGTTGCGAACATTTGTTTTATGTAGGATACAAGTTTCAAATTATGTAAATACCTTTGGGAAGTCTTCAAATACTTCAAGAAGGCTCATATTATTCATAAAAGATAGCAAAAATACCACGTGAGTTCTAGAACATGGTGAGTCAATTTAGTGAGTCACAAGGGAGCTGCAGTGGTGTCCTAGTGGAAGGTCGATGTGACTAGTTCTCAAAGTTCATCAATACTTTGCTTATTTGAGCACTTGAGTCATGTAATACTTCCATCCAAGTGTCTACCACGAATTTAGATGTATTAGGAAGGTTTTAGATTAGTTCCCCATGCTATAAAAAGAGGAGAGAAGTCGTGATCTTGTGGGAAGTCCAAGAGAGGCATATGTGTATCTCTATGCTGTTGTAGTTTTGTATGCAGAGATTGCAGAGCTTGTATCTCCCTCATTATATATCCAAATTACATGTTTGATATCTCATTGGAAAGCTCTTACTGTCTACTTTTGTATTATAAATTTTCATAATCATTGGATTTGTGAGCTGACAGCAGTACTCTCTGCAAGTAGTATGTGTTCTCGGGTTTCACCCCTGCTCAAGGTCTCCATTAAACCTCAAAATTGCAGAGGTCATATCTCCTTGCGTATTTATCCAAATTGAGTGTTCTTTGGCTCATTGGAAAGATCTTGGTCTCTAGTATATGTGGTTAAAACAGTTTTAAGAACGTTTGAGTGAGTAGAGAGTAGTAAGCTCTGCAAGCATGACTGGTTTTCTGTGATGCAGTTTGCGAGGAGGTCAACTTGTTCCTAGGGGGTTCCACCTACTTCCAGCTATATTTTGGAGGTCAATAAACTCCAACATAGATGACCCTCTAGATGACCTTGTAGATGACCCTCAAGATGACCCTCAGGATATGTATATGGTAGTTGGGATGGAGAAACTACTACAAGCCCCTTTATCTTTATGGGGAGAAAGTAGCAACCTTGTCACCATTTATGAGTTACAAGATCCAGAGGATCGGTCTCAAATTACCTATCTTAAAAGGAATATGAGAAATTACTGGCATATTTTGGATCTAGTAAGATCTCGATCAAGATATCAAGGCATTCCCGTGTTTCCCCCTAGAGACCAGGGAACCACCTCCCATAACCCTCAAGGAACTTACCAAAGTTATGCCTATCAGAACTTTGGACAGGCTCAACAATAGAGCATTCCTGTGAGGACTAATGTCCAGTTTTCAATGCCAAGAGCCAATCCCAACTATCAACCCCCATCTAGTGGAGAATGAAGAAATAGAAATCCTATTCTAGAGAGACCGCCCATAGGCAGGGGAATTTGCATTCAAGTGAGACATCCAGCCATTCCTGTTATGCCCAGACCACCTAAACTTGGTAGAAGATTGCAACCAATTCAAGTGGCCAAATGTATGAGGAGCCACTATGATGGGTGTCGCAAACCTTATAACCACATAGCCAAATTCAAGCAAGTGATTCGTGCTGAACAAGTGGAAGATTTCCTAGTTCAATATGAGCCATTTGGTTTGACTCTCACGGTTACTGCCTAAGCTTAGTTCCAACCACTTGAACCCAATAGTTTCAAGTGGCAAACCTTATAACCACATAGCCAAATTCAAGCACGTGATTCGTGCTGAACAAGTGGAAGATTTCTTGGTTCAATATGAGCCATTTTGTTTGACTCTCACGATTACTGCCTTAGCTTAGTTCCAACCACTTGAACCCAATAGTTTCCCAAATATGGAACAAGTATTTCAGGAAATCATTGAAGAATTCATGAAGACTGGCATTAAGAATAACTCTTCATCACACAACACAAAGAACATCTTGAAGCACAAGCATTATGCACCCAACCTCCCATACATTTAAGCCATTGTCATGAGGCACACAGAGAGGATCACCTGACTATAAATAGAAGCAAGTGTGAAATCAAGGTCAATCATTCATCCTTTTATTCTAAGAACATCTAAGTGAGGCACCAAAGATATATGCCAATGGTAATCCTATAAACGTTTATGAGCAGAAAACATCTATACAGGTATTAGCATGACTATCACATATGATGCTCCTCCAAGTAGTTGGACCTTGATGGAAAGACAACATTTATTAGGAATCTTCTGAGTCTTGGGGCTTCTCCTTGTAACATACCTCAAGATAACTGATTAGCCTTAACTTCTAAAAAGATCAGAGCAATATTTAAAGCATAACATCATTCTTAGCATCTGACATGAATACATACATGGAGCGAGAAGTAGAATTGTGCACATGATTCCTAAGCTTGATTCATCTGGTTTATATAGTGTGGCCTAAACAGGTGAAATATGTTACAAAATGGTGCATATCTAAGGTACCAGATGCAAAGACCCATAGGTAGAATCCTGATTAGTGGAGTGATCGCATAGGGCACCACTCCTAAGATGCTCTGATTGTGAGGATCTTTAAGCCTACACTATGAGTGATCAGTACATAATGATGCAAATGAGAATTAGAATCTTCAAACTGAGAGTCCAAATGGTGTGAATACTTATCTTTGGAATGAAGTGCAACCAAGTGAGTCAACACAATGAAATAACCAGACATAAAGAAGGGAGAACAGATCATTTATCATATAGACTAGACAATTATAAAAAATAGAGTTCCTTTGGTCACTAGTTATGGTAGTGGTCCCTTCAAAGCCCCCCAAAGTTTTTCAACACTCCAAAGCTCAATTAGTGTGGGTCTATGTCTTTGTTTTTGATCCTGCATCATCCATATTAGTAAATCATCTTGTAATATACGAACAATAAACCCTGTTCCTAGGAGCCAACATTGGCTTTCCTGCAGGTCTGTAATCATGCAGAGAGAAGACATATTTGAGCACAATAGAAGCAATGGAAGAGTTCCTTCACCTAAAGTTATTAAGAAAGAAAATGAGATCCTTAAAGGCTCTGTCCAAGGTGATTAAATCACCAAATAAGATGATCCTAGTGAAAACATGGTGTGAGCATCCAGCCACCACATCAGTTCATCCTGTATAGCAATTGAGTTTATAAAACCTAAACACTCAGAGTTTAGTTCCCTCGAAGTCAAGGGCATTGGAAGTGTCATGGACGAAGGAAACCATCCTGAACCTAAGATTCCATGTGAACCCTGTATCTCATGATTGGTTCAGAATTAGGAGAAACCAATGCTTCCATTGCGTCCGGAATGTGCCAAAACCCCAAGATCAACTGTCTATTCGCTGAATTCTGACATTGGGAGGTCTTGTTACAAATCGATGACATCATGATGACATCATCAGTTCGCAACCGCCTTGGGAACCGCCCTTGAAAACCTATATAAGGAGGGGTTGGCCACATTCATAATCAGTCTTGCCAATGCCAGTCTTGGGAGCTCAAGGAGTCGTGACCTCCAAGTAAGTACATTCAAGTTCCAGTTCAAGTTCTAGTCTTGTTTCTAGCTCTAGTCTTGTCTAGTCTTGTATTGTGGACATCCTTTCTTGTCCTATTGTAATCTCGTAGTACGAGATCCTTTCTAGTTATTTCTTGTATCCAGTTCATATCCCTGAGGGGATTTCTTGTAATCGAGATATCTTGTTTCCTACCTACGATCCCGGGTTGTGGGATCTCCTGTATCATCTCTAGTCGAGTTTTCCATACCTATTGGTCCCGGGTTGTGGGACATCTTGTATCGATCGTATATTCTTGTAGCATTTTCCCTTCGTGGGTATTCTTGTAATCAGAACTGTGTTTCCGAAATCTTGTCTTGTGTAGTCAGAGAGCACAATCTAGTGCTCCCCTGACATTTTGGCAAGACTGTCTTCTATCCAAGACCAGACATCATGGAGAACGCTTATGAACAGATCGTAGCATCACTTCAGAGTCTCCAACAACAAGTCGAAGACCTAAGTCGTCGACAGACACAAGTCGAGATGGGACATCCAGTGCATGTAGGTACACTCCTTCAAGAATTACAAGAACGAATCGGGAGTCTTCAAGCGAATCAAGGGAGTATTCAAGTGAACCAACGGCCCAGTACATCATTTGTGAAGGAACCCAAGATTTGCATGCCAGAAAAGTTCAATGGTGATCGTACAAAGTTTCGAGGATTCTTGCAACAAGTCAAATTGTACATTCGCATGCAGCCTGATAGATACCCTGATGATGCATCCAAGGTCGGTTTTATTGGAACCTTGCTCTATGGTCAAGCTTTATCATGGTTCGCCCCAATCTTGGAGAAGGATATGGCCGTACTTCATAATTATGAGGCATTTCTTGGAGAGCTTGTCGCCACATTTGGAGATGCAGACACGAGTCGAGTGGCAGAAACAAAACTTCGAAAGCTACGTCAAGGTAACCGCCCTGCCTCTACCTATGCATCAGAATTTAGGCAATTGATATGTGACCTCACTTGGCATGAAGATTATTTCATTAGCCAATTTAGATGGGGCTTAAGGGATGACGTGAAGGACCTTCTACTCACGATGCCAGAGGTGAAGACATTGAATGAATACATCAACCAAGCCATTCAATGTGATAACCGTCTTTTTGAAAGGAAACAAGAAAAACAAGTAGAAGGAAGACCTCGCCAATGGAAACCTTTCCAGCCTACTCCTAGAGATGACACTATGCCCGAACCTATGCAGATAGATGTAACTAGGTTCCAGCCTCTAACACCACAAGAGAAACAAAGAAGGAGGGATAACAAATTATGTCTATATTGTGGAAACCCTGGCCACATTGCAGTTAATTGTCCCAACAAGAGAACAAACTCCAAAGTCGCAGCCACCCTTGTAGAGCAGGGAAACGAGGAAGTCCAGTTGTAAAAGAGACCATACAGCCGGACCATGATATACGAAAGGGTCTCATAATTCCATCCACACCCGTAGAAACATGTCTTGCCCCTGTCAAGTTAATCCTGTCTAAGAAGACCCTTTCCCTCATAGCTCTAGTAGATTCAGGAGCGTCCTCATGTTTCATTGATGAAGGACTCGTTAAGAAACATGGAATTCCAGTACTTCGAAAGAACAGACCAGTAGTAGCCGAAGTAGTAGATGGACGGCCTCTAGCATCGGGGAATATAACCATGGAAACCATACCACTAAGAGTACACCTTGGTGACCATGATTCACACATATGTTTCAATGTAATATCGAGTCCAGCAAATATGGTTATCATCGGAATGCCGTGGTTAAAGAAACATAATCCAGAAATTAATTGGGAAAAGAATAAAATCACCCGTCGAGATATCCAGAAGAACCCAACATATGTTGGAGCTAAAGCCTTCATACATGCAGTAAGGAAGGAACCTACATATATGATCTATGCCATACCAGCTCAAGAATCCAAGAAAGATGATCCAGTACAGCTACCCAATCAGTACAACGGCTTTGAAGATGTTTTTGAAAAGAAGAATGCAGATATCCTTCCAGAGCATAGACCTTATGATTGTCCCATAGATCTTCAAGAGGGAACACAACCACCCTTTGGACCAATCTACAGACTATCTCCAGAGGAACTTACAGAACTACGCAAGAACATTGATGAGAATCTAGCAAAGGGGTTTATCAAACACTCGAAGTCTCCAGCAGGAGCTCCTATTCTATTTGTAAAGAAGAAGGATGGGACTCTCCGGATGTGTGTAGATTATCGTGGATTGAACAAAGTCACTATAAAAAACAGATACCCTCTACCACTCATATCAGAGCTCTTGGAACGCCTTGGAAAAGCAAAATTCTTCACGAAAATTGATCTTCGAGGAGCTTACAACCTTGTCAGGATCAGAGAAGGAGACGAATGGAAGACAGCATTTCGAACAAGGTATGGGCATTTTGAATATGTAGTTATGCCCTTCGGTCTTACAAATGCTCCAGCTGTCTTCCAACATATGATGAATGATATTTTTCGAGAATATTTAGATGATTTTGTTGTAATATACCTTGATGATATCTTGATATTTTCAAAAAATCTAGAGGATCATGAAGATCATGTAAAGATAGTCCTAGAGAAACTAAGAGAAAAAGGATTGTATGCGAAATTGGAGAAGTGTTCTTTTCATAAGACAGAAGTGGAATTTTTAGGGTACATAGTATCAGATAAAGGAATTTTTATGGACCCTAAGAAGATTGAGACAATCCTTGATTGGCAACCACCTTCATGTGTTCGAGATGTACAATGTTTTTTGGGGTTTGCCAATTTCTATAGGATATTCATCAGAGATTACTCCAAGATAGTGACACCTCTTACCAAGCTTACAGGGAACTCCAAATTCTCATGGACCGAAGAAGCAGAGAAGGCCTTTCAGACCTTGAAATCAGCATTCACTACTGCTCCAATCCTAGTTCATCCTGATTCTAGTAAGCCCTTCTTCCTTGAGACAGATGCATCGGACTTTGCTCTAGGGGCCATTCTTTCCCAATATGGAGATGATGGACAACTACATCCAGTTGCATATCATTCAAGGAAGTTTTCCCCTCCAGAAATTAATTATGAAATTCATGATAAAGAACTCCTTGCCATAGTAGACGCGTTTGATACCTGGCGTCACCATCTAGAAGGAGCAGCTCATAAAGTCATTGTATATTCAGATCACAAGAACCTAGAGTATTTTATGACCACCCGGATCCTCAATAGAAGGCAATCTCGATGGAGTAACTTTTTATCCAGATTCGACTTTGTCATCACATACCGTCCAGGACGTCATCAATGTCAGTCAGATGCCCTATCCAGAAGATCTTACCTTGCACCAAAGAAGGGTGAAGAGGCCTTTGATCAACAAGAGAGTGTATTACTCAAGCCCGAGCATCTCCAGTTAGCAGCTATCTCTTCAAGCCATCATGAAGATTCAGCCTTGAATCAGTTGATCCGTGAGAATCTACCACAGGATGAATTGTTTTGTAACGTTAAGCAGAAAGCTCAAGAAGGAAAATTCCAAGAAGTAAACGAATTTCAGGAAAAGGATGGTTTACTACTCTATAAGAACCTATTGTATGTCCCTCCAGGAAAGCCCAGGATCCAAGTACTTCAACAACGCCATGACAACCTTGCAGCAGGACATTTTGGAGTAAATAAAACAATAGAACTCATATCAAGGGACTTTTGGTGGCCTCAGATGTGGAAGGAAGTCAAAGAATACATTCGAACCTGTGATACTTGCAATAGATCTAAGGTACCCCGACATAAACCTCATGGCCTCTTGCAACCTCTACCTATTCCAGAAAGGCCATGGGCTTCATTGTCGATGGATTTCATCACAGATCTACCAAAGTCAGATAAGTATGATGCCATTCTTGTTATTGTGGATAGATTTACAAAGATGGCACACTTCATTCCAACTACCAAGGCAATCACAGGTGCAGCCACTGCCAGACTTTTTCTTAGGTACATATTTAGGCTTCATGGATTGCCTGATGACATTGTCAGTGATCGAGGTCCACAGTTCATATCCAGCTTTTGGAACAGTCTTTGCAAGCTCCTTGGTGTTCAAGTTAAACTATCTACAGCAAATCATCCACAGACTGATGGACAAACAGAACGAGTGAATCAAGTCCTGGAGCAATATCTCCGTTGCACTAGCAACTATCACCAAAATGACTGGTTTGAGTTGTTACCCTTTGCAGAGTTTGCCTATAACAATAGTGTTCATGCATCTACTAAGCAAACTCCCTTCTTTGCAAACTATGGACAACATCCAAGGATGGATATACAACTCTCAAATCATGTCAAGAACCCAGCTGCCAGAGACAAGGCCCAGTACCTGATGGACATTCACAAAGAACTGAAGGAAGAGATCCATAAAGCTCAACAACAATATAAGTACTATGCAGATCAACATCGTGTCCAGAATCCATCGTATCAAATTGGGGATAAAGTATGGTTACTCCGAAACAATTTACAAACTTCAAGGCCTTGTGCAAAGTTAGATCATCAAAAGTTTGGACCATTTACCATCTTGGCCAAGATTAATCCAGTCACCTTCAAACTCCAGTTACCGAGTACCATGAGAATACATCCAGTTTTCCATGTATCCATGTTGGAACCATATCAGATTTCACCATTGAGGGGGGAGAGACCTAGTCCTTCACCACCTATTGAGATTGATGATCATGAAGAATTTGAAGTCGAGCATGTCCTAGATTCCAGAATATCCCGGGGAAGATTGGAATACCTTATTCATTGGAAAGGGTATGACATCAGTGATCGTACTTGGGAACCTGCAGAAAACCTTCAGAGAGCACCAATCAAGGTTCGAGAATTCCATAAGAAAAATCCAACGAAGCCGAGACCAGATAACATGACCGCTCCTCGTGGAACTCGTCGCTTGAGGGGGAGGTGATGTCATGGACGAAGGAAACCATCCTGAACCTAAGATTCCATGTGAACCCTGTATCTCATGATTGGTTCAGAATTAGGAGAAACCAATGCTTCCATTGCGTCCGGAATGTGCCAAAACCCCAAGATCAACTGTCTATTCGCTGAATTCTGACATTGGGAGGTCTTGTTACAAATCGATGACATCATGATGACATCATCAGTTCGCAACCGCCTTGGGAACCGCCCTTGAAAACCTATATAAGGAGGGGTTGGCCACATTCATAATCAGTCTTGCCAATGCCAGTCTTGGGAGCTCAAGGAGTCGTGACCTCCAAGTAAGTACATTCAAGTTCCAGTTCAAGTTCTAGTCTTGTTTCTAGCTCTAGTCTTGTCTAGTCTTGTATTGTGGACATCCTTTCTTGTCCTATTGTAATCTCGTAGTACGAGATCCTTTCTAGTTATTTCTTGTATCCAGTTCATATCCCTGAGGGGATTTCTTGTAATCGAGATATCTTGTTTCCTACCTACGATCCCGGGTTGTGGGATCTCCTGTATCATCTCTAGTCGAGTTTTCCATACCTATTGGTCCCGGGTTGTGGGACATCTTGTATCGATCGTATATTCTTGTAGCATTTTCCCTTCGTGGGTATTCTTGTAATCAGAACTGTGTTTCCGAAATCTTGTCTTGTGTAGTCAGAGAGCACAATCTAGTGCTCCCCTGACAGGAAGTTGCAGGCCAATATTCAAAACCAAGTTCATGCATCAATGAAAACATCTCATGAACTTCCTTATTAGGAAAAAGAGAGTAATGAGGGAAGGAAGGACATTCTCTTGGATCATTAAGTTTTCTAAGCACTATTGATCCCTACAAGGCTCACATTCATCGGACAATTACAAGCCCATGATCTCACAATTTATAACATGAAGTACAACTAAGATAGAGCCTCTTTGGCAAGCCTGGCATAATACCTGTTCTTGAAACCTTCATAATAGCAGGGACCTTTTAGAAGGATAGAAATCATAGATCCCAAGGGAGTGTGGTGATTGCTTCAGTATGAGCTTCTTCCTATCACAATAGATTGTATTCCAACTTTGGTAAACACAATTTTGATGTTGATCTTTGAGTGCTCATACATTCTGTAAGTGAGTAATTAGCCAGCCACCATCTCCAAGAGGGTCAGTCATAAAAATTCCAACCCCAACAAGCAATCCGAGCTTCATACCTCTCATATTTGTTCTTATACCTTTCAAGGACACTGAAAGAAAACAACTTTCAAGAAGCAAAATTCAAGATCTGTTAAGCTAAACCATACACCATCAGAACTCTTTAGCCTTACATATCATTTGATGATCACATATGTGTGTGGGTAGAAAGCTTTTCACTATGGGCATGTGTGACAACCTATAACTGAGATACTTGTGGTTTCAATGAGTGAGAAATGGCCTTTGTTTCTTGAGCTAATTATAGAATGAGAAAATGAGTAAATATAAGATGTGAGGATGGAGCCATGGACTGCTAAATGCCAAAAATACATAGTTTCTATAATTCAAATACAAGTGCAGATTTAGTCCTCCAAACACCACCAGTTGTGGAAACCATTACAAGTGAAACAATCAGACACCTACTAGCATGGGCATTGAGAGCACCAGTCTATTACATGTTGCATGTATTGGTCCCTCCCAATCTTTAATATTTGTCAAAACACAACCCACAGCTAAGAAAAATGTCAAACCATCAATCAATTGTGGTCATCCCAAATGTCCATGCTACCGTTCATAAGATGATTTCCAATTACCTCATTGAGAAAGTGAGCACCTCTATCACTCACCAACTCTACTGGACAACCAAACCTGGTCATAATGTTATGGTACATGAACTTTGCAACACTTACCACCTTGTTGTCCTTCAATGTTACTACTTCGTGCATGTAGTTTGACGGCAACACAATTTCTTTATTCAAAATGCCATCATAGATTTCTTCATATCTCTCGATTGTTTCTTGCCCATCCTCTTCAAAGGATGTATTTGCGCCACACTCATCATACATTTCTTCAGTCATAGACTCTTGCTCAACATGATCATTTATATGTCCCTCTTCATGGAGTACAACATCATTCATATACATATCATTATATTGAAGCTCAATCAACAACTCATTCTTACTCCTATGATTAGGATCACTCTCTTGTACCTCTAACGACTCATTTAATGTGGCATCGCTCAAGATTATTTCACAATCTTGATCTTGATCTAAAGGATCAGTAGGCTTAGCATCATGCTTTTCACCATCGGCATACATACCATTCTCTACAGGATTCATCATTTGCATGTCCTTCTGATTGACATCATGCTCACTTACATTCTCTTCATACAAATCAATCATTTGGCCATAATTCATATTTGAATCATATGCTTCAAGAGATGTTTCACTCTTACATGGTATCAAATAGTTCAAGTATTGCTTGATTTTGTCATTTAAGGAACCATCTTGTGTTTGATCGTCACATGGATTCACTGGATTATTTTGAGTTATTTCATTTTTAATCTCCTTCTGATCACCTTGACTTCTCATAGATATCTTTAAATCTTGGTTATCATCATATCTTGCCTCTTTGTTTGTTTGATTATCATCCCTTAGAAGTGAAGAGTCTATCAGATTATAGGAAGCCTCACATTGTTTTCTTGGTGTGTTTTGTTTATTTTTGTTTTGTTGTATGTTTGATATTGGTTTGATTTTTTTTTGTTTAGCTTCCGCATATTCCTTTGCTCCTCCCATCTTTGGGGTTTGTGCATATATAGTATTTGAAGTTGTAATCAAAGTATCTACAGGCTCTTGGTACTTTGAATCCTCAGAGATTGCATCATTTATGCTTATCGGTTCTTTATAGGGATCCTTTTCATAAGCATGTACGTGTATTCCATCCATATCTTCTTTATGCCCAACTGGGGTCTCTATTATTCTATAGATTTGCAAATTATTTTTAGTTTTTGAAATGCATGGAATTTGTGCATCTTCTTCATTTGCATAAATGTCAGCTTGCCAATCATTTAAAAATTTTTCTATTGTTTGTTGTTTCTTCACATATCTCCTCACAGCTTCATGGACGAGCATCCAATCCTCTATGAGCCCCGAGTAGAGTCTATATCTTGTAGAAGCGGAATTAGTTCTTCTCGGGCTTTAACATCAATTGTTCGAAGAAACAACGACACCCTTTCATGACTTATGCACCTCTTATCGTGCTCAGAAAGATCATCATATTGTCGCTCAAACTCTTCTTTGATCTCGAGAATCGGCTGGTCTTTGGGTATATGAACCCACCTCAGGAAGGACTTACGAGTCACTTGGTCTATGTCCTCCAGCATGAAGTGCTTGAGGAGCATCGCTTTATATTGCAACCATGTCATGCGGTTTATTCACATGAGTTGATCGCGAACACTGTATTCACACAGATAGGCAAAGTTTTCACATAATTCCATATCCGTCATCGGATTCAATCGAAAACCTAGATATTTGGCCTCGAGTTCATACTCTTTACAAAACTTGGAGACATTTTTGCCATTGAAAAACTCACATCGCTTGATTAAATGGTCATGAAGTGAGTGGATGGCTTTTTGACGCCTATCCTCTTCCTGAAAGCGTATGAACTGAGCTAGGATATCTTCCATTTTGATTATGCTAATTCCTATGAATCTATAACTCACTCACCCCCTCCTTTCACGTCGGGTTCACCAGGTATGTCGTCAGGTTTGTGGAAAGGAGGATGGTGGATCGATGAAAGATTGAATTTGAATGATTGTACAAGAGGATTTCCTACATTACATATTGCAAACTTTACCATCTCATGGGAAGCCAATGCAGACTAGTCCATTCACTAGACTATGCTAAGAAGGAATAGTAGAACAAAAGGGGGTATCAAGAAGATAAGCTTTAAGTCATAAATTTCAAGATATACTACCAGAACCAAGCAAACCATCTTTTTGATACTCTATCGACTTCATCATATGAGTGAAATGTCGCTTTGAGGTTCGTGAAGAAGAAATAAAAATGGCATTCGTTACATGTTACTTAAAACAAAAACATAATAGAAACTCATTCGTTTGTGGTCGTGCATACATATATTTACTTTTGATGCATGTGAGTCGATCTCACGCATGTATGCAGATATGAACTCATGCACAAACACTCTTGCAATCCAACATAGAAGTACTCGAATATATGCGAAGGAAGCTCCCGAAATACATTCTCAAAGTTGAGATGAGGATAACATATGTCAATTTTTGACTTAAGAGTCTGGTTGCATAGACAATTTTAAATCTTTAATAGAACTGAAACAAGTCTTGGATGTGTAGAATATTTTGACTCCAAACTTCACCTGTAGCACACACCTAAGACTGTACAAACAGAGAAACACAAATAACTAACAAGAGCATATCAATTATTTATAACTGCAAACATGTTATTTCCGTGATTTTTCTCACACTTCGGGCACACCTCCCATACATATGTTTCATGATTTATATTCTTCATAGCTTTTATGCCACAGGATCTTTAGGAGCTATGTATGCACTATTAACAATATCATCGACTTCCATCTAGATTTACAAGTCAAACAATCCGAAATCTATTGTCTTTGTTTCAGAATCCTCTCCCTTTGTTACAGGAGGAAAATTTTTCGTAGTAGCGCTTTTTCAAGTCGACAGTCGAATGTACACTAACACCAATTTGGACCCAATAATAACAACAACAGAGATTATTATGGTTTCCTTGCAATAGTCATCGTCCAGCAAATTTGCAAGCACACAACTTGGATTATAGTGAAACTTCAATAAACCCACCCTATGATCATACAATGAATTCAGTGGTCGCCTAGAGCACACTTCTATTCGTTCAGATTTTAGTACATTACTCATTCAATGATTAAACTAAATTTCGTTTAGAACATCGTCAACACTATTGAAACCGTGCATTTCTTCTGTTTCTAAATCATCTCTACAAAAGAAAATAGTTGCTTCAGCAAACAAAATTAATTAAAGCACACTTGACATTTACATTGAGATACAGAACGGGTTACTACTGAAACTGTGAGCAAGATTGTCCTAGGCATACTGTGACCATGGGATTTCTTTTTTTCCCCTTTCGAAAGTGATAGAACGAAGCTAGAAATATGATCAGTAAGAAATAATACAACGTGTAATCATTCGGATGCTCTACACAGAGTTGTGAGATCATTCCCTTCAATCATCAGTTTCCTTCACAATCCTCCCATGAATGTCCTCTGTTAGCGCAGGTCTTTCTTGTTTTCTCCGTGACTTGGCATGCGCTTGCATCTCTTGCTAAGCCGGACCTGAACTCCTCTTTCGCTACTGATCGAGAGTATTCTTCTAGCACTTTTCCCATGTGTCGACTGGCGAGCTAACCCCGCATTCCTACATCTCCTTTTGCGCAGGTGTTAGAACATGATCCATATCATCGACCTCTGTGCACATTCTTGCAGCAAAATCCGATGTGTTCTTTTTTCGTCCGAAGATGAAGATCCCCATCTGCCTAACCACGAGCTGAGATAGCTGATTCCGAAAACCTTCGCAGCCTGCTCTTCCCCTCAGATACGGTCCTTCATTTCTTTTCCTGAAAAAGGAATAAACGAGGACACCTTTCCACGTAGTCCTTTCTTTTTCATGATCGTTCATTTTGTTTTACATCTCACTATAATTATATATATGCATTTTGGACAATAAGATTAACGTGGGTTCACACACTTGTGTGCATACATATTAGCACAAAGAAACATGACTAGGAAAGCATGTGCACACACGTGCACAAATGCTCGCATTGGCACACATTCACACAACATGTCTATATATGAATTCATACACACATTTTCTTACACAATACACATGGATAAGTATGTTCATGCACTAACATATGCCCACATTTTTGCATCAGTACTTTCCCTTTTTCTTAATCATTTTGCAGGCACATATAAAAGTGACATTAAAATTAGCAAACAGACTATCGGTCGTATGCATACAAGTAGACTGAGAAGTAATCAATATGCAATAGAATCACGATCAAGGCTAGAAACCACCTGATCTTGGCGATATTTATATCTTTACATTTGAATTGTTCTGGTGCTTTTTAATGGCTTGTGAACTCCGGTATCGATTCTCGAGCACAACGAGCCCCTCTTGCCCCAAAGCCCGAAATTATGACAAGGAACAAAACTAATGTACACGAAGGGAGTTAAGTGTTGTGGTTTGTTCCACAACAAGATCCTAGTACAGCAAGGAAATTTTTGGGGTTCCAAGCATCGGGAGGACTAAGCATCGAATTACCCTTCTTTGCAATCCCATCGATGACCTGAGATGCAGCCCCTATGGGTATAGTGTCACGTTGCATATGAAGATATGATTGTTTTATAAGTAAGATGGTCAAAATATTTGCAGAAACTCCTTGAATGAGTCAATGAATGGGTAAAATGTTATGGGTATGTACCTACGGATAAGTGGGGGATCGCGTAAGTATGAGAGCATGAGAGGGTAAAGAGGAAGCAAGTGTAAAAGGGGGGGGGGGGGGCAAATGAAGGAGGAAGTGGATGTGAGTGAGAGAAAAAGAAAGAGTAGGTGAGAAAGGGTGTTTGAGGGTTGTGATGGTTGCGTGTGAGTATATGAAAAATAAGAGAGCTTGAGAGTGAAAAGGAAGCGGTTGCTCATTCCAGTGCTTCTATTGGGCATCCCAAGGAGGATAGATTTAAGGATGGTTGTGGACTGGAAGCAAAATAAGTGACATAGTGTAAGGAAATTAGACAAAATATCCGTGTGCGTACAACACTTTCCCTTGGACTAAAGGTGTTACCATTTTGGTGCGTTTGTCGGGAATTGGCTTAGCACATCTCATAGAGAGTGCTACGAGTTTGCTTGGTACCCCATTCATGTGGCACAGTTAGTCGACCCGGATTGGTTTCTTTGGTCTTGGTAGAGTGATGTCACAAAGAATGCAAGCTAGAGACTTTCAAAAGGTCGGTCCGAGGATGATGAACTCGGAATGGACTAGAAGTCGAAGCAGGTTTGGACACCCAATGAGAAATCATGCCTTTGAATGTCGCCGGGTTGGTCCAATCTTGAATTACATTCGGTGTTGGTGTTGTGAGAAGATGGGGCACATCGCAAAATTTTTCCCTCGTGTGTCTAGTTCGTTGGACTTTGTTCCCGCACCCACAGATTGTGGAAAGAAAAGGTTATGCGAGCACGTGTGTCATGCAAAGGTCAAGGAGGTCATGGAAAAAGAGGTTAGTCTGCAAGTTGCGACTTTTTATGTGAAAGCCGAAGACAACGAAAGCTCTTTGGCAAGCCTACAACATGAGTTGGAATGTCTTCGCAGGAACGCGACAATGAGAGGGTCAAAGTAGAAAAGCTTGAGGAAAGTCAAGCGAGGTTAGGAGAGATCATCATGAAATGTGTAGAGCAGCTGCAAGTTGTGGAGAATAAAAGCAAGGAGTTGAAAGCAAAGAAAAGCTTGAGGGAAGGGCTTGCAAGGTCTGAGCATGAAAACTTGGTCTTAGACCTAAGAACCGGCTTGATGGTAGCCGATTGCCATAGGGTTGCGATCGAAGAGGGTCCCCCTAAATATGATGATGACTTGGCACAGAGAGTTGATCAAATGGAAAAGGAAATCGAGAAATTGCGAGAGATGATTGGTAGATATGATGACCAAGCGAGTAAGGTAACGAAAGAGTTCCACCTGGAGTTAGAAAGAATGAAAAGTGCCCAAGCAGAGAGCGATGAGAAAGTGAGACAGGTAGAGAAAGAGAATGCAAGGTTGAGTAGCAAGCTCGGTAGGTGGATGAATCGAAAAGACAATGGGACGCGAGAGGGGGTGGAGGACCCGACAGCGGGGAAAATAGAGGAAGAGCTAAAAGCAGTGTTGGATAGGTTGGATGCATTCGGAACGGAGTTAGAAAGGATGAAGAATGAGTTGTCGAAGAAGGTAGATGATTAGATGTAGAAAATATGAATAGGATTTGGGAGGAAAGATCGATTAGAGAGGAGGTTGAGAAGTTGACTCTTCGAGTTGAGAAGAGGGAGGATATTCCCCTCGGATCTGAAAATAGGATGAGAGATTTAGACGAAAAGATGGAGCAAATATGGAATCGGTTCGAAACATCGACTATGACCTGTTCCAATACCAGAGCGATATTGAGTACAACAAGAAAGGATTAAGGGACTTAGTGGCGAGGCTTGAGGAACTAAGAGGTACAACGGCTAATAGTAGCTTTCCATGTCATCTATCAGGTCAGGTGGAATCTCTGCGAGGCAGAGGTTGGAGATGAAGAAGAAATAGACAAGGTGATGGATGTCGGTCAAGACGGCTTGGGTCTGATTAGGGTTTGCTTTGTGGGATTGCGAATCAGAGACTTGAGGATGGATGGATCGAGTTGCTTGTACGCTTAGGAACTGAAGTGACACTTTTGGAGGTTTCAGGTCGGCAAGGTAGTTAGTGTGTGCGGGTTTCGAGAGGAAAAGTTGACCATGGCATTAGTGGTCGGATTTTGGCTTGAGTAGCAGCAGAGAGGAGATATGTCTCATCGGGATGTCCATGGGGGATTATATGTGTGTGTGTCGTGATTGCTTGGGTTGGGAAAAGGTCCTTTCTTTTGTCTCCTAATTCTCGAGATGCAGGAATTTAAAAAAAAAAAAAGAGAGAAGAAAGAAAAAACAAGAAAGAAATGATTGTGTATGTGTGTGTGTTGTCGGTGCACTGCAGTGGGCTAGTACGCGGGTGGAGCAACCTTGATCGGGTGATCGAGGCCACGAGCTGATGCTAGTTTCACTGTAGGCCCGACGTATATGTGGCTATGTGCCTATGTGGGCTGATAGGTGGGTGGACCCACTTTGGCCGGGTGGTCAAAGCCATGAACCGATGTCAGTTTCGCATAGGGCTAGCATTGTGCATCGTGCATAAATAATTACACAAAAAGAAAAAAAAAGAAAAAATTCCTCGCTCGAGGGGGGACAGAAGAGAGGTGAGAGAGCATGATGCTCTGATGGGTATGTGTATGTGTTGTGGGGATTTGGGAATGTATGGAATCCTGACGAGGCATGTCAAATCGAAGCTTAAGCTTGGCTAGGGTTTTGGCTCCGACGTGTTTGTGGAAGACTTGGACTTGAGGGATCCAAGCGTGCTAGTTACTTTGTTCATCTGCAAACTTTTGGGAGGTGCTCATTTTGGCTCCTAGGTTGTGCGGCTGCTAGGGAAGTCTTGAATCGTGTTGACAACGAGTGGTCTTGTCGAGGTGAGCTCACGTTAGGCTTGAGACATCTTTGTCATATGTCCATTAGTTTTAGGGAGGTGTGGTGGTGACCTAGCATGGAATTTAGTTGAAAAAGGAAAAAGAAAAAAACAAAGAGTCGATGAAAAGTAAAGTGGGTAGTGGAAACCCTAGGTAAAAGGGGAATAAAAAAATCGGCAAGAGAACTCGGTTAGAAATGAGAAAAAGGAATCAACAAAATGATCGTGTGACCGGGAAGAGTATCAAAAACGGAACTGGGAAATGGTTTTTGATGGTGTGTGTAGAAAGTGTGTTGAGTATGCATGTGGAATAAAGATTCATGACGAGTTGAACGAATAGTCACGAGAGGGAAGGTGGACATGTCTTCTGCATGTATGTATATTGTGTGTGATGAGCTTGCATGTGTGATGTGAGTGATGTGTGTGTGTTCTTTCCATTCTGACATTATATTTGATGAAGAAAGGTTCTAATGTTTTGATGAGTTGTAGACAGGAGGACATGGTGATGAAGGATATGAGAAGGTATTTGAAATTGGTAAGTGAAGTGATTTTTATGACTAATGGATGTTGATTTAGTGTGGTTACAGGTACGCCAGTGGAAAGAGATAGAATAAGTATGAGGTATGTGAATGTGCATTGATGTATTGTTGATGACTTGAATTGTTTGAGTGCAGGTAGCATATCGCTCATCGAGGACGATTTCGCAAGCAGAAGGGGGGAGTATGTTAGCTTGGATTTTTGTCGACATTGAGTATATTTCTTTTCTAAAAAATTTGTTAGCGAATGATTATAGTGGAGCTACTTAGCTTGAGATCTGCTTCACATATATGTTTGCCACTTGCATTCCATAGTTCCTTTGCGTGCCACCTTGTTAATGATCTCTCGCGTACATCCTCGTGAGAGGCTGATTCACGAGGTCCTTGTGAAGTTCAAATCTATATTCGCCGATTCATGATTGATTCCACAATACATATAGCTTAGCCTGGGTAATTGTTCACCATGAAACTTCATTTTCTTACCCAGCCCATGTCAGGTCGACTTGTTGTTCCTTCACTCCCTTCTGAAAGTTAATTAACTAGTAATTCCCTCCCCGCTTTTGAGGCAATGAAGTTTGCTTGTGCTACAGTTTCTTGTTTTTTGCAGGTCGCTCATGAGGAAATAAAGGAGGAAGGGGCACGGTTCATTAAGGATGACCAGCGGAGCCTTGCTGGCGGATATTTTTGGAGGGGCTGGAACGTTGGGGGGGGTCTCTTCGTTTTTGGGGAGGAACGAGGGGCAGTCTGGAAGGAGGAAGTCTTCGATGCACTCACCTTCAGGGGTGCTGCCACTGCTTTGTTGGGGGAAAGAATCTTCTTGGGCCGAATCAGAAGGTTTTTCAGAGCCATATGCATAGAAGAGTAGGGAGAGGAAGTTTTTGTTTTGTGAATACATTGCACGAGGAGGGCGCGGTGTGCAGGCGTCTAGCAAACAGTGTGGGAGGCCGTTCTCTCTTGGGTCTCTCCTTCAGTTGGGAAGAACTCGTGGCCCAGGTCAGGTGGGGACACCCATAGGTGAAGGGAAACATTCAACAGGGGAAGGGTGGGGGTCGTTGCTTTTCGGGGGGGGGGGGGGGAACTCTGAGAAGGAGGAGGCTTGATTCCAAGCATCCCTATCAAAGAGACATTTTCATGAAGATGACCTGGCATGCCATAGCGAGTAATAGAGATGACACCCTGCTCCGAAACAGGTCCAAGTTGATTGGATGATTTTTGTTAGCCCCGTCTGCAATAATTTTTTGTCAACCTGATAAACCCTTTGATGAATTTCACTAGTTTAAGTTTAGCACTTGAAGGTTTGCCTGATGTGGAAGAGTAGAACCCGATTGCAAAGGAGGATAGATTGAGCATCACAACCCTAAACGATCTTCTGGGAGGAACAAACTCACGTTCTCAATTCAGAAGGAACCTTGAGTCAGGTATCATCATGCAGGTTGGAAAGCAACACCCGTAAACGATCAGCAAGCAGAGTGGGGAGCTCTCGTCTGAAAGAGAAATTTTGCTGAATACCACAAAGAAGTGTGGGTGCAGGAGGATTGAAGGCAGGGGGAGTTTGAATGTTTTTTGGGGCTTTTTTCTTTCTGAAATTCAGGACCCGGACATGGCATTGATGGCCATATGACCATTTTTTGGCTCAAGGATTGTCTACTGCTTTTATCACTCATCATAAGAGGTATCAAAGGGGGTGTGTTTTTTTCCAGTTTCTTGTTCTCATGTATGCAGGTAGCAACGGGGAGCCAGAAGCATAGGTTCAGAGTAGGAATGGAAGGGCATATGGAAGCGGGATTTATTCTGGAGATACGGAGCAGTGGGGGTTCTGAGGGCACTCCCTACGTCTATTAAGAGAGAGAGAGGGAGAGGTGTTTTTCTTCCTCATTCTATCGAGGAGTTGCCCCTGTGCACATGTGAAGAGGACGGACAGAAAAGGAACACGGTCGCATCTGCATCCTGGCAACATCGGTTGTTGGGAAAGGCTTCTATATGCAATTTTGGCTACTCCCCTTTGTTGCAAGTGTTCGGGTAGGAAGGACCTGCAGCTTCGTGCGCTTTGTACTTTAGAAATACGGAGATTGTCTGAGAGACAAAGGATGGAAAGACCTATGACTTGCATCTTGCAAGACGCTGCTCTCCCTGACACATAATAGGTACCGCGAATTTCTTCACAAGGATTTCTACGATGTACAATTTTGACATTATTCATTGGATGCTCGTAAGTGAATGGGAACTGTGTTTACATGCATGATGTCTTGGGGTGTCCTTTGCATGCATCCATAACCCTTGGTACTGATAAATGCGGAGAAAAATAGGTTCCTGCTTCTGACAAAAGTTGATACTGGAAAATATAGACCTGTCATATTTTATAGTGTTTTTATAATGGTTGTCTGCACATGTCCCTACTTGGATTATGAAAAGATACATGAATTTTTGCGGTCTTTCAACAGTTTTTCCTTCATTCTTAGTGTTTGGGGGATGAGTGTTGGGCGTATGGGAAAAGGTGAGCAAAGGAAGGCTATATACCCTCTGTGAGGAAGGGTGCTGTAACCGATGTTTCATCTGAAAGAAGCATGGAGGGCATATCTGGACGATCACTGAAGGAGGCACGTTAGAGAGTGGGGAACAGTAGATAGCAGAAGGGGGAAAATAAAGGGCGGAGTTGTAAACACCCTACTGATGAGGTACAATTAAAAGGATAGCAATAGAAAGAAATTCTTTGGTCATCTATAACTAAAGCCGGGAAGGGTCGCAATGGCTAAGTATAGAAGCTTCTCCTGAGAGGTTATATGGACCGACTGCGGGGGTCTATCCAATGAGCATTGGTGGAGCCCCAAAGTGAGATCGATTCCTGTGTGGTGGTGCACCATGTCTTCAGAGTGCTAGGGATTACTGGACTCCACTGCAATTGATTGGCAGACGGCATTGAGCTTCTATTTCATATCAATGTACTTCCATATAATGACCAAGCACACGCGTGGACTATGTGTCCCGAACTCACGCGAGAGAGAGAGAGAGATAGTCTATACTACCCACACTCTTGGTTCATACACTTGCTGCTGACTCAGACAAAGGGGAACGGACATACGAGCCCCTCTTGCCCCAAAGCCCGAAATTATGACAAGGAACAAAACTAATGTACACGAAGGGAGTTAAGTGTTGTGGTTTCTTCCACAACAGGATCCTAGTACAGCAAGGAAATTTTTGGGGTTGCAAGCATCGGGAGGACCAAGCATCGAATTACCCTTCTTTGCAATCCCATCGATGACCTGGGATGCAGCCCCTATGGGTATAGTGTCACGTTGCATACGAAGATATGATTGTTTTATAAGTAAGATGGTCAAGATATTTGCAGCAACTCCTTGAATGAGTCAATGAATGGGTAAAATGTTATGGGTATGTACCTATGGATAAGTGGGGGATCACGTAAGTATGAGAGCATGAGAGGGTAAAGAGGAAGCAAGTGTAAAAGGGGGGGGGGGAGCAAACGAAGGAGGAAGTGGATGTGAGTGAGAGAAAAAGAAAGAGTAGGTGAGTAAGGGTGTTTGAGGGTTGTGACGGTTGTGTGTGAGTATATGAAAAATAAGAGAGGTTGAGAGTGAAAAGGAAGTGGTTGCTCATTTCGGTGCTTCTATTGGGAATCCCAAGGAGGATAGATTTAAGGATGGTTGTGGACCGGAAGCAAAATAAGTGACATAGTGTAAGGAAATTAGGCAAAATATCCGTGTGCGTACGACACTTTCCCTTGGACTAAAGGTGTTACCAGACATAGTCATGGAACTAGCTCTATGAATTAGAGCATATATCCCTTAGTGAAGAATATTTGGGGTACCCAATACATATATGTATATCAAGATCTATAGGAGGGTACTTAGACTTAGTCTTGGTACCTAGAAACAAGTTAATTTGGAATAGAAAGGGATGTCATTTGTCACACATTGACTAGAACAAAACTAGTTTGAGGATATGGGATTCATTTGAGCCCACCTATATGAGTCGAGGACATAGCATTCATTAGAGTCCACCTACATATTCCATTACATATATATGGAATATACATTCAGTTTACTTTAGGTATAACACCATAAATTGAAAGAAGGTTCCACTCATATGGGATGGTGGAAACGACTTCCCTTTGAGCACTCTTCTTCTATGGCCAAACAAAAAAGGAATCATCATTCATGGTGGCATGTCTCACTAGATCAGAGGAGAACTCTTAGTATAGATCTCCTTAGGATTGGAAGTTATCCTTCATAGTTTAGGGAAGATTTATTCTTCCAATCGTATGTGATTGGTGATTTTATCTCCATTGACATCACATGCTCATGTCATAGTTTTAAGGAAGGATAACTCCATTAGTATAGATGGGTCATACAGATCCATGCACAAAGGATGGTAAGTAGAGATAGTTTTATTAGTATGGATACACATATATTTATTATGGTATCATATCATATCATTCTTTACCATTTTAGTAGAGGGTTTTGATCCTTAGAAGGAATTCATTTTCTCCACTCTTCACCATCTATATCTTCATTATTTATGGGAGGTTTGTTCTCCACCTTCATAGGAATGTAAGTAATCAAGGATTATGCATTAATCTATGTAAGAAAGGACCAAATAAATTCATACAAATTCTCTTTTAAGGAAAGAAGAAAGTGGTAATTAGCTGAGAGATTGAGGAGAGATCTCACTTATCTCACTTTAGCTCTTGTTCTTTGTAAGAGAAAAAGAAAGGGAAAATATGATTTCTTCATAAAATATGATTTCTTCATAAAATATGATTTCTTCATAAAATATGATTTCTTCATAAAATATGATTTCTTCATAGGAGGAGAGGAAAATATGATTTCTTCATAGGAGAAGAATAGAGTATGTTTTCCTTTAGAGAGAAGAAGTATTTAAAAAACATATCTTAGTTTGTATTTTAAAACGAATTCATTTACTCTATGTTTTAGTGTAATTTTCCTTCATTTTTAGTGATGGTCCTTGACTAGATGAGATGATCTAGTTATTGATAGTAGGCAGACTAGGAGTTCAGTAATGCCTCCTCTCTTTAGGGTTTCTAGGAATAGGGATCGATCTAACCTATTGGGTACCAAACTCTTAGTTGGTGTTACATCATGAGGATGATGCGTGAGCATCAATTAGGAGGATGGGTACTTATGGATTATCTCAATCTCCAAGGGAATGCTATTTCATCCATATGAAAAACTAATGGGACGAGAAAGTATTAGAGTTTGCACTAATGGCAATAGATGCTCTTACAATAGAATATAGTCCAACTTTATGGATAAGAAAACAAGGACTACATGGTTAGTGGAATGAAGAGATTTCATTTTACTACCAAGAAGTCTTATATGTGAGCTAGGATGATGGATTTGCATACATCACAAGGTAGTTTAGAGGAGACTATTACTTGAGAGTACACACAAGCTTAGGAAGACCTAGATTATGAAGGAAGTCTATCATTCAATCTTAGATGGGTTTGTAGTCACTTTTTATGGGACTTTGTTCTATATTTCAAAGGATTCTATGGATACAACATATGGACTTGGGTCATTTTGATGATGTTATATGTCATGGGAGTGATGGTTTGGAAGTTAAGTGCATATGCGAGATATTAGCCACCACATAGATGGTTTCCCACCTTTCAAAAGATCTTTATGAGTATTCTTAAGGGTGAGGATATGGGGAAACAACACACACAGAGATGACCAGGTACATTGAGTGCATGGGATTCAGGGGAGTCCGAGCACTTTCTTCTTCATTATGGACATTTCATCTACATTTTTCAAACACAAAAATGTTTTAGGAGGAAGGAAATTTAACATCATGGGTTTTGCATGGGAACACCTCTTAGATCAGGTGGCATGCTTTGCCACATGGCATCAAGTAGATGCACTCTCTTAATTAGGAAGGTAGGAGTTAGTGAGACTAAGAGGTATGGGAAATTTCACATGGAGAGGGGCTCAAATGTGGTTGGGAGGCTAAGTTGTTGTGTTCTTTGTGTGTATGTTCGTTTGGAGGGATTGCCAAAAAGTGGTGCGAAAAGCTTAGGTAGGTGATCATTGGCATGATCTAATAGAAACCATGCTAGTCATAGGGGCGTTAATGATTACAAAATATATCTTCCATGCCCACTAACCTAATATTCAAAATGATGCTCTTGATTGAGATGAAATTCCATTTTTCGTGGTATTCCTAACATTACCGCCTTCTCTTGGACAAATATTTCGTACATAAGTGGTAGGATACCACTATCCAGGATGCATCAATTCGAGTTGCACTTGATTAGTTGCTACCACTTTTGTGCAAGAATTATATAAACATGTTTTGGTATTATGATTGATGACATTGCATATTGAAGAATAAACTTCATTCAAGGCACAAGTTGTAGTAATGTGAACTGCATATTGGCACTTTATACCCTTTAGAGATCTTGCTAAAGGTACTTTATGTGGGGTGGCCAATTCTAGCAAATGCTACAAGGAAGGATTGGCCACTTTTAGGTTCCGTTTCAATTGTTCATTGCATCAATAATTATGTCGAGTGTGCATGTCCCGTCCATAGCAAAAAGGTGAATCTTTTCTTTATGAATAAGGTTAAGCCCATCTATAAACCATCCCCTTACTACATCACTGTGTGGTCGTTCAGATTGAGTAATTTGTCGTAGAGTACTCCGAAAATGAGGGGCATAATTAGAAACAATCTAGGTAGGTTGCTATATCATATATTGTAATGTAACAAGAAGTTGCAATGCATAGAGCATGATACATCGCAAAATGATTTGCTAAAAAATCGATTAAACAGCCTATCACTTCCCCTCCCAACATCACTTGGAATACATGACATTTTTGTGCACCATCTTGTCCTCCTTTGAAAACATCATACTGAGTCTCAAATACCCGAACATGAACATCTCTGTCTTCTTCCATTTTTCCATTGAATCAATTAAAATGCATACTAATAATACATTGTGCCAGGAGTGCCATTTGCTACACTAATTGTGCTTGTGCTCCTATGTTTTTTTTTTTTTTAAATAAAGGAAGTTCAGCCTTAGCCTACTCTCCTGAACTTGAATTAATTAAAAGAAAAGTACAAGAGAAGGGGACTAGTGCCCACGAGATCCCTCGAATCCCACAAAGCGCGGGTAGCTTTTACAGAGTATAGATGGCATTACAAAAAAGGTTAATCACCCTCTCATCACCCTCATGTGGGGCCCACATGGGTTAAGCATGTTCTTCATCAAAAGGAATACTTGAAGATTCTTAAAAAGAGGGGGTTTCTTACAATTAACGATCCTTTCGCCAAGGAGGAACAATGAATACTTGATTGACCACTGTATGGGGAAGTCACCAAATTTTCAAGCGTTCCAGAGAATTGCAGAGCAACCGCTTGCTTCTCCCAACCGAGTAGGCTTCCAACTGATATATTTCTGAAGTCTAATTTTCATTCCGATAATCTGCCACAACTTACATGAAGCTATAGAGGAGGTTGATAAACCTCGCATCCCCATCATGTGGAGCCCACTTGGTTTTAAGCTTATTGTTGAAATATTGTAGCTCTTTGTGGTGTCTGAAGGGGGGGTTTCTTACAGTTTGCACTTCTTCTACTGAGAAGGAAAAGGGACTTCTCGATTGACCACTCCTTAGGGGTATTGCCAAAGTTTTGAGCACATCTTTCTCACCAAACCTTCCAAAGGATCTCTCTCCTAATCGCATTACACAATGCCACAGAGCAATCAATCGCTTCACCAATGAGGGCTTGCTTCCAATTGATTTGTTCTTGTAGTCCCAGAGAACGTCCAAGGACCCTCCATAACCAAAAGGATTTAGGGCAAGCAAAGAATAGGTGACCAATATCCTCTTTGCTATGGCAACATTGCTTGCACCAGGGCGGAACACCACAGATCTTATTAGCTTTTGCATTGGTCCATATTCCACGGTGTAAAATTTTCCATAGGAGAACCGACTTTTTGTTTTCAATGAGAGGGTGCGAGATAGACATAAATTTCATATCCCATCAAAGTCGCGTCCAGTTGAGACACCATTTCTTGTTGAGACTAATGTGAATGTCATTGCAAGCTTTGACATATGGAAGCTTGGAGAGGTGATTACCATTATACCATTTAAGGGACATTGGGTTTGGAGAGTCCTATCCCATAAGTAGTCGGATTTTAGATCGGTCCCACGCATGACGTCTGCTCAATATAACATTCCATTCCTCCTATGTGATCGTAGCAGTAGGGTCAAGGTCCTCAAAGTCCACCCATCTGTCCCTGTCCTATTTCTAGAGGTGCTTCCATTGTTTGAATCCCTTATTCCAAAGTCTCTTGGCACTCAAGACATTCCAAGGCTCCACGTTTCTCATGCCTTGGATCGGGAACCAAATAGAGCCATTTTGTCTTATACCTGCAACCCACTTCCAATCTTCACTGATTCTGATGTGAGGTTTGAATATGTTCCAACTCAACCACAAGGATCTTACCAGGATCGATCCTTTGGGTGAGACTCGAATTAGAGAGAATAGGAGGGTGAGGATGTCGAGCATCTTCCATCCAGGGTAGCCTACCAAAGTAATCACATTCGTGTTTCTAAAAATTAATGTGGCCCAAGAGGAATCTCTGTTGCACCAGGCCTTAATCATCCACTTTGCCGCAAGTTTATTGGCCATGCTACCAATGTCCATAATACCCATACCTCCATTCTCCTTTCGACTAGTGCATATGGACCATTTGATTTTAGGCACTCCCCTCCTGTTATGGTCCCCAGTCCAGAGAAAGTTCCTACAAGTACTTTCTAATTTGGCTAATTCTTGATTCTTCGGTCTCCAGCAAGAAAGAAAGTATATGATTGAGGATATGAGGAACGTGTTGATTACCATGGCCCGGCCAGCAAGATTGATTTGCAAACCCCTCCAATAGTTAAGTTTATTATTAAGTCTAGCAAGGACCCAAGCCCACCTTTGTTCCAGAGTAACACCGAATCCCAAGGGGATACCAAGAATGTGAACGATACTCGACCACAGGAGATCACGATATTCGGATATCACGATACTCAACCGCGGGAGAACATGATACTTGACATTTTTATCCTCATGATTTAGTCCATACACATGATCTCTTGAGCCTCACCCCATGCTTTCTATTGTACTCGTACCCGCAAAGCTCATAGCTTATTCCACCGAAACGTCCCACAACTCTCAATCGAGGAAGGCATTCTTCACATACAATTAATCAAGTGATGGTTCTCATGGAAATCATTCATAGTGGAGGGACTCACTCTCGTTATCACCCTAAACACTAGAAACATACACTCCATTGTAGTTTGATAGAAAAGAAGCACCACGTGATCCTAATGCCTTGGTAGGACATCTTAAGTGCATATGCAACACACATTATGCCTCAAGTTGGAAACTATGAGGTAATGCCTAACTATTGACCATAGATCTTCCTAGGTATTGACAGTACCTTGACTCCATCGTGATTGATTAAAATTCCCTGGTCATTGTGTATGAAAGTTTGTATATGGTGAGCAAGATGTATTGTGAAGAAAAAAAGCACCATGGGACCGTAGGCAAGTATTGTAAAGAGAAGGTCCAGCTAACCTCATAGCTCTTAGAATATGCAATAGCCATTTCACAATAGATTTTGCCTCACCAATTGTCATGAGAAAGGAAATAAGGAAGAGAACTCTCTCACACACTCTCATACTCAAAGAGGAGCACACACCGATTGACGCAAGGAATAATTATCTTCTTCTTCTTCTTTTTCTTCTTCTTCTTCTTCTTCTTCTATTACATAAAAGGAATGTACAAGAATGACCTAAAAAAACAATACTATAAGTGCAATATATAAAGAACAATACATAAGGAAAATCCTAATGTCCATGAATGAGTGAGCTGGCAAGAAAACAAATGTGCCATCACTCTTGGTAGATAAATTTAGTAAAGCTCAATGAAGTATCCCTGACATATACCAGTGTGACCACTATACATGTCAAAGAAATGAAAAAGTGATATGTGTCATCCTGGATCATCACATGTTGAACTTCATATCTCAACATTCCCCCTCAATCTCAATATCATGTCTTGTGATCCAAGCATCTTCCAAAACTTCTTCAGCTTCTCTGCTCCAAGTGCTTTAGTAAGAATATTAGCAACATGCTCATATTTCCTCACAAAAACAAGATCAATATCACATGTTAATAGCTTCTCTCTGATGAAGTGATAATGTACATCAATATGCTTTGTTATTGCATGAAAAATAGGATTTTGTGTTAACTAAATGCTGCTAAGATTATCACAATAGATGATGATTGACTTTTGCACTTCTGCACCTAAATCTGAATATATCATATCTAACCATGATGCTTCATGTGCTACCATTGCATCACCTCTATACTCAGTCTCATTACTCAACAAAGCAACAATGGGTTGCTTCTTACTACTCCATATAATAGCTGCACTTCCAAGTGAGAATAGAAAGCCATTAAATAGATCTTCTATCTGGAATTCTACCAGCCCAATCCGCATCAATGTATCCATGAACCTACAAATCTTCACCAACTTCATAAAACATTGCATAATCCAAAGTAGCACTCACATATCATAGAGTGCCTCTCAAGGCATCTAAGTGTGGTTTGTTGGAAACCTACATAAATTGACTTTCAAGTCCAACAATGGAGCTTAGATCAGGCCTTGTAATTGTAAGATATATCAAACTTCCCACAATTTCCTATACATAGTAGCATATTGGAATTTTCCAATGCTTCACCTGATGTAGTATCCAACTTCAAATTTGGATCTAATCTCATAAAAATTGGCTTGCAATCAACCATACCATACTTTTGCAGGATACTCATGGCATATTGCCTTTACAACATCCATATACGTGTTTTTATATGCATAAACTAAATGCCTAAGAAATAGCATAGCACATCAAGATCTTTCATGTCAAATTCTTGCATAAGGAGCTGCTTTACCTCTTTAATGCTTACTTCATTCTCACCTCCTACAATCGTGATGCCATCATCATCCTTCCTTATATATAACAATGATCTATCGAATATTGTGTAGGATGTGTGTGAACACACTAGGACCGCCGGGGCATTTTTTTCCCTCTTTAGGAGGTTTTTTTCCCCCGGCTTGTATATACGCCTATTGTCCTAATGGGCTACTTATCTTTGTACATTCTCTAGTAATACATTCAGTATTGTGTGTTGTGCTCCAAGTTTCTTCTTCTTCCTTGTGCTGTTCGCGTGCTTCCACAGATGTCTAACTCCAACAATTGGTATCAGAGCAGGTCGTCGCTTCATCTAGGGCACCGTCGACACTCCTCCGTTTGCAGTCTCAGAATCATACAAATTTTGGTGAGCATACTCAAGGTGTTCCCGAGATCAAAACAGCTTTGCTGTGTGGTCCCGAAATCGCGATCTGAGCTCGTTTCGGCCTCCGAACGCACTATCGCAGCGCTTGTGCAGGCTATTTTGTCTTTTTGTGCCAAAGGTATATACCTGTTTCTGTTCGCCGGTATAAGCATCCCGAAGTCTGCTACAGGTTTAGCAAAACTCGTCTGGGCAGTTCCGTTCAACTTTTTGAGATACAGTCAATTTTTTGCATCAAGGTATTTTAGTCATCGGCCATGGCTGAAAGCAGTGATGTATTCCGTATGTTGGCTATTGAGGATAAGTTGGGTGGTACCAACTACCCATTATGGACTTATATGATGCGACATGTATTGGTTGCAAAAGGATTGTGGAACATTGTGCAGGGTGTTGAAAGACATCTTGTTACACCTGTAACAATAGGTACTATGAATACAGGTGCTGGAGCTAATGAAGATGGTGTCGAAGATGATATTGTGCAGATTCCTGTTCGTGCTGCTGTTTCTGCTGCACCTACTGCAGAGCAGATTTGTTGGGATGGCAAAGATGCCCAGGCACATGCATTGATAGCTTTGTTTGTCAAACATGCCATTATTCCTCATATTCGCTCTTGCAGAACAGTTAGGGATGCTTGGGATACACTTACCACATTGTACCAAGCTAGGAATGAGGCTCGTGTTGCTTACCTCCGAAAACAGTTGGAGAGTGAGCACATGAATGAAGGTGATTCTGTGGACAGTTTCCTAACGAAGATCAAAGATTTGAAGGAACAATTGATTTCTGCTGATGAGGTTATACCAGATAGCTCACTTCTGCAGACCGTTCTGAATGGTCTTCCTGATTCATATCAGAGTTTTGCTTCTACTCTTTGGTTGATGATGAAAGGCAATCCGAATGCCTTATCATTTGAGGAGTTAGTTTCTGTTCTGTTGCAGGAAGATCAGTCCAGGCAAAATAGGTCCATTATGCGTGTTGCAGATCAAGCTTTCCTGGCTAGTCAGAAGGGCAAAGGAAAATGATGCTCTTCTACTAGTAAGCAGAAATCTGTAAATGCTGCACATTTGAAGAACCAGGATAAAGATGAGAAGAAATAAGAAAAGCAGAAATTGTTTTTCAAGTACTGTAAAGGGAATGATCATATCATAAAGAAATGTCCAAAACTGGCTGCAAAAGAGGCAAAGAAAAAGGAGGCTGGAATGGTTGTTGCAGAAGCCTCTACACCAAAAATAGAGTCTGCTAATCTTGTGTAGGAAGAAGAATGGGTGTTTACTACTGTTTGCAGTTTTGAACCATCTTCTCATGAGCAGTGCATGTCTACAGTGGACTCAGATGTTTAGTACTTTGACAGTGGGGCGACCAAACATATTACCTCGTAGCATAGTTTCTTCTCTTCACTCGAGCATGCCCCTACAGGGAATACTATCACATGCGCCAACAACTCCTCTTATCCTGTTATGGGAGTTGGTAAAATCATTCTGACTACTGCTGATGGTAGTTCTTTCACCTTGTCAGATGCTTTATTTGTGCCAGGGATCAAGAAGAATCTGTTATCAGTTTTTGCATTAGCCAAGATTGGCTTGGTTATGAAATTTGTTGATGACAGATCTACAGTTCATGATTTGTCAAATGGCAATGCTATTATTGCTTCTGGCATTTTATGTCGTGGGCTGTATACGCTCATAGACTATGAAAGATTTGTGAATGATTCAGCATGTGCAGTTCATGATTCTCAGGCTATGTCAGATGCAAAGCTTTGGCATGCATGCTTTGGTCATCTGAATTTTGCTAGTTTGCTACGCCTGCAGAAATCTGATATGGTGTCTTCTTTGCCCAAGCTTGAGGCACTTGGAAAACATGTATGTGAAGGCTGTATTTTGGGCAAAATGCAGCGTTCCTCCTTTCCAAAAGATGGTTCAGTTCGGGCTATGCAGAAATTGTAGCTTGTACATAGTGATGTCTGTGGTCTTATGCAGACACCTTCTTTTGGAAACTATCTTTACTTCGTGACTTTCATTGATGATTTTTCCAGGCATGCATGGGTATATCCATTGAAGGCAAAGTCCGAAGTGTTTTTGTGCTTCAAAGATTTTTTGGTTTTGGCTGAAAATCTGTCAGCATGTAAAATGGGCACCCTCCGTTCTGATCGAGGGGGGAAATATATGTCTTCTGATTTTAATGCATTTATGGCTGAATGTGGGATAAAACACCAGTGTACAGTGCCGTATACACCTCAACAACTGGAGTTGCTGAACGGAAGAACAGGTCACTCATGGAGATGGTGAGGTGTATGGTCAAGAGTCAGGCTTTACCACATAGTTTCTGGCTTGAGGCTGTCATGTGTGTAGCATATGTACTTAACAGGTGTCCCACTAAAGCGCTGCAGTCTATCACTCCATATGAGGCTTGGCATGATTGCAAGCCATCTGTTGCTCATCTGCGTGTTTTTGGTTGTTTGGCATATGCATTAGTGCCTTCTGAAAGTAAAGGCTATTGTCTGTATCATCCACAGACTAAATGCATTCTGGTTAGCCGTTGTCGTAGAGATTCTCATCTCTACGTTTGCCATTACATGCTACAAACTGACACACTTTCTCGACCATCCATTGCTGATGCAGCTAACGGAGTGAAGTGCAGAAAAAAACATGAATGGTAGCTTGCTTTACTCAAACCATGGCTTTGATGGCATCATTGACAATGATACTCTTCAAATGATCGGAGGCAACAAACTAGTACGTTGATGGCAATCAAAACTTCACTATGAGTTTCACATGCAGAATAGATTGAATATCTACCGACAAATGTGTCAAGGGGTTTGCTCACAACATCTCCCGAAAAACAATCTATAATGTTTGAAGTGTTTTAGTTACTCAACAAAGCGACGGTATTGCCATCTATGAATTTTTGTTAGTTTTCTGATTCGATGCACGTTTCCGCTTTGTCTCCGAAATTCATGTACTGTACTAATGAATTAATATGACATATCTTTCATCTATATAGAAATGCTCCACGCAGAAGAGAAAGATGCAATTCAATAATATTTGCCTTTTCAATTTACAAGTGAAGTTTTTCCTATTCATGGTTGTTACGCTTCTTGATTTTGAATACCGCAGAGAGTCGCATACCTCTATAGATCAGATTCTCATTTCATCATAAGCAAACTCGTGCGTGCCTCTGTTTAGATTGTCATGCATCTAAATTAATTTCTTTTGTTTTGAGTTGAACATCTATAGTTGCTACGTTATTTGCAGATGTTAAATACATGACTATAGTTGTTGCAAATGATGCGCTCAAATTTCTTGATTCAAATTTATATTAATATAATTCCAAATTTTGATCGTATATGTAATGGCTTGATCTTTAAGGTACATTAGTGCGCATAATGAGGACTTAGACAAATTAAACAAATGATCTGAATCCAATCAACAGTATATTTCTCGGATGATTGTAATGCTTCATTATTTATGATTTTTTTGACAAGAGAGTTAACATGTAATAGTTGAGATTGACTTATCTAATTTGATCAAACACGGATGTTTGTGTATTGTTTTTTATCGTACATTTGAACAGTTCTTTCATTATAATTTAACAAATGACGTTGCTTTTTCTTATTCTATTAAATTAGGACCTAGCTACTGTCTTGGAAAATATGAAGGGTTCTATGTAAAAAGGAAGTAGGAGCTTGCTGTTGCAAGAAGCGGACTTAGTATTTGTATGTAGCAAGGAAGTTTAGTGAGTTCAATTTTTCAATTACTCTTGTTTACCTTCACTAAGACAATGTATCGACGTAGAAATAGTAAGGAAGGACATTGATATCATCTGACATAAATGTTACTTGGACTCGTTTAAACGAAACAACAAAACATCGATTGACTGTAGAAGTAAGGATCTACAGTGATAAGAAGCAATGGGCTTCACACACGTTTTCAGAAAACAAATAATCTCTATCCATATTGTTGGTAAGCACATGCAATATTTGTAGTTTTTTCTGTTCGTAGAAAACTAGACTTATAGTCCTTAGAAATTCTTCATCAATAACTTCCTTATCAATAATTGCACTTTAATTTATTGACCCTGCTTTAGATGTGGTTTGAGTGTGCCTCCAAAGCTTGCAAAGAATTCCACAAACTTGTGTTAATGATTTTTCGGTTTGATCTTTAAGCACTAGACCAAAGATTAGAGTTGTCAGGTTGATCACACAAAAGTAGCAGAGAAGCTTGCTTAAATTACTTTAAACTGCAGGTCTGAAAGCGTTTCAAGCATGAAAGGGGCATGAGCGATGGTAGAAGGATATTAAGGGAAGTAAATCGAGTATTGTGCGATATCGACTGTAGAAAACCAGATCTTGGTCCTTTATCCACTCGATGATATAGGACTTGAAAAGTATCAATCTTGTTTCTGAATAGGCTTTCCATGGATTAGCTAGGTACGCAAATATACATGGTAGTATGCATTTGATGATAACATGATGACAATTTTCTTATTTTAAACTCAGATGATTAATTGAGTTTTGTAATAGGATACAAATTTGGAACTATACTAATGCTAGCAGCGAAGCGTGCATGTGAAGGAGTTGTTTAAAGTTGAGGTCCACATGTTTTTTGTTGTATCAATTATCCACTCACGATGAGAGAATGAAATATGATTTGACATGGTTCAATCGTCACGGTTCTACAACTGCACAATAAGTTGTTTTGAGTAATGTATGAAATAGTTGTATTACTTTAACTTTGAAATACTTCTCTGTGCGCATGATAATAACAGCACGCAATTCTCAGTATTTGACGAATATGATGGAGTTGAGGTAATAGTGATAAGGCTTCATTTTATGGCTTTCACAAGTTCTTTCAAAATCGGATCTGTTTTTCTTTGCGAATTAGCTTCCTTGTGCATTTTCGGACTTTGTCATACTGTACGCGTTGGTTTTAATCTTTATGGCGTAGTGAAATTATGAGTGATAAGAAAAGAAATTAGTTCCAGTCGTATTCCTTCACATTAATCATTTGTGATCTTTGCACACATCAAATCTGAGAGTATAAGTATAAAAATGATCAAGATCTTGTTTAGGAGTTTTGAGCACTGGCAATAGAAATAATGATGGCATAATAAATTTGAATTTCGATAAGGAGAATTGCGATGGCATTTATAATGTATGAATACGATTGCGTACATATTACGATGTGGAAGTTCATAATCTGAAAGAATTCGGCATAATATATTCTGAACTAAAGTATAGAACAAAAGACTTTGAAAATATTGATCTATTACATGACTCGCGCAACTCTGATGATTGATCTCTTTCAGTTCTGATAATCATGATAGCAGAGTTAATTTGAGTTATGAGGCGTACAACATTTGCATGAGCATAGTTTTTTTTTTCTTGATCTAAAAAGGTTTTAATTATGATGCGACATATACCTTGTCTATTTGCCACTAGCTTAATTTGTTGCGCAATAGTAGTATGAAGATTGTGATTTCGTTTGTACCATCTCTTCGAGCATATCCTCATATTATTAATTATTATGCAGTATAGTTGAGGGTCATTACAATATAGAAACGTTAAGAGATGCATGCATGACTATTGTAACAAATGAAAAGAGGCATAGTGTAAAAACATTAAAGAGTGTGCTACAGATCGAAGAAAATGCTGGAGTAAATAGTTTAAAGGAAGTTTAAATAATCAACATAATGTCAGCGTATCTTGATAATGCGCTACCCTTAAAAGTTTGCTTCAATGTATGTACCTTTGCACACATATCTAGCGTTGGAGTTCTAATCAATACATAAAATTATTTCTTAGTGAACGTTGACGAAGTATTTTCTTTATGAATTAAATTTAACTATAGAAAAACTACAAAGAGAAACAATGTGTTGAGATTTCTATCGATGAATGACATGATGATGAAAGTAATGCTAATGAAGAGCTTTGAACATCGAGCTTTATGTTACAATAATTTTTTTCAGTCAACCTAATAAACTTCTCGAGTTATAATTCTTAGGCAATTATTATCATATTTCGTGTGATTCATGATTCAGAAAAAGAATTAAATTGGTCAAGTTTGCTTGATTTTTTGAGTTCCAAGGTTATTTAAATTAGTGTTTCCTGAGTTTTAATTAAATAAAGTGTCTTTGAGTTTCTTTCAAGTTTGCAAGTTTATCTGAGTTTGCTCCAAGCACCCTGCGTGCGCCGTCATTTCTAGCGGTCTGCCTGATCCACTGACTGTCGCTTTCGCGTCGACATTTGGCTCGGCAATCTCAGGTAATCTCATAAACAAAAATATAAATTACGAGCACGGGAGTTTTATCTCTCCCTCATCAAAAGATAATTACGAGCACGGGAGTTTTATCTCTCCCTCATCAAAAGATAATTACGAGCACGGGAGTTTTATCTCTCCCTCATCAAAAGATAATTACGAGCACGGGAGTTTTATCTCTTCCTAATCAAAAGATATTTACGAGCATGGGAGTTTTACCTCTCCCTCATCAAAAGGTAATTATGAATGGGAGTTTTATCTCTCCCTAAACAAAAGATAATTACGAGCACGAGCACGGGAGTTTTATCTCTCCCTAAACAAAAGATAATTACGAGCACGAGCTCGGGAGTTTTACCTCTCCCTAAACAAAAGATAATTACGACCACGAGCACATGAGTTTTATCTCTCCCTAAACAAAAGATAATTACGAGCACGAGCTTGGGAGTTTTATCTCTCCCTAAACAAAAGATAATTACGAGCACGAGCACAGGAGTTTTATCTCTCCCTAAACAAAAGATAATTACGAGCATGAACACGGGAGTTTTATCTCTCCCTCATCAAAAGGTAACTATGAATGGGAGTTATAACCTACTTCCTCATCAAAAAGGTATTTATATGGGATTTTTTTTACTTTCTTTCTTAATAAAAAAAAGTAAAATTATGAATTTCAGTAATGATGCAAATATTGCTTTCCTAATCAATATTTTGAGTAGTTTAATGCAGGTCAAGCAAGAAAAGACGATTTGATGAAAGCTACAAAATTTGACTTAATATTACTTTGGTTTTTACAGATGGGTTATCCAGAAGTATTATCTTGAATTGATATATTTGATTTAAATTGGTTAATAGTTATGTTTTTCACGAGTTTTTTCAAGATGAATTATTTTTCAGGTTCAGGATGAAGAATGGGAGTTTATTGACAACCAAGTTTTTCTTCAAAAGTAGACTATGAATAACCTTTTACTTCCAGTTTTGCACCATTTTGTTTCACTTTGCATTTAAAGTACACATCAAATTATGTACAAACACATGTTGAGTTTTTCCCTTAGGTGCACGTCCATTTGCACCAATCTCCATTGTAACATGCATGATGAAATCTGCGAGCAAAGTCTAAGTCTAGTAGATAAAAACCTCTTCATCAAAAGCTCTTATCCCTTATGCACCATAAATTTTGAAAATGCACTTAAAGTATGCATGTGGTAGGGTTACATTATATGACCATGCATCAAGGAACGATCTGATCTATACCCATGCACATATGAGAGATTGTAAGGATGAATGTATAATCACATTGCTATGTATGTGAGTGAGTGCACAAGCCTCACCAAACCTTTTACCTTGCTCATTGCACAATATTTATTCTCTATGCATTTTAAAGTATGCATTGATAGGGCTAATTACACAGCCGTGCATAAGGCACTTTGATTTTAAAACCCATGCACATATTATGCTATGAAATTGATTTTTATCATTAAGCAGAAAACGGGTTTTGGTTTGGCCCATCGAGGGCGATGTCCAAGTTTGGTGGGGGTGAGTGTCGTGAAGATCTTGTCTTCACGATTATCATCCAAATTGAAGAAAATGTTCTGATGTGATCTCTATCCTTCCAAGAAGTACTTGGATGAGAAGAGAAAGGGAAATACCTTTGGCACCTATAATTTATTGTAATATTCTGCTATCCACTCAAACGTTTTCCTTCATATGGAAACAATATATTTGGCTTGAATAATTGAGAGTCAAATGTTACAGTCGATTCAATTCAAGAAGGACGAACATCTTCTGACGTAAGATGGCATAATTGACAACATACTTGGATTAGGAGGACCACAACAGATCCATACTGTCTATTGGTGGCTCACTCTTGATATGCTTATCAAGAAATAGTGGATTAGCTTATCATATACATGTCATGATTGTTTTACTTTTTGAAAATGAGTTTTTTGAATTCTTCACTCGCACGCTATGAGTTAAATAATATCTTCTTGACAACATGTAGAAGTTCAGCAGCTTCTCTTGGTTAGTTATGCTACCTTTCATGCACTTAAAGTGGGAGATTTGAGGGCGCTACATGCTCTCATGCAAGAGAAAAGTACGCCATCTGGATGGCACACTTCAGTCGAGAACATGGGGAAAAGGAGAATTCTCCACGCAGAACGAGGGGAGGAACAAAGAGGAAGATGGCCATTTGGGAAAGGGTGCGCATGCACAACAAAAAGAGGAGGCAGTAGATATCAGTGGGGGGGGGGGGGGGGGGGGGATGAAAAAGAATATGTTATGTGCGTAGGCATCAGGGAGACAATCTCATTTACCAATTCTTTTAAGAGAGAGAACTTTGCGATCAGTAATGGTAGCTAATGAATCCGGACATTCAGAAGTACTATGAGCATGGAATTCATCCTCTACTTCATGGCACAAATTCTGTGAGAGGTGAGGCAGGAGTCGATTGTTGCATATGATGAAGAGGAGAAATTATGCATCACAGAGATAAAAGAGAGAAGTTGCTAAAGATATGGACGAAGATAGAGGAAAAAGGCAGGATCAGCAGGATGGATCGAAGGGGAATTCTGTGAAGGACTCAGGTGTGATTGGAAAGTTATGCGAAGTGGTGGAAAAAGCTTCAACATAGTTGTTCTGACATTAATTGACAGAATCGAAAACTTGTAAGGGTGGAAAAGCCAACCTGATTAGGGGAAAGGAGACCGCAGAGGATGAAGTTAAGATTTTCTATTGCTAATAAGCACGTGTGAGGACTCTTGATGGGCTCACAGGAAATCTGTGGAAGGAAGGCTGAACGAGTAAATGTTTTCACCATGACAGGATTTTGTTGGATATCTGATGATCGAACACATTTTCTAGCAATACAGAGTATTTAGGGGAGCTTGCATTGAAATCACAAAGAGAATTCTGAGGCACAGAATTTGATAGGAGGCGACAATTTTCTGATGAACCCGAACTGCTGAGAAAGGGGACAAGACACTACGCTTGGTCTGAAGAATGCAGTGATTTGATGTTGATAAACCACGAATTTAAGGCAGATATGATCATTGATCAATTTTGTTGAAGAATTTCTATTTGAGACACTCTCATCAGCTCACGTACGGGTATTTTCTCTGATCTTGAAGCCCGACTATAATCAATCTAATGATCGAATTTAAGCTTTGTGTTATTTATTTCAGTCTGTTTCATTATGCATCTATTGTTTTCATGCTGAGATATGATCATTTACCTTTTGTGAAATATTCAACCCTTTTGACTCCCAAATTATCTCATGAACTTTATAACAAAGTATTCAAATTTTCCGTGGTCATACAAAGAATAATGCGCATAATTTTCTGTGGGTTTTGATTGAACCGTTCAATCTTTTGGATGCTCTGTAAATTGTTTTTCTTGAGTTGAAACAGCGCCTTTTTATGATTAGCTTTAGAAATGCGAAGAAGCATGTTATTTTATTGTTTACTTTGACTGCCATACAAAAATCGTTTCGTGTATACATTTATATCATGAACTTAGTAATGAATGTTTTTCTTTTCCTACGCTTATTATTGTGAGATTCCTTAATGCCTATAGAGTTTGAATTAAGAGACTCACGAAAATACTTTCCTTTGGTTTTGCATCTCCTTTAGCTTCAATCAAAACTCAGTACTTGTATTCTTTAATAAACAGAGGCAAGAAATTTAACCCTTCATATCCTTTGCTCATTGGAACAGTGACACTTTCTCACAGAGTTTCATTTGTTAATTCATCATACTATCGTTTAGATTCTCTCTTCACATCTAAGAAAGACAGACGTTTAGCCTTCTAATTCTTATGCGATCACTTTGTTATCATACATCGAGTATTGTTCATATGCCATTGGATTTTATTGGTTAACATTTGATCATTATTGACTTTGTTGTATGTGCTATTTTAGTGACGGAGAGTACCAACAAGCTATTGTTCGTTGCTATCTCAACGAGTTGAATTGTATGTTATAATGTTAGTTTATGTGGAAATTGTATGCATAAAGACAAGACAAATGGAATGAATTCAGGCTTGTAAGTCCCATAGGTAACATATGTATGGAGAATTTGTTTCTTAAAGGAAGATTCAATCCATACAAATTCAACTACAAAAATCTGAGATTTGTCCCAAAATACATTGGATTTATTGTCTAAATGGAAGGAAGAATTCGGATGCTCAGATTTATGATTCAATGATAGGTCACAAATTCCCTTTAAATGATGATGAAGACTGCAAGTTTTTCATAATTTGTTTCTACCAATTCTTGATATAAAGATATAGTTTCATTTAAACTACTAATTATTTTCTTGAGTTTCTTCTATACCTGAGCTTGCTCCAAGCACCCGGCATGTGCGGTATTTTTCGACGGTTGGCATGATCCACCAACCGTCGCTTTCGCGCCAACACCGTGATGTTGTTTTTGTGGAAGATGCTATTCAACCATTGCTTTCATGTACCAAGGAGACATCTGTTAGCTCCAAAGACATGTATGATACTTTGATGCCTCTTTTTACAGGTGGACAGTCTAGTGCTGGTCCTAATGAGGCAACTTCTCAACCTTTGCAGGTTTCATATGATGATGTAGATCATTCCATTTTTGATGCAGATTTACATGATGCACTTGTTGATGAGAGAGCTGATATTGAGCAGGCAAAAACTATGCCAAAATGGTTGGTGCAGACTTTGCGTGACAGCAAATTAGATGCACCTTTGTCATATCATACTCGTTCAGGCTCTCATAATGCCTCCTTTGCATTAGATTGCTATGCTATGGCCGCGTCTAGTCTCTGTGATGAGAATGAGCCTATTTCTTTTGATGAAGCACAAAATTCAGAAAATTGGATGGTTGCTATGCAATCTGAATATGATGCTATAATGAAGAATGGTACATGGTCTTTATGTGACTTGCCTCCTGGCAAGAAGGCCATTGGCACTAAGTGGGTATACAAGCTGAAGCGTAAACCTGATGGTACAGTTGAGATCTAAAAATTATGAAAATTGGCACGCAACTACTTCTAAGGCTCCCCAAGGTCGAGGACTCCTCGGCTTATACAAAATGCAGCTTCAAAAAGGTGAAACAATATTTACAAGGATTTTTAGTGATGAGAATCACTTTTAACATGGTGTAAGGTTTGGAAAAATTTAATGGGTTGCCTTAGTGCTAGATCTGCATGTATGCTCGTACTTGCTTCATCTACCAACACTCTCCCCCCCTAGGGTCTGTCGTCTCTGACAGACCTTTGTTCTGCGGTTTGGTCAATGTAATTCTGGAGAATGTCGGTTGCCAAGTCATGTTCTTTGATCCGTAGCCCTCTGATAAGGTCTCTCTGAAGGACATCCCAATTGACTGGTCCCGGTATGTCCCGTTGTGCCGTTGTGTAGAGCTCTGAATGCATCGTTTGTTCGCATGCGAAGAGTTGCAGCAAATGAGTGGGCCGTGGCGCGAACACCTCTGAGTGTGCCTCCCAGAACCCTGTGGTGAACATATCATCAAAAGTTTGCTTGTAGCAAGCAGGGAGATATCGGATTCGTGCGTGCCATGCATAAGCAACTCGTATGCTCGGGGTTGTGCTCATATCATATAGTAGGTCATAATTACCATTAATGAACCCAGGAATTGGAGGCTGAATGTGACATACATTGCGGAAGGTTTTGAGCACTACCTGCATCATATCCAATATTTTGAGCATCGTCTGGGCAGCTACGTCGGGCATGGGATGGAGACGTGGCATCCAATGTCTGATGGTAGCCATCATGTAGGCTACAGTAGGTGTGCCGGTTGGGGGTGCAATGGCAGGGTAGTTGAGCCATTCTTTGCAATTGGCGTTGTTCTTAACTTTGATGGCAAATGCCTTCCATGATCTTCTCCGTTGCACTGGTCCGTAGCAATTGTTATACTTCAAGTGCATGGGCGCGTGATCCCATGTTCGTAGCATCTCCGGATAGGTTTCCAATAACTTTTGCCTCCAGGTGGGTTGGTGTATTTTCCCTTTGTGCGCGTCCTCTGGAATGTCCTCAGGTTCAAATTGGGTCGCGAAAGTAGGGTACTTGTTGGTCTTACGTTTGATCTCGGCGTTGTAGTCTGCCAACAGTACAAAGTATGGTTTATATTGTAATTCTGAGCTGGTTATTAGTCTTCTAGGGGCCAGATGATTGAAGTTTGGTTTCTTCAATGGTCTTCATGGCCAACATCTGGTTGGAGATACGTTCTTCATGAGTCCGCCCCATTTCTTCTACCTGTTTCATCCATGCCGAAGGGGGCTCTTCATAAGTGTCCTGTCCCTCATCAGTGATTGTGCCTCCTGGAAAAGGTTGAGGCTCATAAGTATCGTCAAATGTTTCCTCCACTGGGATGATGACTGCTTCTTCTTCTAGTGGCTGATCCGGTGGAGAGGGAGGTCGTTCATACTGTAACAACTTGATCTTCAATCCTGCTATCTGTTGCCGTAGCTCAAGTACCTCATTGGTCGTTGAAGGTTCAGGTTCTGGTGAAGTAGCGGCATGGACCATCTCTGTAGATTTGAGTGGGTGTGGTGTAGGCACTTGGGGTCTTTGTAATTCCTTGACTTGGTCTGCCAACTGGTCATGTGCCTCCAAGAGGGTTGCATATGCTTCTAAAGCTTGTTGAATATGTTCTGAGGGAGCAACTTGGAATTTGGCAGGGTCTATAGGTGCTCCAGGGGTATTTTCCATGGCTGCTTCTAGATTCTCCTGGTTTTGTTGCTGTAGCCTTTTGTTTTCTTCTTGAGCCGCTGCTAAGTGGCGATGAAGTAGAGTCATGTTTCTTTGCAGACGAGCATTGCGGCCCAACTGGTCTCTGAGTTGTTCCTCCATAGCCTTACCTGTCTCCATATACTTGGTTTCCATCTCCACATTCGATTGTTGGAGGACAATCACTTCGTGTTGTAATGTTGTGTTACTTAGCTCCAAGGCATTGACACGTGCCTGGAGTTGAGCCGAGAGGTTGCATAGCTCTGTGTTGTTTTCTTCCAGTAACTTATATTCCTGCTTAAGTAGAGTGGCCGCTTCGAACATGGTGTCTAGTGCATTACTAAATGATGTGGATGCAGGGGTAGGGGTGGAAAATGCAAAGGGTCGGGAAATGGGGAAGGGAAAAGTGGATGATGGGCCTATGAGTGGAGTGAAATGTGATGATGTTGGGACAACCGTGGTGGTGGGTGCTCCTGTGGGTGGTGAAATGTCCATGGGCTCGGACGTGATAGTGTGTGAAGTGTGAATTGTGAACACAGGAATGGTAGGTGGTGTGTTGGTGGTGGCAGTGAATGTGGGGGAGGTGGGTTGGGGAAGGGACTTTTTATTATAATTCTCAACTTGTTGGAGTATATTTACAAGGTTTGTCTAGAATGAAGGTTGGGTGACTTGGGTTGATTTCGAGGGGGTAAAAAGGGATACAGTGGATAGGGGTTGGGAGGGAGGAAATGTATTAGTGGATGGAAATGGGTGTGTTACGGTTTGGCTAGTGGCAAGCGGCTGTGCGAGGGCTGGGAGATATGAAGGGTGACCTATTATAGTTTGATCGGTGGCAGGATGGCCTATATGGGGTTCAGAAAATTGGGTGGAAGTGATGGATGTAGGTAAAGGGAAGGATGGAGAAATGGTGGTGTGTATAACGGTTTCACCATGGGTGGATACTGGTTGTTCACGAAGACTAGTGGGGAAGGGTTCTGAGGGCTGGATGGAAGGTGATGATGGGAATGGTATCTCTGTATTTACATCAGGTTCCTCACTGTGAGGTGGGCTGGCCATTTGAACATCTTCTCAAGTGGTGGTAGGGAGGGCGGTAGAGACTTCCATTTGAATCATTTTTCCCCTTCGCGGTCGCGTATCGATCCTCCGTTGGTCATATTGATGGGTAGCGTGCTGTACCATGGTCCTCATGGCTTCCCCTATTCCGCATGTTTCCGCCAAGAGATTCAATGACTCTACAAAATGCGGGTCCACGTTCTCCGCATGCAACATCTGGTTCACCAATGCCCTGTTTGCCTCTTCTGATAACCTGTGTCTTTTCTGTACCTGTTTGATTATCTTGTAGAGTCGTCTTAGCTGTGCCATGTAGGTAGGAGCTTCCTCTTCACTCTCTTCTGGATCATTTCCCCGTGCTTCTTCCTGAGTCTGTGTGCTTTGGGCATGAGGGTGTTGTGTCGCATCTTCCTAGTGTACCCTTCTTGCTTCACTATGTTGTTGTTCTCTTTGGGATGATGTCCCGAGACCGTCGTTGTCAGGAAAACACTCACTATCAGATAAATGGGCTGTCTGCAAGAAGCTTTCAAAGTCAAAATTGGGATCCTCTGCCAAAGCGGCCATGGATTCAAACTCAGCATTTGTGGGTAGTGGAGGGGCAGATGGAGTGGGTTGTACCATACCCCCTGATTGTGTTCCTTGGAGATGGATAGTGACAGGGGCTACTTGTTCCTCCTCTCTGGGGGAGGCTTCTGTGGTGGCCTCACGGGGAATGAGAACCTGGGAAAGCGAACCACGCATTCTTTTTGTAGGTTGTACTCCTGACTTCCGTCGCTTGAAGAATTTTAGTTGTGATTATTTGAGGGCCCTTGCGATCGGCACATCATATGCAAGGCATCTATTGATAATTCTGGTAATCGCACAGCAGCCATTCAAGGTATGCTTCCTCACGCCCCGCTTGCCTGCTTCATATAGCTGGTCCAAGATCCATACAGGCATTTTAATTGGCAAGCTTCCAGTCTGTGCTAGGTACAATCCATACCATATTTTCTTATGTGGTTGGGTGAAGCGGTCTTGAGCTGGAAATGCGAAGTGCTGAAGGCACATCCGCAGGGGTATGGCGATGTTGGGGGTGAGGGCACACATTTCCTTTAACTTCTTGACTGTTGTTCTTCATCGACTCTGGTATCAAAGGATCTCGATCAGAGGGAACATGGGTGCCATACATTTGAAGAGCTTCCCTGATTAAAGTAACATTCAACTCAAACTTCTTCATTTCTTCCTGGTTTGATAGAGAGGGCACCAGGAATGTGCCTGAATGATCCTTATCTCTAGTCGGCTTCAGTGTGGCTATCAAATAGTAGCACCTAAGAAAATCCGGCCTAGGCAAAGCTGCACTAAAGTAATCTTGCAAACCCGCTTTCTGCCAAATATTCTGAAGAGGATCTGCATTCTGTAATGTTTCAAATTCTCTCGAGAAGAATTGAAATGTCCACCAGACTCCTCCGAAATCCAACTTTGACTCCCAGATGTGGTCGGCATCTCCCAAGTCTCCAGGCATCTCATTGAACCAATGAGAATGCCCCTTTACTCTTTCTGTTAGGCCATTTGGTGGATCCGGAATGGGAATTCTTCTCACATTCAAAAACTCTTCAGGCCTAGCTGTCGGTGGAGCCTCCACAGGCATGGTATCCCAATTGCTTTGAGTGCTAGTGCCTGCCTGAGAGCTCGTGCCTGCTACTGCTGCCATGGGAATCAAGTGCTTATCTGCTAGAAGAAGAAAGGCACATTAGTGTTGCATAGGAAACAGGATGTAATGGTGTTCCCTTCACAATACTAACATGACAATCCCGAAGGTTAATGGTTAGAGGTGAAGTGTTTGTGATAGATGTGAGTGGTGATTAGAGGTCAGTGTCATCCTAGATGCATACTTTGGTTATGCAATGGACGCAGAATGCACCTATGTCAGAGTGGATGGATTTACAAAATTAGGTCAGGGGGTTTGATACATGGTTTAAGTCTCCAAACTTTGATAGAGGATTCGTAGCTCTTAGAGCTAAAGACAGGTAGAGATTTATGAACTAGAGTGTGATGGAGTTGGAGCCTTTTGGGCACCCATTTCCAGACATTCCTCGGTTTGGCTGAGTGTGGGTTAGGGTGGTCTTTAGGTAGAGTTCCTGCATTGTTTTTCGAGAGGACTTGTGAGTGTTGAATTATGCCAATGACTAGAGTTGGAGTTATTTGGGCTCGTAAACAGGCCTTGGGCACCCATATGTGTCTAGCATTGGGGCTAGCCTTCATTGACCGCTTAGGGACCCAGATAGACGTGGTGTGCCTAGGAGGTTGCCTAGGGTACTCCTTCACTTGTGTCCGTGATGGTGTGGTTTGTTTGTTGCCTCCTCGAGAGCCTGCTACTAGAGCTGTGGGTTTTCCATCCTTGCATATCCATATCTGCTTCGCGCCACGAGGTATTCCGTGTTGCACTAGTTGGCGCTCCTGCTTCTTGATCAACGGCCTCCTTCGTGTTGTATGATGTTTGGTCTGCATGTTTAGAATCTCCTTTGGCCCAGCTGCAAACTCCTCATTGACTCCTGTACCTTTGGTAAGATTGACAATCCTCTGCACCATAGAAGTTTGGATAAGAACAACATTGTTACCTTCATGTGGATTCCTGGAGAGACGAGGAGTTGGTGCCCTTCCTACTGGTTTGAGTGCTTGATTTTCTAATTCAATCATAAGATAGCTTTGGCCTGCCCAAGCCTGAAGACTTCCACTTCTTAGGTTGAGGTTGACTGCGTGATCATAGATCCAGTCTTGGCCCAAGACAAGAGGTTCGGTAAGATCCTCGTCTTCACACACTAGCACTTTTGTTGGCATGAGGACCTCTTGAATGTAGAGGGGAAGTTCCACCTCTCCCATGCAAGGGGTTTCAACACCTCCTAATCCTATCAGATATGCTTCTAGGGGTTTTACCTCCAATTGCAGCTGCTGGCAGTAAGAAAGCCGAACTACACTAGTGGCTGCACCTGAATCAGTTAAAGCTCTTACGGTCCTTGTACTGTCTCCTTGCCCAACTTCTAGGGTCACAAAAGGTCGTCGATCCCCTATCCTATGGGCACGTTCACCAGAAGCCTCACACATGGCCATGTGATAGCCTGGAGACTCTTGAGTGTCAATCATAGGCTGATCTCTCCCTTGCCTCCTCAATTTCATTCGTCGGATGCGCTCTAAGGCCTCTGCTTGTGCTTCCTCTCGAATTCGTTTTTCCTCTTCTTTACGTTTCTTGGCAGTGTTGAGCCGATTTAACATCTCTTCAATCAGGGGTTCTTGGTATAACTTAACTCTACATCCGCTTATGTAGCTAGAGAGAATATCGCCTTCCAAAGTGGCTAGTTGTACTGCCCCACTAGTTGAAATCCTATTTATGATCATAGGTCCATAGCCTCTTTTCTCTAATTTTCGTGCATGCTGCTTCAATGTGTAGACTAGGACTAGGTCTCCTGCTTTCAAGCCTTTATCCTTCACATGTGTATCAAAATATGCCTTTTGCCCTTTCTTCGCTACATAGATTCCTGCTGCAGCCCTCAATCGTGTTTCGCCTAGACGTTCAAGATCAAAGATTTGAGAGGAGAGTTCATGGCATGTCCAGTCATGCTCTTGTGCTACCTTCAATGTAGGTATCAAAAAGTCCAGAGGTAGCACAACATTTTGGCCACATACTATCTGAAAGGGGGTGGCTTAGAGTACCGTTTTATAGGCCACTCGGTATGCCCAAACAGCATGGTGTAGCTGTTTGTCCCAATCAGAGCGTTTATTATTCACCAATTTGGTAAGCACATTGCATAAGATCTTATTTGTACTCTCAGCCTGGCCATTAGCTTGGGGGTGATAGGAGGCAGACTTCTTATGTACTACTAGGATTTCTTGGAGCAGATTTTCAATAACTTCATTCAAGAAGTGAGTCCCTCTATCACTGACTAGCTCTATAGGTAATCCATACCTGGTGAACACATTCTCAAACAAGAACTTAGCTGTTGTTTGTGCATCGTTCTTTGTTGTGGCTTTTACCTCTACCCACTTAGTTAGATAGTCAGTGGCCACAATGATATACTCAGCATGTGAACCCTTAGCTGGGGGATTAATAGGACCTACAAAGTCTATTCCCCACTTAGAGAATGCACGTCCACCCATCATAGGTTTCAGTGGCATCTCATCTTTGCGTATAGGATACTGAGTTCTCTGACACACATCCCACCGTTTCACATAGGTATGTGCATCCATGTGAAGGGTCAGCCACCAGAAGCCCGCAAATAGTATTGCCTTGATCACCCGATCTGGTCCAAAGTGTCCTCCTGCTACACCTTGGTGAGCAATTTCCAAGATCTTTAGATATTCACTCTCATGAACACAAAGTCTTAGGTAACCATCTTTTCCACGCTTGTATAGATTATCACCAATGAGTGAGTAATCTAGGGCTTCTTGTTCTAGACTTCTTTGCCTCGTCATAGTCATGTCTGGAGGGAATGTTTTCGTCTTCAGGAAGGATACTAGGGGTTCACTCCAATCCGGCACTATGGACACTTGATAAAGAGTGGCATGTTCCACAGGTGGTTTAGTGCAACAGATTGGGCATTCCTTGCACAACTTCTGGACATCAGCTTCCATAGTCGGCCAATGCACTCCTAGTCTCCTCAGGGTCTGTAGGGTTTGTTGTTTTGAGTAGTGTTGCTCTAATGCACCTACATGTGCTAATTGCAACCACTTAGCATACTCGTCCTCTTCTACACAACAAGCCAAGATCCCTTGATCTGTGTGCTTGTACATACTTCCAGCCATGATGTGGTACTTTTGGGCTTTTACTACCTCTCTATCCTGTGTGGCTATTACTGGGTGGTTAGGCCCGTATGTCAATACTGGCACTAATGGCTTAGCCCACTACGGCACCACTTCCAAATTAAACAAGTAAGCATCAGGTAAGTCATCTGATACTCCTTGTGGGGCCTCTCCAGATGTGAGCCTAGATAGATGGTCTGCTCTCAAATGAGTCCTGCCTTTCCTCACTACTACCTCAAAGTCATATTCCATTAGTAAGAGAAACCATCTTACTAATCTGCCTGTATTACAGGGCTTGTTTACCAGGTACAGTAGAGCTTGGTGATCAGTAAAAAATTTGAACTTATTTGCAAGCAAATAGTGTCTAAAATTTTTAACCGCGTACACCATGCCTAATCCTTCTCGTTCGGTGGTTGTATAGTTCCATTCAGCAGCATTCAATTATCTACTGGCATAGGCAATAGGGAGATCCATATTACCTTCACCCGTAGGTTGTGCAAGTACACATCCAATAGCATAATTGGAGGCATCCACATGAACATGGAATGGCTTGTTCCAATTTGGTGTGGTAAAGATTGGTGCTGAACATAATCTTTGTTTAAGCTCCTGGAAGGAATTCTCACATTCAGCAGTCCACTCAAAGTTAGTCAGAAGTCCGTACATGGGCTTTGCTATGACAGCATACATGTGAATGAACCGGCGGTAGTAACCACAATGTCCATGAAAGCCTGTACTTCCTTGATGTTCTTTGGCCTAGGTAGTTCTGCGATGGCTCTCACTTTCTCTTCGTCAGTGGATATGCCATTCTTAGACACTATGTGTCCCAGAATTTTGCCTTGCTTGACCATGAAAACACACTTTTCTGGGTTGAGGCAGACTTGATATTCTCTGCATTTATCAAAGATTTGTCTGAGTTCAGGTATATGGGTCTGTCTAATGTTGGAATGAGCGCACAAATCATCAACATAGACTTCCAAATTCTTCCTCAAGAACTCTTTAAACACATGACACATCAATATTTGAAAGGTAGCAGGTGCATTAGTAAGCCCGAATGGCATTACCCGAAAGGCAAATATGCCCCACTCCGTGGCAAAAGCCGTCTTACGTTGATCCTCTGGAGCAATGGCTACTTGATTGTAGCCCGAAAACCCATCTAGGAAGCTGTACACTTCCTTGCCTGCTACCCTTTCTAATAGATGCTCAGTGATAGGAAGCGGATAATTATCTCTGATAGTGGCTGTGTTAACCTTCTTCAAGTTAATGCACACTCGTAATTTGCCGTTCTTCTTGGGCACCACTACAATGGGGGATACCCATTTAGTGTGCTCAATTTCATAGATGAACCGGGCTTCCACCAAGCGGTCTATCTCCTCTTTAATCTTGGCAGCGTAGTTGTCATTGTATGTGTAGGGCTTCTGCTTAGAGGGTCTGGCATCTGAGGTCATGGGGATTGTGTGTGAGCATATGTCTGGGTCAACACCCTTTAGATCCTTGTAGCTCCAAGCGAATACATCTATGTATTCTCTTAGCAAGGCTATCAATTCATGCTCTTCGTCTTCCGTTAGGTCATGGCCTATGTATGTGCATCTCTCCTCCCCTTCTTCCACAGCTACCACAATTTTCTTGGTGGTTTTTTTGTTGTCATAGGCCTCCCCTGATTGCGCCTCTCGTTTAGGCATTCTGATCATGACTCTCCTGTCATCTATCTCATACTTCTTAAAATTTTCCGGAACCTCAAACAAAGATTCTTCCTCTTCTGGTGTGACTTCTCTCTTCTTTCTTTTCTTTCCTTCCTCCTTCAGGGTCGCATGTGTGGCTAGCCTTACATCATTTGTAAGCTCTCCATGCCTCTGGGGTTGAAATTCTACTTCATAGAAGTATTCTTCATCTGATGCAAAGGGTGGGTCCATAATGATTGACTCTAGATCGGAGTCACTTGCATCCTCAAATGCATCAAGGCTAAGTTCACACTCTTCTAACACTGCCTCTCCCATGATTGGCTCTATGGAGAAGACTGAAATGTCATAGCCATCCTCATCACAGTGGGGTGTCCACTACTCTTCATTGATGGCTACATCCATTGTTGGTAAAATTTCAGCCCAGCCGTGAGGTTCAAACTCTTCATCAGGAAATACTACAGGCGCATAGGCTGGGTCTTGAATTGATCTATGTGTCTCTTTCGCACCTACCTCTCTGGCTTTTTCTCTTTTCTCTTCTTCTACTGCCACTTTGCACATCCATAAGTGGGTGTCTTCATGCATCCATAAGAATCCTGATCCTATGGAATGCACAAATTCCGTATCATCTTGGGCTCTATGGATGGGATTCCATTGGATAGGAGGGACATCTCTATGAGAGTAATCTTTGAGATTCACTTTGGTCGTAACACCTAAGTGTTGCAGGTACAAGGAGTTGGTTACCCAGCCCTGTACCACTTGCAACTGTCGCATAAATGGTCTTCCCAAGATCATTTCATATGCATATTTTTGCTAAAATCACATATAGCAAATGTATGCTCGAACTCGACACCACATGTAGTGAGAGTTATGCCTTCTAGCAATCCCAAGGGCCTCTCAATATGGCCATCGGCCATCTGCAATTTCATTCTCGTCGGTCGGAGTGCTGGCTTGCCCCAACGCTTCCAGAGGGAAGTGGTAGCAATTGCAACTCCTGCACCTGAGTCCAAAATTGCCTTGGTTGGGTATCCCTGATGGGTGACTGGGAGATAGGTATTTCCTTCTTCTCCTTCACTCATGTCTCCTATATTATCCAATGGTATTTCAGGCACTGTTCTATGAGATCCTACTTGGGAACGCGATTTTGCTATGTCTGGCACTTGTTTGGCTACGTGTTTCCACTTTTCTGGCTTAACTTTGAGTAGCTCTTCTAAAGTGAGATTACACTGCACCTTATTGTTCTTTACTACCTCCGTATTCCTAGGTATGATTGAATCTTTGTTTCTCACCATGACTGTGGGTGCTCTCAGGCAAGGACTTGGTTTCCCATGGGCCTGTGAAATGTGGTAACTCTTGCAAGGAATTAGACTCAAAGTCTAACCTCTCATGAGAGTGGACACTTTCCTGTTCTTCATAAATAGAAGGGATGTCCTGTGGGAACTGATCGTGTGCGTCATCCACGAGTTCAATGGGAGGAGGGGCTTCACTTTCATTAGCCCACTTGTCTTCTTGAATCTCTCGTAGGAATTCTGGGGTGAACCTATTCATAGAAGAGGAGGTGTCTGGTTCAGTGAAATTAGGCACATAAGCTTCCGGTGGGGGATGGCTTATGTTTTTGCTTGCCTCATCTCTTTCTCGATTTTTTTCTTCCTTGGCAGATCTTGCAATTATGCTCTCTAACTTCTCTAGGAGTCCATCCAAGTGCAATTGTGTCTTAGCTGAGCCTGAGTGGTTGAAAAGGCGACTGGCTTCAAACATGGTCTGAGCCAATGCGACCATTTTCACACACAGCTTGGTTCTCTCCATCTCTAGGTCAGCTTTAGGGTAGCACTTGTCATGATCCGCCACATTTGGCCCTTCTTGAATTCTGGCCTGATATGCTTTAAGCATCATATCTAGATCTTCAGGAGTGGGATCGGCTAGGACTGATCCTACTCTAGGTGGTGGGTGGGTCAAGGGTGGTGTATTGAAAGGTTGGGGAATGGAAGAAGATGGATTGGCGGGTAAAGGGAAAGGTGGTGGATGGGTGGTGTGAGAGTGGTTTTGAGATGCGAGTTCACTTATCTTTGCTTTGGTTTCTCTCAAGCTTGCTTCAAGTTCACTCATTTTCTGTGACCATTGTCTTTTCATTCTCTCTCGGCTATCTCTCCATGCTCTCATCCTTTTCATGGTTATACTCTCTGTCTCACTAACCTCCGCACTCTTTTCCTGCCCTACTCCTTGAGTTTGCTGCAAGGCTTGGGCTCTAGTGACCACATGTACTGGGGCTGTGGAAGTTATACTTCCCGTAGAGTCTACCACTAACCCAATGACGTTGATGGGAGTGATTTTAGGCATGTTATTAGGGTTCTTTGGGCAATCTCCTAGGAGATGCTCTTTTCCGCAGTCTTGACAGAAACCCTGAATTGTCATTGGTTGGGGTTGTGTAGGGGCAGGCAATGGACAATCACGTATAAGGTGATCTCCCTGACATCTGAAGCATGGTCCTCTCGGAAATGGGGGTCGTACCTGCCTAGGTTGAGGTCTAGAGTTGGGGTTTGTGTACATGACATTAGCATACTCAGGCTCCCCACTATTTTCACTTGGGTCCTCATAATAGTATGACTCGTTATGCTTGGGTGACTGCATGTAGTAAGCCTGTGGGCTATCAATATGTGTGGAGTCAAAACTATGGTCACTTGGATCACTGTCTGATAGCAATGGGGTGACTGGGACTATGGCCCTATTCAGGTTTTCTTCTGCAGCTGCATACTTTACAGGAATCACGTTGGTTGGAGCAGGGGGTTGCTGCACTAGGACTGGTTGAGGTCTTTGCTGCCCTTGATAAGGTGGCTGATAAGGTTGCTGTGGTCTATTGTATTATTGTGGAGGGTACTGATTCTGGTATCTGCCCTGTTGTGGATATGGCTGAGGGTAATTTTGCCTAACAGTTTGTTTGCTATATGGGCAGTCCTGTGCAGTGTGGTTGGTGTATCTTCGCTCTATGGTGCAGTACTGGCTACTAGGATTCACCTGGGGTTGGGCCATAATGGGACATACATTTGCCATATGGTCACCTCCACAAGTGTAGCACCGCTTAACTGGGGAAAATCTTGGAATTTGTTTGCTAGAGACACCTAGTTTTTGAGCTACCTTCTCGGCAAGTTCCTCAATGGATGTGGAGTGACCAGATGTGAGACTACTAGAGCTATCCGAATCCTTATAGATTTTTGATAGCTCTAACTCCTCGCCTAGATTATCCTCAATGTCTATGCACATGCGCACGCATTCTTCTATAGTTCTGGGGTCCTTTAAATACACATATGACCTAAGCTTGGTGCTCAACAAGCCATCTAAGAACAAAACCACTTGCTTGGCTAGTGTGGGTAACTCAAACATCGGGCACCTCTCTAGGTATTGCCTAAACCGTCTTCCTGCTAGTCTGACCGTCTCTTGAGGTGTTTGCTTGAAGCTATGAATTAGTGAGGAAGTGTTGTGCCCTATACCACTCTTGGAAAACTCAATGATAAATGCTTCTAGGAGCTGGTCTATGTTTCTAAAATGCCTCTCGTTCAGTGGTTGAAACCACGTAAGGGCAATGTTCCTAAGGGTTAGACCAAAAGCATTATATTGTGTGAACAGATCCTCTACCTGTTCAGCTTTCAAGACTTGCCTAAATTCTGCCACATGGTCATAAGGGTCTCCAGTGCCATCGAAGTAATTCTTCATGGACTTCACCAGTTGAGTTGGTCTTAGGGTCCTAGTGTGTTCTCTCAGTCTTTGCCAAGGGAAATCGTCTGCATTCCTTTGATTCCATGGGGCTCTATGTCCCTTAGGTTCCACTCTATTTCTTTCCGTTCCCGTTCTTTCTCTTCCCAGGGAGTTGGCAAAACTTACTTCAGGTCTATCTCTACTTCTATCTCTTTGAGCTCCATGAGCCTGGGAGGTCCCGGCTCCTTGGTGACCAAAGGACACATTAGACCGAGGTTGGGGAAAACCCTTCCATGTGTAGGCATGTCTGCCATGCTCGGTGACCACAAAGATCCTCTCTGATGTATTGTATAGGTAGGTTACTTTTCCTGGGCTATCAGGGTCTTTAAACTCATAGATTGTGAGAGCACTTACTTCCTGAGGCTGGGCAGGTTTATACCTCCAAAAAGACTCATCAGTTTCTCGATTTAAAAGCAAATCTATGCTTTTATTATCCTGTGGAATCCACTCTGGAGTCATGATTCTGGTCAAGACGGAGTTACCACGGGGAGTTCTTGGCTCTCTCTCTAAATTCCCTTGCTCTATATCACCCATGTCGGTCTCCGCAACCACATTTCCAAACTCATCTGTTTTATCAGGAAGAGTGGTGACTACATATATAGTCCCCTCTTTATCTCGGTATACTCCATTCTCAAACTTGACTACCGGGTGTTCTAGTCCATGGGGCTTGTTGGGAAAGATGGATGGATCCTCCAGAAGATTGAGTAGGTGCTGCTAATCCTGCTTTGCACCAGCCCTCAGTGACTCCAGATATGATTAGTAGACACCCTTAGCTTCCAAATGATACCAAGAGATCATATATGTACTTTGCAAATGATGTGCGTAGTGATCAAATCAAAACAGACTACTTGATACTTCACAAATCCAAGAAAACTTGCTATTTTGGTATTGACACCTGCTCAGAGTTATACTTAGTATGACCAGTACACTTACAATTGGAAAAATTCCTTCTAGAGGTATTCTATTAGCTTAGTAAGCTACCATTTGCAAGTGGAATGAGATAAAATGATAAACTATACTCAGAGAAATCACTTTAGCAAAATTATGGACACCCCCGACTTTTTAGGAAGTATGCAGACAAATACCAGTGAGCACTTCGACCAGGATTTCTCAAAATTGGCTGAGCCAAGTTGCTTCAAAGTTTGTGTGCTTGAAGTATGCTTTGAGCTGGATCTACCAAGCTTTGAATCACTTGATTTGGTCGAGTAGACACTGAGATATGCCTCTTTGAAGTTGACAGACTTGATGTGGTAACTCAGAGAATCACAGAGATGATGAATGTAAAGACTCGTATTAATTCACAATGATGTACAACCTCATTGGCATCATAAGTGTAGCCTAATGAGTTTGAGTGTTGTGGGCTATGGTGTAGCACTCACACACACTCAATGGTAGTGTAATGAATCTCGGATGTACCCTCACACTGCCCGCGAGTTTTTCTTCTCACTTTTATATGAGTTGGAGGTTGATTTGAATTTCAAATTCAAATCTAAGGCTCCCTATAATCACTCCTCTAAAAGTAGGGAGATATTCTCTCAACTCATACCATCTCTTGGCCTAGAATCATAGGTTCTATTAGGTCATCATCATGAAAATTCGGAGCTTCACCAGAAAGGTTACATCTTCTATGAGGATAAAAATTTCCACCTCACCCATGCAAGGGGTTTCCATGCCTCCTAACCCTATGAGTTATGCCTCAATAGGATGCATTTTGAGTCCCATGTCTTGAAAGTGAGACCACCAAATCACACTAGTTGTAGCACTTGAATAAATTAGCACCCTAATCTCCTTGAGAGCAATGCCTTGCCATAGCAAAACTGTAATGAATGGTCTCCTATCCACTATGCTAGGGTGAGAAGTTGAGTTTGTTTGACACATTTCCATAGGATATCTAGGGATTCTTTGTTGGTACAGGGGGTGACATGGAGTCCTTCTAATTGATTATCATGCTCCCTCCCTAGACTTTATCGTCTTAATTTCATATGTTTGATGCATTCTAGGGATTCTACCCGAGCTTCATCTCTGATTCTTTTTTCTTCATTCTTGCGCTTCCTTGTAAGAGTGAGTCATCTAAGCATATCGTGAGCCAAAGTGGTGGAATTTTGAAAGATTGAATAGAACTACCCTATTGAGTTTTTTTTAACCTGTAGCAAACATCAAGGTGCTTGTAATGGGGAGCCAAAACCTATTCATATGTTTGGCACAAAAAGAAGAAATTTCTTGCATAGGCATTGCAATAGTGGCTTCGGAGGGCAAAACAAGCTCAAACCGTAATTTTGACACCATAGAGTGAAGTAGTTTTGATCTCCTAATTACCTTCAGTATGCTCACTAGTTTTTGTGTGATGGTGAGACGGTGACCAAAGGGGTGTTGAGGTTGCCCTAGATGAAGTGATGACCTACCCTTATTACCTTTGGCATGTGTTAGAGGGCCGCCGAACCAGGACGGATGAACCCGGACAGGTGCCGTAAAAAGTGGATTCGCGGAAACATTGTAGCAGATTTCTATTTAAAGCGCATAAAGGAAAGCGGTAAAGAGGAGTAGTAGTAGTTTTTTCGGAAGGAGTCTCTGTTCTGTTGGGCATTGTAGCGAGTAGGGTTGATCACATCTCGAACTGAAGTGTTTGGAAATTGCAAGTATCGTATTGTATTCTGTCTGTCTGTTATATTGAATCACTTTGGGAGATTGCGAGCATCATATTTTGAGACTATGTATGAGATATTGATAAGTACATTGAGTTTTGTTCTATTCTATTCGTATCTAACTATTCTGCTATTCTCCTTGTTGAACCGATTTCCATTCGGTAGTCTTGTGTTGTGAGTCTGTTTGATGATCAGTTATATACGATTCTGGATCTTTTCTGTCGTGAAATAGTGTGTTTGTCATCCTGCGAGAGACTGTGTAAGGTCAAAGTTAATCATCTACATTTAGTATCTTTTCGGTTAAGTGACCAGATTCGATACAATAGTCTGCGTTCACTGAGAATTCGGTAAAGATCTGTATGTGAACAGAAGTATTGGTAAGTTTGTCAATTGCGGTAGGGATTTGTGACTTGAGTCAGTATACGATAAGTTTGGCGTAATCCCGATTATAGTTGTCTGTGTATTATTGTTCGGTGTACTTACCTGTCACATGGAATCGTCATATTGAGTAGTATTCAATTACTGAAAAGTGCGTATTCTATTATTTATAAGTCACAACAGGACCTCTGCTCCATTACCATAGCAGATTCAGTCAAAAAGTCCTAATATTCACCGTGCCGAAGAGTGGTCAGTATTCAGACTCACCCACTGTGCTAAGACGTGATGGAGTATTTATGATTGTGTGAAGAATTGGGAAAATAGTACAGGGCCTCTGTCTAACAGACCCCTACCACTCCCAAGAACCCGAGGACCCGATAATACTCTTCCGAAAGTTGGATAGAAGTATTATCGTTTAACATTGGCGATCCTACTGGGGATGTGGCATTAAGATTGCCTGGTATTTTGTTCGAATTAATATTTGCTGGATAGACAATAGCAACAGAATCAGATTGTTGCAAGACTGTTCTGTTCGTAATACTATATGATTAGTACGGAAATGCTACATGTCGATTACTCGATCAGGTGAAAAGTATCCCAAGAATCACCAGTTAGGGGTATTAAGAACAACTCTGGGAGGTACTAGTGCAATTAGACCTGACCCAGTTGTCGAAAAAGTGACGAACGATAACAAATCATCCGGTGAGATTACGGTAGAACGTAGTACATCTCTAGAACTGTCTGGTATCACTACGGTGCAGACTGTCGAAAATACAGCAATTTTGGAACCTACCAAGACGCAGTTGGAATCTAGTCTAAAAGTTTTCGGAATAGATTCAGATACGATTAGAAACACTTTAGGGAAGGAAATTAACACAGGCGAATCAACATTGTATCCAGTCACAATTTCGAATCCTTCCGGTGGAATTTCGGTAAGAAAAACACAGTTTTTCGGTGACGATTCAACAGTTTCGGCTGGATCTTCCGCTCAACTACAACGTTTGGAAGCAAGTCCTCCTACTCTGGATATCAAGGAGGAAGGAAGACTATTTGAAACAGAAATTCGCAATATAGTAAGTAAGCTAATTGCACCGAAAAGTGTGCCATTTGGTGAAACAAATTCCGGTAGTTCAAAAACTCAAAACAGAAATACAGAAGGAGTGTATAATACATTTACGATGAATGAACAACCGCAACGACAGTTAGGTCAACCCAGATCGGCTCCAACGGGAGTAACATACACAAAGTTTAGTGGATTTCCAGGAGATGATCCAGATGCTCACGTACGCACCTTTGAAATCAGTTACACTGTCCTCAACCATCCACCGGATCCGGCATACAAAGCATTTGTTTTTCAATCTACACTTGTGAATGAAGCAGCAAGATGGCTTACTGAATACGATATTAATCATTTCGGTACTTATGAAGCAGTACGAGACGCTTTTTTACAGCGATTCAGGCTGAAAAAGAATCCTGCAGAGATCTTTGAGTATTTACAGAACAACAGACAGAAACCAAATCAAACTGTACAAGAGTATGCTACCCTTTTTAGAACACATTTAAGACAGTTACCCCAGGCTCATGCTAATTTACCAGACGATGTTATTACACAGTGGTTTATCAATGGCTTACTTCCTCAACTTAGGCAAATCATGATTATAAGATGTGTAGGAGCCATGACCCTCGATGCAGTGATCGCAATGACCCTTCAGCTGGAAAACAAAGTTGGTGGATTTTCAGAGGATTTGGAATGGATAAAAACAAACAAACATGTGGCTGAAGATATAACTAAGCAAGTATATTGCACCACCTGCAAGAATTCAGGACATACTAGTGCCCAGTGTGCGTTAAATCAGACCTATTGCGCCATTTGTAACATTGTTGGACATACCACTGAGAATTGTGCATACAATGCCAGAAGACAAGGAACAGCAACTGTTAATGCAATTATTCAGGAACAAGGGCAGCCAGCCAATCAATATGTACCCCCACATTTGAGAAACAATCAACAACAAGGTTATCGACATTATCGAGGACAGAGGAACAACAACTATAATACACCGCGCTGGCAGAATGGACCATCACCGAAAAATCATAATTTACCACCACCTCGATGTCATTTCTGTGGACAATTGGGCCATATTAGAAGATTCTGTAGAGATGCAGCGGAATATGATCAAAGGAAAAAGGAACGTCAAAACCCAATGGCCAATGTGGTAACAATCACACCTGTAGAGACGCAGGCAGCAGCAGTTCAAACTCGTTCCGGTAAACAATTGCAACCAGCAGCAGAATTATTTGAACCAGGGATACGTGAACAACACAGAATGTATAATAAAGCTAGTCAATGGACTACCGTAGAACCATCTGTTTTTCCAGAACCTACTCCAGTAATCCAGTCCCCGGATACGACACAAGCTCGTGCTGACAATACAGAAGCAGGTACATCATCTGCAGCAGAATTACTATCTTCAGACCAAGCTTCATCTTCAACAGTTAAGGAAGATGCAAATCAATTGCAACCAGCATGGGATATATTGTCAAAAGCATCCATCACACTGCCTTTCGGGAAATTACTGGCATTAGTAACAGGAATACGCCAACAATTTCAACAGCAGTTTACTACAAAATCTGCTTGCATTCCGACTACTGCAACAGTACAACCAGAGCCAGACTCTACGGTAGATCACTCAGTTCCTCTGATTACGGTATGGTTTAATAAACATCAAATCACACAAGTTTTAATTGATGGGGGGTCTGGCGTGAATATTGCCACTGCGTCACTTTGTAAGAAGTTAGGATGGACTAAGATAGAACTAGTTCAGTTCTTTGTTAGGATGGCTGATCAATCTAGAGTTCATCCAGTAGGACTGGTCCGAGATATACCCATAACTATGCAAGACACAACATTCAAGATGACTTTTGTTGTTCTAGAATTGCCGGAATCCACCCTAGATTACAATCTACTTTTCGGTCGTCCTTGGTTGAAACAAGCCAAGGTAATTCAAGACTGGTCAGCCCAGGAACTTACGTTCAAAGATAAAAATCGCAAATGTGTTGTAAAGTTAGATGCGATACAACCCTGTGAGTTACATGCTCGACCATATTTTGCCGAACCAGTCCATATGTTAGATGGGTTGTCTGATGACGAAGAAGAAGAATTTCTGAAGAATAATGTTGATTTAATGACATTAGGAACTATTGATCTACAGTCTGTGGTAGATACCTGGAATGCTTCAGTATGTACAGTAATACCTATTGCCGAAGAAACTAAGGAGGAAGATACCATTTCGATTCACGGTAATGAACTACAGCAACTTCTCGAACCATCAGCTAATACAGAGAAATATCAACAATTTTATGTTCCAGGAGACCAGTTAATTACTTATAATCTTGGAGATGAAGATCACCCTCGTCCTGTAAAGATAAAGCAAAACTTACCTAAAGCCTTTCAAGCAGATTTAATTCAGTTACTCCAAGAATTTACTGACGTCTTTGCATGGGATTACAAAGACATGAAGGGCTTGGATCCTCGTATTTATCAACACAGAGTTATGCTAAAACCAGAAGCGAAACCGACAAAGCAAACCAGCTACCGGATGAACCCACATTATGCATCACAGGTAAAGGCTGAACTTGATAGGTTATTAAAAGTTGGATTCATAGTACCAATAGAACATGTGGAATGGATTTCACCGATTGTGATTGTACCAAAGAAAAACAAACAATTGAGAATCTGCGTAGACTATCAGAAATTAAATGCTGCAACAGTACCGGATCCTTTTCCGATTCCTTTTTTGGATACTATGCTTGACAAAGTAGCAGGTCATGAGATGTATTCATTTCTAGATGGATACAGTGGATATAATTAAGTAAGAATGGCTGAAGAGGATATACCAAAAACTGCATTTATTACAAATTGGGGTGTCTTTGCTTGTACAGTAATGTGGTTTGGATTGAGGAATGCACCAAGCACATTTCAAAGATGTATGCAGGAGATATTTTCTCCTTATCTCACCTCATTTATGCAAGTATACCTTGACGATTTTTCAATTTTCGGTAAGATGATCGCACATCTGGTACATTTACGATGTTGCTTTCAGAGATGTAGAGAATATAGATTGTGTTTAAACCCAAACAAATCTGTGTTTGCGGTTTCATGTGGTAAGTTACTTGGTCACATCATATCGGCATAGGGTATTCAAGTCGATCCTGATAAAATTTCAGCAGTATTAGAAGCTCCGGTGCCTAATACACCTAAGGAAGTAATGCGGTTTATGGGTCAAGTGAGATGGCATGGAAGGCATTTACGGTGGCTTGCTCATGTGGCAATACCACTGAACAAATTAATTTCCAAGACTCCACGGCAATTCGAATGGACTCAGGAATGTCAGATAGCATTTGATCGACTGAAACAGTTATTAACACAGGTTCCCATTTTACAGCCACCAGATTGGGATCACCCATTTCACGTATTTGTTGATGCATCTGATATAGCAATAGGAAGTGTACTGATGCAACAAACAGATAAATGGTTTAGACCAGTATACTATGCTAGCAGAAGATTAGCACCTGCAGAGAAGAACTACTCGGTAACTGAGAGGGAATGCTTAGGACTAGTGTATTCGGTAAAAAAATTCAGACATTATTTGCTGGGACGAAAATTTACATTTCATGTCGATCACGCTGCACTTGTTTACTTGGTTCGGCAGCAACATATAGGTGGCCACCTAGCACGATGGGTCCTACTATTGCAGGAATTCGACTATGATGTCATTCATCGGCCAAGTAGTTCACATGTTTTAGCAGACTTTTTGTCACGCTTAGATTCAGGTGAACCTCCGGTTGGTATAAATGATACAATGCCAGCCATCTATACTTCAGAACCAACTACTGAGGAATTGTCAACCCAACCAGTACCAACTACGTATTATGATCAGTTATTGACCTTCCTTTCGGATGGATGTCTACCTTCTGAAGTACCTACAGCTACACGCCGAAAAATTGCAGTTTTTAGTCGAAGGTTCCGGTTAGTTGCTGGAGAACTTTATTATGCAGATCATACAGGAACCTTACTCCGGTGTGTTCCTACACACGAAGTAAATTCAGTCATCAATCTAGCTCACTCAAGTCCAACAGGAGGACATTTTGCAGCAGATCTTACTCACCGAAAAATTCTGCAAAGTGGACTTTGGTGGCCAACTATGTACAGAGATGTATTGGAATTTATCAAAACTTGTGATAGCTGTCAAAGAACTGGACAACCACTACAACGCCATTAATTTCCACTTCATCCAGTAATTCCTTTAGAACCATTTCAGAAATGGGGTCTAGATTTTATTGGTCCAATCACACCTCCCGCGGTATTCAGTAATAACCGGTATATATTGACTTGCACAGACTACGCAACCAGGTGGGCAGAAGCATGGCCTTTACGTTCGGCTACAGCAGTTGAAGTAGCAAAATGTCTATTATCAGATGTCTTTCCAAGATTTGGATTGCCACTAGAGCTTGTTTCAGATCAGGGCACCCATTTTATGAACAAAGCATTAACACAGTCATTCCAGATCAGTCATAAATTCAGCTCACCATATTATCCTCGTGCAAATGGATTGGCAGAAAGTACCAACAAATCTTTGCTGAACATGCTTCAGAAATTGACTAGAGAAACACCGGAAAGATGGGATCAGTTGCTACCTGCAGTCTTATGGGCCTATCGCACTACATATAAGGTAACCACCGGCTTGACACCATTCAAGTTAGCCTATGGACTAGAAGCAATAGCTCCGATGGAAATTGTAATACCAAGTTTAAGAGTAGCAATTTCTCAGAAGCTTCTACCCGAAGAGTCATTGGTATTTCGGTTGGAAACACTTAGAGAATTAGATGAGCACCGATGGCTCAGTTTCTTAACTATGAAAGAAATCCAACTAAGACAGGCCAGGACACATGACCGCAATTTAAAGACCTCAGTATTTTCGGTAGGACAACTTGTTCTTTTCTACAATGCAAAGTCCAACAGATCAGCAGGAAAATTCAAGTTACGTTGGTTCGGTCCATTCAAGATTTCAGAACAAGTTGGTCCGGCAACTTTTCGGTTGACTACGTTGACCGGAAATCCACTTCCAAAGGCCCAACACTTAGGCACGAAGAATCAGCACAACCACTCGAGGAAACTGAAGAAGACGACGAAGAGATCAATCAACTCTTCCGCACGAAGCGAATCAGGATCAGCTCTTCAGAAAGTGAAGTCCAAGGATCCGCCGGAAAGGAACACGACGCCGAAGACGATCAGCAAGAAGAAACTTACCACGACACCGCCACTTCAATACACAACGACACTTCGACAGAGCAACAAGACCAACAAAACCGAGCAGATACAGAGATACTGTCCACCGAAAAGGAGTCTGAGCATCAACAGGACGAACCGGAAACTGCCACAAAAGCATTGGATGAACTTATTGAGGCCATCAATCATACAGAAGCTGAACAACAGAATGTTGCAAAGGTAACCACCATTGACTCTGCTCTACCCATCCCACCTGTCAACCCTGACCTCCCACCGAAACCATCCCGTCGACTCGGTTCTGAACCTACACCTTCCTCCTCTTCCTCCCCTAACTACTCTCCGCCAAACTCCCAAAACCTACTCACTGATACCTCCTCTTAGCCTCATCAACCACCACCACCACCCACCGTATTTTCAGAACTAGCATCCATGGGACAGTTCCTCATGCAGTTATCACACCAACTGCCCATACAATTTAAGGAAGCCACGGACAACCTGAAGGCCGAATATCAACACAAGGTTGACGTACTGGAAGCAGACATCACCCCCCTCCAGGAAGAAATCGAAGCCACAAAGATTGAGAACCATCAGCTCCAGACGCAGTTAGCAGAGCTACAAGCCAAATTTTTGGCAGAACAGACCTTAGTAGAGCAACAAGATGTAGCCCTTGAGCAACTTACAGCCAAAGATCGACACCTACACGCCGCGCATGAAGAAATCCGCACCCTGAAGGCCACCCTCCACGAAAATGAAGATATCAACGCCTCCCTCGAAGAACTGATCGCAGAGACAAAGATTCAATTGCAGGAAGCAATCCAGAAGAATCAGGAGCAGCAGAAAGAAACCGAACAAATCCAAGAACAGTTACGGAGAGCCGAAGAATGCGCAAATGAAGTAAACAGTATCCTAAAACACCAGCTGATACGGGAAGGACAATACCTCAAGGATATCGACAGGACGCGCAGAGAACGAGATTCACTGAAGAAAACTCTGGATTTCCAAACCCAGCAGTTTGAACGCCAAGACAACCAAATACGCAACCAAAAGGAGTATATTGCAGAGCTAAAGACCAAACTAGACGAAATGAAGACTTCCAAGGACGCCGCACTAGCCAATGATTTTTATCTACAGGAAGCTTTTGTGCAGACCCAGGCCGAGAATGTACTCACCGAAGCCATCGCACTTAGCTCTGCTAGAATAGATGCCCAACTTCTAGAGCCTGATACGCTAAAACAGCTATTAGAAACCCTTAAGAAAAAGATAGCTCGAACATTTAGATCGGCTAGGAGTATGTACCTCGAAGGTCTCATCGACGAATGAGTATATTCGCCCATCCAAATTCATAATGTATGAATATGATAAGCAAATTTTGGATTTCTCACATTTTCGCACATGACAAGTCTTGTTCAGTCTAGCACCAATCGACAATGTAACATGCGGCATAATGATTTTTATTCGGATACAAATATTATCAAGGGAGGGAAGAGTCATGTCATACTGACATACAATCAGTAGAGCAAATGGCCGTTCAAGCACCGGTGTCTATAAAATGCGTTTACAGAGTATAGCTTTCTAAATTAGCATTCTTCAAGATTCAGCACCTGTTAGCAACTTCTAGTATATTTTTTCAGTAGACCTTCACCAAGCATGTCGGAATCTGATATTCTCCGCTGGCAATTCAGAAAGCGCGCCCATACGCAGACCTATGTGGTAACAACAACAGATACCACTCTACAAGATGAACCAGATGATGCAGTAACTTCTGCATCAGAAAAAACTCAGCATAAATTCTCCACCGAATTTAAAATCGAGCTCGACACCAAATCGCCAAAGAATGAAGAATGGCTACAGAAGATAGGGCTCCTCCAGTTTGCCCAATTACCGTGGGAACAGTGGATTGCTAATGATGATGCAGAGGACCAATTACATAGCATGCGACAAACCAGCGGTTTCATTCTCAATCAGGTACGATTTTCGCCCCAGCTCGTCTCAGCCGTATTTAAACTACCAATCTATGATGGTGTCCGATATCTTAAATGTTCAAATGAGGATCTGAAGAAGGAATTTGGCAACTGTGAAGGCCCCCGACGGTATTACATGTTGAAAAACGCCACCTATCACCGACGAGAACAATTTAAATGGTATTTAGAAAAACTTTGTTTACTAGTAAAATTCGACTTAATGTCAAAAGAAAATTTTTCCCCCCTATTGCATGCCGAAGCAGGAGGTCCGGTTAGCTGGACACATTGGCTCTATGACCACCTCTATGCACAAATCATTGTTGGGGATAAGAGAAGATCCCACACCAATAGCAGACTAGCAGCCTATTTAGCTGCTATATTTAATTTTGTCCAATCTGTAAAGGATAAGCAGTTACACTGGTCCCCCCCTTTTTATCCCGGTGAACATGATCAAATAAATTCAGAACACCGCACAGAGCCTGAGGAAGCAGCCCAACCCTCCACCTCGTCTGCATCTTTATTCCACACAGGTAACAGCGCACAGAATCAGACAGTAGGGACGCCATTTCGGCTGTCCATTAGAAGACGAATGGCAGACAACTTGCCAACTGCCAGTCCAGAGCAAGCACCGGATGTCCCCCAACCCGATTTTGTTATAAGGATGCAAAACCAACTCCAAGAGGTTTCCCAATATTTACGGCAACAAGAACAAGCGATTCAGCACAAAAACGAGTTATTATTAGCCACGATGACTAAGTCCAACTCAGTAATGACACAGATGCAAAAAGAATTGGATGACAAAGAAGCGTTAATACAGGTGTTACAGCAAAACAACCAGCATATTACGGCCGAATTGATCACCGCAAAAAAGTATGTCCAAGACTTTAATCAGTGGCAGCAAGCTATCCAAACACAAATTCAAACCGAAATGTCCAGTTTTTCTACCCTGAATGCTCACCTGCAAGCCGAAAATGAACTTTTGCAGTCAAGAATACAAGTATTGCAGGAGTTCGAAAAGCAGATATTAAAGGATGAGGGTGTAGAACTAAATGCCACATTGATGACAAATGTGGACATAGATTTATTAAAACAACAGTTGGATAGCCGTGTTCAAAATAGCTGGACACTTTTTCGCAGGAGATGGCTGGCTATACTTGTTCCGCCACTAGAACAAGTGCGATCAGAAAGGATTGGGGAGTCAAACCCTAGTATGAACCGACAGGCACTGCAAAAGGATATTTCAGCCAGGTGGTGATAGGATACTGTATGGGTACATGGCTTCTACAGAAGACATGGATATTTTCAACAAGCATAGCACAGGCATATCCAAGTTGAAATGGGAACTAAAGCGGTACAAACACGCACAAACTTTCAAGAAGAAGAGGATTCAACAGCACAGAGGGTACTTTGATTCCATAGACGAAGCGATTAAAGCACATGACAAGGCCAATTCACAAGGTCAAGTTGTCTGTGCTAACTCACGAACAGCTTCTTTTGATCTCGAGGCAGCTAACAATCATATCATTGTCTGGCCTCCTATTGTATGTATATATGGACATGCTTTTCAGGATGGCTTAGATGTTCAAGAAGCTATTCAAGTCAAAAAGGAAGAGCTGCAACTTGGGCATATAGAGCGCTGCGAACCACTTGAGAAAAAGCTGGGTAAAGAAGAACAACAGCCAAAACAGGCGAAAATGCAAGAAGACATTGATCGCTTTTGAACTGAGCCTGAGAGAAACTGAAGAATACGAGTATAAAAAGCGTGAGCTTTTGAGGCAACAACATATAAGAAAGCGGGACTTCATGAAGAGGCAACTAGACCAGCTATACAAGTTTGAGGAAGTTCTGGAGAAAGAGAAGACCTATCACGTACGGTGACACATTCGGGGTTGAAGGGCCAGGCACGCATATGGTCCTCAAGGGCATAGGGGAATGAGCCTGCTTATATTTGCTGAATCACCAGCAGGATATTGGCATGCTGAACGTTTAGCCAGAGCCTTTGTGGATGCATGTAAAGGAAGGGAACATTGGGATAGCCCAGGCAAAAGGATATTACCAACAGTACTGCACCTACGGGTTCGAGTCCACCGTGCGTGCCAGTGTTAGAGGGCCGCCGAACCAGGACGGATGAACCCGGACAGGTGCCGTAAAAAGTGGATTCGCGGAAACATTGTAGCAGATTTCTATTTAAAGCGCATAAAGGAAAGCGGTAAAGAGGAGTAGTAGTAGTTTTTTCGGAAGGAGTCTCTGTTCTGTTGGGCATTGTAGCGAGTAGGGTTGATCACATCTCGAACTGAAGTGTTTGGAAATTGCAAGTATCGTATTGTATTCTGTCTGTCTGTTATATTGAATCACTTTGGGAGATTGCGAGCATCATATTTTGAGACTATGTATGAGATATTGATAAGTACATTGAGTTTTGTTCTATTCTATTCGTATCTAACTATTCTGCTATTCTCCTTGTTGAACCGATTTCCATTCGGTAGTCTTGTGTTGTGAGTCTGTTTGATGATCAGTTATATACGATTCTGGATCTTTTCTGTCGTGAAATAGTGTGTTTGTCATCCTGCGAGAGACTGTGTAAGGTCAAAGTTAATCATCTACATTTAGTATCTTTTCGGTTAAGTGACTAGATTCGATACAATAGTCTGCATTCACTGAGAATTCGGTAAAGATCTGTATGTGAATAGAAGTATTGGTAAGTTTGTCAATTGCGGTAGGGATTTGTGACTTGAGTCAGTATACGATAAGTTTGGCGTAATCCCGATTATAGTTGTCTGTGTATTATTGTTCGGTGTACTTACCTGTCACATGGAATCGTCATATTGAGTAGTATTCAATTACTGAAAAGTGCGTATTCTATTATTTATAAGTCACAACAGGACCTCTGCTCCATTACCATAGCAGATTCAGTCAAAAAGTCCTAATATTCACCGTGCCGAAGAGTGGTCAGTATTCAGACTCACCCACTATGCTAAGACGTGATGGAGTATTTATGATTTTGTGAAGAATTGGGAAAATAGTACAGGGCCTCTGTCTAACAGACCCCTACCACTCCCAAGAACCCGAGGACCCGATAATACTCTTCCGAAAGTTGGATAGAAGTATTATCGTTTAACAGCATGTATGTGTTGGAGATCTAAATTTTTCTAGTTACCTATGCCTAGAAAGTCTAATATGGTGTCCTCTTTATCTTAACTTGAGGCACCATCCAAACATGTGTGTGAGAGCAACATTTTAGGTATATGGAACATTCTTTCTCTCCTAAAAACGGTAAAGTAAGGGCTGTAAGAAAATTGTAGCTTGATTCTAATGTTGTTCATGGTCCTATGTAGCCACCATCTTTTGGAAATGACCTTCACATAATTACTCTCATTATTGATATTTCTATGCATGCATGGGTCTACCTCCTAAAGTTGGAGTGTGGAATGTCCATGTACTTCAAAGCATTCCTGGTTATGGGCTTAGATTCAATCAACATGTAAAAATGCGAACACTCCATTCTAATCAAGGGGGGGGTTATATGTCTTCTGAATTCAATTCATTTCTGTATAAATATGGGATAACTGCAAACAGTAGTAAACATCCATTCTTCATTTTGTAGAAGATTAGCATACTTTGTTTTCTTTGTCACCCTTCTTCGATTGTGAAGAATTAGCAGATTCTTGCTTACTAGTAGATGAGCTCCATTAACCTTTGCCCTTCTGACTAGCTAAGAAATCTTGATCTGCAACATGCTGCCTCGGCTTATGTTCCTGCCACAACACAGTGACTAATTTCTCAACTATTAAGGTATTTTGATTGCCTTTCATCATCAATTGAAGAGCAGAAGAAAAACTCTTATATGAATTTGGAAGACTGTTCAAAATAGTCTGCACAAGTGAACTATCTAGAAAGAATTCATCAGTAGAAACCAACTACTCCTCCAATTCTTTGACCTTTGTCAAAACACTATCCATGGAATCTCCTTCATTCATGCGCTCACTCTCCAACTATTGTCAGAGGTAAGCAACACGCGCCTCATTTCTTGCCTCGTATAAACTGGTAAGTGTATCCCATGCATCCTTAATTATTGTGCAAGAGCAAATGTGTAGGGTAATGGCATGTTTGATAGACAAAGCTATCAATACATGTGCTTGAGCATCTGTGCCATCCCAACGAAGTTGCTTTGCAATAGGTGCAATAGGAACCACAACACGAATAGGAATTCGAAGATCTTCATCTTCAACACCATGTGCATCACCTTCAATAATTGCATTTGCAGGTGTCGTACATTGTTTTTCAACATCCTGCCTAATATTTGATAGATCATTCATTATATACAAGGAAGGGTGATGATGGCATCACGATTATAGGAGTTGAGAATGAATTAAGCATTAAAGAGGTAAAGCGACTCCTTATGCAGGAATATGACATGAAAGAACTTGATGTGCTATGCTATTTCTTAGGTATTGCGTTTATGCATATAAAAACATGTATATGGATGTTGCAAAGGCAATATGCCCTGAGTATCTTACAAAAGTTTGGTATGGTTGATTGCAAGCCAATTTATGCAATTATATAAAAATTTGAAGTTGGATACTATATTAGGTGAAGCATTGGAAAATGTTAATATGTATAGGAAAATTGTGGGAATTTTGATATATCTTAAAATTACAAGGCCTGATCTAAGCTACACTGTTGGACTTGAAAGTAAATTTATGTAGGTTCCCAGTAAAGCACACTTAGATGCCTTGAGAGGCACTCTACGATATGTGAGTGCTACTTTGGATTATGCAATGTTTTATGAAGCTGGTGAAGATTTGTAGGTTCATGGATACGCCAGTGTGGATTGGGCTGGTAGTATTCTAGATAGAATATCTACTAATGTCTTTCTATTCTCACTTGGGAGTGCAGCTATTATATGGAGTAGTAAGAAGCACTTATAGTATTGTTTTTTTAGGTCATTCTTGTACATTTTTTTTATGTAATAGAAGAAGAAGAAGAAGAAGAAGATTAAGGCATAACAGATATGAAAGAAAGGCCAAAGAAGGTAGATATCGCACTTGTGTGCATGACGATAGTGAAGGAGATCACAAGTGTGAGAAGATAGATGAACGCAAATGCAAAAGTGAAGGTCTCAAATTAGTGAAGCATAGAAGATGAGTGGAGGTGATCCGAAAGGAGATGCCAATGAACATTTGATGGGTCGGAACGAAGGTAATGCACTTGTGTGGTGCATTTCAACCAAAATCGTGTGCTGCTGTTACTACTTGAATCAACCAAAATTGTGTGCTGCTGCTGCTGCTACTACTACTACTACTACTACTACTACTACTACTACTACTACTACTACTACTACTACTACTACTACTACTACTTCTGCGAGCAATTGGGCTCATGGATGGATGAGAGATGGACCAATTACTCCAACCAACAGAGAGCATGTTTGAGAGGTGAGGAGGACCTCTTCGATGTGGTGGTGTATGTGGGATGACATTGTCCACATGTGCGATGGCAATCCAGAAGACTCTGCATGGGGAAATGAAAGGTAGAGATATGTTGGCTCAAATCCATGGTTGGACCGGAGCAATGTTCATCTACAAATATGCCATGCAAAGATGTGGACTTTGATGTAGGAAACTAAGCATGGGTAGCCGTTGTAGGAAACTAAGCATGGGTAGCCATTGTGGCCGTTGCATGGGTAGTGGCGGACCAGCCATATGTGGCTGCATCGGCTTGACGTATGCAGAACCGACCAAACAGCTTCATAAATAGCAAAATCGAACAAACAAGCCGTTTTAGGCTTGGTGGCAAGATTTGGGAAGCATCAACAAAATGTACTCGGGAATCCATGGTTGGACTAGAGCCACATGTTCATCCACAAATAGGCCATGTGAAGATGTGGACCTGATGATGTAGGAAAGCAAGGAAGTGATCTGAGGTGACATAAGCGATGGTCCAAATGTAGCAACCTGATCAAGAATGCATCCAAATATAGTCAAGTGATTCTAGTCTTATGAGTTCGTAGCAGCCCAAATTGATCAATGAAGAAGATGTATCAGCACCCTCATCAGTTCAAACTTGTGAACGGTATTAACTGGTGTTATGTAGCCTTTCTGATTAGAAATCGATGCGGGTTCACTGTAGTCTCCATTCAATTGCAACGGTTAACTTCTCGTTCCATTCTTTGCTCACTATCCAAAGATATCCAAAGCCTCATTTGTGTTGTGTTGGCAAGAGTATCCCAAGCATCATTTGTTCTTCTACATGTGCAAATTGATCAATGAAGCAGATGTATCACATACAAACTTGTGTATCTTTTTGGTTAGAAATCGACGCGGGCTCAAAACCGGCATAGGCCATCCACCTTTGCTTCCAAGCGATGTCATCGAAAGTGGAAAGAAGGAAGTGGAAGCCATTTTGCAAACTTTAAATGTTTGCAAAATGCAAAGATGCTGCCTTTTGGAATGAATTAGTATGGATTTTTTCATTGGCTTACCTTTAGTACTTGGGGGTGTTGCTATCATGAGAATAGCAAAATACCTCAAAGAACACATTACACCTAATTTGAGTTAACAAGATCAAGCCTCGAGAGTGGTAGCATATTTTTCCAAGATTTCATCATACATGGTATGGAATGAGTATCCAAAGCATCCTTCTTCACATTCGTATCTCTACCATCCCATCAAACTTGCTCTATTGCTAGCGTTGTACTTGATATAGTAAGAAATAGAGTTGCAAGAGTACTCAAAATAGGAAGTGCAATAGAACTCAAACATGCAACGTCCTCAATAGCACCTATATCAGTTCGAGTTTGAATAATTGTAGATATAACTCTACATGGTAGTCCACAATCCCTTTTCCACCATCATCAGATGTTGCATTATGTATGACCATAATGGGTCATTGGAACCATCCAATTTATCCTCAGCAACAAACATGACGAATGCATCATTGTTTTTAGCCAATGATGTAGTAAGGAGATGGTTTATAGATAGGCTTAACCATATTCATAAAGAAAAGATTTGCCCTTTTCCTTTGGAGAGGACACTCACGATCGACATAATTATTGATGCAACTGAACAATTGGAAAGGATCATAGTACCAATATCTATACATAACATAGGAGCACAAGCACAATTAGTGTAGCGAATGGCACTTCCAGTACAATGTATTAGTGGTATGCACTTTAATCAATTTAGTGGCAAAATGGAAGAAGACAAAGATGTTCATGTTCTTTTATTTGAGACTCAATATGATCTCTTCAAAGAAGGACAAGATGGTGCATAGAAATGTCACGTATTCCATGTGATGTTGGGAGGGGAAGCAAAGCATTTTGCAATGTATCATGCTCTATGCACTACAATTCTGTGGAAATTTCATAAGGAAAAGACTATGGGGAAACTTCTTGTTACATTACAATATATGATACAACAACCTACCTAGAGTGTTTCTAACTATGCCTCTCATTTTGGTACTACTTTATAACAAATTACTCAATCTGGACGACCACCCAATGATGTAGTAAGTGGATGGTTCATAGATGGTCTTAACCCTATGTGTAAAGAAAAGATTCACCTTTTTTCTTTGGATGGGACACACATGCTTGACATAATTATTGATGCAATTGAACGATTGGAACGAACCTTGAAAGTGGCCAATCCTTCTTCGTCGCATCTGCTAGAACTGGCCATTCCACATCAAGTGCCAATATGCAGGTCACATTAGTGCAACTTGTTTCTTGAATCAAGTTTATTCTTCAATATGCAATGTCATCAATCATAGTACCAAAAACTATGTATATAATTCTTGTACAAAGGTGGCAGCAACTAATCAAGTGCAACTCGAATTGATGCATCCTAGACAATGGTATCCTACCACATGTGTAAAAATATTTTTCAAGGAGAAGCTAGTAATGTTATTAATACCACCACAAATGGAATTTCTGTTGAGAGTGATGGATGGATGCACTCAGGAAATCAGTTGGTGCTGCAAAACCTGCTTAACACCTGCCCTCTTTTCTCTTCAGAAATGCTTAGTACACTAGCTTAGCTTCCAAATGACATAAAGAAACTATATATGTACTTTGGAAATGGTTTGGGTAATGATCAAACCAAAACAGATAAGTTGGCTCTTCAAAAATCAACCAAAACCTTCTATTCTTGTAATGATACCTGCTCAGACTTTTACTCAGTGTGTCCAGCACACTTAAAATTGGAACAATTCCTTTTGGGAGTATCAATATACCTTAGTAAGCTACTAATCACAAGTGGAATCACTTCAATTGATAAACTATGCACTGAGAAATAAGTTTAGCAAAATTATAATCACCCCCGACTTTTCAGGAACTCTGCAGACAAATACCAGTGTGCACCTCGACTCGATTTTCTCCCAATTGGCTGAATGAAATCCTTTGAAATTTTGTATGCTTGTAGTAGACTTTGAGCTGGTTCCAATGAGCTATAGAACACTTGATTTGGTTCAGTAGATCCAGAGAAATGCTTCTTTGAAGTTGACAGACTTGGAGTAGGTGACTCAGACAAAACAGAGATGATGAATGTATACTTCTATTGATATATGTGTTTGTACAATCTCATTAGCTTGCCAAGCAGAGCTAAATGAGGTAGTGTGGTGTTGGGTATAGAGTAGCCCTCACACACAATGAGTTACAATGAAATTTTGCCTCGGGGAGTGAGCTAGAATGGTAGAACTAACCGCGACTTTTTTATTGTATCTTTTATAGAAGTTTTGAGATCATTTGAATTTGAAATTCAAACTTAGGTTCCCTTGAATCTCTCCTCTAAAAGTAGGGAGATATTCTCTCCATCTCAACAATCAAATTTCCACGACTCTAGTGGTAGGTGGGTGATTTAAAGTGATTTCAACCAAATGATAAGTCACTTAGACTTTTACAAGAGGTAAAGAAGTAAGAACATATAAGCATATGTTCCCATGAGTCTTCCTTTAATTGAAGTCTAGATAATCCTTTGTCCATGCTAATCTTCCATAATTCCAAGGGTCCAAGCCAATGTGTGTAGGCTTGTTTGCACCAACAGCTCCCCCTCAAGCCAAACACTTTGGCTTAAGTCTTCTTCTTCATTCTTCAATTACTTCCTGCAATCCAATCATAGATTTGAATCTTCCTAGCTTGTTTCCATCCAATGCCTTGGTAAGTAAATCTGCACATTGCATATTAGTAGAAACATATGTCAATTGAATCTCTTTACTTAGCAATTTCTCTCTCACATAGTGGTAGTGAACCTCTATGTGCTTTGTTCTGGCATGATAAATTGGGTTTGCTGCAAGATGAAGAGAGCTAGTATTGTCTCCAAATATGATAGGTGGTCTTGTATGTACACCTAACTCTGTATATAGAAGCTTCAACCATATAGCTTCTTGAGTAGCATTTGCAAGTCCTCTATACTCTGCTTCAGTGGATGACAATGCCACTGTAGGTTGCTTCTTAGCTGACCAAGAGATAGGCTTATCTCCTGCAAAACAAATGTATCCTGAGGTGCTCCTCCTATCATCCTTGCATCCTGCCCAATCTGCATCTGAGTAAACCTTTATGTCAATATCTGATGTATAAGGAAAATACAAACCATGACTTTGAGTTCCTTTGAGGTACTTCAAGATCTTCTTAGCTGCCTCTAGATGAGGTACTCTAGGTTTGTGCATGAATTGACTAAGCACACTTACACCATATGCTATGTCAATTCTTGTCAAGGTAGCATAGTTCAAACTACCCACCATACTTTGGTATCCTGTAATGTCCTTGATTTCTTCTCCTTCATGAGCACTTAGCTTTTGGTTAACCTCCATTGGAGTAGTAGATACCTTGGCATCCTGCAAACCAAACTTCTTGACCATATCCTGTACATACTTCTTTTGAGTAATGTATATACCTGAGTTTGTGTAGATCAATTCAAGACCTAGAAAATATTTTAGTAATCCAAGATCATTAATCTTGAATTCTTTCATCATCTGACCCTTGATGTGTCTAATCCCATTGACATCATTACCTGTAATGATGATGTCATCAACATAAACACATAAGTAAATTACCTTTGTACTACTTCTCTTTATGAATAGAGAAGTATCTGCCTTGCTCATCACAAATCCTTGGTCTTGAAGGTAGGTGGTCAATCTGTAGTTCCATGCTCTAGGTGCCTGCTTTAACCCATACAGAGCTTTCTTTAATTTACAAACATAATGTACCTTTCTTGGATCTTCATAGCCAGGTGGTTGTGACATGTAGACTTCTTCAGATATCCATCCATTCAAGAATGCATTCTTCACATCCAATTGGTACATGTTCCAATTCTTGGATGCAGCTACACTCACCAAAACTCTGATAGTTGGCATCTTGGCCACAGGAGAAAATGTCTCCTCATAATCAATGCCTTGGGTTTGTGCAAAGCCCTTGGCTACCAACCTAGCTTTGTACCTGTTAATTGTTCCATCTGAATTCTTCTTCAATTTGTAGATCCATCTGGATCCTATTACCTTCATAGTATCCTTCTTGGGTACCAAGTCCCAAGTATCACTCTCTTGGAGGGCTTCTATCTCCTCATCCATGGCTTCTCTCCATTCTGGCTTTGTAATTGCTTCTTCATAGGTACCTGGTTCTTCATTCAACAAGTCTTTTGCAAGATATACAGAGTGTTTAGTTACAAGTGATGTGTCATACCCAAATCTGATAGGTTTCTTCTTCTCTCTCTGAGATCTTCTCATAGCTTGGGTAGAAGTTTCTGCTTTGTCCTCCAATTGCTTCATCTTCATCTTTCCTTTGGATTTCCATGCTTTGAACTCTTCAAGGTTTATGGTATCATCATCTGAGCTTGAGTCTTCTTGCTGAGTTGGCTCTTCCTTGGTAAGCTTTGGAAAATCTTCCTCCATGTCATAGGGTAGACTCACTTTCCTGCATTCATTCTCATACCATGAGTCATTCTCATCAAATATGACATCTCTGCTTACCTTGAAGCCTTTGTTTGTGGGGTTGTAGAATCTGTATCCCTTTTGGTTCAAATCATAACCAATGAAGATACATTTCTCTGCCTTTGGGTCTAGCTTTCCTCTTACCTGTGAAGGAATATGCACATATGCTATACAACCAAAGATTTTGCAATGATCCAGAGAGGGTCTCTTACCATGCCATGCTTCATATGGAGTCATGCCATCAAGTGATTTGGATGGCAACCTATTAATGAGGTAAGTGGCAGTGGACACACTCTCTGCCCATAAGTAATTTGGCAACTTTTTCTCATTGAGCATAGACCTAGCTGTTTCCACTATAAGTCTATTCCTCCTTTCTGCTACCCCATTTTGTTCAGGTGAATATCTGGTAGTGATCTCTCTCTTGATGCCTCTTTCCTGCAAGAAATCTTCAAACTCATTGGAGAAATACTCTCCTCCACCATCTGATCTTAGCCTCTTCAAGCTTCTACCTGTTTGATTCTCAACAAGAGCAAGATACCTCTTGAAACAATTAAACACTTCATCTTTATGCTTCATAAAGTATAAAATGGTCCACCTGCTATAGTCATCAATAAAAGACACATAATATCTTGAACCAGAAATGGAAGGATCCTTGCTAGGTCCCCAAACATCTGTGTGTACCAAGTCTAGGTAGTCTTCATGCATGAAACCTTTTCTTGAGTAGGGTAATCTGTGAGACTTACCAAATTGACATGATCCACATTTGTAGATCATGTGTTGCTTGGATACATTAGGTATCCCAAGCACACATTGATCCCTGCACATTTGCTTAAGAGTCCTTTCACCTATGTGTCCTAATCTTTTGTGCCATATCTCTAACTCTGAGAGTGTCTGATCCTTATAATTATACAAAGCAATGTTTTTTGTATCCTCTAGCTCAAATGTAAATAATCTACCTGATTTCTCCCCTTTGGCTATCCTTCTGAATCCTTGTTTTGGGTCCTCCACATATGCTCCATGTTGTGTGAATCTGACCTGCAAACCTTTCTCCACAATCTGACCAACACTCATTAAATTTTTAGTTATTGTTGGTACATAGAGTACCCTGCTTAATAGGTTCTGATTACCATCACATGTCTTCACATTTCCAACTTTGACAACAGAGTGTTTAGTGTCATCACCTGTTTGTACCTGATGTTTGCCCTTGGGCTCTTCCAAATCAGAAAGTAGTGCCACATTGCCAGCTACATGGTTAGAACATCCTGAGTCAATGTAAAATAAATGATCATCATTTGTACCTATCTTGGAGGTCATGTTCATGATCAATAAGGAGTCATCCTGCTCCTCTGTGTAGTTGTTGTAATCTCTTCTATTTCTGAATCCACCTTGGTAGCTTCCATTGTGGTTGTTGTTGTAATTGTTGTTGTATTGGTTGTTATACCCATTGTAGCTTTGATGTTGGTTGAATCTACCTCTTCCTTGAGAGTATCCACCTCTTGAGTAGCCTCTTCCTCTCTGATTTTTGTAGTTCTTGTAGCATTCATCTGTGGTATGATTGGACAACCCACAGATGTTGCAAGGTGATGAGTTGTAGGATCTCCCCCTACCTGACTTACCTCCTCTGCCTCTTCCTCTAGATGACCTACCTCTCCCTGCATAATTGGCTTGAGAGGTAGAGCCTTCTTCATCCTGTTTCTTCTTGCCTTTATCTTTAACTTTCTTATCAGTAAAGAGAGCAGAGGGGTTATTACCTTTTGATTGATCTCCAGCTTTGGTGAACTTTGCTTCATGTGTAAATAGTTGACCCATGAGTGTTGTGAGATCAGGGGTATGCATGTCCATGTAGAGGTCCATTGCAGTGGTGAAACTTTCCCACTTATCATCTGCCTTGAGTCCATTTGTCACTTGCCTGACTATTTGCTCCTCTTCAATTTCCTCTCCAATGCTTGCTAGTTGGTCTGCCACATCTTTGATCTTTGTCACATAATCTGAGACTGATTGCTTGGGCTGCTTCCTCAGTGTTGTGAACTCTATCCATAATTGGTTCTTTCTAGCCCTTGTGTTGGAAGAAAAGTAATTTGACAAGGTTTCCCAAGTCTCTTGGGAAGTCTTACAATTCCTTACATGAGGTAAAAGAAAGTCAGATATAGAGTTTAAGAGATAAGACCTTGCCAAAGCATCCTTTGCACACCATTGGTTAAGTCTTTCATGCTCATCCTTTGTAGGTAGTCCTCTAGTCTTGAATGAGGGCAGCTCCTCATCTCCTGATATGTATCCAAATAGACTTCTCCCTTGTAGATAGGTCTTCATTCTCAATGACCAAGCTTGATAGTTGTTTCTGTCCAATTTGTCAATGAAGGAGGGGAAACCATCACCCATGATTACCTTGTTTTGCTCTGATACCACTGTTGAGAGTGATGGATGGATGCACTCAGGAAATCAGTTGGTGCTGCAAAACCTGCTTAACACCTGCCCTCTTTTCTCTTCAGAAATGCTTAGTACACTAGCTTAGCTTCCAAATGACATAAAGAAACTATATATGTACTTTGGAAATGGTTTGGGTAATGATCAAACCAAAACAGATAAGTTGGCTCTTCAAAAATCAACCAAAACCTTCTATTCTTGTAATGATACCTGCTCAGACTTTTACTCAGTGTGTCCAGCACACTTAAAATTGGAACAATTCCTTTTGGGAGTATCAATATACCTTAGTAAGCTACTAATCACAAGTGGAATCACTTCAATTGATAAACTATGCACTGAGAAATAAGTTTAGCAAAATTATAATCACCCCCGACTTTTCAGGAACTCTGCAGACAAATACCAGTGTGCACCTCGACTCGATTTTCTCCCAATTGGCTGAATGAAATCCTTTGAAATTTTGTATGCTTGTAGTAGACTTTGAGCTGGTTCCAATGAGCTATAGAACACTTGATTTGGTTCAGTAGATCCAGAGAAATGCTTCTTTGAAGTTGACAGACTTGGAGTAGGTGACTCAGACAAAACAGAGATGATGAATGTATACTTCTATTGATATATGTGTTTGTACAATCTCATTAGCTTGCCAAGCAGAGCTAAATGAGGTAGTGTGGTGTTGGGTATAGAGTAGCCCTCACACACAATGAGTTACAATGAAATTTTGCCTCGGGGAGTGAGCTAGAATGGTAGAACTAACCGCGACTTTTTTATTGTATCTTTTATAGAAGTTTTGAGATCATTTGAATTTGAAATTCAAACTTAGGTTCCCTTGAATCTCTCCTCTAAAAGTAGGGAGATATTCTCTCCATCTCAACAATCAAATTTCCACGACTCTAGTGGTAGGTGGGTGATTTAAAGTGATTTCAACCAAATGATAAGTCACTTAGACTTTTACAAGAGGTAAAGAAGTAAGAACATATAAGCATATGTTCCCATGAGTCTTCCTTTAATTGAAGTCTAGATAATCCTTTGTCCATGCTAATCTTCCATAATTCCAAGGGTCCAAGCCAATGTGTGTAGGCTTGTTTGCACCAACAATTTCACCACCACCAAGAGCATCATGTTGAATATTAGTGCAATGGACATGAAAGATATATTTTTTTATCGTAATCAAAAGGAAGGGGGTGGTAACTACTCAAAAAGCAAAGGTCTGTTGTGTTTGTTTTATATGGAATTTGTCAAACTCAGGATTATGATAGACAGAATGAGGAAGCCAAGTTGAAAGTCCCTATGAAAAGCATGGCTTCTTGTTACATTACAATATATGTTATAGCAACCTACCTAGACTATTTCTAACTATACCTCTCATTTTCGTAGTACTATATAACAAATTACTCAATCTGGATGACCACCCAATGATGTAGTAAGGGGATGGTTCATAGATGGTCTTAACCCTATCTGTAAACAAGAGATTCACCTTTTGTCTTGGATGGGACACACATGATCGACATAATTATTTATGCAATTGAACAATTGGAATGAAACTTGAAAGTGGCCAATCCTTCTTTGTAGCATCTGCGAGAACTCACCACTCCACATCAAGTACCTTTAGTAAGATCTTTGAAGGGTATAAAGTGCAAATATGCAGGTCACATTAGTGCAACTTGTGCCTTGAATCAAGTTTATTCTTCAATATGCAATGTCATTAATCATAGTACCAAAAAGTATGTATATAATTCTTGTACAAAGGTGGTAGCAACTAATCAAGTGCAACTCGAATTGATGCATCCCAGAGAGTGGTATCCTACCACATGTGTACAAAATATTTTTCAAGGAGAAGCCAGTAATGTTACTAATACCACGACAAATGGAATTTCACTGCAATCAAGAGCATCATGTTGAATATTAGTGCAGTGGACATGAAAGATATATTTTTTTATCGTAATCAAAAGGAAGGGGGTGGTAACTACTCAAAAGGCAAAGGTCCATGGTGTTTGTTTTATATGGAATTTGTCAAACTCAAGATTATGATAGACAGAATGAGGAAGCCAAGTTGAAAGCCCCTATGAATAGCATGGTTTCTATTAGATCATGCCAATAATCACCTAACTAAGCTTTTCTCACCACTGTTTGGCAATCCCTCCAAATGAACATACACACAAAGAACACAACTCAATCTTCCAACAACACTTGAGCCCCTCTCCATGTATGAGATTTCCCATACCTCTCACTCTCATTAACTCCTACCTTCCCAATTAAGAGAGTGCATCTACTTGATGCCATGTGGAAAAGCGTGCCACCTCATCTAAGAGGTGTTCCCATGCACCACCCATGATGTGAAATTTCCTTCCTCGTTAAAACATTTTTGTGCTTGAAAAATGTCGATGAAATGTCCATAAATGTAGAAGAAAATCCTCGAACTCCCCTGAATCCCTTGCACTCATTGTACATGGTCATCTCTGTGTGTGTTGTTTCCTCGTATCCTCGCCCTTAAGAATACTCATAAAGATCTTCTGAAAGGTGGGAAACCATCTACACGGTGCTTATTATCTCACATCTGCACTTAACTTCAAAAATATCACTCCCATGACATGTAACATCATCAAAATGACCCAAGTCCATATATTGTATCCTCCATGGAGTTATACTATAAAAAGAAAGTATAACGTGCGAAGATTATAAACTTGACCATACCATGTTAGAGATAAGAAACCATAGAATCCTTTGAAATATAGAACAAAGTCCCATAAAAAATGACTACAAACCCATCTAAGATTGAATGATAGATTTCCCTCATACTCTAGGTCTTCCTAACCTTATGTGTACTCTCAACTAATAGTTTTCTCTAAACTACCTTATGATCTATGCAAATCCATCATCCTAGCTCGCATATAAGACTTCTTGGTAGTAAAATGAAATCTCTTCATTCCACTAACCATGTAGTCCTTGGTTTCTTATGCATAAATTTGGACTAAGTTCTATTGTAAGAGCATCTATTTGCATTAGTGCAAACTCTAATACTTTCTCTGCCCATTAGTTTTCCATATGGATGAAATAGCATTCCCTTAGAGATCCAGATAATTCATAAGTACCCATCCTCCTAATTGATGCTCACACATCATCCTCATGATGTAACACCAACTAAGAGTTTTGTACCCAATAGGTTAGATCTATCCCTATTCCTAGAAACCCTGAAGAGAGGAGTCATTATTGAACTCCAAGTCTACCTACTATCAATAACTAGATCATCTCATCTAGTTAAGGACCATCACTAAAAATAAACATAAATACTACTCAATAGAGTTTCCATGTGAGAATCAATCTAACCTCCATGATTAATTGATCTCCCCTTTGTCCTTGATAGAAAAATACCACTCCTATCTAGACAATTCAATCCAAAGAGAGTGAATATATCGCTCTCTCTCTCTCTCTCTCTTATCTCATCTAAGGAGAAGAGCTCTAGTAGTGGTATCTATTCCACTTCCCTTTTTCCTTTATAAGACATTCTATTAAATCCATTTTCTCTACTCATCCTCTAATGAGAACATGTACATAAGTTCCCCATTTTTTTACTTCCCAAAATAGTGGAGAACGAAACTCCCATGTGAAGGAAAATTAGACTAAAACGTAGAGTGAATGAATTCCTTTTAGAATATAAAGTGAAGTATTTCATTGTCTATGCACCACAATGCGCTCTCCTTCTCGAGAGCTTCACGACGATATGCTCAGAGTAGAAAACTAAGCTCCTAAGGCCGCACGTAGTACTCCGCATAGAGGCTACAAACTACACAAAAAAAACAGTACACAGGGAGCACGAAGATAAACTTCTTAGGTCTTACAAATGCAGTCGAACTTACAGTCTATGACTGACTAGGCCACTATATGTTTTATTAAAGAACACATACAAAGAAGTGTCCAGTGGCCATTTGGCCTTTCACATGGACACTAACAGTAACAATCTCCCACTAAAGGCCCAACATGGCCAAAGTAACTATGGGAGAAAAAATAAAGAATGATAAAGAATAGCTGAGTGTAAGTATACAAACTATACCTCCCACCTGATGGGCATGTTACACAGTATACAAGTGACTATGTAAGATCAAGAATCAAGTAACCCCCATCAAGTGACAACAGTGTCGAAAGCTATCCTATGGTAGAGCTTTAGTCAAAGCATCTGCAACATTATCTTGAGTGTGAACCTTCTCAAGAATAATGCGCTCAGTGGCTAAGCAATCTCTAATGAAGTGATACCTCACCTCAATGTGCTTGGTCTTTGCATGATAGACCGGATTCTTAGCCAAAGCAATGGCACTCTGACTATCACTGAGCAAGTGAGATACATGCTGAGGTAAACCCATATCACAAGCAAGACAAGAAAGCCACACTGCTTCGTTACATGCCTCACTTGCTGCAACATACTCTGCTTCTGTGCTAGAAACAGGTGTACATTCTTGAAGATGAGATCTCCAAAAGATAGCCCCTCCAACAAAATGAAAAATGTACCCTAATGTAGACTTACGATTGTCTACACAACTAGCATAGTCAGAATCTGTGTAACCAATAATGGATGCTTTCCCTCTACCTAAGCATAGACACGTGTCCTTAGTGCCACTCAGATATCTCAAAATCATATTGACCGCTTCCCAATGTTTCTTGCCAGGATTAGACATATATCTGCTCACAACTCCCACAGCAAATGCAATGTCTGGTCTCGAAATCAACACCATGTTGTTGCTTAAAACCCTTTGCAACAAGTCGTGCTTTATACTTTGGAGAAGCACTATCTGATGTGAATTTCAGCTTATATACCCATATACATGGTAAAGCTTTGGCAAAGGTACTAAATCCCAAGTACCATTCTTATGAATAGAATCCAACTCACTCTTCATGGCATGCTCCCACTTGACATGATCCTCTGTCTGCATAGCCTCTTTGTAGCAAGAAGGCTCACTGGCATCTGTTAGAATAAGAAAATCTAAACCTGGAACATATCTATCAGGTGGATGTGAGACATGTGCAGAACGTCTCAATTCTTTCCAAACAGGAACATGTGCAGACTGATCTGAATGGACATTCTCTTAAACATCCCTATGTGCAGCATTTTTATGCATGGTAACCAAAGGACTAGTATCCTCAAACACCATTCTTCTCACTCCAACCTCCTTAATGGGTTGTTTATGCATCTTAGACTCATAGAAAATGACATCACTACTTCTGATCACTTTCCATGTTTCAAGATCCCATAAGCGATATCCAAATTGTCCTTCTTGACCATATCCAAGAAAAATGCATTTCTTTGACTTATGGTCCAACTTGTGTCTAAGATTCTTGGGTATATGAACATATGCTTCACACCCAAAAACTCAAAGATGATCATAATATGGTGGCTTCCCTATCCACAGCTCTTGTGCCACCTTCAGACCTTTGGTAGTACTAGGTGAAAGGTTAATCACATGAACTGCAGTCAATACTGCTTCTGCCCAAAAGCCTTGTGAGAGGTTTGCATGATGCAACATAGAGACTACTCTATCTTGAATAGTTCTATTCATCCTCTCAGCTACTCAATTCTGTACTAGGGTATAAGGAGCTGTAAACTCTCTACAAATCCCTCTAGACTCACAGAAAAGGTTGAATTCATGTGAGGTATACTCACCCCCATTATCTGAACGTAAAGCCTTAAGCTTAGTTCCTTTTTCAGTCTCAACTGAAGCAAACCATTTTCTGAAAGTAGGAAATACCTCATCCTTCGATTTGATAGGATATACCGAAACTTTTCTAGTAGCATCATCTATGAAAGTGACAAAAGTAAAGAGAACCACCTAAGGACCTAGTGGGCATAGGACCACACACATTTGTATGAACGAGATCTAAAGATTGAATTAAAGATTCAATGTGCATTCTATGCACATTTCTGGTTTGCTTTCCATATTGACAATGCTCACAAAATGAAAAATCAGAGAAAGATAATGCAGGTAAGTAGCCAGAATGAGAAAGATTTTCCATTCCACTATGCGATATATGGCCCAAATGAACATGCCAAATACAAGCCATAGGCTGTTCAGTAACAGCTAACAAGTGTTCTTTCTGTGATACAAATAAAGGATAAGGTGAGCCAACTTTGCTTCCTTTTGCAATAACCATATTGCCCTTTGATATGCGAAAGGACTGAGCATAGAAGACCACCTTGTAACTAAGGTCATCAAGTTGACCAACTGACATCAAACTGTGTGATAATTGAGGTACATGGCATACATTATGCATAGTAAATTTTGAACCATCAATGAATTGCAGAACCACATCTCCAATCCCCACAACATCACATTGGTAAGAGTCACCGAGTCTCACGATACCAAGAGACTTTGTTGCATAATTAGAGAACCATTCTCTATGTGGTGTCACATGGAAAGAAGCACTAAAATCTAGTAGCCAGGTGTGGGAAAGAGAACTAGCCATTAAAGCCTCAGTTGGCATAGTACTATCAAGTGTCAGCACATCAACATCATCACAACATCATCAGAAATAGCATTAATTTCTTCAATCTTCACAGTCGAAGTAGATGGTGTAGGTAACTGTTTAACATGCCCATCAACATTCTGTCCTTTACCTTTAGCATTCTTTAATGCATAACAGTCTTTCTTCATGTGTCCTTTTTCATGACAATAATGGCATTCGATATCCCTCTTCCTTGATTTACTTCTACTCTTATTCCATTGACCATTCTTTTCCTTGTTCTTGCTCCTGCCACATTGTTGATTCTTTCCTTGGTAAGAATCAGGAACATTATATGCATCTCCACTCTGAGTGCCAACCATAGATTTTCTACGAATCTCCTCACTCAAGAGTGCTCCACATATGTCATCATAGATGAGTTTACCACAAGGTGCACTATTGCTAATAGCTGTGCAAAAGGTATCCCATGATGATGGCAAGGTGCATAACAACAATACTTCTTTCATTTCATTATCCATATCCATCATCATGGGATTGTTGTTATGCACCTTGCCATCATCTGAGAGAATATAGCATCAAACTCATTGCGATGAGCAGCAATACTATCTGTGTCCTTCATACGAAGGACATATAATTTTCTCATCAGATAGACTTTATTTGATGCCGTCTCTTTTTCATATGTATTGCATAACTTCTTCCAAAGCTCCTCTGCACTTTCACAATCTAATACTATAAAGTAAACATTATCTGCCAGGTGCAAGCAAATGGTAGACCTGGCCATTTCATCTAATTCATCCCAATCATCTTCATCCATGTCAGCAGGCTTCTTTGAAATTCCATTTACTGGTTTCCATTGCCTCCTTTGAATTAGCACATCTTTAATCTGATTCTTCCATAGAGCAAAGTTTGTGCCATCAAATTTTTGAATCTTAAAATGGTCTTTGCCCTGCAAGTTATAGCTCCTCCATCAGCACATCTTTAATCTGACTCTTCCATAGAGCAAAGTTTGTGCTATCAAATTTTCGGATCTCAAAATGGTCTTTGCCGTGCAAGTTATAGACCTGATCCACCGGATGTGCCTAAGACCTCTGATGCCATGATGGTAGAAAACTGAATAGAATAATAATGGAGCTAGAAGAGTCCGAACACCAATGAATAAGTGTATCAAGGAGTAAATCGACCACTGTATAGTTGACAAAACCAGAAATCTAGAAAAATTTTGCCAAAGTATCCTCCGTAAAATGAGCATACGACTAGTGTCAAAATATCATAAAACTATGAGTACTGACATGATTTCGTGCATAGTGAATCACTGACTCCACTGCATATAATCAGTTACCCAATTGAAGCCAACTAGGATTATCGAGCAGCTATGAACAACTATCATACATCTCCTATGGCGAGGTTGTGTAAGTCTTCCACCTGCATCACCGAAGAGATCCCGACATCTGGGTGTCTCCTAGTTAAGAAAACCTTACCATGACCCTCTTTATCAAACATAAAAGGCTTTATGCAAAGCGGTATCCATAGAAGCGTACATAGTGTGTATGTGCTCAATATATGGAGTAAAATGACACTAAAGGCTGAATACACAGCCCAAAAACTAGCCAATAACACTTGTAAGTGTTTATCAGCTTCGATATTTTAGGCTCAAAAACCTGCATAAATTTGCAGCAACTGCTCCCACCAAAACTGAAACCTTTCAAGAAACCTGTAGTTTTATGAGTGTGGATGAAAACACAGCCCCAAAGGCTGATATTTATTGTCAGACAAGTACAAAGAACACTCTTCTTGATGTTCTTGGACCTGTGTGAAGAGAACTATGTGCGAAAGTACTCCAAAATGGCTCCAAAAGACACCCAAAAATGCTTCAAAAATAGGCTTTGAAAGCAAAGAATGAAGCTTTGAGGGACCAAAACATGTTCAAGGTAATGTCAACCTTAGTCTTTCCCCTTCTTTAGACACCACAAGAGTGTACCTTAATGGCAAGAGATTGCCACCGTTAAGCGGGCTCCGAGGGGAACAGTACTGGGATGGGTGACCTTCCCCGAAGTACCGGGAACCTCTATATTCCTTGATCGTTGAGGTCCTCCCTCGCGTGCAGTCAACGGCGCCAACGGTGACTTTGGTGACTCAAATGACAAGGTATGCCAAGGTTTATGCCTTGGTCTCTGCCTTAGTCGTAAGCCTTGGAGAGAGCCTGGGGGGACATGTGACACTAGATATCCCTTTTGTATTCCAAAGTAACTTGTTTCTAGGTGCCAAGACTAAGTCTAAGTACCCTCCTATAGATTTTGATATACATATATGTATTGGGTACCCCAAATATTGTTCACTAAGGGATGTATGCCCTAGTTCATAGAGCTAGTTCCATGACTATGTCCTTCCTAAGCATCACTTGAATCACATTAGCACCCATCAATGCTCTTTCATGAAACCAATTCCTATGATCCCATCTAATTGGTTTCCTTAGTAGTGTAGGAAAATGTTTGGTTGCTTACTCAAGTGATGTACATGAGTGAAATTGTTCACCCTTTGGGTATTCCTCATGGTACCCCATAGTCTCTTAATCCTACTGTGAGACTCTTTTGAAGGTAAGTAAACCTTGAATACATTGGAGATCATTGTAAATGTATCTCGTATAATCCTTTCTAAAATTCTTGAAACCTAAAGGATTTCTTGTGCACATTCCTAATTACGAAAGTAGATCTCCTTCCCTTTAGACATCATATGGTATAAATCCATAAGGATTATGTGTAGGATCCAATTACTAATAAAGCTGCCTTATGTTGTTCTAGACAAGAGCAAGTACCACATCAAGAAGCTCCACCTCCTTAATTGTCAATTTGTGGAAGATGTAGGATGATATGAAGATCGTGAATGAGTGATGTGTATGAAGATGAAGATGAGAAGCACACTAGTGTGCACACACATACATACACATACATGGAAGAGACAATAGAAGTGACAATGGAAGGAGTGTACCATATATGTGAAGGTGCCTTTGACCAGGTGTACATCATCCTAGGGTATTCTTGTAGTAATTCCTTCCTCCAATCTGGCTGAAATAAAATTCCTTTGGTTGCATGTGGAGGAAGGTCCTCTAGATAAAGTTGAGTTTGGTGTGTGGGTTTCTTTCCTGTTATGCAGTCTATCGTGATATTATATTTTTCTAGGTACATGAAGTATGGTTTATATTGCAACTAGTTTAGTGAGATGTACACGCATGGTGCCTGTTCTGCAAAATAGGGAGACTAGGGAATAGTTTCTTGGATGCTGGCCATGGCTTGTAATTGTGCCTCGATTACTGAAAAGTGTGTTTTGCCCTGTGCCTCCACTGATTTCATCCATGTTGGTCATGGGAATTCAAACGTGTCTTGTCCTTCTTCAATGAATCTCCCACCACTAACTAGTTGAGGTTCGTACTCTTCTTCAAAAGTGGGTTCAACTCGTATAGTCACAGTTTCTTCCACCTCAGGTAGGTGAGGTGGGGAGTCTAGCCACATGATTCCAAGTTGTTGAATCAGTTGATTTTTAAATTCAATAACTCACACCCATAATGTGTGTAATTCATCTAGTACTTCAAGAGGTGTTGCGGTGTGGGTGGTCTATGTTACAAGTTATTTTGGTAACCGCAATGCAGTGTAGTCATTCCATAGCATATTGTATTATTCTCATAGATGATCATAGTCTTCTAATAATCAAGCATGGTCTTCAAGGAGCACTTTTATGGTTTCAGATGGGAGAGCTTTGAAGTGTCTTTGGCTGAGTGGCTCATCTAGATCGTCCATAACGGCTTTCAAATTCTCTTGATTTTGCCCTTAGAGACACTGATTTTCCTCTTTTGCTACTGTGAGATGACAGTGGAGGAGTCCCATCTTTCATGCACATTTGCAAAGTTGGTCCTTAGTCTTCACAAGTGCCACTTTTTTGTTTTGCTCTAGTTCACGCTCCATGGTATGATAAGACTCCTTAATCTCCTGATAGCATGCATTGAGAGAAGCATTATCAATAGTTAGGGGATTTAGATTCACTTAGAGTTACTTTATGGTCTTCTACAGTGCATGGTATTGTTGTCCCAAGGAGGAAAAATCTTCCCCAACTTAATTCATACAATCAAACATGTGATGAATCGCATTGACGATAATTGATGATGAAAATGATGGAGCTAAATGCATGATGGTATGTTGTTGAGAGTAAGATGCAGAGGGGAAGGGAAGGGGATGGGATGGTGTGGATGTAGAAGTGAAAGTGGAAATGGGTGTTGATGAAGGTGGTGGTGCGGTGATCGATGTGTGTTGGGTGATTATTGAAGTGGAAGTCGTAAGTGGCGGTGCTATGGAAGGTGAAATGTCAATGTCACTAGATGTGTGTTCTATTGTGCTTGTGGATAGTCGTGTGATGGTGTGTGATTGTGTTTGTGGCAAAAAATTAATTACAGAGTGTTGGAAGGAGTAATTTTGAAGGAGCATTTTTGATGTAAAAAATTAGTAAAAAGCCAAAAAATTTGTAAAATATTTATGCAATGATTGTAAAAATAAGGAAGAGTCTTCCTTATGTGGTTGAGGATATCATGTAATTTTTGTAGAATTTTTAGAAACTCTTAGATAGCATTTTTTAGAAAATTAGAGAAAAAGACCTAATTTCAAGTGTGAAAAGGGACACTTGAAAATGTATATAAGTCAATTTTCTCTATTTTGGAGAGGTTGGTTAGTCATTTGCTCAAGCTATCAATAGAGAAGAAAGAGTTTCTGCAAAATCGTGTTTTCTCCTGTTGAGTGTATTTCTTTTGATGTGTGAGCTTGTCTCTTGCTTAATCATGGAGATTTGTGAGTTATATTTGTGTATTACTGAGTAAGTTGTATGAAGAGAGAGACCTATTGCTGTAAATGAGTGGAAAGGACTGAAGGAAGTTCCAAAATTGTGAAAATCGTCTGTTGGTACAGAATCGCGATTGTCTCGTCTTGGTGATACAGGTGATATTTTTCAGTTTTGAGTTCATATTTGTATTCTGCTAATGAAATGGCATGGTTTTGACACAAAGAACATGGAAAATGATGGAGATTTGCCTTAGTTATGGTAAACTCAAGATTTTCTCTTCATCTTCAATTTCTCTCAGCAATCCAGCCATCAATCTCTTATTTCCTTGAATCTATTATCTTGAAGGGGCTGTGGTCTTGTGGATATTCCTAGGATTGACAAAATAAAGATGATTTGTTGATTCTTTGTTACTTCATGATTGGAGAGGACAACTTGGAGTCCAAAACAAAACATTTTTTTGGCGCCGTTGCCGGGGAACATTCCAAGAACTTCTTTGAAGTTGGACCTTTGCTGGATCTTCAGTTGATGATGGTAAACAAGGTAAAGCTCATCAATAAGGAAAAGTGCACATGAATAGGTAGATATCATTGTTTGTCTTTAGGGAAGAAGAAAGCAATGGATGTCTTGTAGAAGTGGAAGTGCTGAAATTTTTGTAGATTGATAGTTGCTCATCATTTTGGTGAAGTAAAAGTGCAGGTGTGTGGAGGATTTAAGCCAAGAAGCTGAAGATGGAGGTAACTTGAATCTATTCTTGCATTTCTAGATTTCTTTTTGCCCAAGTACTGGACACCATGGGTGATCTTGGGAAGATAACATGGTGATACTAAGGAAAGGACAGTTAAAGTAGCTAGATGTGGGAATGAGGGATTCAGTTGTTGACCAAGTCTGAGCATTAAATCTTGAGTTGTGATGCATTTTGAAAAAAAATCATATGATTGAGTTTATCTTTACAAAAATTGATTGCCTTTCATAACACTTTTTCATTGGAGAACCTTTCTTTGGTACTTTAGTGATAGCTAAGGACACAGAAACTCATAACCAATCAAGAACCATAGGATCAGTTGATTTCCAAAACCAGAAACCCTAAGTAAAGTGTTCACCTTTATTTTTAGGGCAAAAATACCAAACAAATTCACAAAACTCATCAAAAACAATTAAACAAATGTCTTTTCTTGATAAGAAGTTGAAGTGAGGTGTTGTGATTAGGAGTGATTGTGAAAAATTGGAAAAGAAAGCAAAAAATGATCAAAAAACCAGAAAATTGAAAAACACGATTCTCTGCACAGAATCGTGACTTTCTGAAAAAAGTAATTGATTTGGAAATAACATTGTAAGTGAAGGTTGAATTGAAGTGGTGAAGGGTTTTGAAGGTAATCAAGAAGAAAAAGCTACTCAAAGTGGCATAAAATCAAAAATAGAGAAAAACACGATTTTCTGCACAAAGTCGCGATTTTCTGAGGGAGATTGTGATTTTGGTGCAAAAATTCAGGAGTAAAGTCAATTACAAAGAAAAGAAGAAATTGAAGCAAAACAAAGAGAAAGAAAGCTTAAAAAATTAAAAAAAAAAATTTATCAAAAAAAAAAAAAAAAAAAAAAAAAAACCAGAAAATTAGAAAACACGATTCTCTGAACAGAATCGCGATTTTCTGTAAAAAGTGTTGTTTTGAAAAAACTTTCCAGGTGACTCATGTATTGAAGTGTGAAGGATATTGAGAGAAGGCAAGGACAAAGAATACTCAAAATTTGCACAAGAAAGGATCTACAGAAAGAAACACGATTCTTTACACAAAATCGCGATTTTCTGTAAAGAAAGTTTTTTGGAATCTGTGGTAAATTTGGGTACATTGAGATAAGGAAGTGTAAGGAAGATTAGGTAGATTGAGTAAGGGAAGAGGAATAAGTGAAAGAGTGTGAAAAACTGAAATTTGAACAAAATCGCGACTTTCTGAGTACAAAATCGTGATTTTTTGAGCACTATATAAGCAGATAATTGAAGAAAAAACTCATTTGAGAGTGAGAGTGAGTGAGAGAGAGAGTGAGCAGAGCTGCCAGAATCGCGATTTCCAGCAAACAGTGGACTTTGGAACATTTGCACCCAAGGAAGAAAGGTAAGAATCCTAACTTCATATTTGAATACATATTTTTGGTTTTTGAGTGAAAAATAACACCAAAAAATAGAAAAATTCAGAGGAGGACAGAATCGCGATTTTCTGATTTCTTGAGTTTTTACTAAGGAATCAGTAATTTTTGCTTTAGTTGCTTCATTGCATGTTGAAAATTTGATAAGGCGATTCTATAGGTGAAAAAATATTGAAAAAATCAATAAGTTGAAATTCTGCCAAAAATTGGACAAAATCGTGATTCTGAGTTTCAACTCAAAATCGCGATTCTGTAAAAAAGTGCCAACAACATCGCGATTCCCAGAACGCGATTTTCATAAGAAAATCGTGTTTTTTACAATCTGTGAGCAATCACGATTGTCTGGGAACAAAATCGTGAAAAACACGATTTTGACACAAAATCGTGAAAAAACACGATTTTGACACAAAATCGCAAAAAACACGATTCTGTGAACAAAATCGTGAAAAACACGATTTTGACACAAAATCGTGAAAAAACACGATTTTGACACAAAATCGCAAAAAACACGATTCTGTGAACAAAATCGAACAAAATCGCAAAAAACACGATTTTGACACAAAATCGTGAAAAAACACGATTTTGACACAAAATCGCAAAAAACACGATTCTGTGAACAAAATCGAACAAAATCGCAAAAAACACGATTTTCACTCAAAATCGTGGAAAACTCGATTTTGACACAAAATCGTGAAAAACACGATTTTCACTCAAAATCGTGGAAAACTCGACTTTGACACAAAATCGTGAAAACACGACTTTGACACAAAATCGTGAAAACACGACTTTCACTCAAAATCGTGGAAAACTCGATTTTGAACAAAAAATCGTGAAAAACACGATTTTCAACAGAAAATCGTGAAAAACTCACAAGTAGGTAAAAAATCGTGAAAAACACGATTTTCAACAGAAAATCGTGAAAAACTCACAAGTAAGTAGAAAATCGTGAAAAACACGATTTTCAACAGAAATTTGTAAAAAAAAAAAAACTCACAGGTAGGCACAAAATCGTGAAAAAAACCTAAATCCAACAGAAAATCGTGAAAAAAATCTAATTGCATCATAAAATCGTGAAAAACACGATTTTCATCTGAAAATCGTGAAAAAACACTACTGGCAGTAGAAAATCGTGAAAAACCCTAATTTCATTAGAAAGTCGTGAAAAACACAAAACATAGGAAGAAAATTAAAACACACACAATTTTGGACAGAAAATTGTGGAAAACCAATACATTGGTTAGGAAACTGTGATAAACACTCCTTTGAGTATTAGAAATTTGTCAAAAATAGTTGAATGATACTAAGGTCTGGAAATAAAATAAATTCACTTTCTAAGCAAGACCTAACAAGGAAGGAAAAAGAGCCAGGAAGTGATAAAAGATCAGAAAGAAGTTTAAGTCAAGAAAATAACATGGAAAACCTAAATGAAACAAATGAGTCAATAGAAACTGGGGATTTTAGAAACATCCTTAAGTACATGTATACAAATAGGTTTGGAACCTATATATACCAGGATGGAATGCATAAATTCCTCATTAGACTGAGAAATTTAGAAATTCCCCTGAATATAACCCCAGTAGCCCAATTCAAAGATGGAAGATATGAAGACAGGCAAGGATGTGTATATATCTTCTCTCAAGACCCAGAAAATTCAAATGATCTAGGGCAATGTGCTGACAAAGGACCTTGGGAACATAACATGGGACAACCAGACATACCTAGACCAAATGAAAACTACACTAATAATGAGCAAAATTATGGGAGAAGGACACATGCTTCACCAAATCCCTTTGACAGAGAACCAGAAGGAAACAATGACTTCCCACTCAGAAGAAGACCTCATTGGCAACCTCAGGGTAGGATGCTTAGACCATATCAAGTAGCCAAATGCATGAAGAACCAATATGAAGGGTATTCAGATCCTCATGCTCATGCTGCAGAATTTAGACAACTAATTAGAGCAGAGGAAGTAGAAGATTACAAGGTACAATTTGAAGCATTTGGTCTAACCCTAACAGGGCCAGCCTTATCATGGTTCATTCCTTTGAGAAAAGAAATGTACCTAGACATTGAATCTTTCTTAGAAGCTTTCATTGGTGAATTCTCTAAGACTGGAATCAAACATAGTACAGCCACATTGATACACAGCTTCAAACAACAAAAGGAGGAAAATGTTAGGGAAGCAGCCAGAAGGTTTAAGCAGTACATTGATAGATGCCCAAGAGAAGAAGTACCTTCCATGGCAAAACAAGTATCCTTATTCATTGAGGGATTGAGAAGTGCCCAATTAAGGACCCTAGTGTACTATAGGAGATGTCCTGATTTAGCAGCCTGTGTTAAGGAAGCAATAGATTTGGAGGACAACAGAGGTCAAGATTTGTTAGCATTTGATCAACCCAGATCTTATGAAGACAAAATTCCTCCAGCAGAAGAGTTGGCTCAGGCTATTGCTAAAGCCCTAGAGGTAAGCACTAAAACTAATCTGATAAACTCTAGGATAAACACAAACAAGAAATGTTATATTTGTGGAGAAAATCATCTGGCACAACAATGCCCTTATCAGAAACCACAACACTTACAAGATAGGAAGACACTCAAGTATTGTACACTAGAGAGAAAATGGACAAACCATACCAGGGAGGATTGCTTCTATAACAAACAACCTGTCAAGGAAAGAGACTATATGGCTCAAAGGGAATCAGGTTATACCGAGCAACCAAGACCAGTATTGGGACAACAACCTCCCATTCCAACCAATGTGGTACCAGTCAAATATACACCCATTGACGAAGGAAATTCAAGATTCAGATCACCTTATAAGGAGGAGTATCAATGGAGTGAGGGACATCAGGAAGAATGGGAAGACTATGAAATAAGGGAACCTGAGCTTAAAGCCCTAGATCTGGGAAATGGAAAAATTGAAATGGACACAGCAACATTCATGTACATTACTAACAACTACATGTCCAATCAAAAACCTCAATTCAAAGGGGGACCAAAGATAACATGTTATAGGTGTGGGGGAGAGCATTTCATTAGAGATTGTCCACAACCTCCAACATTCAGGATAGAGGGAGCATATTGTAAGGATTGTGGTAGAGAACATCTGATCAAGGACTGTCCAAAAAATCCCCAAAAACAACAGAACACACCTAATAACATACCTTTAAAAACAATCAAAATTATGGAACAAGAGGAATTGAGTGACAATGATCAAATTGAACTTAATGTTATAACAAGGGCACAAGCCAAACAACAAGGAATAATTAAAGAACAAAATGAGGGTTCCACACCAAAAGGGAAGAAAAATAGACAAAGAGGGAAATGGGAAAAGAAAAGAAAAGTGGGCAAAAGTCTGGAAGAAGACAGTCAGGAACAAACAAATTCAAAACATACTTCTCCTCAAAAGACCCAGAATCTGTCTGAATTAGGAAATTCTCAGAGCCTAGACACCCTAATCAAAGCCTATAAAGGAAGGATTCAAGAGGGACCAAGCCCTGCAGATCATGCAATGGCTTATCCCATACCAGATTTAGAGCATGAAAGGATGCTAAAATGCAAACAAATTATCCAGGAAACACAACTCAGATTAGGGGAAGAAGACAGCTCTCGGAGAACATTTGATCAGCATGAGAAAACAAAAACCAAGGAAAATGATAAAGAAGGAAATCCACAAATAACATTCCAAATGATCTTAGATGAACATTGTAGTATTACATGCCATACAACATGGGAAAATTTGCTGAAACAAAATCCTCATCTACAAAACAAGATGAACAAAGAAGAAACAATATCTGAAAACCTTCATTCACCAACACAAGAATTAGAGGAATTATGGTATATTCCTATTGACAAAATAGGAGGATATTGTGAAGGAGAAGAAGGGAATTCAACCTTAAAATTACAATATGAAAAACATTCAGCAAAAGCCATTTTGGATAGTGGATCAGGAGTGGCTATAATGACTAAACAAACCTGGGAGAAATGGGGAAGAAAGGAATTACTACCCACTAAAATGAGATTACAACTTGCAGATGGACATATAGAAAAGCCCCTAGGAATTTGGGAAAAAGTGATTGTGGACATATGTGGCATAGAAATAGAGCATACTTTTGCTATAGTAGAATTTCCACAATCCACATCTTATGAAATTATCCTAGGAAGACCCTTCATGAGACAAATGCAAATTGTACAAGATTGGGGTAATGATTGTTTATATCTTCAGAACCAGGGGAGAATAACAAGAGTAAACTTAAGAAATGGCCACTATTGTGACATATCTCCTAGAGAATGGTATAAAATACATCAAAATCAACCAGAAAGTGAAGAATCAGAGAGGGAGGATCAGGAAGAAGGTGAATCAGCAGTTTGGAAGTGTAACATATTAAGAAATATCACAAATAGGAAAAGGAAGTTAAGAAGAGAAGATTGTGTGGAAGAAAGAGAAATACAAGATGAAAATTATGTGCCTCAACAATTCAAAGATGAAGAGTTTGAGCCTTATGGATGGAATCAAATCTTAGCTACCATGGATTTGGCCAGTGAGGAATATGTGGGAATGGAATTTCAAAATGAGGAAGGATTTGACATCTTCCACATTGGCATACACATGATAGGAGTATCACAAAGAGAAGAGGATCAAAATCAAGAAATGATATTAACAGAAGGAAAATCACAATATTTGGAAACAATAAAAGCTGAGGATGCAATCAAAGACAAAATCTCAGGCAAATACAAAGGACATAAACACAAAGAAACAGAAAGAGACCAGGAAAAGGAAAAGAAAGAGAAAGAGATAAACAGAGATCAATACTTTGATGTACCAGCAAACTTTAAAACTTATGAAGTAGAAGACAGACTACTTCTGAGAATGAAACCAAAAAGAGAGAAGAAGAAAGGGGAAGCATATGATAATGAAGAACAAACAAAGAAAATTGTAATTACACAGGAAGAGGGAGAAGAGAGACAAATAGTAATAGCTGATGACATGACATCACAAGAAGAAGAAGCATTAAGGAACCTAGCAAAGAACTATAGGGATGTATTTGCTTACAGTTATAAAGATTTGAAAGGAATTGATCCAAAAATTTGTGAGCATAAGATTCCTATGACACCTGATGCAAAACCAAGCAAACAGAGACATTATACATTTAATGACAAATACTCTGCCAAAATAAAGGAAGAAATTGACAAGTTGTTGGCTGCTAATTTCATTTATGAAATAGAGTACACTGAATGGATATCGCCTATAGTTGTGGTGCCAAAAAAGAATGGGAAACTTAGGGTATGCATTAACTTGAAGAAAGTAAATGCAGCAACTATAAGGGATAGTTATCCACTGCCAATAACAGATCATCTTCTTGAGAGAGTTGCAGGAAAGGAAGTCTATAGTTTTCTAGATGGCTTCTCAGGATACAATCAAGTACCTATAGCTTTAGAGGACCAACATAAGACTGCCTTTTCTACAGAATGGGGGGTTTATGCTTTTAGGGTTATGCCCTTTGGATTGACCAATGCCCCAGCAACTTTTCAAAGGTTGATGTGTCATATTTTCAAAGAATTCCTGAGAAATGTGATGGAAATCTATGTAGATGACTTATGCACTTTTTCTTTAAAAAGACAAGATCATTTACAAGATTTGGAAAGAATATTCAGGAAGTGCAGGACATATAGAGTATGCTTAAACCCAGAAAAGTGTGTATTCTATGTCAGACAAGGAAGAATATTGGGTCACATAGTGTCAAAAAATGGAATCTCTACTGATGAGAAGAAAATAAAAGCCATAATAGAGCTTCCTAGACCAACAAATGTGAAGGAACTCCAAACTTTTATGGGACATTGTGGGTACTACAGAAAATTTGTATACAAATTTGCTGATATAGCCAAGCCCTTATATGCCCTCATCACAAAGTTTGAGTGGACTGAAGAATGTGACCAAGCATTTGAAACATTAAAAACTTGTTTGGTGACAGCACCAATCTTAAAAACACCTCAGTGGGATAAAATCTTTCATGTACATGTTGATGCTTCAAATTATGCTCTGGGATGTGTGTTAGCACAACCTATAGAAGGAAGCAAATTAGATTTCCCAGTAGCATATGCAAGTAGACAATTAAACAGTGCAGAAAAAAATTACACAACTACTGAGAGAGAAGGATTGGGAATGATCTTTGCTGTCAAAAAATACAGACATTATCTATTGGCCAACAAGTTTAAATTCTTTGTGGATCACCAAGCTCTACTCTATTTAGTAAATAAACCATGTCATACAGGAAGAATAGTAAGATGGTTTCTTTTACTAATGGAATTTGAGTTTGAGGTGGTGGTTAGACAAGGAAAAACACACTTGAGAGCAGATCATTTATCAAGAATTCAGTCAAAAGAACCTAGTTCACCTATAGATGATGAATTGCCAGATACATACTTATTCAAGGTGGAAAGTGTTCCTGAATGGTCGATGTCATTAATTCCCTTGCTAACCATGGGACCTTGTAGGTCATTAGCAAATAATACACATCTGGTGTTACAAAGCAGGAATTTCATGTTGTTAGCTGGACATTTGTATCACCTCAATCAGTCAGGTATACTGGAATATTGTACTCCAGAAGAAGAGCAACATGAATATGTAAGAAAAGCTCATTGCTGGAATCCATGTACTCATGCTTCTACAATCGTCACTCTTAGTAACCTTAATAGGATGGGAGTACATTGGCCAAATAAGATTCAAGATGTGGAGAGATATATTGATAATTGTCAAAAATGTCAAACATGGCAGAAAGCAGAATTAATAACTCTATATTGGTTTCAGAAAAACCCTGAATGGAGTGAAAATATTGTTGAGAAGTTGAAGAGAAAGGAGAAAGGGGAACAAGTAATAGCTGGTGCTGATTCAAGAAATCTACAAGTAATCTCAGAAGAATATCAACTCATAGGAGAACAATTATACAAGAGAGGAATGGATGGATATCTGAGAATTTGTGTTCCAGAAGAAAGGTATTTAGAGATGTTGGAAATGGCACACTCAGGAGTAGCTGGAGGACATTTCTCAAGTGATAGAACAGCCAAACTCATCTTATATTCTGGCTTTTGGTGGCCAACCCTATTTCCTGATGCTAGAACTTATGTAAAAAGATGTGATGACTGTCAAAGGGTAAGCCAACCAAACAAAAGAGATAACATGCCATTAATTCCTTTAATTTCAGCCAGAGCTTTTAGTAAATGGGGATTGGACTTTATTGGACCAATACATCCTCCAGCCAGACAATCTCATGCAGAATACATACTAGTAGCTACAGATTATTTGACAAAATGGGCTGAGGCCAAAGCTACTAAAAGAAATGATGCTCACACTACTGCTAGATTTTTGTATGAAAACATTATCACTAGATTTGGACTACCAATTGAATTGGTAAGTGATAGGGGGACTCATTTTTTGAATCAGATCATAGAAAACATGACTAATTATTTCATGATTAGTCACAATAAGTCAGCCCCATATCACCCACAAGCCAATGGGTTAGCAGAAAGCACTAATAAAGTACTTTGCAATGTATTGTCCAAATTAGTCAACACAAACAGAAATGACTGGGATTATCAACTGAATCATGTTCTTTGGGCTTATAGAGTGGCATACAAAACAGCTTTAGGGACCACACCATTTAATTTGGTGTATGGCTAGAATGCAGTTTTACCCATGGAATTTCTTATTCCAACACTGAAGGTGGGTAGCCAATACAATTGGACAGGACATGAATTATCTGAGAGAGTCATAGACTTAGAAAAACTGGGAGCATCGAGACTCCAAGCAGTGATGAGTATATACACAAACAAGAAAAGACAAAAAGCTTATCATGATGTTCACATAAAAGACAAAGATCTACAAGAAGGAGACCTGGTCTTAGCTTACACAATCAAAGAACATCAGAAAAAGTTTCAGAAAAAAGGTCATGGGCCATATATCATACATCAGATAAGCAAAAGTGGAGCTATTCAGTTAGCCAATATTGATGGGGAAATCATGCCAAATTTCATAAGTGGATGTAGAGTGAAGAGGTATGAGTGCCCCTTAACTACTGAGGAATGGAGAAGATTGCAAAAGGCTCAAAATAGGAAAAAAGAGGAAGAAAGTGTTAGAAAGGAGGCTCAACTGGAAGCCAAAGAGAGAATTAGAAAATTGAAACAAGTGTGCTTATGTGAAAACACTCTAAAGCAAAAAGAGCATTTGCCTTTGATTATAATGAATTACCAGAATGAAAACATAAGGGTTTTGATAGATTCGGGAGCTCAAGTGAATCTAATTAGCTCAGCCTTGATCAATAAGTTTAATCTTAAGAGAGCTGAAAGCAGAATTCTGATCAAAACTCTGGGAGGGAAAAGAATTCAAAGCATATCTTCACTTTCTATTAAAGTTAAATTTAATAATGAATATATGGAGATAGATTGTGAAGAGTGGCCAGACCATTTAATGACTGAAAAGCTGATTTTAGGGCAGCCATGGCTCAAACAAGGTAAAGTCATCTTAAATTTTGAAAAAATGAAGCTTAATTTGACCATCAAGGACAAAAAGTTTTTAATGTTCTTTCTGAGTAATGAAGAGCAGGTAGTCCATATGGATGTTCATGACCCACATCTCGAAGGATTTGCTTTCTCAATGAAGGACAGGAACATTTTGACAATACAAAGTGATCAAGCTTCATACACTCAAGATCAGCAAAAGACTGAAGAGGTAAAGGTTGATGAAGAGACAAAACAGAGAAGACTATTATTGCCAAAGTTGCAATATCAACAAAACAGAACAAAAAGAATATGGAAACAGGTCATGCACAGTTATGGCTCACCAAAACAGGAAATTAAAACAAAATGGATATGGAAGCCAAAAAATGTCAAAAAATGTTCATCCACAGAGCATGGATATTTCCATAACAGAAGGACAAATGGAGTAAAATATTACTGGATAAAAAAATCAGAATTGGGTCAATGGAAGAGGGATAATCCACCGTGGACCTATTTTTGGAATTTTGAAAAGGACAAAAAAATATTTCTTTCTTTCCCCTTAGAAGAAAATTAGGAGGGGAAGGAAAGAAGAGGAAAAAAAAAAAAAAAAAAAAAAAAAAAAAACCAGAAAAATATATTTTATTTTCTTGATTTTCTTTCTAAAAATAAAAGAACACAAAGCAAGATATAGGGAGGGAAAGAGTAACTTATTATGGAAAAAAGTTGTTTTATCTTATTGATTTTTAATTTTTTGTGATCATTTTTCTTTTTTACCACTACTTTTTCAAGTATCTTCATTAATCATCTTTTCTAGCATCATCTTTCTAATTCAGGAATTGTTTTTTGAGCAAGGAATTGACAATTGAAGAGAGCACATTAGATATCTTGCTACACCTGTATTGCTCACTTAAAAATTGAGTCCTTTGGAAAAAGAAAAAAATTGTTTGGAACTTGTCTCTATCATTTGTTTATATCAGTGACATACCAAGATGAGACAGTATTTTTTGTGAATTCTTGTGACTCATGTGGGTGGAGTGTTTTTCTTTTCTTTGATATATAAACACAGGATGGTGAATACAAAAGAATTGACCATTCATGACTTCAAAGCTGACTCAGTAACCTTGTCAAGAGGACATTGGTTCTTGGACAGTGAGAGCACAGTGGAGCAGGTGGACCTGGAATCAGATGAAGATACAGAAATTCCAGAAGCAGGAAAAGTAGTAAAAGAACTGAAGGAAATTCTGGGAGTAATAGGTCAGCACATCTTCACAGTAGCACTGGGAGGTTATAAATACACCATGTTGTGCCAGGAGTTTTATAGGTTCCAAAGAACTACTGTCATCTTAAAAAGATGGAAAGCTGTGGGATTGCATAAACTATTGGAGGAACCAATCTTCTTCATTGACTTTGAAAGGGTAGCACAGGTAATGAACAGTTTGGAAGAAGTTGGAACAAAGAATGATGCTTATTTCAGGTGCAAAGTGAAGAACAAAGATGATCAGGAGGTGCGTATTACCATTAAGGCAGAACATATTAGAGCTGCTTTACAATTTTTTCCAATGGGCACCAAACTGGATCAAAGCTTTGTAAAAAAGAATAAGGATACTTATACAGGATATGGAAAGTTCACGGATTTTAAAGGAAAAGAGAATGAAGAATATGCAATCAGAATGTTCTTGCAATATTTTTGTTTTCCCAAACTGCCTAGATACACCATGCCTCACAAATCAGTAACTCTGCTGATGTTCAACAATAAAGACAAAACCAAACCATTCGGAGTTATGGATGTCTCACCATACATCCATGAACAGTTAAAGGAAGCAGCCAAACATTGGGAGCAGAAGAAATTTATGAATGGAGCACAGTTTTTGACAAGAATTATTTATCATATCTTGGGTATGGAAGAACAATTGAAATTAGCTCCAGAAGCCCAATACTTTAGAAAATTGATGGCAGGAGTAAAAAGTCCTCCCAAAAGGATGCAGGTTAAAGACACAGTGGGACAAACCAGTATGAGGGGAGCTGGAATGAAGAGGAAAATTATCTCTGAAGAAGTAGTACCTGTTAAGAAGAGGAAAGTGGATCCAAGGAAAATAGAAATAGAGCAGATTGAAGCAACAAAAGAAGAACATTTGGCAGCCCAAAAAGGAGTACAATCCTCTAGTGAACCTCACCCCCCACAGACCAGCAAAGAGCAAATATTTACTTATTTAACTCAAGGAAACAATAAAAGAGCAATGTACGAAGCCCAATATCAGAAAATGCTGGAAGACTATTCCTGCAAGGCTACAGATTGGATACAGGAGGAGGTGGAGCATTATGAAGTTTTACATGAGGAAATGATGGCAGCCGAGACCGAAGAAATATTTGTGAGGAAAGAAGTAGAGTTGCTGGCATACTTCAAAGAGTTGCAAGGACCTCCAGAGGCCAGGACTACTGTTGTGGTAAAAAAGAAAGTGTCAAAAAAGCAAGTCCAAAAGAAGAAACTAGTCAAGAAGGGAAAAGAAAAAGCAGTAGCTGAAGCTACAACAGTTAAAGACACAGAAGCAACAGTCATGGAAGCAACTCAGAAGTCTACCACATTGAAGGAAGTATCAAAGTCCACAGAGCAAGAAGTAGGAGGATCCTCACGATTCTCATCCGAGTCAGATAGTGACATTGAGAGTTTTTTGTTGAAAAGTTTAAACTTGTCAATACCCAACACTCCTAATGTAGCTATACAGGCTGTAGAAAAAATGAAGACACCTGAGGATACAAACGAGAAGTCTAAAGAAAGGCAGACTCATGAAGAAACTGTCCAACAGATGAGTGCTGAAGAAGAAAGAAGACTGTTAAAAGGAAAGGCAAGGATGACAGAAGAGGAAGACCAGAAGAGAAATGAAGATAGTTCTGGAATAATAAATGTTGACAAAAATTCAATGTGGACCAACCCATCACAGACACAGTTCAAATTAAATGCAAGGTTGACTGCCAGTTTGGAGGAACTTGCAAGGAGAGTATTCGGCAGTTCAAATGATCCGCAGAAGGATGCATCCAAAGAACAGGAAAGCAAGGAGTTAGAATCAGAAAAGAATACTCAAGAGGTTTTGGGACAAGTAATAGAGGAAGGAATTGTTCAAAGTATAAAGGATGTGCTGCAGGATATAAAAAGCAGTGAGGAATTTACATCTAAGAATGATCAAAAACAGGAGGTGGAAGTAGATTTTATGGACATTGAGGAGCAAGATCAGGAATGCATAAAAGAGAAAAGTAATGACCAGGTTGCTAGTACAAAAGAAATTGAATCAATTGAAGTTCAGGAAAAGCAGGAACAGGAAGACCAACTCAAGAAAGTTCAACAAATTCTTGTTGAAAAGGACTCAAACAAAAGTCAGGAAACCCTAACACAAGAGAAGGAGATATTAATTAAGGGAGACCAGCTCTTCACAGAGAAGCAACAAGTATTGGAAGAAAAGAAGCCATTAGAAAAGAAGGAAGCTTCAGATTTCTCAGAGCAGAAGAGTGCAAATGACAGAGCACTAGTTTATGAAGAGGATGATAACAATCAGGATACAGAGAACTATGATCACAGTGATGAAGAACAAGATATGCAGGACATAGAAGATGAAACAGCAGCAGAAGAAGATGATGTGGATAAAGAAGATAAGCAAATTGAAGTTAGACAGACAGAAATAGAAGTAGGGTTGGAAAGAATACCCAAAAATATAAGATCAGCTTGTCAAATAATTATGAGCAACATTGAACAATTCAGACCATCTAGCAGAAATATGATCATATCAGGAATGGTGGCTGAATCAGAATTTGAAAAAGGCAGTTTAATTATCAAGGAACACAAGAAAGAAAAAGAGCAGATGACAGAGCAATTAAGGTTGATAAAGGAAAGGAATGAAGAATATCTCAATAGAATCATTGCTTTGGAAGAAGCTGAGGTTCAGAAGCAGAACAGGATCCAATATTTGGAAGAAAAGAGTGTAAAGTTATCAGAACAGAATGCCAAAATGGATATGGAATTAAAAACCATAGGAGGAAGATACAGAACTTTACAAACATCTTATCAAATTCTGACTAGAGCACATGAAGAGATTAATAAAGTGTTGTTAGAAGAAGGTCAACTACAAGGTGGAAGCAAATCTGTTCAATTGACAGAGGAAGAAAAGGAAGAGCTGCATAAAGAAATTCAAAGACTTCAAACAGAATTAAAAGAGGCCAAAGAAATGGAGAAACAGGCAAACACGCATGCTGCCACATCAATGAGAGGATATCATCAATTACATTTGGAGGTAGAGAAGGAAAGAAGTGAATGGCAAGCAAAGATGGAGGAAGAAAGAAATGAGTGGAGGAAGGAAAAGGAGTTATGGGCAGCTCAGAACAAAAGTTCAATGATGACTATAGAAGAACTACAGAAACAGTTGGAGAAATCAAAAGTTCCAGAAGAAATTCAAGATCAAGTACAGGCAGAAGATACAGACAACAAGGAATATGAAACAGGAGATTTTGACAGGGAACAAGAGAACAAGGAATCAGCAGCCAAAGAAACAGAGGAAGAATATTCTGAAGATTTTGTACAGAAGTTATTGACCAATAGAGAGGCAAGAATGGGTTTTATCAGAAAAATGCATGATGAATATGAAGATCAAATAGTTACCTTTGCTCTGAACAAAGGCATTAATCCAGATCAGCATCATTGGGCTGCAGATGGATTAGGAATACCTTTCTGTATGATTTTGGAGAGTATAAAGAATTATCAATTAGCCAGAGTAGGGTTATCTCCGAACAAATACCTTGAGTATGAAGAAGATATTAATGTCACGAAGGAGTTATTTGAAAGAGCAAATCCTAAATGGAGGAATAAGTGGTTGGATGCCAATAAGGAATGCAGGAAAATTTGGAAAGAGGCACCTTTGAATTTAAAGATCAACCCAGCCTATTGTCCAGTTGCCAGAAGAAGAGAATGGATTGTTTTTTGGGAAAGGAGGAAAACAGGGCAGATTCCAGCAAAATGGCTGAATTTTCCAAAAATAGCAGGTCCAAAGGCAGGCACTTGGCCTACAAAAAATTACATGGTGAATACTGCTGAGTCAGTTTTAACAACATATAAAGATGTTAATGATCCAGCCTGTATATTACTTGTCAGAATAATGAGATTGATTCTAGCTTGTATCGAGACCTACACTGATACAGATATCAGAATTTTGAACTACATAGGCTTTAATTCACCAACAGATGCTCTTTTGTTTGATTTGAGTGAGACACCAGACAGGATCTGCTTAATGGCCTACTACAGCAGAATTATATTTTTGGGTAGCCATTACTTACAGATTTTTGAGGATGCTTTTGATTATGGGTTTTTTGAGAGGGAGTCAGAGATTTTTGGAAACCTATCAGTTGTTACAAAAGCAAGACTTACTGCTTATGAAGTTGCTTACACAGAATATTTGAAGAAGGATGTCATAGATAAGCCTGAAGCTGCAGTACAATGGAGGAAAGCTTTATTTGAAATGGTCAATAATTTGAATGTCACAGAAAGGAAGAGCCATGATTTGGTGTCACAAGTGTATCAAAGGAAGAAGAAATAAAGCTGAGCTCACATAAGAAAATCTTTCGTCAGGAGCCGAAAGGCTTAGGAGGGGAAGGATGTTGGAAGGAGTAATTTTGAAGGAGCATTTTTGATGTAAAAAATTAGTAAAAAGCCAAAAAATTTGTAAAATATTTATGCAATGATTGTAAAAATAAGGAAGAGTCTTCCTTATGTGGTTGAGGATATCATGTAATTTTTGTAGAATTTTTAGAAACTCTTAGATAGCATTTTTTAGAAAATTAGAGAAAAAGACCTAATTTCAAGTGTGAAAAGGGACACTTGAAAATGTATATAAGTCAATTTTCTCTATTTTGGAGAGGTTGGTTAGTCATTTGCTCAAGCTATCAATAGAGAAGAAAGAGTTTCTGCAAAATCGTGTTTTCTCCTGTTGAGTGTATTTCTTTTGATGTGTGAGCTTGTCTCTTGCTTAATCATGGAGATTTGTGAGTTATATTTGTGTATTACTGAGTAAGTTGTATGAAGAGAGAGACCTATTGCTGTAAATGAGTGGAAAGGACTGAAGGAAGTTCCAAAATTGTGAAAATCGTCTGTTGGTACAGAATCGCGATTGTCTCGTCTTGGTGATACAGGTGATATTTTTCAGTTTTGAGTTCATATTTGTATTCTGCTAATGAAATGGCATGGTTTTGACACAAAGAACATGGAAAATGATGGAGATTTGCCTTAGTTATGGTAAACTCAAGATTTTCTCTTCATCTTCAATTTCTCTCAGCAATCCAGCCATCAATCTCTTATTTCCTTGAATCTATTATCTTGAAGGGGCTGTGGTCTTGTGGATATTCCTAGGATTGACAAAATAAAGATGATTTGTTGATTCTTTGTTACTTCATGATTGGAGAGGACAACTTGGAGTCCAAAACAAAACACAGAGGTAGATGTCAGAATTAACATAATGGGTTCGTGCAGGGGCATTCAGAAAGGAGAGGGGTGTTTAAGTATGTGGGTCATGAAGTGGAGGAGGGAAGGTAGGTTGGCAAGATTAAGAAGGCTGAATGTTGGGAATATTGTTGTGGGTGGTGTGAAGAAGGGATTTAGTGAGGTTGATGGTAAGGTTAGTGGAGGGGGTTGTTGCGAGGTAGGTGGGAAAGGATTATGTACATTTGGTTGCAGATTGGGCCTTAGTGTAATGGGACTAGAGGTGGTGATAGGAGTTGTGGAGGGCAGTAGTGTCTTTGTCTTGGATGGAGGGTGACGGAGGGAGTGTTCGAGAGTAGGTTGGTGCCATGGAGGTAGTTAGGTCCCTAAGGGGTGTTGAAGTCACTAGTTGTGCTTGATCATAATGTCTACTTGAGATGCATGGGGAAACGAAGACTTGGACGAACTCATCACCCCATGAAACTAGTCGCACACTGTGTGGGTCACAATGTGGCAGGGGTTTGCATTTGAAAAAATCAACAAAGGTGGCTTAAAACCCATTGTTTGCCATGTCCTATTGCAAAATGTTGTGGCTTGGTTGTTCTGTTAGTTGACTTCTAGCCCATATAGCCTGCATGGTGGTGTATAGCCTCTAAATGCTGATGGTATATGTAGCCGCATCTGATGTATCTCCATCCCTAATCCTTGTGCCATCTTGCAAAGTGTGGTGAGTTTCCTTGTGTTGCTACTGAGACACCAGGTTGTCCAGTTGTTCCTATTGGCTTCCACCCTTATCGTCGTCTATATTAGTGATTGTTTGATCATCATCTTCTTGATGCATTGTGTGATGGCCTTCCTCAAGGTGTGTTTGGGAGCTAAGCTAACTCGATCTCTCATATTCTTATGAAAGAATTGTGATTTTGAAAACTGAAACTCTTCGAATATTGCATCATGGATTTCAAAGTCAAATGTGGTGTTGAAGGGTCCGTTTCAAGATAAGGTATCGAAAATGCAAAGGTGTCTTTTACCACATTAGTTGCAAGTTTAGAGATTACTATGTCGTGATGATTGTTGTAACACAAATGGTTGTATCAAGAGTGGTTCTATTGTTAGCCAATCCCTCGAGTGTTTGGATGCATGATAAAGGGATGTGGATCGGAGGGATGGCTAGTTGTTGTTCTATAGGTAACTGTTGTGGTGATGGTTGAGGGAGAGGCGAGGTGGCCACTTGTAGGTAGGAAATGGATCCCCACATCCATTTTCCAGAGTGTGCTTTGGGATGTGCTTTAGACTTTCTAGCCCTCTTGTATTGCTCTAGTTGAGCACTAGTCAAGGCTTGCTCCACTGGTATGTCATAAGCTAAGCACATATATATTATGCATGTGACTACACAACATCCATGAATTACACTCTTATGTGCCCATCTTTGATTTGCTAGAATTAGTTGTTCTTGCACCCAGCTATCCAAGTCGATTGTCTTTTGAAGAGTATTTGCAAGATACAACCCAAGCCAAATTCTCTTGTGGGCTTGCATGAAATGACCTTGAGTCAAGAACATGAAATGTTGCATGCATATGCACAATGGTGTGGATATTTCACAAGTGATAGTCGATATGTCTGCCCACTTAAAGACATCACCTTTCTTCATTGATTTTGGAATTAGACATTCCTTCTCTATGGGTATGTAGGAGCCATTTATCCTCAAAGGTTCTCTAATAATATCTTGAGTGAGCTTAAACTTCTTAAAAAGGGGGCTCTGTTACTAATGAAAGGATAAAAAATGAGCCTAGGAGTTCTTTCCATGCAGAGGCTTGGAGAGTGGTCACTAAATAGTAACAATGATAGAAGTCAATTTCGGATAGAAGTGCACTGAAGTATGTTGTGAACCTGACTCTCTCCCACAACATGAATTCTACGGTGAGTGCTTCAAAATCTTGTGAGAAGAATTGGTACCTCCCTTATGTATTGCCACTAACACCCATGTTGGCTTCATAAATATGTTCGACATTGATCCATATTTATTCCTTTATTCAGGGCAAAATTAACAATCTATTCCTCATATTCATTATGCATTTTTCTAATAAATTCCATTTTGGATTCTCTATCTGTTAGAAGTTTCTGAACAAACTCTTCTGAGTACTCTTCTATTAGTGCTTTGTTTTCTTGTTCACCACCATGTTGGGTTCTGTCATCATCTCCTACTTCATATTCTTCTGCTTGCGTAGTCTCTACCTGGTCTTCCACCTCGGTTTGTGGTTTTTCCAATTTTTTCTCTAGCTCTTCTATCATCAACATTAAACTTTTATTTTGAGAGGTCCACATCTCTCTTTCTGATTTCCACTCATTTCTTTCTTTTTCTATACTCAACTGCCAATCACTTCTCTCTTTTTCTATCTCCATATGAAACTTATTATATCCCCTCATTGAAGTAGCAACATGTATACTTGCTTGTTTTTCCAACTCCCTAGCTTCTTTCCATTAGGGGAAAAAGTGAGCCTTGCATGGGCCTTGTAAGGATCCCTAATTTTTAGGGATTAAAATTAAGATTGTAGAGGATTAAGGGAACACAAAATACCACTGGTGGTTTTCTCTATTAAAAAATAGGAGAAAAAGAGCTTCAAGTGAAGTGTGGGTCGAATTTGATTCTGACCATTGGATATGTTATTTTGAACGATCAAGATTAAAAGATATGGGAGACCATAATGATTGCATGTGGAGTCGAATAGCATAGTAGAGAGAGAGTTTTGAATCTACAGTCAATCGGGACCCTTGAATTCTCAAGATCTAACGATCTTCCATATTTGGCGCTGATATGAAAAATGCGATCTCTTCGTAGCCATCACATCTCCTCAAGATCGAACGGGCGTACGGATTTGCAGCTGATCCTTATTTCTAGCCGTCGGATTCGTCCAAGATCGAATGATCCTCCGCAATTCATGCTGATCTGCTTTCGACTGCCGTTTAGGTCCGTTCGATGAAAGTAGGATCCAACGGTCGATGATGGATCTAGTCTTGGATGATGGGGGGTGATCTATAGCCCTTAGATCTTGGGCTTATCTAATGGCTCACATCTTTTGGCGCCTTTCTTTCTGTGATTTCAATCGGAGCCATAAAAGAAACAACTGATCAAACGGCCTATAATCCACCAAGCCTTGACTTTTGCAGAATCAAGTTACCCATTCGATCTTTGGACCATCCAACGGCTACAATTAAATTATTTGAAATTGCAAACCGCTTTTCTCACGAAAACCATGAAAGGATAGTGGTTTTACAAGCTTTGACTAGCACAAACCAAGGGAAGCCTAGTCCTAGTCTAGTAAATTTGGAGACTAGACTGTGGCCACCACCCTCCTCTCATTGGTCCATCCTTAATCACTCCTTAATCTAAAAGGCCCATGCAGGGTTCATTTTTTCCCCTAATGCTTGTGTCACCTGTACAGTCTTGCTTTCTTCCTTCAACTGGCCTTCTTCCATTAATAACTTGTTTATTTCCTCATTTGCTTTGACCATAATTTGATATGAACTCTGCAAGGTTCTGTATCTCCCTTCAATTTTCTTCAGCTCCGTCTCCATTTTACTACTATGCTCTGTCTGTTTTGCACACTTCTCTTTAAGATATTGGATTTTATTTTGTTGTTGAACCTCCAATTCTTCCAAAGAAATTATTCTGTGTGTTAATTCCTCATTTCTCTCCTGTACAATCCTCAACTATTCTATTAACTGTTCCTTTTCTTTCTTTTGCTCATTAATGATTCTACTGCCTTTTACAAACTCAGATTCAGCTACCATGCCTGATATGATCATGTTCCTACTCGATGGTCTGAACTGTTCTATATTGCTCATAATAACCTTACAAACAGATCTTATATCTTTAGGTATTCTTTCCAACCCAGCTTCTAATTCCATTTGTTTTACTTCTATCTGCTTTTCTTCTTTGCAGTCATTCTCTTCTTCATCTTCTTCCTCATACTCTATGACCTGATTCTTTTGTTCTTCATAGCTCTTATCTGCTTTCATTTCTTCTTTGTCTGCAACATTTTTCTCATATTCTAATATCTGATCCTCCTTATTCTCATGTCCTGATGTGTCTTTAATTGTCTTTGTTTCTTTTGCCTTCTTGTTCTCCATTACTTGTTGTTTTTCTTCAAGGAGATGTCCTTGCTTTACCTGTGCTTCCTTTTCCTGAATTAGGGTTGATTTAGTCTCCACAGAGAGCTTTGTTTGGTCATCAATTATCTGCTCCTTTTGTCCTTCCTCTTGCTCATCTATATCCATGAGATCCAGATCTTCCTCTTGTCCCTGATCTTCTGTAGTTGTAAACTCTTCATTATGATTCAAGTCATATAGTATGTCTTCTATGCTTTGGTTTATCTCTTTTTCTGTATCTCCTTCTTCTACTTCTTGAGCATTCTTCTTTTTCACTACTTCCTCTGTTTCTTTGATTTGATCTGTCTCTTTTTGTTTGTGTACTGAACTGCATAACTGAACTTCTTTTTCTACTTCTAACCTTCCTTCATCCAATTTGAAATAGATTTGATGTAAAGGTTTTGTCAATATTGTCTTCAATCCTGAATCCACTAATCCATAGCTGAATTCCTTCCTTACTTCACTCTCTTCTTCCATCATCACTGCTTTGCCTTTCAGCAACCTTCTCTCTTCTTCACGACTAACCTGATTTGCTGCTTCTTCTTGGACTTGTTTTCCCTGTAACTTCTCACTCAAGTCTTCTGGTGTTTTATTTTTTTGAGAGGCTTGTGTTATCACATTTAGTGTACTAGGCACTGATAAGTTCAAACTTTTCAACAAAAAGTTTTCAATATCACTTTCAGAATCTGAAGAAAATTGTGAAGAGCCTGCTATTCCTGATTTGTCCATTCTTGATTCTTTCACAGCCATGGATTCCTCCTGCTTTTTTTTCTTCTACTATCACTTCTTTTGTCTCCATCATTGGTACAGGTTCTGCTATTGATTTCCCTTTACCTTTCTTGGTCAACTTCCTTTTCTGTACAGGTTTCTTCTAAACCTTCTTCCTCACTACAACTGTAGTTCTAGTTTCAGGAGGTCCTTGTAGCTCTTTGAAATATGCTAACATTTCCACTTCTTTTTTGACAAAAACTTCCTTTGTTTGTGCTGCCATCATTTGATCATGCAGCTCTTCATAGTGTTCTACTTCCTCTTGAATCCAATCAGTTGCTTTGCAAGAGTAGTCCTCCAACATCTTTTGATATTGAGCTTCATATACTACCCTTTTATTATTTCCTTGAGTCAAATAGGTATACAACTGCTCTCTGCTTGTCTGAGGTGGGTGAGGGTCATTTGAAGACCGTACCTGCTTTTGAGCAGCTTCATGTTCTTCCTTAGTTGCTTCCTCCTGTTCCAATTCCACTTTTCTTGGATCCAATCTTCTTTTCTTTACTGGAATGACTTCTTCTAAAATTACTTTTCTTTTCCTTTCTGCTCCCCTCATGCTTGATTGGCCTTCTGCTTCTCTTACAGACATCTTCCTAGAAGGACTTTTGATTCCTGCCATCAAATTTCTGAAATATTGGGCTGTTGGAGCCAACTTCAATTGATCTTCCATTCCTAAAATATGATATATAATCCTTGTCAAAAATTATGCTCCATTCATGAACTTTCTTTGCTCCCAATGTTTAGCTGCCTCCTTTAATTGATCATGTATGTATGGAGTTACATCCATCACTCCAAAAGGTTTAGTTTTATCCTTGTTATTAAACATGATCAATGTCACTGGTTTGTGTGGCATGGTATATCTTGGTAGTTTTGGAAAACAGAAATATTGAAGGAACATTCTGGTGGCATATTCTTCCATCTCTTTTACTTTGAAATTAGCAAATTTAGAATACCCTGTATATGTTTCTTTATTCTTCTTGACAAATCCGTTATCCAACTTAGTTCCCATTGAATAAAACTGAAGGGCTTCCCTGATATGCTCTGCTTTTATTGTGATGTTCACTTCTTTGTTCTCCTTGTCCTTGAATGAACACCTAAAATATGCATTTCCCTTTCCAACTTCCAACAAACTATTCATCACTTGTGCAACTCGTTCAAAATCTATGAAAAATATCGGTTCATCCAACAACCTGTGTAATCCCACTGCTTTCCATCTTTTGTAATTGACTTCACTTTTCTGGAATTTGTAAAACTCTTGGCACAGCATGGTGTACTTGTAACCTCCAACTCCTATAGTAAAGATATGTTGACCAATGATGCCAAGAGTTTCCTTTAGTTCCTTGACTATGTTTTCTGCTTCAAGAATCTCCTACTCTTCATCAGATTCTAACTCCACAGTTTCCATTGTTGCTTCACTGTCTAAGAACCAATGTCCTCTGGATAGAGTTACTGAGTCTGCCTTGAAATCATGGGTTGGTAGTTCCTTGAAATTCACCATTCTGAAGAAAATATAGCATCACACAAAAGAAAAACTCCACCCACATGAGTCACAAGAAATAAAAAATGACATTTGTTTTGAGATGAAATGAAAGAAGAATGGAAATAAAATCTCAATTAAATCCTGACTTCCTCAAAGAACTCAATTAAAGTGATCATTACATGTGTAGCAAGATGTCTAGTGCTCTCTTCTCTTCTGACAGCTCTTATGAAGAAAGGAAAAATTATAAATAGTTGAAGAAAATTGAATAAAATTAAAAAAAAATAAAAAATAGAATCCTGCTACACTTCTATCTATATCTTGCTTTGTGGTGTATAATTTATAAAATAAAAATGGATGATTTTTCTCTCTTTTCTCTTTTCTCTCTCTCTTTTTTTTTTAAATTTACCTTCACTTCCTTTCTTCCCCTCCTATTTCTCTCCTTAGAAAAAGGATAAGGTAGAACAATTTGACATAATTTCCAAGATGTCATAATTTCTTCTCTGTAACATTCTGATTTTCTTATCAACAATCCTTAATGCATATCAGATACTCATGCTCTTTTTCCATTGAATCAAATTTGATTTTTTTACCCATTAATATTTAATCCTTGCTGACCCTATTCTAGGGATACACCCATCTTCTTTTGATAAGCTGTTCTTGAAATTTTTTGCCTTCCATATCCATTTTGTTCTGGGAATTTTTTTTGATGAGCAGGGCTTGTGTGTACTTTGTTTCCACATCCTTCTTGTTCTGATGCCTTGATGCTTCTGACTATGCCATAGTTGCCACCTTGCTTCTGTCTCTTCACCATCTTTTGCTCCATCAATTCTCTCCTGGTTTTGATTAAATGAAGTTTGACCATAAAGTAGTTGTTTTAGTAATGTCTGTGTGTTTTCTAATGAAAAAGTAAATCCTTCGAGGTCTGAGTCATGAATATCCTATTGATCTTCCTGCTCTTCATTACCCAATAAAAAAATTAAAAACCTTTTGTCATTTATTGTCAGCTTAAGCTTCATTTTTTTTAAATCCAAAATTACTTTACCTTGCTTTAGCCATGGTTGTCCCAAAATCAATTTCTCAGTCATCAAGTGATCTGGCCATTCTTCACAATCTATTTCCATATATTCTTTATTGAACTTAACTTCAATAGAAGGTGAAGACATGCTTTGTATGATTTGTCCTTCCAAAGTTTTGATAAAGGTTTTGCTTTTAGTCCTTTTTAGGTTAAACTTTTTCAACAAAGCTGAACTGATCAAATTTACTTGTGCACCTGAGTCTATCATGACCTTGATTTTCTCATCCTAAAAATTCATTGTTATAACAAGCAAATGTTCTCTTTCTTTTAGAGGTGTTTCACACAAAAGGAATTCTCTAAGATTTTTTATTTTTCTTATCCTTTCTTTTGCCTCCTGTTGAGCCTCCTTTCTACTGTTTTCCTCTTCTTTTTTCCTGTTTTGAGCTTGATGTAATCTTCTCCATTCAGAAACAGTTAATGGAAAATCATACCTTTTTACTCTACATCCACTTATGAAATTTGGCATGATTTCTCCATCTATATTAGCTAATTGAATAGCTCCACTATTACTGATCTGATTGATAATATATGGTCCATGCCCTTTCTTCTGAAATTTCTTTTGATGTTCCTTTACTGTGTATGCCAAAACTAAATCTCCTTCTTATAGATCTTTTTCTTTAATGTGAACATCATAATAAGCTTTTTGTCTTTTCTTGTCTGCATATATACTCATAATTGCCTGGAGTCTAGAAGCTCCCAGTTTTCCCAATTCCATCACTCTCTCATATAATTCATGTCCAGTCCATTTGTATTGACTTCCCACCTTTAGTGTTGGAATAAGGAATTCTATGGGCAGAACTACATTTTGTCCATATACCAGATTGAATGGTGTGGTTCCTAATGCACTTTTGTATGCCACTCTATAGGCCCATAGGACATGATTAAGTTGTAAATCCCAATCATTTCTTTTTGTGTTTACCAATTTTGACAATACAGTGCAAAGTACCTTATTAGTACTTTCTGCTAACCCATTGGCTTGTGGGTGATATGGGGCTGACTTTCTATGACTAATCATGAAATATTCAGTTATGTTTTCTATGATTTGGTTCAAAAAATGAGTCCCCCTATCACTTACCAATTCAATTGGTAGTCCAAATCTGGTAATGATATTTTCATAGAGAAATCTTGCAGTAGTCTGAGCATCATTTCTTTTTGTAGCCTTGGCCTCTGCCCATTTGGTCAGGTAATTTGTGGCTACTAGTATGTATTCAGCATGGGATTGTCTTGCTGGAGGATGTATGGGTCCAATGAAATCCAACCCCCATTTACTAAATGCTCTTGCTCAAATCAATGGAACTAATGGCATATTGTCTCTTTTATTTGGTTGACTCACCCTTTGACAAATGTCACATCTTTTCACATATGTTCTTGCATCAGGGAATAGGGTTGGCCACCAAAAGCCAGAATATAATATGAGTTTAGCAGTTCTGTCACTTGAAAAATGTCCTCCTGCCATTCCAGAATGTGCCATCTCCAACATTTCTAGATACCTATCTTCAGGAACACAAATTCTTAAATATCCATCCATCCCTCTCTTATATAATTGATCTCCTATTAGTTGATACTCTTCAGAAATCATTTGTAGATTCTTTGAGTCTGCACTAGCTCTTACTTGTTTTCCTTTCTTGTTCCTTTGCAACTCCTCAATTATGTTCACACTCCATTCTGGGTTTGTCTGAAACCAATATAGAGTTATAAGTTCTGAATTTTGCAAGGATTGGCATTCCCAGCAGTTAGCAATATATTTTGTTACATCTTGAATCTTATTAGGCCAATGTACTCCCATCCTATTGAGATTACTTAGGGTGACTATTATGGAAGCATGAGTACAAGGGTTCCAACAATGGGCTCTTCTCAGATATTCCTGTTGCTCCTCCTCTAGAGTACAATATTCCAATATGCCTGTATGGTTGAGGTGATACAAGTGCCTAGCTAGCAGCATAAAATTCCTGCTTTGTAATACTAAATGTGTGTTGTTTGCAAATGTTTCTGCAAGGTCCCATGGTTAGCAAAGGTACTAAAGTCATGGACCATTCAGGAATACTTTCTACTTTGAACAGATATGTGTCTGGTAGGTCATCATCTAAAGGTGAACTTGGTTCTTTAGCCTGGATTCTAGACAAATGATCTACTCTCAAATGTGTTTTTCCTTGTTTGACCACCACCTCAAACTCAAACTCCATCAGTAGAAGAAACCATCTGACTATCCTACCAGTATGACACGGTTTGTTTACTAGATAGAGTAAAGCTTGGTGATCAACAAAGAATTTAAATTTGTTGGCTAGGAGGTAATGTCTATATTTTTTTACAGCAAATATCATTCCCAATCCTTCCCTCTCAGTGGTTGTGTAGTTTTTCTCTACTGAATTCAGTTGCCTACTAGCATAAGCAACAGGGAAGTCTAATTTGCTTCCTTCTATTGGTTGTGCTAACACACATCCCAAAGCATAATTTGAAGCATCCACATGGACATGGAAAATTTTATCCCATTGGGGTGTTTTTAGAATTGGTGCTGTTACCAAACAAGTTTTTAGAGTCTCAAAAGCTAGGTCACACTCCTTGGTCCACTCAAACTTTCTAATCAAAGCATACAAAGGTTTTGCTATGTCAGCAAACTTGTGTACAAATTTTCTATAATACCCGCAATGTCCCATGAAAGTTTGAAGTTCCTTTACATTTGTTGGTCTTGGAAGTTCCATTATGGCCTTAATTTTTCTTTCATCAATTGAAATTCCATTTTTGGAAACTATGTGGCCTAACATTCTCCCTTGTCTTACAAAGAATACACACTTCTCTGGATTTAAACATACTCTGTATGTTCTTCGTTTCCTGAATATGTTTTCTAAATCTTCCAAATGATCCTGTCTTTTTAATGAAAAAGTACAAAGATCATCCACATAAATTTCCATTACATTTCTCAAGAATTCTTTGAAGATATGACACATCAATCTTTGAAAAGTTGTTGGGGCATTAGTTAACCCAAAGGGCATAACCCTAAAAGCATAAATTCCCCATTCTGTGGAAAAGGCAGTTTTATGTTGGTCTTCCAATGCTATGGGTACCTGATTGTATCCTGAAAAGCCATCCAAAAAACTATAAACCTCCTTCCCTGCAACTCTTTCTAGAAGATGGTATGTTATAGGCAATGGGTAGCTATCCCTTATAGTTGCAGCATTCACTTTCTTCAAATTAATGCATACCCTAAGTTTCCCATTCTTTTTTGGTACTACAACTATAGGAGATATCCACTCTGTGTATTCAATCTCATAGATGAAATTGGCAGCCAGCATCTTATCAATTTCTTCCTTTATTTTAGCAGAGTATTTATCATTGAATGTGTAATGTCTTTGTTTGTGAGGCTTTGCATCAGGTGTAATAGGAATCTTATGCTCACAGATTTTAGGATCAGCTAAAATCTTGATTTGTCATGTCATCAACTATTACAATATGTCTTTCTTCCCCCTCTTCCTGGGTGATCATTAACTTCTTAGTTTGTTCTTCATTATCATATGCCTCCCCTTTTTTCTTTTCTCTCTTTGGTTTCATTTTTAGAAGTAGTCTGTCTTCTACTTCATAAGTCTTGAAATTTGCAGGTACATCAAATTGTTGATCCTTGTTTGTCATTTTCTTATTTTTTTCATCCTCTTGATCTTTTTTTGTTTCCTTATGTTTGTTTTTTCTATATTTGCCTGAGATTTTATCTTTTATTGCATCTGCAGCTTTTACCTCTTCCAAATATTGTGTTTTTCCATTTTTCAATATCATTTCTTTTTCTTGGTCCTCTTCTGTTTTTGATACCTTTATCATTTGTATTCCTATGTGAAAAACATCATATCCTTCTTCATTTTGGAATTTCACTCCCACATACTCGTCATTGGTTGGATCCATGGTAGCCAAAATCTGGTTCCAACCATAAGGCTCAAATTCTTCATCTTTGAATTTTTTACATAGCTCTCATCTTGTAATTTTCTCCCTTCTACACAATCTTCTTTTCTTAATCTTCTTTTTCTATTTGTAAGGTTTCTTAACACATTGCACTTCCATATTGATGATTCTGTTCCATTTTGATCTTCAATCTCTGATTCTTCACTCAAATCCTGATTCTGATGTACTTTGAACCATTCTTGAGGGGATATGTCACAATAATGACCATTTCTTAGATTCACTCTGGTTATCCTTCCTTTTCTCTGAAGATATAGGCAATCATTACCCCAATCTTGCACAATTTTTCATTTGTCTCATAAATGCTCTTCCTAGAATAATTTCATATGAAGTGGATTGTGGAAATTCAACTATGGCAAAAGTATGCTCTATTTCTATTCCACATATATCCACAATCACTTTTTGCCATATTCCTAGGGGTTTTTCTATGTGTCCATCTGCAAGTTGCAATCTCATTTTAGTGGGTATTAATTCATTTTTTCCCCATCTTTCCCAAGTTTGTTTAGTCATGATAGCCACACCTGATCCACTATCCAATATAGCTTGGGCATGATTTGTGCCAAACTGTATTCTCAGAGTTGAGTTCCCTTCTTCTCCTTCACAATATCCTCCTATTTTATCAATAGGAATGTACAGCAACTCTTCCAATTCTTGTGGTTGTGGATCAAAATTCTCTGGTATTGCTTCCCATTTTTCCATTTTGTATTGTAAGTGAGGATTCTGTTTTACCAATTCCTCCATTGTGGTGTGGTATAAGATTGTACATTGTTTTCCTATATTTACCTGGAATGTTATTTGTGAGTTATCTTCTTGATCAATAATTTCCTTTGTTCTTGTTACCTTTGTTTGTCCAGATGTTGTTTGAGAATTATCTAGTTCCCCCAATTTAAGTTGTGCTTCTTGCATGATTTGTTTGCATTTTTGCATTCTTCCATGCTCTATATCTGGCATAGGATAAGCCATTACATGGTCTATGGGATTTGGTCCCTCTTGAATTCTTCCCTTGTATGCTTTTATCATAGTTTCCAAACTTTTTGAATTTCTTATCTCTTGCTGGGTTTGTGTCTTTTGGGGTGGGCTATGTTTTGGCAGTTCCATATTTTCTTCTTCTTGACTTTTAACCATTCTCATTTTTTTCTCCCATCTCCCTTTTTGTCTGTTTTTCTTCTCCTTTGGAGATGAATTCTTCTTTTGTTCCTTGGTTGTTTCCTGTTGTTTGGCTTGTGCCCTTGTAATAGCATTTACATTTACTTGCTCAGGGTCACTCAATTCTTCTTGCTCCATGATATTGACTGCTTGTAATGGTATGTTATTAGATGTGTTTTGTTGTTTTTGAGGATTTCTTGGACAATCCTTTATTAAATGTTCCCTGCCACAATCCTTGCAATAGGCTCCTTCTACTCTTAGTGTAGGAGGTTGTGGACAGTCTCTAATGAAATGTTCCCCTCCACATCTATAACAAGTTATTTTTTGACTCCCTTTGAACTGAGGTCTCTGATTAGACATGTAAGTATTGGTTATGTACATGAATGTAGCTGTATCCATTTCAATTCTCCCATTTCCCAAGTCTAGGGCTTGCAGTTCTAGTTCTCTCAGCTCATATCTTTCCCACTCTTCCTGATATCCTTCATTCCAATGATAATCTTCTTTGTATGGTGATCTTATTCTTGAGTTTCCCTCTTCTATTGGTGTGTATTTGACTGGTACCGCATTTGTTGGTAATGGAGGTTGTTGCCCAAGTACAGGTCTTGGTTGCTCAATAAATCCAAATTCTCTTTGGTTCACATATTCTCTCTCCTTAATGGGTTGTTTATTGTAAAAGCATTCTTCTCTGGTATGATTTGTCCATTTCCTTTCTAGTGTACAATATTTCAGTGTTTTCCTATCTTGCAAATGTTGTGGTTTTTGATATGGACATTGTTGTACCAAATGATTTTCTCCACAATTATAGCATTTTTTATTTGTTGTTATCTTGGTGTTTATCAAATTTGTTTTGGTGCTAACTTCTAGGGCTTTAGCAATGGCTTGTGCTAATTCTTCTACTGGTGGGATTTTATCTTCATTTGTTCTAGGTTGATCAAATGCTAACAGGTCTTGTCCTCTGTTATCCTCCAAATCTATTGCCTCTTTCACACATGCTCCTAGATCAGGGCATCTCCTATAATACACCAAGGTTCTTAATTGAGCACTTCTCAATCCTTCTATGAATAGAGATACTTGTCTTGCCATGGAAGGTACTTCTTCTCTGGGACATTATTCAATGTATTGCTTGAATCTCCTAGCTGCCTCTCTGACATTTTCATCTTTTTGTTGTTTAAAGCTATGTATCAAGGTAGCTGTGCTATGTTTTATTCCAGCTTTTGAGAATTCCCCTATGAAGGCTTCTAGGAAAGATTCAATATCCAGATACATTTCCTTTCTCAAGGGAATGAACCAAGATAGTTCAGGTCCTATTAGGGTTAGACCAAATGCTTCAAATTGGACTTTGTAATCCTCAACTTCTTCTACTCTAATTAATTGTCTAAATTCTACAGCATGAGCATGAGGATCAGAATATCTTTCATATTGATTCTTCATGCATTTGGCTACTTGATAGGGCCTAAGCATTCTTCCCTGATTTTTCCACTGATGTCTTCTTCTCAATGGAAAATCATTAAGTCCTTCTGCTTCTCTCTCAAAAGGGTTTGGGGAAGTATGTAGTCTCCTACCTTGTTGTTGTTCACTATTATTGTGAGTTTCATGTTGTCTTGGCAAGTCTGATTACCCTAGGTTTTGTTCCCAAGGTCTCTTGTCTACACATTGCCCTAGGTCATTAGAATTTTCTAGGTCTTGTGAGAAGATGTATACACATCCCTACCTATCCTCATATCTACCATCCTTGAATTGTGCTACTGGTGTTATACTTAGGGGAACCTCTAAGTTTCTCAATCTAATGAGAAACTTATGCATTCCATCCTGATATACATAGGTTCCAAACCTATTTGTATACATGTATTTGAGAATGTTTCTCAAAGAAAAATGTGCTAAGAAGTGCAAATATCAATTTATGCAAAGATAAACTCAAACATTTTTCTTTTCAAGATGCAAATAAAATTTTTCTCAAGATTATTGCTTTGCCTTGGTGAACAAATGGATCTTATCTACTTGCATCTAGCTACTTTACTTGACTCTTCTCAATGCAATCATGTTATCTATCCCAAGATCAACAATTTTGCTTGGTACTTGGTCAAAAAGCACTCTATAAATGCAAAGATAGACACATTTTACCTTAGCTTCAGCTTTCTTGATTCAGTTTTTCACACACGTGCACTTTACTCTCAAAAAATGATATGAGCAACTATCAATTTGCAAGAATTTCATCACTTCTTATTCTCAAAAGATTATCTATTGCTTTCTTTTCCCAAAAGACAAACAAAGAAACCTACCTTTTCATGTTTCCATTTCTTGATTAAAGAGTATTACCTTTTCAATGTGTTCAATACCATCAACAATAGAAGATCCAGCAAGTTCCAACTTCAATGAAGCTTTTGCTTTACTCCCCGACAACGGCGCCAAAAAATGTTTGTTGTTAACCTTTGGAGTTGTCCTCTCCAATCATTTTAGCATAAAGAATCAACAATACATCTTATATTTGTCAATCCTGGAAGTATACAAGAGACCACAACCCCTTATAGATGATAGAATCCAAGAAATAAGAGAAAACTAGCTGGATTTCTGAGAAATAGTGAAGATGAAGAGGAATTTCCAGGGTTTTGATTATCTTGAGCAATACTACACCATTTCCAATGATCTTGGTGTCTAAAGTGTGTTATTCTCTCAGCAAAACACAATTATGAAGTCAAATCTCAAAAATGATACATGTAACCTTCAGACGAGACAATCGCGATTCTGTGGAAACTGATGATTTTCATCTCCAGCACTATTCTTCAGCAATTCTTCACTCCATACATCAAGAATCAACATACACATTCATCAAAAATACACAATAGAAGCTTGCAAATTCCATGGATACACATAGAATAGACTCAACAAATCAAAGAAATTCACACAAAAGGAAGAATCACAATTTTCTGCAGGAAACTCTTCTCATTACTAGGATAGCATCAATTACAAGTAACCAACCCTCTCAAAATAGAGGAAATTACCTTTTATACATTTTCAAGTGTCCCTTTTCACACTTGAATTTTGGTCCTTTTCCTTTTTAACCTAAAAATATGCTATCTAGGAGTTTCCAAAAATTCTAGAAAAATTACATATGATTCTAATTTACATAAGGAAGACTCTTCCTCATTTTTACATCATTTTCATAAATATTTCTACAACTTTTTATCACTTTACAAATATTTCTCTTCAAAAAATGCTTCTTCTAATAGGTATCCTACCACATGTGTACAAAATATTCTTCAAGGAAAAGCTAGTAATGTTATTAATACCACCACAAATGGAATTTCACCGCCACCAAGAGCATCATGTTGAATATTAGTGCAATGGACATGAAAGATTTATTTTTTTATCATAATCAAAAGGAAAGGGGTGGTAACTACTCAAAAAGCAAAGGTCTGTTGTGTTTGTTTTATATGGAATTTGTCAAACTCAAGATTATGATAGACAGAATGAGGAAGCCAAGTTGAAAGTCCCTATGAATAGCATGGTTTCTATTAGATCATGCCAATAATCACCTAACTAAGCTTTTCTCACCACTGTTTGGCAGTAAAGGAAAGCATACTCTCTTCTTCTCCTATGACTATGTCCTTCCTAACCATCACTTGAATCACATTAGCACCCATCAATGCTCTCTCATGAAACGCATTCCTATGATCCCATCTATTGAAGGTAGATATCTTTCCCCTTAGCAATCATATGGTCTAAATCCATAAGGATTATGTGTAGGGATCCAATTACTAATAAATTTGCCTTATGTTGTTCTAGACAAGAGCAAGTACCACATTACGAAGCTCCACCTCCTTAATTGTCAATCCTTGGAAGATGTAGGATAATATGAAGCTAATGAATGAGTGATGTGCGCGAAGATGAAGATGAGAAGCACACTAGTGTGCACACACATACATACACACACATGGAAGAGACAATAGGAGTGACAATGGAAGGAGAAATCTATCTTCCATTACTCAATCTCTCTTACAAGAGCTCTCTTAACATTCACTAGCTAACCCCCAAAAACAATTCTCTAGTACTTTTTATAATTTTTCACTAGCTTTGGCCATGTTTAGACCTAGTGTCCAACCTAGTTAAGAAATAGGTTTTTGGGCTTGCTTGATGGTTCAAAGAGGGTCTAAAAATTATGAAGATTGGTGTTTAGGTTCATAGAAGGCTCCTCAAGCTTGAGGAATCCTCAACTTGTACAAAATGGAGCATCAAAGGATAAAATTGTATGTCTGCTTCAAGTTTGTCATAGTGTATGGCTTGAGGCATATCTTATGGTGGGAATTTGTAGTGAGTGGAGTACACCTAGTGCTCACAAGCAAAAGGTTCGAGCACATGGGTAGGGCAAGTGATGAAGACTTTGGAGTGGTATTCCCAAAATCCCGTCATGAGCATTTCTTCAAACGTTAATGTATAACAGGCGGGTAAGAATTTAATGCGGCAGTGCCAATCATGGCAAACCTTCATGGATGGTGTGGTACTCATATCATACACCAAATCTCCATGACCATGCTTAAACCCCAAGGTAGACATATGGGGTGCAATAACACGGTGGAAGACTTTAAATGTTTTTTGCATGAGATCAAATATTTTAAGCAACATTTGGGCGGCAACCCATCATACACTTTAGTCGTGGTATCTAGTGTTGTATAGTCAAGGGACCTTGTGTAGCTCAGTGATGAGTAGCACCTCCTTTAATGTCAATCCGGGAAGACGTGAGGATGGTATGAAGACCTCGAGCAAGTGAAGGCACAAGTGCGTGAGTGAGAAGCACACAAACATGCACACACATACACACACACACGCACACACGGCAAGACAAAGAGTGAGAAGCAATGGGTTATTAGATTACTTTCAAAAATCTCATACAAGTTCAAAACTATTACAAGCTAACCTCAAAAATGAGCTCTCTAGCTCCTTTTATAGTTTTTGACTAGCTTTGGCCCTGTCCAGACCTAGTGTCCAGCCTAGTTAAAAATTAGGTTCCAGGGCTTATTTGAGGGCTCAAACGAGATCTAAAAAATATGAAAATTGGTAGGTAGATACTTCTAAAGCTCCTCAAGCTCAAGGACTCCTTGGCTTGCACAAAATGGAGCTACAAAAATACGAAATGGTATTTACAATGGTTTTTAGTGATGAAAATCACTATTTGTGTAGGGATTTTCTCTATTGATTTGTCATACACATCTTTGAGCTCCCTACTTGCTCCTTCTTCTTGTGTGCTCAAATCCTTGATGTTTGAAAAATTTAGATGGCCTACTTGCCAGATCTTCTTTGGCTACTGTGTCTGCTTGTGCTATCTCTTCGTTCCGACCCTCTTTGTCTTGTGGCTCCTTCGGTTCCCTGACTGCTGCCAACACCCCCCCCCCCCACTCTCGCGTCTGTCGCCCCTGACAGACCCTTGTCTAGATGTTCGTTGAATGTAATATTGGACAACGTCGGAAGCAAGGTGATGTTCTTCTAATCTGAGCCCCCGTGCTAGATCTGTTAATAATGCATCCCAATTCACTGGTCCTGGTACGTCCGGATGTGGCACCCGTAGTTGTTCTGAATGGATGGTTCTCTCCACAGCGAATAAGTGGAGGAGATGTGAGGGCTTGGGTACAAATATTTCTGAGTGATATTCCCAGAATCCCGTTATGAACATCTCCTCGAATGTCTGTTTAAAACAAGCTGGGAGGTACTTTATTCTGGCGTGCAAAGCATATATTACCTCTATGGATGGGGTTGTGCTCATCTCGTATACCAGATCTTCTTTGGCTACTGTGTCTGCTTGTGCTATCTCTTCGTTCCGACCCTCTTTGTCTTGTGGCTCCTTCGGTTCCCTGACTACTGCCAACACCTTGTCATAGTGTGAGATAGGGATAGTTTAATCAATCCTATCACTGCTTATTTTTCTAAACTTTGAGGAAAATGCATCCCAAGATCGGCAATGAGGAATAGAGCCATAGCATGGAATGTACCATATATGTAAAGGTGCCTTTGACGAGGTGTACATCATCCTAGGGTATTATTGTAGTGATTCCTTCCTCCAATTTGGCTGAAATATAATTCCTTTGGTTGCATGCGGAGGAAGGTCCTCTAGATAAAATTGAGTTGCATGTGTGGGTTTCTTGTTGGAGTTTATTGACCTCCAAAATATAGCTAGAAGTATATGGAACCCCTTAGGAACAAGTTGACCTTCTCATAAACTTCATCATAGAAAACCAGTCATGCTTGCAGAGCTTACTGTTCTCTATTCACTCTAAAGTTTTTAAAACTGTTTTAACCACAAATAATACTGTTGGCAGTAGCCTTGGTACATCAGGAACTACAAGACGTGAAAGTCAAAGAAGGGAGTCAGAGCGAAGGGACAGCACGAGCAAACAGGGCAGTCAAAGAAGATCTGGCAAGTGGCAGTAGCCTTGGTACATCAGGAACTACAAGACGTGAAAGTCAAAGAAGGGAGTCAGAGCGAAGGGACAGCACGAGCAAACAGGGCAGTCAAAGAAGATCTGGCAAGTAGGCCAATATTTTTTCAAGACATTAATGCAAATCAGAGAGATGGACATGCAGGGAAGAAGAGCAAGTAGGGAGCTTGAAGATATGTATGGCAGATCACTAGAAGAAATCCCTACAACAACAGTGATTTTTATCACTAATAATCATTGTAAATCTCATTTCACATTTTTGTAGCTCCATTTTGTGCAAGCCAAGGAGTCCTTGAGCTTGAGAAGCCTTAGAAGTAGTTGCGTACCAATTTTCATAATTTTTAGATCTCGTTTGAGCCCCCAAATAAGCCCTGGAACCTAATTTTTAACTAGGCCGGACACTAGGTCTGGACAGGGCCAAAAGCTAGTCAAAAACTATAAAAGGAGCTAGAGAGCTCATTTTTGAGGTTAGATTGTAATTGAAACGAACTTGTAAGAGCTTGTGAAAGTAATCTAAAGCACTCCATTGATTCTCTCTCTTTGTCTTGCCGTGTGTGCGCGTGTGTGTGTATGTGTGTGTATGCTTGTGTGCTTCTCACTCACGCACTTGTGCCGCCACTTGCTCGAGGTCTTCATACCTTCCTCACGTCTTCCCGGATTGACATTAAAGGAGGTGCTACTCATCATTGAGCTACACCAAATTTTGGCGCCGTTGCCGGGGATCGAGCTTTGAGGACGAGCGTGTGATGGTAAGACGTAGAGTTGACGCGTTGGAGTTGTAGGTATTTTCTTCACTCTCATCGATTTTCTTTTACTTTCTTCACCATCATCATCATCACCATCTCCCACGTCCATCTCCATCATCACGAAAATTTCAGTTTTTTGACTATATCCCCATCTCCACCTCATTTCCCTCATTTCACTTGTGAGAGAGAGCGAGAGAGCGAATTTGCATGTGCTGTTTTTTGCATGTTTTGTGAGTATTCTGCAGGTACAGGCCGCATCATCATCCCCAGCACGCTGCGCAGGTACGGAAATCTGTGTAACTGTCTGTGTGTCGCCGAGCTCTGTCAATCGCGACCGACTGAAAAATTGCTCTAATTGCTAAACAAAGTGCATATCCATGACCTACAGGCCTAGAGCTTCCCAAAAATGTGTTTAGTTTTTTGAAATTCCACAGATTTCTGTCAATCGCGATCGCTCTGTCAATCGCGATCGACAAACCACGACGGACAGATCTGTCAATCGCGATCGACACGTCAATCGCGACCGACAGCCCACGACGGCTCTGTCAATCGCGACCGACAGAGTCAACGACCGATTGACCACGACCGACTGACCATACGCGCGACACGTGTCAATCGCGATCGAGCCATCAATCGCGATCGACTCATCAATCGCGACCGACACAGTCAACGACCGATTGACCACGACCGACTGACCATACGCGCGACACGTGTCAATCGCGATCGAGCCATCAATCGCGATCGACTCATCAATCGCGACCGACACAGTCAACGACTGTCTGACCACGATCGACAGACCTTCGCGACCGACCTGTCAATCGCGATCGACTCATCAATCGCGACCGACAGAGTCAACGACGCTTTGACCACGATTGATTGACTTTTCGGCCACGTGTCAATCGCGACTGACCAGTCAATCGCGACTGACAGCCAGGACGGACCTGTCAATCGCGATCGACACGTCGATCGCGACTGACATGTCAATCGCGACCGACAGACCTTGCGAACGCGTTAGAGGGGCAAATTAGGTCAAATTTTCAAGACAAAATTATTGGTCTAAATTGTGATTAAGTGTGGGACAAACACTAGGGTGTGGTATTGCATCGCGAGGCCGTGCCACAAGTTACTTGAGTAATCCTGTTTGACTGTTAGCTCGTTTTGAATCCGGATTTAACCCCTAAACCCTGAACAGTCATAACTTTTTCATATGAAATCCAATTTTTGAGCTCTTGGGCTTGTTGGAAAGCTCGTGGCATATACTACACGCCCTCAACTGTTTTTTATAAAGATAATGCGTTGATTTTCAGAGAAGGTATTTTGAAGTTGACCATACCCAGGGGGCTCAAAGTCAGGGGTCTTTAGAATTATTTTCCTAAAAAGTCACAATGCAAATATGTGTATATGTTACATGAATGAAAGTTGTGGGTTGTGTCCTTGAATCTAAGCATTGAGCTAACCGTGGGACTTTTATAGGTCCATTGAGAGCAACTGAGAGCGTACAAAGCAAGGTTTCTTTGCAAGCTTGAGAACCGGGTTCTTGAGCACCATAAAGCAAGGGATCAACAAGTAAGGTTGGATTATTCTCAACTCCCTCCGTCATTTCCTAGCTCAAGCTAAGAACGAGTAGAGATAGGAGTAAGTCAGGGCGACGATAGGCAGTTATCAAGTTGAAGACTACCTAAAAACTCAAGTTCAAGTTAAAAACATAATCTCTGTACTGTCGATAACCTAAAGGAAAAGAATCTAACGTGGAACGATCAACCTAAAATACGAAGAACATTCAAGTGTTCCTGACGACGTGATATCAGACAAGACCATAAATACAATAATTAACTAAAAAGGACCAAGTGACTGGTACCAATTGATCGGCAACGAGGTTGTACTCAGGGAAAAAATTTGGGCTAATCAGTTAGGCATATGAACCTTAGATCAGGACGACATTTAGCAAGGGAAAGACAAAGCCTTAGGTCTTCAGAGGCTAGTGTCAATCATACTGCAAGGTCTTGGGCCCAGCAGTTGAGTCACCACTCTCATTACCCTAGCTCGGATACCAGTGAGTCAGAAATGTCTCAAGGCATGGACAGACCTACGGGAAGTTCAGGAGTGCCTTATTTGTACAGGGTAGAAGGCCCTTACAAAACACAGCTGGAATATCTTAGGACCAACCGACTAGGTGCTAGCATCTATGAGGACGGCCTAGGAAGATCCGTGGTCCAGATTAAAAACCCTGACCAATCCATAGGACTAGAACACCCAGCTGTCAAGTTTGAAAATGGTGCATACCTGGACAAAGAAGGAACTATATATGTTGTCACTAGTCACCCTGATAGGACAGATGACTTCGGGAATGTAATCTCAGAAGCGGACTTAGGTGACCTAGAACAAGGGAACATGGGTGCGGAACCTAGAACCCCTCGAGGTAAATCAGTTCTCACTAGGATTATCACGCCTGAATGGGTCCCCCAAGACAACAAGAGCATAGAGTTGCTCCTCAATCGAGAAACTGATGAAGCCTTTTGGAGGTATAAGTCTAATCAGCCAACAGACATAGGAAATATCATGATCTATGAGCTTAAGGATCCGGATAGCCCAGGCAGAGTGACCTATTTAGATCATGCTTCAGAACGGATCTTCGTGGTGACAGAAAATGATAGGCATGCCTACACTTGGAAGGGTGAATTTATTTTCTCCCAACCAAGATCAAATGCATCCTATGGTCACCCTGGGGCGGGAACTTCCCAAGCTCATGGTACGCAAAGAGACAGAAGTAGAGATAGACCGGAAGTAAGCTTTGCCAACCCTGTAGGCAGAGAAAGAACGAGAACAGAGACGAATAGGGTAGAACCTCCTGAGATACATAGAGCCCACAGGAACCAAAGAAATGTAGATGGATTCCCTCTGCCGAGACCTAGAGAGCACGCAAGAACTTTGAGGCCCACCCAGCTAGTTAAGTCCATGAAGAATTACTTTGACGGCACAGGAGATCCCTATGATCATGTGGCAGAGTTCAAGCAAGTCTTGAGAGCTGAACAAGTGGAAGATCTGTTCACGCAGTACAATGCCTTCGGTCTAACCCTTAGGAACACGGCACTTACATGGTTTCAGCCATTAGATGAGCGTCAGTTCAGGAGCATAGACCAACTCCTAGAGGCATTCATGGTAGAGTTCTCTAAGAGCGGCATAAGACACAATACCTCCTCATTGATCCACAGCTTCAAACAGACCTCCCAAGAGACTGTGAGACTTGCAGGAAGAAGATTTAGACAATATCTTGAGAGGTGCCCTATTTTGGAGCTACCCACATCTGCTAAACAAGTAGCCTTATTCCTTGATGGATTGCTGAGTACGAAATTGAGATCCTATGTGTATCTGAAGGACCCTAGGACTATAGAAGAATGTGTACGCATGTGCATTGACATTGAAGATAACCTAGGGGAAGAGCTAGAGCTTTCCAAAATCTACAAAGATTCAGATAGTGCATCTAGCCACTCTTCCACGCAATCTACATCAATTGAGGAACTCGCGGAAAAAGTAGCTCAGAAATTAGGTGTAACTAGCAAACAAATCCCAAGGTTTGCCCCTGTGAAAAGATGCTATACTTGCGGTGGCGACCACATGGCAAATGTGTGTCCCATTATGGCCCAACCCCAAGTTAACCCTAGTAGCCAGTACTGCACCATAGAACGGAAGTACACAAACCACACTGCGCAAGATTGCCCATACAACAAGCAGGCAGTTAGGCAACCCTACCCTCAACCCTACCAACAAGGCAGATACCAGAACCAGTATCCTCCACCACCACAATATGCTAGACCCCAACAAACCTACCAACCACAATATCAGGCCCAACAGAGACCCCAACCGGTACTAGCTCAACAGCCCCCAAACCCTGCTAACGTGATTCCAGTAAAGTATGCTGTTGCAGAAGAAAACCTGAACAGGGCCATAGTACCAGTAACCCCATTGATCTCGGAAAATGACCCAAGTGACCATAGCTTTGATTCTACACATGTCGATAGTCCCCAGGCTTACTACATGCAGTCTCCAGAACATGGTGAGTCTTACTATAGTGAGGAACCAAGTGAACCTAGTTGGGAGTCAGATTACACGAACGTCATGTATGCAAACCCCAACCCCAGGCCTCAACCTAGGCAAGTAAGACCTCCATTCCCAAGAGGACCGTGCTACAGATGCCAAGGAGATCATCTCATCCGTGATTGTCCCTTACCCCCACCTACACAACCCCAGTCAGTGACTATCCAAGGTTTTTGCCAAGAGTGTGGAAAAGAGCATCTTTTACGAGATTGCCCAAAGAACCCCAATAACATGCCAAAAATCACTCCGATCAATGTGATTGGTTTGGTTGTAGATTCCTCTGGAAGCGTCACTTCCACTGCACCAGTGCAGGTAGTCACTAGAGCTCAGGCATTGCAGCAAAACCAAGAGACAAACCAAGATAAGAACTCAGTGGCTAGTGAAACCGAGAGCATAACAAAGAAGAGGACTAGAGCATGGAAAGATAGTCGGGAAAGAATGAAAAGACAATGGGCTAAAAAGATGAGTGAACTTGAGGAAAGCATAAGAGAAACCAAAGCTAGGATAACTGAAATCACCTCTCAAATCCCCTCTCACAATACCCCGCCGCCACCCCTACCATCTCCATCTGACCCACCACCTTCCCCACCACGTCATACGATTCCACCACCCCCTAGAGTAGGATCAGTTCTAGCAGATCCCACTCCTGAAGACCTAAACATGATGCTTAAAGCATACCAGGCCAGAATCCAAGAAGGGCCAAACGTCACGGATCATGACAAGTGCTATCCTAGAGCTGACCTAGAGATAGAAAGAACCAAACTGTGCGCGAAAATGGTCGCATTGGCTCAGACTATGTTTGAAGCCAGTCGCCTTTTCAATTACTCCGGCTCAGCCAAGACGCAATTACACTTGGATGGATTCCTAGAAAAGTTAGAAAGGATAATTGCCAGATCTGACAAGGAAGAAAAAAATCAGGAGAAAGAAAAAGCAAGCAAAAACCTGAGCCATTCCCCATCGGAAGTTTATGCAGCCAATTCCACTGAACCAGACAACTTCCCCTCCTTAGAAAGATTAGAGAGGCTAACTGCACAGCCAGAAAAGGAGCCTATCCCTCAAAAAAAGGAAAGGGCAAGAGAACGGATAAGCCAGCCTCTTCAGGAAGCTCATGTGCCTCCTCAAGGAGCCTATCTTCCTCCCCAAAGGTCACAGGTGCCTCCCTCGAAAGCTTATGTACCTCCACAGGTAACCCACATTCCTTCCCAGAGAGCGTATGAGCCTGTGCGGAAAAGTAATAGCATAAGTAATCCTCCCCAAGAAGCTTGTGCTTCAGCTATCTATGACAACGAGGAAAGAGCCAACGATAGGATAAGCCCTCCTTCCCAGGTAGCATATGTACCTAATTCTACGGAGCCAGACACTTCTTCTTCTATGAATCGGTTTGCACCAGACTTCCTACGAGAGATTCAAGAAGACAAATGGGATAACGAAAGTGAGGTCGGCCCTCCTTTTGAACTTGTGGACGATGCACACGACCAATTCCCACAAGACATCCCATCCATTTACGGGGAACATGAGAGTACTCAATCTCACGAGAGATTGGACTTTGAATCTAATTCCATACAAGAGTTACCCCACTTCACAGGCCCATGGGAAACAAAATCCACGTGTATGAGAGCACCCACAGTCATGGTAAGGAACGACGACTCAGTCATACCAAGGAACACGGAGGTAGTAACGAACACCAAGGTGCAGCGCAATCTCACTTTGAAAGAACTGCCTGAGGATAGACCAAACGCAGGGAAATGTGCAGCCAGTCGAGTAACTGAAGTTGCAAAACCTCATTCCCGGGTAGGATCCCATAGGACAGTGCCAGAAATTCCCTTGGATAAGATAGGAGATATGTGCGAAGGTGAAGAAGGGAACACCTATCTTCCCATTACCTACCAGGACTACACCACAAAGGCAATTTTGGACTCAGGTGCAGGAGTTGCAATTGCCACTACCTCCTTATGGAAGCGTTGGGGCAAGCCAGCACTCAGGCCAACGAGAATGAAATTGCAAATGGCAGATGGTCACATAGAGAGACCCCTAGGATTGCTAGAAGAAATAACTCTCACCACTTGTGGTGTCGAGTTTGAACATACCTTTGCCATATGTGACTTCAGCAAAAATCATGCCTATGAGATGATTTTGGGAAGACCATTCATGCGACAGTTGCAAGTGGTACAGGATTGGGGGACCAATTCTTTGTACCTGCAGCACTTAGGTGTTACAACCAAAGTCAATCTCAAGGATTATTCTCATAGAGATGTCCCTCCTATCCAATGGAATCCCATCCATAGAGCCAAAGATGATACAGAATCGGTGCATTCCATGGGGTCTGGATCCTCATGGATGCATGAAGATACTCACTTATGGATGTGCAAGGTAGCAATAGAAGAAGAGAAGAGAGAAAAGGCCAGAGAAATAGGTGCAAACGAAACCCATAGACCCATTCAAGACCCAGCCTATGCACCTGTAGTTTTTCCAGACGAGGAATTTGAACCCCATGGCTGGGCAGAAATTTTAGCAACAATGGACGTAGCCATCAACGAAGAACAATGGACACCTCACTGTGATGAGGATGGCTATGATATTTCAGTCTTCTCCATAGAGCCAATCATGGGAGAGGCAGTTTTAGAAGAATGCGAACCTAGCCTTGATGCATTTGAGGATGCAAGTGACTCCGATCTAGAGTCAATCATTATGGACCCACCATTTGCATCAGATGAAGAATACTTCCATGAAATAGAATTTCAACCCCAGAGGCATGGAGAGGTTACAAATGATGTAAGATTAGCAACGCATATGACCCCTAAGGAAGAAGGAAAGAAACGAAAGAAGAGAGAAGTCTTACCAAAAGAGGAAGAATCTTTGTTTGAGGTCCCAGAAAATTTTAAGAAGTATGAGATAGATGACAGGAGAGTCATGATAAGAATGCCTAAACGAGAGGCACAATCAGGAGAGGCCTATGATAACAAAGAAACCACCAAGAAAATAGTAGTGGCCATAGAAGAAGGAGAGGAGCGATGCACGTATATAGGCCATGACCTGACAGAAGAAGAAGAGCATGAATTGATTGCCTTGCTAAGAGAATACAGAGATGTATTCGCTTGGAGTTACAAGGATTTGAAAGGTGTTGACCCTGACATATGCTCACACACTATCCCCATGACCTCAGATGCCAAACCCTCTAAGCAAAAGCCTTATACATATAACGATAATTACGCTGCTAAGATCAAAGAAGAGATAGATAGGCTGGTTGAAGCTGGATTTATCTATGAAATTGAGCACACTGAATGGGTATCCCCCATCGTAGTGGTGCCCAAGAAGAATGGCAAACTGCGTGTGTGCATTAACTTGAAAAAGGTTAATGCCGCCACGATTCGAGATAACTATCCGCTTCCCATCACAGAACATCTCTTAGAAAGAGTGGCAGGCAAGGAAGTGTACAGCTTCCTCGATGGATTTTCGGGCTACAATCAAGTAGCCATAGCTCCAGAGGATCAGCATAAGACAGCCTTTGCCACAGAATGGGGCATTTTTGCTTTTAGAGTAATGCCATTTGGGCTTACCAACGCACCAGCTACCTTCCAGAGACTGATGTGCCATGTGTTTAAGGAGTTCCTAAGGAAGAGTTTAGAAGTCTATGTTGATGATCTTTGTGCTCATTCCAACGTTAGGCAAACCCATATTCCTGAACTCAGACAAATCTTTGACAAATGTAGAGAGTACCAAGTCTGCCTGAACCCAGAAAAGTGCGTTTTTATGGTAAGGCAAGGTAAGATTCTAGGACACATAGTGTCAAAGAATGGCATATCTACTGACGAGGAGAAAGTGAGAGCCATAGCAGAGCTACCTAGGCCAAAGAATGTCAAGGAAGTACAAGCTTTCATGGGGCATTGTGGCTATTATCGACGATTTATACACATGTATGCTGTCATTGCAAAGCCCATGTACGGACTTCTGACAAACTTTGAGTGGACGGATGAATGTGAGGATTCCTTCCAGGAGCTTAAACGAAGATTATGTTCAGCACCAATCTTGACCACACCAGATTGGAATAAGCCATTCCATGTTCACGTGGATGCATCCAATTATGCTATTGGATGTGTGCTTGCACAACCTACTGGTGAAGGTAATATGGATCTTCCAATTTCCTATGCCAGCAGACAATTGAATGCGGCTGAACGGAATTACACCACTACAGAGCGCGAAGGATTAGGCATGGTATATGCAGTCAAGAAATTTAGACACTATTTGCTTGCAAATAAGTTTAAATTTTTTACTGATCATCAGGCATTGTTATATCTTGTAAACAAGCCATGCAATACAAGAAGATTAGTGAGATGGTTTCTCTTGCTAATGGAATACGATTTTGAGGTTGTGGTAAGGAAAGGTAGGACTCATTTGAGAGCCGATCATCTCTCTAGGCTCACATCGGGAGAAGCCCCACAAGGAGTGTCAGATGACCTTCCTGATGCTTACTTGTTTAATTTGGAAGTGGTACCGCAGTGGGCTAAGCCATTGGTACCAGTATTGACATACGGACCCAACCATCCAGTGGTAAACACACGGAATAGAGAGGTTGTAAAAGCCCAAAAGTATCACATCATGGCCGGAAGCATGTACAAGCACACAGATCAAGGGATCTTGGCTTGTTGCGTAGAAGAGGATGAGTACGCTAAATGGTTGCAATTAGCACATGTAGGTGCGTTAGAGCAACACCATTCAAAGCAACGAACATTGCAGACTCTAAAAAGATTCGGAGTGCATTGGCCAACTATGGACGCGGATGTCCAAAAGTTGTGCAAGGAATGCCCAATCTGTTGCACTAAACCACCTGTGGAACATGCCACTCTCTATCAAATATCCATTGTGCCAGATTGGAGTGAACCTCTAGTATCATTCTTGCAGACAAACACATTCCCCCCAGACATGACTCTAGCTAGGAAAAGGAGTTTAGAACAAGAAGCCCTGGATTATTCACTCATAGGTGATAATCTATATAAGCGCGGTAAAGACGGTTACCTGAGATTATGTGTCCATGAGAGTGAATATCTTAAGATCTTAGAAACTGCTCACCAAGGTGTAGCAGGAGGACACTTTGGACCAGATCGGGTGATCAAGGCAATATTGTTTGCGGGCTTCTGGTGGCCCACCCTTCACATGGATGCACATACCTATGTGAAACGGTGTGATATCTGTCAAAGGACTCAGTATCCTATACGCAAAGATGAGATGCCACTGAAACCTATGATGGGTGGACGTGCATTCTCTAAGTGGGGAATAGACTTCGTAGGTCCTATTAATCCCCCAGCTAAGGGTTCTCATGCGGAATACATCATTGTGGCAACAGATTATCTCACCAAGTGGGTAGAGGTAAAAGCTACAACCAAGAACGATGCTCAAACAACTGCCAAATTCTTGTTTGAGAATGTATTCACGAGATATGGACTACCTATAGAGCTTGTAAGTGATAGAGGCACTCATTTCTTGAATGAAGTTATTGAAAATCTACTCCAAGAATTCTTGGTAATACACAAGAAGTCTGCCCCTTATCACCCTCAAGCTAATGGTCAAGCTGAGAGCACTAATAAGATTTTGTGCAATGTGCTGACTAAATTAGTGAACACTAAACGCTCTGACTGGGACAAACAGCTACACCATGCTGTTTGGGCATACCGAGTTGCCTACAAAACGGTACTCCAAGCCACCCCCTTTCAGATGGTATTTGGCCAAAACGCTGTGTTACCCTTGGACTTCCTGATCCCTACATTGAGAGTAGCACAAGAGCACGAATGGACAGGTCATGAGCTCTCCTCTAGGATCTTTGACCTTGAACGATTAGGGGAAACGAGACTGAGAGCCGCTGCAGGGATATATGCAGCCAAGAAGAGACAGAAGGCATACTTTGATGCCCACGTGAAGGATAAAGGCCTGAAAGCAAGAGATCTAGTCTTAGTCTATACACTAAAACAACACGCGAGGAAGCTAGAAAAGAGAGGCTACGGACCTATGATCATCAATAGGATCTCCACGAGCGGAGCAGTACGATTGGCCACATTAGAGGGTGATGTTCTCCCAAATTATATTAGCGGTTGCAGAGTCAAGTTGTATCAGGAACCCCTCACGGAGGAAATGCTCAGTCGACTCAACACTGCTAAGAAACGCAAAGAGGAAGAAAGGCGAGTTCGAGAAGAAGCTCAAGCTGAAGCTTTAGAACGCATCAGAAGGATGAAATTACGAAGGCAAGGTAGAGATCAGCCTGGAGCGAATGACTATGTAGACCAAGGATTTCCTATGGCCATGTGTGAAGTCGCAGGAACAAGCTCGCATAGGATAATTGATAGACGTCCTTTCGTAACCTTAGATATAGGACAAGGAAAGAGTGCAAGGACCGTAAGAGCCTTGATTGACTCAGGTGCAGCCACTAGTGCTGTTAAATTGTCTTACTGCCAAGAATTACAATTGACTGTCAATCCTGTGGAAGCATATCTTATAGGATTGGGAGGAGTGGAAACCCCTTGCATGGGCGAGGCGGAACTTCCCCTTTACATTCATGATGAGGCAATGACAGTTAAAGTACTGGTGTGTCAAGATGAGGATCTCACTGAACCTCTAGTCTTGGGTCAAGATTGGATCTATGACCAAGCAATTAACTTAAACCTAAGAAGTGGACTTCTCCAGGTTTGGGTCAATCATAGTCGAGTTACAGTGGAATTAGACAATGGAGCACTCAAGGAACTAGGAAAGGCACAGACTCCTGGTCCTTCCAGGGGTACACATGAAGATGACCATGCTGTTCTTGTTCAAAACCCTGTGTTGCAGAGGGATGATATTTGCAAAAAAGGAGTCAGGGATGCAACGGAACTCCCTTCTTTTCCAAAGGCCAGAAGGAGGCAGCAATCAAAGGCGGATCACAAGCAGAAGAAGCCGAGTACTACCTATGTCCGAGATCAAAAGTACCTGCGCAGCAGAATGTCCCAGAAAATAAACCAGGTGTGGGTGCGGAAAGGCGAACGACCGGGTGCACCACCGTCAACTACAGGGGCAAAGCCTCTTATTAGTGACCAACAACACAACGCTAATAAGAAGTTTTCCAGAAATTCTTCTGCTAAAGTAAAATCTATTTGGGTGCCCAAGAAGTCGATGAAGGCAAGCCCACAATCAAGACAAATTTGGGTGCCTAAGGCTTGCTTGATGGCACAAGTAGCTACGCTGAAGACACAACTTAAACAGCATAACGCAGCGACGCATGCTGCCAGACTTCACTCGTTCTCGACACTCATGTACACACCAAAACCCAAGAACGTGCATGTAATCAATTGTATATGGGTCCCAAAAAGGCCTAGTTTTCAAACCACGACACCGAAAAAGCTCTGTAGAGACTCTCCGAAACCGAAAGCAAAGCCCATTCACTGCATTTGGCAGCCTAGGGCCTGTAATAAACCCCCCGACCCCAATTTGTAAATTCATAACCCACTTACTAACTGCAATTGTAAGACAATAGTTACGCAATATAACACAGGAGCAATAGCAGAGAAGATAACAGATATAGGAGAATCTCAACAATTTTCTACTAGCAGCAAGTACAAAGATGATGGCGTTGTCCACCCGTGCGCTCTCAAGGTAGAGCTTAAATGGTGATCTAGACAACTCTAGATAGGGAGATACAAGGTAGAGGTATGCTGGCTCAACTCAGTGTCTTAGGTAGTACAGAAGTCATGTATATATAGGATCATGGGTGGCCTGCCATGGACGGCAATACATGGGCGGTAGAGCGTGGGCGGCCACCGCCCGCGTAATTGCCATACACGTCTTTGACTGGTTGAACCGACCTAACAAATATAAATGATTTCTGACTCCGACAGGGAATATTCCATGGAATATTCCCTTTACCGTCGCGCCGGGGGCGCTGCCCCCGGACCCCCACCAGGGGGCCCGCTGGCCCCCTGGGACCCCCCAGCCAGGGGGCCCGCTGGCCCCCTTGGACCCCCCAGCCGGGGCTGCTCACCGCTGCCCCGGACCCCACAATTGGGGACCCTGGTAACTCCCTTTCCTTATAATATCTTACATGGTCCAATATGACCTTCATCCAACATTCAAGTTGGGATTCCCATCAATTGGGTAATGCACGCTTGGCTTCTCCTCATAAAGGGGGCCTTACAAAATGTGCATACAATCATGAGGGGTAGACATTGATCATATACTAACACCCCCCCTCAATGTTTACCGATGATAAATCAAGTAGGTCTCGGTCCTATGCCCATCTGTTGAAGATGCTTGTTGAGCTGCTCTCTTCCAAGTGCTTTAGTGAATATGTCAGCACAATTTGCCTCTGTTGGGCAATATTCTAGCTCCACAATTTCATCTTCTATTAGCTCACGAATGTAATGGTACTGTACTTCTATGTGCTTGGTGCGAGCATGAAATACTGGGTTCTTTGCAATAGCCATACAACTTTGATTATCACACTTGAGTACAGTTGGCATATTTGATGGAAAGCCTAGATCTGCAAGAATTCTCCTTAACCAGACTGCCTCACAAGAAGCAAAACAAGCTGCTTTGTACTCTGCTTCAGTGGAGGAGAGTGCGAGAGTTGGTTGCTTCCTACTTACCCAAGAAAATATTCCTGAACCAAGTGAGAAACAATATCCAGAAACTGATTTTCTAGAATCACAATCTCCAGCCCAATCTGAATCACAATATCCTTGGAGTGTATCACCTGTGGTATACAAAATACCAAAATCCAAGGTTCCTGCAATGTACCTTAGAATTCGCATTCCAGCATTCCAGTGACTCTCCTTAGGTTTGTTGGAAAACCTGCTTAACACTCCAACAGCATAGCAAATGTCTGGTCTAGTGTTGCACAAAAAAATAAGACTTCCAACGAGCTTCCTATACTTCTTAGCATCTACATCAGGCATGTTATCATCCATAGATAGCTTATGATTTACCTCCATAGGTGTGCTAGTTGGTTTGCAATCCATCATTCCAAATGCCTTGAGAATTTCTTTGGAATATTTTTGTTGTGAGATGAAAATGCCATCCTTCCTTTGCCATACTTCAATTCCCAGACAAAAATGGAGTAGACCTAAGTCTGTCATTTCAAACTCAGTTCCCAAGCTGATCCGAGTTTGATTGATGAGTTCTAGATGATCTCCTGTAATGATCAAATCATCTACATATACAATGACAACAACTAGCTTGTTATCCCTTTTCGTTACATACAAGTTAGCATCAGAAGTACTTCTTTCAAAACCCATATTTTTGAAAAAATGATCTATTCGTTGGTACCAAGCCCGTGGAGCTTGCTTAAGTCCATACAAAGCTTTCTTCAACCTGCAAACTTTATTTTCTGAATTGGGCACCTCAAAACCTGGTGGTTGAGATACATATACCTCCTCCTTGAGGTGACCATTCAAAAATGCAGATTTGACATCCATCTGGAAAATAGGCCAAGACTTTTGTGCAGCTACTGCAAGTACCGTCCGAATAGTTGTCATGCGTGCTGTTGGTGCAAAAGTTTCTTGAACATCAAATCCTTCAATCTGTGAAAAACCCTGTGCAACTAATCGTGCCTTATACTTTTCTAATGTTCCATCAGCTTTATACTTAGCTTTCCAAATCCATTTAGTACCTATTACCTTCTTCTTTGGCGGCAAGTCGACTAGATCCCATGTATCATTTTTGAGTATACTATCATACTCAGACTGCATTGCCGCTCTCCAATCTGGATCATCAATGGCTTCTTCAATGGTGGTAGGTTCCTTTATCGAACCCATGATATCTGCCATTAGAGCCATGTTAACAATGTGTTCTGAGGCTCTTCTTTGCTCCTCTATTCTCTTTGATCTTCGTAATCCATCTGATGATGATTCTGGTACATCTACATGTGGATTGTGATCATCAAAGAGCTGTTGTGCCCACTTCGGTAGTGGCTTACGCAGTGCAGCTACAACTGGTTGGCTTTTTATTGAGGAAATTTCTCCATCAGATGTTTCCTCCTCCTCAACTTTAACCTGTCTTTTGATAGGCACAAGGTGAGATATTTCTCCGCTTGATGAGATAGTAGATTTACCTTTATCTTCTACTAAGTGTGGTCGTTCATCAAACACCACATCTCGGCTGACAAAAATCTTCCTTGCCTCAGGATCCCATAACCTGTATGCTTTAGACTCTTCACTATATCCTAGGAAGACACACTTTTTGCTTTTTGAATCCAACTTTGATCTTGTTGAATCAGGAATATGTGCATAACAGAAACAACCAAAAATTCTGAAATGCAAAACTGAAGGCTTTTTACCAGAATATGCTTCTTGAGGAGTCATCCCCTTCAGTGCTTTTGTGTAGCTTCGATTGAGGATGTAGACTGCTGTATTGACTGCTTCTGCCCAGAATGAATCAGGCATGTCTTGAGCCTTCAACATACAACGAGCCATTTCAACTACTGTCCTGTTCCTGCGCTCAACAACGCCATTTTGTTGGGGTGTATGAGCTGTGGTAAGTTGCCTTTTCACACCATGCTCCTTACAGTAATTGTTGAATTCTGTTGACAAGAATTCACCTCCTCTATCTGTTCTAAATTTCTTTAGTTTCCTTCCTGATTCATTTTCTACATACTTATGCCACGTTTTAAATTTTTCAAAAGCATCAGCCTTCTCTCGAATGAAATAAACCCACATCTTTCTACTATAATCGTCGACTAACAGCAAGAAGTAGAAAGATCCTCCTAAAGCAGGTGTAGACATTTTACCACAGAGATCAGCATGTACCAACTCTAGAGGAGCTTGAGATCGATTACTGGTCTCTCTTGGAAATGCCTTTCGATGTTGCTTGCCCATCATACAAGCTTCACAAGGTTCCTGCAACTCTGAAAATGCAGGCATATGAGCAACCATCCCTGTTCGTTGCATCTCCTTCAAAACTGCAAATCCGAGATGCCCAAATCGTTGATGCCATAACCTGCTTACATCTTTATCTTCTGTAGCAGTTAAAGCACTTAACTCATACAAGTTATCCCGTCGAATGCCTTTACCTACAACATTACCTGATGAATCCATGATTTCCGCACCACTCTTATTGAAGTGAACTTCAAGTCCACGATCTGTTATTGCAGAAACTGACAACAAATTTCTTTTGAGTGTAGGTACATAGAGAACATCGGATAACTTTTTCTCACCACCTGGAGAAGTGATAAAAGAGATGGTTCCAGTTCCTTCAGCTGGACACTTGGAGTCATTTCCCACCACTACATTGATGGATTCCCGCAGAGGCACTAGGGAACTATACCAATCCTTTTTACTAGTCATATGGCGAGAAGCTCCACTATCTAAAATCCATGGCTCATCAACACGAGCTTGAGCAGATGAACATACCTCTTCAATAGCTACCCAAAGTTCCAGCTCTGTGTTGTTTGCAGACTCTTTGTTCTTCCATGATGATTTTACAGTCCCATTCCGTTCATCAGCTTGCTTCTTTCTGCAATCCTTGATGGCATGGCCTTTCTTTTCACAATAGAAGCAACTTCCTGTGAACTTTTTCTTCTTTGGCTTCTTCTTTGATCCCTCTGAAGAGCCTTTACCTTTTGCATTTGCTGAGAATGCAGCATCAGTTGTACTTTGCCGATTCTTCAGCCGCATCTCTTCTTCTAAAAGCATGGCACAAAACTCTTCAAATGTAAGAGGAGTTGGCCTTACCTGAGTGTTAAGGGCTGTTACTAATCCATCATACTTTGCTGGAAGAACACGTATAGATCTTCGAGCCAGCTCTTCTGGTGTTATAACAACACCAACTGCAGCCAATTGATCTTGAAGATGCTTTATCCGTTTGATAAAATCTTCAGCCTTTTCAGAATCAGAATGCTTTTCATTTGCCAACTGATTTTCTAAATTCTGTATCCTAGTGTGGTTCTTGGTCTCATATTGTCGAGCCAATATGCCCCAAGCCTCATGTGCTTTAGTAGTATGTTGAACTAAAGTAAGCACAGAATCACTTACACTAGTGACAATCGCACATAATGCATCAGCATTCCGCCTCTTCCAAGCTCGTAGAAGATCTGGATCTGGCTGAATCATCAATCTTGAATTTGCTGGATCTTCAACTGGTATAGGCTCTGGATCCAATCCCATCGGTCCCATGACAGTGTCAAGTAATTCATAGGAGTCCAAAATTGCAGAAATTTTGAACTTCCAGAGTGTATAGTTGGTTCCATCCAGCTTCCCTTCAGTGAATGCAGGTGGACGAATTCGAATAGGTGCAGCATTAACATTAGCTAAAGCACCAAGACTACTGTTCGACGATGAAGCCATCATGTAATCACTCGAATAATCTATTGATATTCTAGTCTGCTAGTAGGCTAAAATAATGATACTTCTCAAGCTATTCGAACCTTACAGCTCTGATACCATGTAAGACAATAGTTACGCAATATAACACAGGAGCAATAGCAGAGAAGATAACAGATATAGGAGAATCTCAACAATTTTCTACTAGCAGCAAGTACAAAGATGATGGCGTTGTCCACCCGTGCGCTCTCAAGGTAGAGCTTAAATGGTGATCTAGACAACTCTAGATAGGGAGATACAAGGTAGAGGTATGCTGGCTCAACTCAGTGTCTTAGGTAGTACAGAAGTCATGTATATATAGGATCATGGGTGGCCTGCCATGGACGGCAATACATGGGCGGTAGAGCGTGGGCGGCCACCGCCCGCGTAATTGCCATACACGTCTTTGACTGGTTGAACCGACCTAACAAATATAAATGATTTCTGACTCCGACAGGGAATATTCCATGGAATATTCCCTTTACCGTCGCGCCGGGGGCGCTGCCCCCGGACCCCCACCAGGGGGCCCGCTGGCCCCCTGGGACCCCCCAGCCAGGGGGCCCGCTGGCCCCCTTGGACCCCCCAGCCGGGGCTGCTCACCGCTGCCCCGGACCCCACAATTGGGGACCCTGGTAACTCCCTTTCCTTATAATATCTTACATGGTCCAATATGACCTTCATCCAACATTCAAGTTGGGATTCCCATCAATTGGGTAATGCACGCTTGGCTTCTCCTCATAAAGGGGGCCTTACAAAATGTGCATACAATCATGAGGGGTAGACATTGATCATATACTAACAGCAATAGTTTCCTAGGACAACACAATCACTAACTACACACACTGCCTTCATGCACTTACTAACCACTAACTCACCATCTACCTTATGTTAATGTTGTAACGGGGACAACAACGGATTTATTTTGTCCATTACAATGTTAACACTTGGTTCTATATTCTCACAGAACCAATCAGCAAACAGGGCCATGGCAGAAGCAGGTACCAGCTCTCAAGCCGGATCTGGTCCCCAGATCGTGGACATAGAAACACTTCTCCTTGAGCCACGTCTCACTGCAAGACCGCAAGAGCTTCAAGAAGTGCATGTGCTCCCCATCCAGGATCCTCCTCAAGGACACACTTCTCAAGTAGGTAAGCATGCGCATTGGTTCAGTGATGTTGCTGGACCACTGGGCGATGGAACCTACTTCTGGGAAGCAGAATTGGAGTTCAATGGCAAATGGGGTCGATACCACTTTTTCACACGCGAATTTGAAAGCTACCAAAATGCCGAAGTCATGAGATCAGTTTGGGTCAAAGCGGGTGTGGAAAGTTACTTCAGGGCCCACATACCAAAGCCGGATTTTTTACGATGTTCATATCTGATCAGTACAATCACGCCAAGCAGGACCAAAGGAGGCGACAGCACCTTTGTGTTGCCATCACTGCTGCCGGGTAATGAGCTTAAAAGGTTCAAGCTGGACCTCAATCTGGTAAGAGAAGCATTGGGAATGTATGGCATGCACATCCCAACAGAAAAGGAAACCATGGTCCCAGGTCGCATGAAGCACAAGGATCTGAATAAGTTGAAGGATATGGTAGCAATGACACCTACCATTGCGCTTCACCTGCGAACCATCATGCAACACTTTGCGTTTCCCGCCCAAGAACGATTCACAATGCCCCCGAAAAAAATATGGTTCAGTTTATATCTGGCAGAAACCGAAAGCCTGCCCATCAATGTGCCACACTGGATCATAGACCAGATCCACCTAGCGCATCAAAGGTGGAACAAAAAACAGAAGAATGTGCTCCACGGGTGTTGTGCTTTGACCAGAATAATCTATAGATGCTTGGCTTATGACGTGCCTGTTCAGCGGGCACTCGTATGGTCCCGAGTCCAAGAATTCCAAAGAAGACTATCAACAGCAGGTCCCCCATCCAAGAAGATGAGGGGGGGAGTCCAACTACCCTGTGCCCAACCAAGGGGAGCTACCGCTACACCAGAAATCACTCCTCCCCAGACACGACGAGTTAGGCCATTCACGATCCGGCTACCACGACCAAGCACGGAGGGGCCTAATCTGGTGTTTCCACCCATTCCATCCGATTTGGAATTCCCACAGGGATTTACTCTTGAGGACCTCACGGATGAAGAAATTGCCAGATTAATCTATGACTCTAACCTCGAAGCGGAAGCAGCGCGAGCTCAGGAACCACGACCCAAAACAACATCGGCCCCCACCCAACCCCAAGTTGTAGAAGTCGATGTAGATGAACAAGAGGCAGGAGGAGACGAAGAAGAAGCCGACGAAGAACAACAGCAAGAATATGACGAACTCTCCGAGTTAGCAAGTGCCCCAGCATATTCGGCACAAATCAAGAGACTATATCGAACCATGCGACTGGTTCAGGAACAGCATAAGATGTCTCTAGAACAGGGCAAAAGACTCATGAACGACTTGCTAGCGGAGGAAGGTGTGGATGAGTTGTTCATTGAGTCCATGAACCTTCATGCCGACGCCGTGGGACTGGATGAGGCCATTCATGAGGCAGTGGCCTACATCCACAGATTTGAAAAAAGAGTTCCCGTTCGTCCCAGGAGGTCCGGGAAGCAAATTCACATCAATACATCAGCACCAGGCGAGTCAGCGCAAGCAGAAGAATATCACGAAGCACCGTTGTCACCACCATCCCCACCTCACACTACACAATTCACTCCACCACAGGACACTAGCACCACCACACCCACTACCACTACCATTGTCATGGGCATCCCACTCTCTCCGGGAATCCATTACGGGGGAGTCACCATGCCCACCTTCACCACCCTGTTCACCGATGTCACATCCACTCCACCCACGATTCCCATCTACACCGTCACTCAAACAGTTGACACGATGGAAACCTCACCTGCCACAGCACCACTTCCTCCCCCCATGACACCTTCCTCACCTATACCCCCTCCACCCACATCTCCGCCTACATCCACATCATTCACCTCTCCCATTCCCGCCCCCATTCCCCCTGCATCTTCACCCTTCCCAGCATTATTTAATGTAAATAACATATTCTTAGCATTAAACCAATGTGTATACCAGCTCCAGCATGAGTACAAAGCTCTGGACAACCGGTATCAGAGTCTGGAAACGCACCATCAAAACTTACAAAGACAATTTCTCACTCTACAAACAGAAAATGCAGAACTGAATCAACGCTACACGACGCTTGAGCAGGCTCACCAAACCTTATTGGCGGCCCCCCAACCAGCGACAGAATGAGGTGCCAAACAACTAGAAGCTTTGCTCGAGGTATACCAAGCCGATAATCTCAAAGTCCGGCGTAACCTGGCACTTCTCAGAAAACACATGGCGGCCGCCCTAGAAGAAAACAAGAGGCTGCAGCAGCAAAATGAAGCAAATCTAGAAGCAGCAATGGAAGGCTCTCCACACGAAATTGATCCAGAGCAGTTTAAAGCTGTGCCCTCAGAGACAATGAAGACAATCTTGGACAGCTATGCAGATCTATTAGAAGCTCATGATGACTTGGAAAGGGAACGTGATGCGCTGCGCAATCAACTCCAAGAGCAACAGACAGCACCCAAAGTTACAGAAACGACCACGACTTCAGAAGAAGTCATGGCATTGAAAGAGCAGGTGGCCGAATTACAGGCAAGATTACTCACACATGAAAGGCAACCCTCTCCAGTTGTCGAACCTGAACCCGAGGATTTGGTACCCATCGAGGTAGATGAGACGTATGAGGAACCTTACGTTCCTATGCCAATGCCAGGTGGTGAGCAAACCGCAGAAGGGATGGATACGTTAGAAATCGAAGTACCTGAGTGGCTCCAAACACTAGAGAAAACGGCATCAACTCATGAAGATCGAGTGGCAGTTCAGATCCAATCTATGGCAAAGATAGAGGACACTATTATTAAATCAGAATACTTCCGCAGCATGTCCCACCATAGATGGATCGGAACCAATGATGATCAATACGTGCCCTATTGTATACTCCTGGCGGACTACAATGCAGAAATCCAACATAGATGTGGCAAACCTCCAACGTTTGCTACACAATTTGGGCCAGATGACATCCCAGAGAGCGCTAAAAAAGGATCCATTCATCAACCCACTTGGAGGATCCGACTCCTCGAAACCTACCCGGAGATGGTGCGCACCTGGACGAACATGCCTCTTTTTATTAAATACAACCCTTGTTATGTTCCTGTACTCCGCAGACGCACATGGCCAGAGTTCACCATTGCAGTCAAGAATATCAAGGGATGCGCCAAATGGTTAAACTATGTCTATCTAGCACCCCCTCAAGGGCCTCCCACCGTCAATTACATGATTTCCACTATACGGCACTAGAGCATCCGATTAAAGAATACCCCTGATGTAATGGCCCAGATGTGCATGAAAATTTTTGAGTTAATGCTTATTACATTCAGGACATTCAAGAATATCAAGGACCCACACTTCTCAGGCGTCGGATTCCTTACAGGAAACCAAGATTTAGTTTATGACATGAGCACCACTCCTTCCATAGAGGTGATATACGCTTGGCACGCCAGAATAAAATACCTCCCAGCCTGCTTTAAACAAACATTCGAAGAGATGTTCATAACAGGGTTCTGGGAATACCACTCAGAAATATTTGTACCCAGACCCTCACATCTCCTCCATTTATTTGCTGTGGAGCGAACCATTCACTCAGAGCAGTTACGGGTGCCACATCCAGATGTCCCAGGGCCAGTCAATTGGGATGCATTGCTGACAGATCTAGCAAGGGGACTCAGGTTAGAAGAACACCACCTCGCCGCCGATGTTGTACAATACTACGTACAAAAAGCAGCTAGACAAGGGTCTGTCAGGGGCGACAGACGCGAGAGTGGGGGGGGTGTTGGCAGTAGCCTTGGTACATCAAGAACTACAAGACGTGAAAGTCAAAGAAGGGAGTCAGAGCGAAGGGACAGCACGAGCAAACAGGGCAGTCAAAGAAGATCTGGCAAGTGGCAGTAGCCTTGGTACATCAGGAACTACAAGACGTGAAAGTCAAAGAAGGGAGTCAGAGCGAAGGGACAGCACGAGCAAACAGGGCAGTCAAAGAAGATCTGGCAAGTAGGCCAATATTTTTTCAAGACATTAATGCAAATCAGAGAGATGGACATGCAGGGAAGAAGAGCAAGTAGGGAGCTTGAAGATATGTATGGCAGATCACTAGAAGAAATCCCTACAACAACAGTGATTTTTATCACTAATAATCATTGTAAATCTCATTTCACATTTTTGTAGCTCCATTTTGTGCAAGCCAAGGAGTCCTTGAGCTTGAGAAGCCTTAGAAGTAGTTGCGTACCAATTTTCATAATTTTTAGATCTCGTTTGAGCCCCCAAATAAGCCCTGGAACCTAATTTTTAACTAGGCCGGACACTAGGTCTGGACAGGGCCAAAAGCTAGTCAAAAACTATAAAAGGAGCTAGAGAGCTCATTTTTGAGGTTAGATTGTAATTGAAACGAACTTGTAAGAGCTTGTGAAAGTAATCTAAAGCACTCCATTGATTCTCTCTCTTTGTCTTGCCGTGTGTGCGCGTGTGTGTGTATGTGTGTGTATGCTTGTGTGCTTCTCACTCACGCACTTGTGCCGCCACTTGCTCGAGGTCTTCATACCTTCCTCACGTCTTCCCGGATTGACATTAAAGGAGGTGCTACTCATCATTGAGCTACAAATACAGACCAAGAGCTTTCCAATGAGCCAAAGAACACTCAACGTGGTTAAATATACAAAGAGATATGATGTCTGCAAGTTTGAGGTTTAATGGAGACCTTTAGTAAGGGTGAACCCGAGAACACACACTACTTGCAGAGAGTAGTGCTCTCAAATCAAACATCTAATGATTATGAAACTTAACAATATGAAAGTAGACACTAAGAGCTTTCAAATGAGGTATCAAACATGTACTTTGGATATATAATGAGGGAGATACAAGCTCTGCAATCTCTGTATACAAAATTACAGTAGTGTAGAGTTACACATATGACTTTCTTGGACTTCCCACAAGATCACAACTTCTCTCCTCTTTTTATAGCATGGGGAACTAATCTAAAACATTCTTAATACATCTAAATTCGTTTTAGACACTTGGGTGGAGGTACTACATGAATCAAGTGATCAAATAAGCAAAGTAATGATGGGCTTTGAGAACTAGCCACATCGACCTTCCTCTAGGACACCACTACAGCTCCCTTATGACTCACTAATTTGAGTCACCATGTTCTAGAACTCATGTGGTATTTTGGCTATCTTTTATGAAAAATATGAGCCTTCTTGAAGTATTTGAAGACTTCCCAAAGGTATCTACATAATTTGAAACTTGTACCATACATAAAACAAATGTTTGCAACATTTCTTTCTTGTTATGCGCTCTATCACGAGATTATATCTTTTGCTAGGTACATGAATTATGGTGTATAGTGTAGCTAGTCTAGTCAGATGTACTTGCGTGTTGCCCATTTTGCAAAATAGGGAGACTAGAGAATAGTTTCTTGGATGGTGGCCATTGCTTGTAATTGTGCCTCGATTCTAGAAGAGTGCATTTTGCCTAGTGCCTCTTGTGGTTTCATCCATGTTGGTCATGGGAGTTCAAACGTGTCTTGTCCTTCTTCAATGAATCTCCTACCAATGACTGGTTGAGGTTCATAATCATCTTCAAAAGTGAGTTCAACTTGTATGGTCACAGTTTCTTCCACATCAAGTAGGTGAGGTGGGGATTCCAGCCATGTGATTGCAAGTTGTTGAATTAGCTGATTTTTTAATTCGGGAACTCACACCCATAATGTGTGTAATTCGTGTAGTACTTCAAGATTTGTTGCGGTGTGGGTGGTCTGTGTTACAAATCATTCTTGTAATCGCAATGCAGTGTAGTCATTCCATAGCGTATTGCATTATTATCATAGATAAATAGTCTTATAATAATCAAGCATGGTCTTCAAGGAGCACTTTTATGGTTTCATATGGGAGAGCTTTGAAGTGGCTTTGGCTAAGTGGCTCCTCTGCATGGTCCATAACCGCTTTCAAATTCTCTCGATTTTGCTTTTAGAGACACTGATTTCCCTCGTTTGCTACTATGAGATGATGGTGGAGGAGTCCTATGTTTTGTGTAAGTTGAGCATTATAGGTTACCTATTGGAAAAGTTGGTCCTTAGTCTTTGCAAGTGTGTCTTTTTTGTTTTTCTCTAGTTCAAGCTCCATGGTATGATAAGACTCCTTAATCTCCTAATAACGTGCATTGAGAGAAGCATTCTCAATAATTAGGGGATTTAGATTCACTTGGAGCTACTTCATGGTCTTCTAGAGTGCATGGTATTGTTGTCCCAAATAGGAAACATCTTCCCTAACATGATTCATACAATTAAACATCTGATGAATTGCATTGTTGTTAATTGACAATGAAAATGATGAAGCTAAATTCATGATGGTATGTTGCAGAGAGTAAGATGTAGAGGGGAAGGGAAGGGGATGGGATGATGTGGATGAAGAAGTAAAAGTGGAAATGGGTGTGGATGAAGGTGGTGGTGTGGTGATCAATGTGTATTGGGTGATGATTGAAGTGGAAGTCGTGAGTGGCGGTGCTATGGAAGGTGAAATGTCAATGTCACTAGATGTGTGTTCTATTGTGCTTGTGTATAGTGGTGTGATGGTGTGTGATTATGTTTGTGGAAACAAATTAATTATAGAGGTAGATGAGTGATTTAACATGAGGGGTTCGTGCAAGGGCATTCGAGAAGGAGAGGGGCAGTTAAGTATGTGGGTCATGAAGTGGAGGCGGGAAGGTAGGTTTGCATGATTAAGAGGGATGAATGTTGGGAATATTGTTGTGGGTGGTGTGAGGAAGGGATTCAGTGAGGTTGATGGTGAGGTTAGTGGAAGGGGTTGTTGCAAGGTAGGTGGGAAAGGATTACGTACAATTGGTTGCATATTGGGCCTAAGTGTAATGGAACTAGAGGTGGTGATAGGAGTTGGGGAGGGCAGTAGTGGTGGTGTCCTGGTTGGAGGGTAACGGAGGGAGTGTTGGAGTGGGGTGGTTCCATGGAGGTCGTTGTTGAAGATAAATGTACAAGCTCATTTTCATATGAGCCATGCTTGGATAAATTTACCAAATTTAAAGATAAAGAAAAAGTAGAGGAAAAAAAGAAAAAATAATAAAAGATAAAGTCTAGTCAAAATTTATGATGAGCAAGAGATACAATATCTTGCCTTGTAGTTAGTAGCATGTAGTGGAAAAAGTGGTGAGTTACGAAGAAGCCACAAACTTCTTCACATGCTCATTGGTTATAAAAGTGAAGTGGGAGCACATTCAAAACAAGGAGAGAAAGAGGCAAGAGCTCCCAGTAGTCGGATCTAGCCATTTTGTCATTTTGTCTTCCCTTAGACTCCTTCCAGCCGCACCTTAGTTTGTACATAGCTCTGTTGCAGAGCTCATATCTCAGTGCATATGTAACCATTTTGTGCGTTTAAACATTAATTGGAAAGATTATTGCATGTTCTTTCTGCATATTATCAAATATCACTTTGAAATCTTATGTAGTTTGTGAGATATCAATGAAAGAGTGAAGTCCAGTTTTTCAATATACTTGTGTAGATAGGTAGTCTATTTTGGTCAATTAAGTTTCCCGACCAAAACATATCCAAATTGCGTGATTTTTGTCTTGTTGGAACACTCTGGACATCTATTTGCGTTGTCCCAAATATCTCATTGAGATCATTTATATTATGTGAGATATCTATCAGAGAGTAAAGTCTAGTTTTAGAGTGTACTTATGTGTGCAGGTGGTCTGATTTGGTCTGTTGAGTTCCCTGACCAAAACTCATCCAAATAACTTTTTTTTAGCCTATTGGAACGATATTTGTGTCTACTTTCTCTATACCAAATATCTTTCTCAAAGCATATATATTCAGAGATTTATCAGTCCAAGAGTGAAGCTTAGTTCTTCAACATACCTATGTGGACAGGTAGTTCATCTTTGTCAGTTGTGTTTCCTAATCAAAACTTGTCAAAATTAAGTTATTTATAGCTTGTGAGAAAGCTCTTCTTGTCTACTTTGATTGACTAAAGGTTCAAGTACATTTGAGTTTTGTATTAAGAGCAGCAAGCTATCTAAGGTGCAGCTATTTGTCCAAGTGCTAGACATACAAGGGTGGTTCACTACACACTTCCATTGCGCGTAGGAGAACTCATTCTCCACAGTTGGTATTAGAGCGAACTTGGTGCCAAAGCTTCATCATCAGAGCTGGAGTTGAAGCAAAGCAAAAGAGGAGCTACAAAACAAGAGGGAGCTTCACAAACGCAAGAGCAAAGGACTATAAGTATTCGAGGTAACTCTCAAAGTCTTTAATACTCTTCAATGGTTGACTTGGGTCAACAAGTAGAGAAGTTGGATAAGGATAACTATCTCGTGTGGAGGTTTAGAATGACCAACTACCTAATGGGCAAAGGGTTATGGGGTATTGTGAGCGGCGATGATGCTCAACCTCAAATCAATCAAGCTATGGCCACCGAAGTCCAAAGGACGCAAGCAAAAGAATGGGAAGAGAGGAATAGGAGAGTTATGTTCCTCATTTTGTAAGTAATTACTAATGCCATGGTAGGGCATATTCAACATCTAGAGAAAGCTAAGGATGCTTGGGAAGCTCTTGAAAGGATGTATTCAAAAAATACCAAAGCTAGGAAACTTCAACTTAAGAATGAGTTGAACACAATCAAGAAAAGTTCAAGTCAATCGATAGCTGAATATACTTTGAAGATTAAGGGGCTAAGCGATGCTTTAGCTTCTATTGGCACAATGGTTGAAGACGAAGATCTTGTGTGTTATACACTCAATGGCTTGAGAGAAGATGAAAGATGGAAGCCTTTTATAACTTCCATTAACTTGAAAGATGCATATCCAGGTTTTGAACAACTAATCCCTCATCTTGTCACAGAAGAGCTTAGCTTCGGTGGTCCCAAAGGAAAGGATAACCACAAGCAAATGTTATATGCAGGTCAAGGTAAAGGAAGAAACTCAAGAGGAGGCTCAAGAGGAAAAGGAAGAGGTCACAAGCACTCCAACTACAATCAAAACAACTCGGAAGACAACAAGGATGCATCAAATGCCAACACACAAGGAAGAGCTCGAGGTAGAAGTAGAGGAAGAGGCCGAAGCTCCTACAATTCTCATAAAGGTATAACATGCTATCATTGTGGTAAAGTAGGACACTATGCTAGTGATTGTTGGCTGAAGAATGGAATACCAAATGGAGGCAATCAAAGGAACCAAAGCAACTATGCAAGCACCTCAAGTGAAGGAAGCAAGGACACACTACTTGCAATGAGACATGAGTATAGAAGCTCTTGTGAAGATGACAAAAAATGGTACATTGATTCAGGTTGTAGTAACCATATGTCATGCCAAGGAAGTTTGTTCACTAATCTACAAGTACCAAGTGGAAAAGGATGTGTTGAAACAGGTGATGATACTCAACACATGATTGAACATATTGGAGATATACGGCTTGGAGATACAAGTAGAGCAAAGGTACTATCTAATGTTCTTCATGTTCCTACAATTTCAAAGAACTTGATTTCAGTAGGAAAAATGGTAGAGAAGGGTTATCATGCCATATTCAATGAGAATGGGGGCTTCATAAAGAATCCAAAGGAAGGCTTCAAGGTCATTGCTCGAGGTAGAAGAGAAGGAGGATGTTCACTTTGGATGTCCAACATCCACATGGAAAGGTCATGTACATTCAATGTGGGAACAAGAAGATTTCAGAGCTGGACTTATGGCACAAAAGAATAGGACACATCAACATTCCAAAGCTGAAGGACATGAGCAAACATGAAGTGGTAAGAGGTCTTCCAAAATTTAATAGCATTGGACTACATGAGTTATGTGAAGCTTGTCAACTAGGAAAGCAAATGAGGTAGCCATTCAAAAGGAGCAATTATGTGGCTCCAAATGTCTTGGACTTGATACATACGGATGTATGGGGACCAACCCAAGAGGCATCAATGGCTGGTAATAGATTTTTTGTCACCTTCATTGATGATCACTCAAGAAAGGTATGGCTATTTTGTATGAAGCAAAAATTAGAGGTGTTTTCTATATTCAAAAGATTCAAAGGTGAAGTTGGAAAGGAAACAGGAAGGTCTATCAAAACCTTAAGGTCCGATGGTGGAGGAGAATACTTCTCCAAAGAATTTTTAGATTTTCTACAAGAAAATGGGATCAAAAGGCAATTCACTTGTAGGTATACACCACAACAAAATGGAGTAGCTGAGAGGAAAAATAGGCAAACTGCTGAAATTGCAAGATGCATGCTCAACGAGATGAAGGTACCATTGTACTATTGGGCTGAAGCTACCACAACTGCCATTTACTTGATGAATAGGTGCACAACATTGGGAATACATCACTTGACTCCAGAAGAGGTATATTCCGGTAAGAAACCTAATCTTACACACCTCAAAGTGTTTGGATGTGTTTGCTTTGTTCACATTCCACAAGAAGTTCGAACAAAGATGGAACCAAGATCAGAAAAATGCATTTTCATCGGCTACTCGATGGAGCGAAAAGGATACAAGTGTTACAACCCTAGAACAAAGGAATTAAGAGTCTCGTGAGATGTGTTCTTTGATGAACTAAGACCATGGTATGAAGATAAAGGAAAGGAAAAGGTTCTTGAAGAAGATTGTGATGATTATGCAGGAACAAATCAAAGAGAAGCTCAACAATCAAGCACAAAGCCTTCAGGTCCAGAGGCATCTACATCAAATGAAGAATGTTCAACATGGAGGGGGGGTCATTCCTTGTCTCCAAATTCAGCTCATAGTAGAGCCGAAGAAGCAAGTGCTACTGCAAACAGTGAGGTAGATGCAAGTGAAGAAGAATATGAAGAGGTAATCACTCCGATGGTAAAGCTAAATAGGTTAAAGAAGCAACTTTCTAAAGGCAATGAAAGAAGATCTTCAAGGACAAGGTATCCAACTCAAAGGTTGAGTTATGATAGTTTTATGGCGACACATTTTGCATACATGATGCAGGTTATCAAAGACAAAGAGCTTGAGACATATGAAGAAGCTTGCACACAAAAGGAATGGAAACAAGCTATGAAAGAGGAGATCAAAGCTCTCAAAGATAATCACACATGGGAGCTAGTGCCAAAGAAAGAGGGTATGAAGATTGTTCCAAACAAATGGGTGTTTAAAGTAAAGAGGAATGCTAATGGTTCACTAGCTAGATATAAAGCTAGATTAGTTGCCAAAGGATTTAAACAAACAGACGGCATAGATTATGATGAAGTTTTCAGCCCTGTTGCAAAGATGGGAACTATCAAAACATGAATTGCAATTGGTGCTTCAAAGAGATGGCCATTATATCAACTCGACATCAAAAATGCTTTTCTTAATGGAGAACTACAAGAAGAGGTACATGAGTCAATCGGTTGGATTTGAAGATGAAAACCATCTAGATTTTGTTTGCAGGTTGAAGAAGGCACTTTATGGCTTGAAGCAAGCACCAAGAGCATGGAATCAGAGATTGGTAGAGTATCTAGCTAAGTGTGGATACAACCCAAGTAGTGCATATCCTTCATTATACATGAAGAAGGAAGAAAATAGAGAGGTATATATTTGCATATATGTCGATGACCTCATCATAACAGGAAATGATGTTATAGGGATTAAAGATATCAAAAGGAAGCTTGGTAAGGAGTTTAAAATTTCAGATCTTGGAGAGCTGAAATATTTTTTAGGAATTGAAGTTGTTTATGGAAAGAGTGACATCTACTTGATGCAAAGGAAGTACTTGTTGGATGTTCTTTTCAGATTTGGAATGAGTGAATGCAAACCACTCACTCAACCCATGGACACAAATACAAAGATTTGTTCAAATGATGGAGAACCATTGGAAGATGTAACAACACACAGAAGCATTGTAGGATCATTGATCTATGCAAACATTACAAGACCTGATTTGTCTTATGTTGTTGGTGTGCTTTCTCAGTTTATGCAAGCCGCGACAAGTGAACACTTAAATTCAGCCAAGAGAGTGTTGAGATACATAAAGCATACAGTTAACCATGCTTTGTTTTACAAGTTTGATGAAGAAATGCAGGTCAAAGGCTTTAGTGATGCTGATTGGGTAGGTTTAAAGGAAGATAGAAGATCAACCTCAGGTTATGTGTTCATGATAGGAAGCAAACCTATCACATGGAGCTCAAAGAAACAACCTACTGTTGCACTTTCATCTATGGAGGCTGAATATAGAGGATTAGCATTTGCCACATATGAAGCAATGTGGATTAAAAAGCTTTTGGATGATCTTGGAGTGCAAGTTGGAACCATCCCTATATACGGTGATAACATGTCAAGCATTTACTTGGCAAGCAATCCTATGTTTCATGCAAGGAGCAAGCACATAGAAGTTCACTACCATTATGTAAAGGAAAAGATATTGAGCAAAGATATGGAGATAAAGTTCATCAGAACCAAAGAGTAGGCTGTAGATATGTTTACAAAGTTCTTGGATGCTTCTAAACTCAAAGGTTTCAAGGATGTGATAAATTTGCAGGACATGGATGAAGATAACTCCCAAATGAGCTTGAGGGGGAGTGTTGAAGATAAATGTACAAGCTCATTTTCATATGAGCCATGCTTGGATAAATTTACCAAATATAAAGATAAAGAAAAAGTAGAGGAAAAAAGGAAAAAATAATAAAAGAAAAAGTCTAGTCAAAATTCATGATGAGCAAGAGATACAATATCTTGCCTTGTAGTTAGTAGCATGTAGTGGAGAAAGTGGTGAGTTAAGAAGAAGGCACAAACTTCTTCACATGCCTATTGGTTATAAAAGTGAAGTGGGAGCACATTCAAAACAAGGAGAGAAAGAGGCAAGAGCTTCCAGTAGTCGGATCTAGCCATTTTGTCATTTTGTCTTCCCTTAGACTCCTTCCACCCGCACGTCAATTTGAACATAGCTCTCTTGCAGAGCTCATATCACAGTGCATATGTAACCATTTTGTGCATTTAAACATTCATTGGAAATCTTATCTCGTCTTCTTTCTGCATATCAAATATCTATTTTAAATCATATGTAATTTATGAGATATTAGTGAAAGAGTGAAGTCCAGATTTTTAGTATACCTGTGTAGATAGGTAGCCTATTTAGGTCGGTTAAGTTTCCCAAGCAAAACATATCCAAATTGCGTGATTTTTGTGTTGTTGGAAATCTCTTGACATATTCTTTCACTATCCCAAACATCTCATTGAGATGTTTTATATTCTATGAGATATCTGTCAGAGAGTAAAGCCTAGTTTTATAGTGTACTTATGTGTGCAGGTGGTCTGATTTGGTCGGTTGCGTTCTCTGACCAAAACTCATCCAAATTACTTGTTTTGTAGCTTGTTGGAAAGATATTTGTGTCTACTTTCTCTATACCAAATACCTTTCTCAAAGGATATATATTCAGAGATTTATTCGTCCGAGAGTGAATCTTAGTTCTTTAGCATACCTGTGTGGACAGGTAGTTCATCTTTGTCAGTTGTGTTTCCTAATCAAAACTTGTCAAAATTAAGTTATTTGTAGCTTCTTAAAAAGCTCTTCTTGTCTACTTTGATTGACTAAAGGTTCAAGTCCATTTGAGTTTTTTATTAAGAGCAGCAAGCTATCTAAGGTGCAATTATTTGTCCAAGTGTTGGACATACAAGGGTGGTTCACTACACACTTCTGTTGTGCATAGGAGAACTCATTCTCCACAGTCGTTACGTTCCTAAGGGGTGTTGAAGTTGCTAGTTGTGCTTGATCGTAATGTCTACTTGAGATGCATGGGGAAACCAAGACTTGGATGAATTCATCATGCCATGAAAGTAGTCGCACATGGCATGGGTGATAATATGGCAGGGGTTTGCATTTCAAAAAGTTGAGTGCTTCCACCATGCCCATAGTTTCAAATAGCATGTTAAATGCATCAACGAACGGGGCTTAAAACCCAGTGTTTGCCACTTCCTATTGCAAAATGTTGTGGCTTTGTTGTTCTGTTAGTTGACTTCTAGCCCATACAGGCTGCATGGTGGTGAGTTTCCTTGTGTTGCTACTGAGACAAGAGGTTGTCCACTTGGTCCTATTGGCTTCCACCCTCATCTTCATCTATATTAGTGATTGTTTGATAATCATCTTTTTGATGCATTGTGTGATGGCCATCCTCAAGGTCCATTTGGGAGCTAAGCTAGCTCAATTGATCATATTCTTGTGAAAAAATTGTGCTTCCAAAAATTGAAACTCTTCGAATATTGCATCATGGATTTCAAAGTCAAATGTGGTGTTGAAGGGACCGTTTCAAGATGTGGTATCAAAAATGCAAAGGCATCTGTTCCCACATTAGTCGAAGGTTTAGAGATTGCTATGTCATGTTGACTATTGTAACACAAGTGGTTGCATCAGGAGTGGTTCTACTCTTAGCCAATCCCTTGAGTTTTTGCACACATGATAGTGGGATGTGGATTGGATGGATGGCTGGTTGTTGTTCTATAGGTAATTGTTGTGGTGATGGTTGAGGGAGAGGAGACGTGGCCACTTGTAAGTAGGGAATGGATCCCCGCATGTGTTTACCAGAGTGTGCTTTAGGATGTGCTTTAGACTTTGTAGCCCTGATATTGCACTAGTTGAGCACTCGTCAAGGCTCGCTCCAATGGTATGTCATAAGCTACGAACATATATATTATGCATGTGGTTGAACAACATCCATGAATTACACTCTTATGTGCCCATGTTTTATTTGCTATAATTAATTGTTCTTGCATCCAACTATCCAAGTGGATTGTCTTTTGAAGAGTATTTGCAAGATACAACCCGAGGCAGATTCTCTTGTGGGGTTGCATGAAATGGTCTTGAGTCGAGAACATGAAATGTTGCATGCATATGCGCAATGGTATGGATAGTTCATGCGTGATAACCAATATGTCTACCCACTTAAAGACACCACCTTTTTCAGTGATTTTGGAATTAGAAGTTCCTTCTCTGTTGGCATGCGGGAGCCATTTATTCTCAACGCTTCTCTAATGAGATCTTGAGTGATCTTAAACTTCTTAAAAGGGAGCTCTGTTACTAATGACGGGAGGGAAAATGAGCCTAGGAGTTCTTTCCATTAGAGGCTTGGAGAGTGATCACTAAACAGTAACAACAATAGAAGTCAGACTTTTATAGAAGTGCACTGAACTATGTTGTGAACTCGACTCTTTCCCACAAATGCGTCAATTCTATGGTGAGTGCTTCAAAATCTTGTGGGAAGAATTGGTACCTCCCTCATGTATTGCCGTGAAAACTCATGTTTGCTTCATAAATATGCTCGACATTCAAGAGAGGTCCTGCCATGCCTTGAAACCAATGTGACTTGGGGTGGACATGCTCTGTCTTCCCTACTGCTAGATCTTCCATAGATATTGGACCAGTAAAGTCATGGAATTTGGTGGGTAACATCAAAGGTTGATCTTCAATTGGTAGATGTTTCAAATTCAAATCGTGTATGTTGAGGACCCCACCTGATGATTCTCTTGTCTACATTTTGATTTTGAGTAATTGTGCAAAGATGTGCTACAAAAGGACAACACATTAGCATGGAAATTAATCTTGATCCCCACATGGCAAGACTGCAATTCTTTTGCATAACTACTGTGTCTTCTATGTAGCTCGTGTGATGTGAAGCGACTTTGTGATGATATGTCTTTGCCTAATGCAAGTAACTAGACTTCCTCACATGATTGCTTTGAATAAGACATACATATAAATTCATGAGAGAGGTCATCAATGGTGGTTGCAAGAGAGTAAGGAATGATTGTTACAAGGGTGATGAGTCAATTGAGATGTCCATGGGTTAGTACAAGCACGAAGGTCAGATAGTTGAATTGTTACATTAGGTGTTAGTAGTGAGTAAGGTGTTTGGGGATATTTAGGCACCCACATTTTAGTAGTTTGTGAGGGGAATTGGTTAGTCTGCTTAGATACATGGGCATCTTTAGGAGGAGATAAAGTAGAGGGTGTGCATCGTTTTTGGGGAGACTATAATTACATTGCTTAATTTTTGAGCATGTAGGCAGGCCTTGGGGACCCAGATAGTTGTAGTGGTTGGGTTTTCTTGTCATTGATTGCTTTGGTATCCACACTTGTCAAATTCTTGTTTGAGGAGGATGCATTGGTGATCATTAGTGTTCAGGTTGAATCCTCATCTCCTTTTGTTCGTGCAATGAATTGGAGGAACTAGTTGATGATTGCCGGTCCTTGGGTACCCATCTTTGCCTTTGGCCTGGCACCATTGGACTCTTGTAGCATTTCTATGCCATAGTCTAAGTTGTCCTTTCGTACAAGTGTTGGAGCTCTTGTTGGCTTGTCTATGTTGGTGTGAGAGATGTCAGGTGGACACTGTCCTTTCGAAAGAATGGAGCTCCAAAAATTGCATGTCTTGACCATTAGGAAATGAGGCATTGTGTACAATAGATCGAGGTAGGCATGCTAGAAGTGTAGAGGGTATTCTCGAGGGGTTGATGGTCCCCATCTATCCATGGATTGTGCCCTACTCGCTGAGGAAGAGGAGGAATATTTCTTCGATACTCCTCTGTCCAAGGGTAGTCCTCATCTATCCAAAGAGGTTTTCCATTGGTGGGAGGACTTGATTGAAGATCTTCCAGTCCACCGTCTCTTTCACTATGTGGGGGAAGGGGTTGCGTTCTATTGAGTGGGGGTGGTTATGGATCTTGAGTTGTATCACTCATTGCTGGCTTGCCACCCTAAACTTAAGGGAGCATTTTCTAAGATTTAAGCCCACTAAGTGATCATATATCCAATCTTGGCCTAGAATCATAGGTTCTATTAGGTTATCATCATGAAAAACTCGAAGCTTCACCATAAAGGTTACATCTTCTATGAGGATCAGAATTTCCACCTCACCCATGCAAGGGGTTTCCATGCCTCCTAGCGCTATGAGGTATGCCTCAATAGGATGCATTTTGAGTCCCATGTCTTCAAATTGAGACCACCAAAAAATCACACTAGTTGTAGCACTCGAATAAATTAGTAGCCTAATCTCTTTGGGAGCAATGCCTTGCCCTAGAAAAATTGTAATGAATGGTCTCCTATCTACTATGCTAGGGTGAGTAGTTGACTTTGTTTGACACATTACCATAGGATATCTAGGGGTCCTCTATTGGTACAGGGGGTGACATGGAGGCCTTCTAATTGATTATCGTGCTCCCTCCTAGTTTTTGTCTTCTTAATTATGCAATATCTCTCCTTCCAAGGTGTCTAACTGTGTCACTCCACTTGTTGAAAGCCTATTTATAATCATAGGTCTGTAACCACATTTCCCTAACTTCCACGTGTTGCTTGAGCATATAGACTAGGACTAAGTCTCTGAGCTTCAAGCCTTTATCCTTTACATGTGCATCGAAATAAGATTTTTGTTTCTTGTTGGCTACATATATTCTTGCTGCTCCTCTTAACGTAGTCTCCCCTAATCGTTCTAAGTCCATGATCCTTGATGATAACTCGTTGCCAGTCCGTTGATGCTCTTGTGCAACCTTAAGGGTGGGTATCAGAAAATCCAAGAGGAGCACTACATTTTGACCAAAAAACATTTGAAAGGGAGTTGCATTGAGTACCATATTGTAGGCCACTCGATATGCCCAAATAGCATGGTGTAACTATTTTTACCAATCAGAATATTTGTTGTCTATGACTTTAGTCAATACTTTGCAAAGGATCTTGTTAGTACTTTCTGCCTATCCATTGGCTTGGGATAAAATGCTGCACACTTCTTCTGAATCACCATAAAATACTACAAAAAATATTTAATGAATTCCTTTAGAAAGTGAGTGCCCTTGTCACTCACCAGGCTCTATAGGCAAGCCATACCTTGTAAAGTCACTTTCAAATATGAATTGTGCTATCATGTGTGCATCATTCTTTTTGGTAGCCTTAACTTCTATCCATTTGGTGAGATGACTTATTCAGCATGAGAGCCTTTACCAAGGGGGTTAAGGGGCCCAAAAAGTCTATGCCCCAAAAAGTCTAAGCCATACCTTGCATCATGGGTTTCAATGGCATCTCATCTCTTCATGTTGGAAAATGAGGTCTTTGGTAAACATTGCATCTCTTTACATATGTATGTGCATCCATATGAAGAGTAGGTCACCATATTATTGAGAATAGTATGGCCTTAATTATCCGATTGGGCCCAAAATGACCTCTTGTGACATCCTCATACGTAGTCTCTAGTATTATCAAGTAGTCACTCTCATTAACTCACTGTCTCGCATATCCATCCCTTCCCCTTTTCTACAGATTATCGCTAATGCATTTCTAGACTTGACCTTTCTGCTCTAGACTTCTTTGTCTTGATAAAGTCATTTCTTGAGGGAATGCTTTCATCCTCAAGTAAGTTACCATTGGTTTGCTCCATTCTCATGTTAGAGCCACATGATATAAGGTAGCATGCTTGACAAGTGGTCTAAGGCAAAAAATTGAGTACTTCTTGTATATCTTATGAACTTCTACTTCCATCAAAGGCTAGTACACTCCTAATCTATGTAGAGTCTATAGGGTGCGGTGTTTCGAGTGGTGTTTCTCTAATGCATCTATATGTGATAACTACAACCATTTATCGTAATCTATTTCTTTTACACAACAAGCAAGGATTTTTTTTATTATTCTGCTTGTTAATACTTCCTTTCATTATCTGATATCTTTGTGACTTAGTTACTTCCCTTTGCTTGGTGTTGAATCTAGCATTCTTGAGTCCAAAAGTGAGAATGGGGACAGGTTGCTTGGCCCATTCAGTCACCCCTTCAAGATTAAAAAAATATGCATCTAGTAATTCATTAGCTATCCCTTGAGGGGCTTCTCTAGTGGTCATTCATGAGAGATGATCGGCTCTAAGATGGGTCTTCCCTGTTTTGACTACCACTTTGAAATCATACTCCATTAATAGGAGAAACCATCGTACCAATCTTCCCATGTTACAAGTCTTGTTGACTAGGTATGTGAACTATCATCTATGTCTTGGAATGTAGGGATCACACCTATGAGTTCTTAAGTATATTGATCACTCCCTACTCACTCCATTTGAATTTTTGCAAAAGGATTTTACCCAATCCATAAAAACTCGAGAGCACTCAACATTTTTTTTGAGTGCTACTTCCATAAATAGAAGGTTTTCTCTTCATGCTCAAAATTTAGAAGTGGCTTGTCTTGACTCAAAAATTTGGTGTCAAGTTCCCCAACCATGATCATACTTATGTGTCCCTTGCAAGCTTAGAAAGTCTATTATAGTGTCCACACAACAAATAGGCTTCTCTAGAGAAGGATTTTGCAAATATCCTCTCATCTTCAAACTCAACCATCACTTCACACAAAGTAACTTTGATGGGATGGCCATCATGCCGTGCACATTCCTTGATTACGTTATCTATCAAGCATGCTATTATCAATCATATTTGTCAAGCAAAACAATAAAGGATGTTTGAGATATGCTTCCCACACTATCAAAGGCAAGAAATTAGACTCATGTTGCTTACCTCTAAAAAAGATTAGATGGTAAGCATATAAATAAAGGTTATACCATTGATAGTTTTTTAATAGAGATCAAAGCTTTTGAGAAGTCCTTAATTGTTGTATATGAAATTCTACTAGATATTTAAGTTGTGTAGATAGTTTTAAATGAATCGCTCGATTCTTATAATATTTTTTGTTCTAATGTTTGGTTGTTGATCAAGCCTTTGTTGCTGGTTAGAATAGCGTGTAAAGGTGCCTCCTCCTCTAGTAGGTAGAAATCTATATGTGCTTCACAATGAAAGAAGGAAAACAAAGATAAGGAGAGAGTAGGTAAGAAAACAATGTGTTGCAACCTAACATATTTCCACTCAATGTTCTATCTGCATCTAACTTGAGCTTGTCTCCAACGAAAACATTGTCCCATATCAACATCTCCTCATATCTTATCATAGGATTTGGATGAATTTTCCTCACTAATGTTAACAACAATACATTCACATTGTCAGATGTCCTATTTGCACCAAAAAATCTATAGTTATTGTGAACATTATGTTGGAATTTGAGGTCTATGAAAACACATGAAAAACACAAGGAAGAAGAAGAAGCTTGATCCACAACACACAACACTGAATGTTTTACCAAGATAATTTACAAAGATAAGTAACATGTTACGATTATAACATATAAACTAGCTGAGGGAAAAAACCTCTTAAAGAGGGAAAAAAGTGCCCAGATGGTCCTAAGTGTGTTCACACACATCACTACTGAAATATATAAACAAATCCCCCCTAGGAGTGATACAATGAACAAGGAGTTGGCACTCATGTATAAGGAAGGACCAAGTTTTATGGAATCAATCCACAAAAGGAAGTAAGCCCAAAGCTTTGCAAAAAGCTTCAAACTTCTCCCCAGGAAGAGCCTTTGTGAAAAGGTTTGCAACATTTTCCTGTGTGGGAACATATGGCAAACTAATTTCTCTAGCAGAGAACCTCTCCCTAACATAATGACAATGCACCTCAATGTGCTTAGTGTGAGCATGGAACACACAGTTCCTTTCAACTATTAATGCACTCTGACTCTTAGTGAAGATGGTGGTGGCAATAGACTGACCAACACCCAAATCAGTCAAAAGGCACCTCAGCCACACACACTCAACAATCCCTCTGAAAGTTGCCCTATAATCAGCTTAAGAACTAGAAGTGTCCACAATAGGCTGCTTCTTGCTCAACCATGATGTGCATGAGCTACCAAGCATGAAGCAAAAACACTTAGTGGAGACATAAGTGTCATAACAAATAGCCTAATTAGAGTTAGAAAAAGCATGTAAGTCTAGCAATAGTGATCCCCCTCGGAATAAAACAATCCAAGTAGCCGGATGCCACTCAACTAGCAAAAGATTCACTTAACTGCCTACCAATTCTTGAAACCTAGGCAATGCATAAACATGCTCATCTATGAGACAAAAGAATTGAATATTAAGCTAAATTATGCATAAGTAAATCAAGCATCCAACAACCTACTGATAGAGAAGAACATCAAATGCATCTCCAGCATTATGAAGACTCAACCATAAACGTGTTTCCATAGGATTGGTAGTGGGTTTGCAATATTTAAGGCCAAAATATTGCAATAATGTGTCAATATAGTTTGTTTGACCCATACTATTCCATCCTCAGCGTGCATAAACTAAATGCCCAAATGAAGAATTTCGATGCCGATGCACCACACTGCGCTCTCCTTCTCGAGAGCTCCACAACGATATGCTCAGAGTAGAGAACCGAGCTCCGGAGGCCGCACACAGTACTTCACACAGATGCTGCAGAATACACAAAAACACAATACACAAAGAGCACAAAGACAAACTTCTTAGGTCTTACAAATGTGGTCAAACTTATAGTCTGTGACTGGCCAGGCCACTATATCTTTTATTAAAGAGCATATAAAAAGAAGTATCCAGTGGCCATTTGGCCTTTCATATGGACACTAACGGTAACAATCTCCCACTAAAGGCCAATATGGCCAAAGCAACTATGGGAGAAAAAAAATAAAGAATGATAAGGAATACCTGAGTGTAAGTATACAAACTATACCTCCCACCTCATTGGCATGTTACACAGTATACAAGTGACTGTGTAAGATCAGGAATCAAGTAACCCCCCCCATCAATGGTAGAGCTTTGGTCAAAGCATCTGCAGCATTATCTCGAGTGTGAACCTTCTCAAGAATAATGTGCTCAATGACTAAGCAATCTCGAATGAAGTGATACCTAACCTCAATGTGCTTGGTCTTTTCATGACAGACCAGATTCTTAGCCAAAGTGATGGCACTTTGACTATCACTGAGAAAACGAGGTACATGCTGAGGTAAACCCATATCACAAGAAAGACAAGAAAGCCACAATGCTTCCTTACATGCCTCACTTGATGCAACATACTCTGCTTCTGTGGTGGAAATAGCTGTACATTCTTGAAGAGGAGATCTCCAAGAGATAGCACCTCGAGCAAAATGAAAAATGTACCCTGATGTAGACTTATGACTATCTACACAACCAGCATAGTCAGAATCTGTGTAACCAATAATGGATGCTTTCCCTCCACCTAAGCATAGACACTTGTCCTTAGTGCCACTCATATATCTTAAAATAATCTTGACCGCTTCCCAATGTTTCTTGCCATGATTAGACATATATCTGCTCACAACTCCCACTACAAATGCAATGTCTGGTCTCGTAGCTACCATAGCATACATGAGACTACCAACATCAGACTGACAGGGAATTTTGGTCATGAATTCGTTTTCCTCATCTGATTTGGGGCAATCATCCTTCCTCAATTTCACATATGTGGGTAAAGGTGTACTCAATGCCTTTCAACCCTGCATATTGAACCTATGAAGTACTTTGGATATGTACTCACTTTGAGACAAGTATATGCATCTTTTACTCCTATCACGAGTAATGCGCATGCCAAGAATATGTTTGGCATCCCCCAAATCCTTCATGTCAAATGTCTTACTCAACTTCTTTTTGAGAATTGACAAATCATATGAGGACTTCTCAGCAATCAACATATCATCGACATAAAGTATCAAGCATATCAGGTTGCCATCTGAGCATCTCTTTGTGTAAAGACAATGATCCTCATTACTTTGAGAAAAGCCTTGAGACTTCATAAAAGCATCAAACTTTTGGTACCATTGTCTAGGGGATTTTTTAAGTCCATTCAAACTCTTCTTAAGCTTACAAACTAGACTTTCCTTGCCAGGAATAGCATAACCCTCTAGTTGTTCCATATAGATCTCATCTGTAAGATCTCCATGCAAGAAAGCAATTTTCACATCCATTTGGACTAGCTCTAAGTCCTCCATTGCAATGAATCCAAGAAACATGCGCAGGGTAGTCATCTTGACCACTAGAGAGAAGATTTCCTCGAAATCAACACCATGTTGTTGCTTAAAACCCTTTGCAACAAGTCGGGCTTTATACTTTAGAGAAGCACTCTCTAATGTGAATTTCAGCTTATATACCCATTTACATGCTAAATTTCTCCCACCCTTTGGCAAAGGTACTAAATCCCAAGTACCATTCTTGTGAATAGAATCAAACTCACTCTTCATGGCACACTCCCACTTGACATGATCCTCTGTCTGCATAGCCTCTTTGTAGCAAGAAGGAAATGCGGTCGAACTTACAGTCTGTGACTGACCAGGCCACTATATGTTTTATTAAATAACATATACAAAGAAGTGTCCAGTGGCCATTTGGCCTTTCACATGGACACTAATGGTAACACCAAATAATGATGCAAATTCCCCAAATCTAACATCTCAAAAGAGGCATGTAAATCAGCCTTAAAATGAGCAATGTGCTTGTCATTAGGACCATTGAGTAGCATGTCATCCACATACACAACAATGATCAGACGTACATCATCTGCATACTTACCATATAAGGTGCTCTTATTTGGATTGTTCTCCAAACCATGTGCAATCAAGTAGGCATGTATCTTCTCATACCAAGCAAGTGGTGCTTGCTTTAAACCATATAATTCCTTCTTTAACCTGCTTCATGCCCTTTCTCCACAAAACCATGTGGCTCAAACACATACACTTCTTCATGTAATTCAATATTCAAAAATGTTGTTTTAATGTATAATTGACGTACATTCCAACCATGATGAGTTGCAAGTGCACAAATGCTATGGGGAGTAGTCATTCGACATGTAGGAGCAAAGGTATCATCAGAATCAATGCCTTTTTCTTGAGCATAACCTTTTGAAACAAGACTAGCCTTATATCTATCAGCTGTTCCATCAGGCTTACGTTTCAATTTGTGTACCCACTTAGTGCTAATGGTCTTTTCTCTAGGAGGAAAATCACATAAATACGAGCTACCATTCTTCATAATAGCATCATATTCTTATTGCATAGCAGCCATCCAATTATTTGAATTTTGTGTTTCATCAAAAGAAATAGGATCATTCTCATCACAAAGACTAGAGGCAAGCATAGCATAGAAATGTGATGCAAAAAAAGCACCATGAGAGCCTGAATGAGTACGATATGGCAAAGGTACATCTAATTTGCTATCTCACAAAGTTTGAACCAACCATTTATGCATAGCTTTTGCCTCCTCTATACCAGCCCTCTCATCAACAAGTGCATCATGTAAGTCTCCATCAGAAATGGAATGATCTTCACATCATGTGGAACTTGTAAAGGCTCATAAATTGCCTTATTTGGAATAGCACTTAACTATCTACCTATACAAAAGAGGTAGCAAAGTGTCATACACATCTTTGGAGCTGACCTGATGTCTCCTTAGTACATGAAACTAATGACTTTCATCCAATTCTTGCATTTTTGTTCAGTTAATAATGCATATACTAGAAATCAAAGACACGTAGATGGGCAATAGATGCCTTACGACCATGGCAAGCCTCATATGGAGTGATAGATTGCAATGCTACGACATGGCAAGCCTCATACGGAGTGATAGATCGCAATAGATGGCTTACGACCATGGCAAGCCTCATACAGAGTGATAGATTAGAAGACTCATTTTTCTTTTCATCTTTGTCATGCTTCTTTGATTGTGTAGAATTAGGAGATTTTTGCTTACTAGTAGATGAGCTTCATTTACCTTTGCCCTTTTGACTAGATAGGAAAGCTTGATCTACAAAACACATAATGGACGTGTTCTACATCGACTCATCTTCCTGCAATAGCATAGTGACTAACTGCTCAAATTTTAAGGCATTTGGATTGCCTTTCATCATCAATAGAAGAGTAGAAGCAAAACTCTTATATGAATTTGGAAGACCATTCAAAAGTTTCTACACAAGTGAACTGTGTAGTAGGTCTTCATCAGTAGAAATTAACTGCTCCTTCAAATCTTTGATCTTTGTCAAAACACTATCCATCGAATCTCCTTCATTCATGTGCTCACTCTTTGACTATTTTCGGAGGTAAGCAACACAAGCCTCATGTCTTGCCTCGTATAAAGTGGTAAGTGTATCCCAAGCATTCTTAGTTCCTGTGCAAGAACAAATGTGTGGGGTAATGGCATGTTTGACAGACAAAGCTATCAATGCTTGTGCGCGAGCATCTGAACCATCCCAACGGAGTTGCTTTGCAGTAGATGCAATAGGAACCACAACACGAACACAAATTTGAAGATCATCATCCTCAATGCCATGTGCATCACCTTCAATAAGTGTATTTGCAAGTGCGCTAGGGTGGTTTTCAACATCCTGCACAATATTCAACAATCTTTTTGCAACCAATATATGATGCATCCTATATGCTCATAATGGATAATTGGTACCATCCAACTTATCCTCAATAACCAAGATACAAATTACATCATTGCTTTCAGCCATGGCAACTGACTAAAATACCCTGATGAAAAAAAATGATTGAATCTCCAAAGATTGAATAGAAATACCCTATTGAGTTTTGCTAAACCTGTAGCGAACATCAAGGTGCTTGTAATGGGGAGCCAAAACCTATGCATATGTTTGGCACAAAAGGAAGAAATTTCTTGCATTGGCATTGCAATAGTGGCTTTGGAGGGAAAACCAAACTCAGATCGTGATTTTGGCACCATAGAGTGAAGTAGTTTTGAAGTTCTAATCGCCTTCGGTATGCTCACTAGATTTTGTGCAATTGTGAGACAGTGACCAGAGGGGTGTTGAGGTTTCCCTAGATGATGTTACGACCTACCCTTATACCAATTGTTGGAGTTTGACATCGGCGAAAGCGCATTAAGAGCACAATGAGGAAGAAGAAGAAGCTTGGCACACCAACACACAATAGTGAATGTATTACCAAAAACATGTACAAAGATAAGTAACTTCTTAGGGTTATAGGAGTATATCCATGTTGCTCTAGCACAATGGTGAGAACCACGTTAAGAAGCTCCACCTCCTTAATGTCAATCCGCGGAAGAGATAGGAGTGATATGAAGATCGTGAACGCGAGATGTAGTGAGAGTGAAGGTGAGAAGCATAGAGATGCACACACACATACACACACAACAAAGAGACAAGCAAGACACAATGGAAGGTCGGAAATCAACTCTATTGCTCAAGATCGCAATTACAAGCTCACAATAGCTCTAAGCTCACACTAACCAACCTCAAAAATGAGCTCTCTAGCTCTTTTTATAGATTCTAGACTAGTTTTGACCGGTTTCACATCTAGTGACCAGCATAGTTAAAAAATAGGTTTTAGATGCTATTTGAAAGGGTAAACAGTGTCTAAAAATAACCAAAATTGGTACGCTCATTCTACCTAAGCTCGTCAAGCTCGAGGACTCCTCAACTTGCACAAAATGGAGCTATAAACTGTTGGAGTTAGATGTCTCCAGAAGCACACGAACAACACAAGGAAGAAGAAGAAGCTTGGAGCACAAACACACAATACTGAATCTATTACTAGAGAATGTACAAAGATATGTAGCCCATTAGGGCAATAGGCGTATATACAAGCCGGGGGAAAAAAACCTCCTAAAGAGGGAAAAAAGTGTCCCGGCGGTCCTAGTGTGTTCACACACATCACTACCTAAATATATCAACAAATCCCCCCTGGGAGTGATGCGGTGAACAAGGAGCTGGCACTCATGTATAAGGAAGTGCCAAGCTATGTGGAAATCACTCCACAGAAGGAAGTAAGCCCAAAGCTTTGCGGAAAGCTTCAAACTTCTCCCTAGGCAGAGCCTTCGTGAAAAGGTCTGCAATGTTCTCCTGCGTGGGCACATATGCCAAGCTGATGTCCCCAGCAGAGAACCTCTCCCTGACATAGTGATAATGCACCTCAATGTGCTTAGTGCGAGCATGGAACACAGGGTTCCTCGCAACTGCCAATGCACTCTGACTATCCATGAAGATGGTGGTGGCAGAAGACTAGCCAACACCCAAATCAACCATAAGGCATCTGAGCCACACACACTCAACAGTCGTTGTGAAAGCTGCCCTATACTCAGCCTCACAACTAGAAGTGGCCACAGTAGGCTGCTTCTTGCTCAACCAAGATATACATGAGCTACCAAGCATGAAGCAAAAACCAATGGTGGACACACGACTGTCATAGCAACCAACCCAATCTAAGTCAGAAAAAGCATGCAAATCTGGCGGTAGTGATCCCCCCTTGGGATAAAACAACCCAAGTAGCCGAGTACCACTCAAGTAGCGAAAGATGTGCTTAACCGCCTTCCAATGCGTGACTCCTGGGCAATGCATAAACCTGCTCATCTGTGAGACAGAAAACTAAATATCTAGCCGAGTAATGCATAAGTAAATCAAGCATCCAACAACCTACTGATAGAGAACAGCATCAAATGCATCTCCAGCATCATGAAGACTCAATCCTAAACCTGTCTCCATAGGATTGGCAATAGGCTTACAGTCTTCAAGGCCAAAACACTGCAATAATGTGTCAATATATTTCGTTTGACACAAAGCCATTCCACCATCAACTTGCATAAACTGAATGCCCAAATAGTGATGCAAATGCCCCAAATCAGACATCTCAAATGAGGCATGCAAATCAGCCTTGAAATCAGCAATATGCTTCTCAATAGGACAGTGAGCAGCATGTCATCAACATAGACAACAATGATCAGAAGCACATCATTAGCATGCTTAACATATAAGGTGCTTTCAGTTGGACTGTTCTCAAAACCATGTGCAACCAGATAGGCATGTATCTTCTCATACCAAGCACGTGGTGCTTGCTTTAGACCATATAATGCCTTGTTTAACCTGCACACCTGGTTTTCATGCCCTTTCTACACAAAGACACAGGGCTGAAAAACATACACTTCTTCATGCAAGTCACCATTCAGAAATGCTGTTTTAATGTCCAACTGATGTACATTCCAACCATGATGGGCTACAAGTGCACAAATGCTCCGAACAGTAGTCATACGACATGTAGGTGCAAAGGTCTAATCAAAATCCAGCTTATATACCCACTTAGTGCCAATGGCCTTCTTGCCAGGAGGCAAGTCACATAAAGACCATGTACCATTCTTCATTATAGCATCATATTCAGATTGCATAGCAGCCATCCAATTTTCTGAATTATATGCTTCATCAAAAGAAACAGGCTCATTCTCATCACAGAGACTAGATGCAGCCATAGCATAGCAATCTGATGCAAAGGAGGCACTATGAGAGCCTGAACGAGTACGATATGAAAAAAGTGCATCTAATTTGTTGTCACGCAAAGTCTGCACCAGCCATTTTGGCATAGTTTTTGTCTGCTCAATATCAGCTCTCTCATCAACAAGTGCATCATGTAAATTTGCATCAGAAATAGAATGATCTACATCATCATATGAAACTTGCAAAGGCTGAGAAGTTGCCTCATTAGGACCAGCACTAGACTGTCCACCTGTAAAAGGAGGCATCAAAGTATCATACATGTCTTTGGAGCTAACAGATGTCTCCTTAGTACATGAAAGCAATGGCTGAATAGCATCTTCCACAAAGACAACATCATGGCTAACCAGAATGCATTTAGTCTGTGGATGATACAGACGATAGCCTTTACTTTCAGAACTATACCCAACAAAAATACATTTTACTGCCTTATCATCCAATTTTCTACGAATGTTGTTCAGGCACTAATGCATATGCCAAACAACCAAAAACACGCAGATGAGCAACAAATGGCTTGTGGTCATGCCAAGCCTCATATGGAGTGATAGACTGCAGCGCTTTAGTGGGACACCTCTTCAGTACATATGCTACACACATGACAGCCTCAGGCTAGAAACTATGTGGTAAAGCCTGACTCTTGACCATGCACCTCGCCATCTCCATGAGTGACCTGTTCTTTCGTTCAGCAACTCCATTCTATTGAGGTGTATACGGCAATGTACACTAGTGTTTTATCCCACGTTTAGCCAGAAATGCACTAAAATCAGAAGACATATATTCCCCCCCTCGATCAAAACGGAGGGTGCCCATTTTACATGCTGATAGATTTTCAGCCAAAACCAAAAACTGTTTAAAGCACATGAACACTTCCGACTTTGCTTTGAGTAAATATACCCATGCATGCCTGGAAAAATCATCAATGAAAGTCACGAAGTAAAGGTAATTCCCAAAAGAGGGTGTCTGCATAGGACCACAGACATCACTATGTACAAGCTGCAATTTCTGCATAGCCCGAACTGAACCATCTTTTGGAAAGAAGGAATGCTACATTTTTCCCAAAATACAGCCTTCACATACATGTTTTCCAGGTGCCTCAAGCTTGGGCAAAGAAGACACCATATCAGATTTCTGCAGGCGTAGCAAACTAGCAAAATTCAGATGACCAAAGTGTGCATGCCAAAGCTTTGCATCTGACATAGCCTGAGAATCATGAACCGCATACGCCGAATCCTTCACAGATCTTTCATAGTCTATAAGCTTATACAGCCCATGACATAAAATGCCAGAAGCAATAATCACATCGCCATTTGATAGATCATGAACTGTACACCTGTCATCAACGAATTTCACAACCAAGCCAATCTTGGCTAATGTAGAAACTGATAACAGATTCTTCTTGATCCCTGGCACAAATAAAGCATCTGACAAGGTGAAAGAACTACCATCAGCAATAGTCAGAATGATCTTACCAACTCCCATAACAGGATAAGAGGAGTTGTTGGCGCATGTGACAGTATTCCCTATAGGGGTAGGCTCGAGTGAAGAGAAGAAACTACGCTGCGAGGTAATATGTTTGGTTGCCCCACTGTCAAAGTACCAAACATCTCAGTCCACTGCAGACATGCACTACTCATGAGAAGATGTGTCAAAACTGCAAACAGTAGTAAACGCCCATTCTTCTTCCTGCACAAGATTAGCAGACTCTGTTTTTGGTGTAGAGGCTTCTGCAACAACCATTCCAGCCTCCTTTTTCTTTGCCTCTTTTGCAGCCAGTTTTGGACAGTTCTTTATGATATGATCATTCCCTTTACAGTACTTGCAAAAAATTCTGCTTTTCTGATTTCTTCTCATCTTTATCCTGGTTCTTCGGATGTGCAGCATTTGCAGATTTCTGCTTACTAGTAGAAGACCTCCATTTTCCTTTGCCCTTCTGACTAGCCGGGAAAGCTTGATCTGCAACACGCATAATGGACCTGTTCTACCTGGACTGATCTTCCTGCAACAAAACAGAGACTAACTCCTCAAACGATAAGGCATTCAGATTGCCTTTCATCATCAACCGAAGAGTAGAAGCAAAACTTTGATATGAATCAGGAAGACCATTCAGAACGGTCTGCACAAGTGAGCTATCTGGTATAACCTCATCAGCAGAAATCAACTATTCCTTCAAATCTTTGATCTTTGTTAGGAAACTGTCCATAGAATCACCTTCATTCATGTGCTCACTCTCCAACTGTTTTCGAAGGTAAGCAACACGAGCCTCATTCCTAGCTTGGTACAATGTGGTAAGTGTATCCCAAGCATCCCTAGCTGTTCTGCAAGAGCGAATATGAGGAATAATGGCACGTTTGAAAGACAAAGCTATCAATGCATGTGCCTGGGCATCTCTGCCATCCCAACAAATCTGCTCTGCAGTAGGTGCAACACAAACAGCAGCACGAACAGGAATCTGTGGAATATCATCTTCGACACCATCTTCATTAGCTCCAGCACCTGTATTTGTAGTACTTGTCGTTACAGGTGTAACAGGACATCTTTCAACACCCTGCACAATGTTCCACAATCCTTTTGCAACCAAAACATGTCGCATCATATAAGCCCATAATGGGTAGTTGGTACCATCCAACTTATCCTCAACAACCAACATACGGAATACATCACTGCTTTCATCCATGGCCGGTGACTAAAATACCTTGATGCAGAAAATTGATTGTATCTCAAAAAGTTGAACAGAATTGCCTAGACGAGTTCTGCTAGACCTATAGCAGACTTCGAGATGCTTAAACTGGCGAACAGAAACTTGTATATACCTTTGGCACAAAAAGACAAAATAGCCTGCACAAGCACTGCGATAGTGCGTTCGGAGGCCGAAACGTTCGAAGTATGCTCACCAAAATTCGTGCAATTCTGAGACTGCAAATGGAGGAGTGTCGACGACACCCTAGATGAAGCGATGACCTGCTCTGATACCAATTGTTGGAGTTAGACATCTGCAGAAGCACGTGAACAACACAAGGAAGAAGAAGAAGCTTGGAGCACAAACACACAATACTGAATCTATTACTAGAGAATGTACAAAGATATGTAGCCCATTAGGGCAATAGGCGTATATACAAGCCGGGGGAAAAAAACCTCCTAAAGAGGGAAAAAGTGCCCCGGTGGTCCTAGTGTGTTCAGACACATCACTACCTAAATATACCAACATAAACTACAAAAAGGGTTTTTCTATATTACATATGTTGGAAGAAGCATTTTTGAAGTATTTTTTATGGAAAAATAATTGTAAAATGCCAAAAAATTGTAAAAATATTTATGCAAATGATGTAAAAATAAGGAAGAGTCTTCCTCATGTAGATTAGAATCATATGTATTTTTTCTAGAATTTTGGGAAACTCCTAGATAGCATATTTTTAGATTAGAAGGGAAAAGGACCAAAATTCAAGTGTGAAAAGGGGCACTTGAAAATGTATAAAAGACAATTTCCTCTATTTTGAGAGGGTTGGTTATTTGTAATTGATGCTATCCAAGCAAAGAGAGAAGTTTCCTCTAGAAAATCGTGATTCTTCCTTTTGTGTGAATTTCTTTGATTTGTTGAGTCTATTCTATGTGTATCCATGGGAATTTGCAAGCTTCTATTGTGTATTTCTGATGAATGTGTATGAAGAGAGTTGATTCCTGATGTGTTGAGTGAGAAATTGATGAAGAATGGTGCTGGAGATGAAAATCGTCAAATTTTACAGAATTGCGATTGTCTCGTCTGAAGGTTACATGTATCATTTTTGAGTTTTGACTTTATGATTGTGTTTTGCTGAGAAAATAACACACTTTAGACACCAAGATTATTGAAAATGATAGAGTATTGCTCAAGATAATCCAAACCCTAGAAATTCCTCTTCATCTTCATTATTTCTCAGAAATCCAGCCAGTTTTCTCTTATTTCTTGGATTCTATCATCTAGAAGGGGCTGTGGCCTCTTGTATACTTCCAGGATTGACAAATATAAGATGTATTGTTGATTATTTATGCTAAATGATTGGAGAGGACAACTCCAAAGGATAACAACAAACGTTTTTTGGCGCCGTTGCCGGGGAGTATAGCAAAAGCTTCATTGAAGTTGGACCTTGTTGAATCTTCTATTGTTGATGGTATTGAACACATTGAAAAGGTAATACTCTTTAATCACAAAATGGAAACATGAAATGGTAGATTTTTTTGTTGTTTGTCTTTTGGGAAAAGAAAGCAATAGATAATCTTTTGAGAATAAGAAGTGTTGAAATTCTTGCACATTGATAGTTGCTCATATCATTTTTTGGAAGTAAAGTGCAGGTGTGTGAAAAAAACTAAATAAAAAAAGCTGAAGACAAGGTAAGATGTGTCTATCTTTGCAATTGTAGAGTACTTTTTGACCAAGTACTAAGCAAAATTGTTGATCTTGGGAAGATGACATGAGTGCATTGAAAAAAGTCAAGTAAAGTAGCTAGATGCAAGTAGATAGGATCCATTTGTTAACAAAGTCAAAGCAATAATCTTGAGAATAGTTTATTTGCATCTTGAAAAGAAAAATGTTTGAGTTTATCTTTGCAAAAATTGATATTTGCACTTCTTAGCACATTTTTCTTTGGGAAGTTTTGCTCATGAATTGTTTTGATAGCAAAGCATAAAGGAGTATTAACCAATCAGGGAACACAGGATCAATAGATCACTAAACAAGAAACCCTAAGTGAAGTGTTTACCTTAATTTAGGGCAAAATACTAAAAAATTTCATAAAATTCATTAAAACATTCAAACAAATTTCTTTTCTCTTTAGGAATTTGGATTGAAGTGTTGTTGTTAAGAGTAAGGGAGACCAAGTAGAAGGAAAACAAAAAAAAATTGCTAAAAACTGGAAAATCAGAAAAATACGATTCTCTTCACAGGATCGCGACTTTTTGGTTCATTTTTTGTTCATGATGTAAAATTGCAGGTAACAAGTGACTTGGAGTGGTGAAGAATCTGGAAGAGGAGTAAGAAGAAAGAGGAATCCAAATTGCAAAAAAACAAGAAGCTCAGAAAAATACAATTCTCTCCACAGGATCGCGATTCTCTGTAAGAGGAAAAATTTTTGAAATATTAAGCATATTTGGGTTTTGAGAAAGGTAATTGGAAGAGAATTCATTAAGTTGAGTAAGTAAAGGAAGTCAAATTCTAAAAATCAGTGAGGTCTTAGCATCAAGTGGGTAAAGTGGAAAAGAAGTACAGAATCGCGATTTTCACCAATTGGATAAAGCGAGAAAATTGTGATAAAAAGTTAGAAATGGGGACTTTACATCATAAATTGTGAAAGATAAAAACTTGAACAAGTGAAAAGTTAAGATCTTGAAAATATTGAACCAAATCGCGATTGTGTGAAATCTATAAAACCCTGAAATCTCAAAAAGAAACTCATTTGAGTGAGAGAGAGAGAGAGTGGATAGAATCGCGATCGTCTACAAACACAAGCTTTTGGACATTTTTTGATCAACCAAGCAAGGTAAGGAGTTTCCAACAAATTTTTGCATCTAATCAAGTTTTTATATCAAGTATGGAACATAAAAAAACTCAAAAATCAGTAAAAACACAGAATCATGATGTTTTGATTTTTTGAGTTTTCAGTGAAAAGATAATCATTTTTTGATAAACTCTTTTATTGCATGTTAAAAGTTTCATAAAGCGACTCTACTGTAGGAATAAAAATCCAGAAAACAAGAACTTCAAAAAAAGTCAAAAATCTGCACATAATCGCGATTTTGTAGTCGTGAAAATCACGATTCTCATCTCAAAATTGTGAAAAACACGATTCTCACCATAAAATCGTGAAAAACACGATTCTCTCCACAGAATTGTGAAAAACACGATTCTCTCCACAGAATCGTGAAAAACACGATTCTCACCATGAAATCGTGAAAAACACGATTCTCACCACAGAATCGTGAAATTAATTAAATGATCCTTAGGTCTGGTAATAAAGTAAACACACATTCTAAACAAGAGCTAGGAAGAAAAGAGGTAGAATCAGTAATAGGAGAATTGCAAGAAAAAAATATAGGGCAAGAAATTAATATGGAGAATTTAAATGATGAAACCAATGAATCCTCTAAAGCTAGTGATTATAGAAACATTCTCAAATACATGTATACAAATAGGTTTGGAACTTATGTATATCAGGATGGAATGCATAAGTTTCTCATTAGATTGAGAAACTTAGAGGTTACCCTGAATATAACACCAGTAGCACAATTTAAGGATGGTAGATACGAGGATAGGCAGGGATGTGTATACATCTTCTCACAAGACCCATAAAATTCTAATGATCTAGGACAATGTGTAGACAAGAGACCTTGGGAACAGAACCTAGGGCAATCAGACTTGCCAAGACCACATGAAATTCACAATAATGGTGAACAACAACAAGGTAGGAGAACACATACTTCCCCAATCCTTTTGAAAAAGAAGCAGAAGGATTTAGTGATTTTCCATTGAGAAGAAGAGATAATTGGCAAAATAAGGGCAGAATGCTTAGACCCTATCAAGTAGCCAAATGCATGAAAAATCAATATGAAGGATATTCTGATCCTCATGCCCATGCTGCAAAATTTAGACAATTAATTAGAGCAGAAGAAGTAGAGGATTACAAAGTCCAATTTGAGGCATTTGGTATAACCCTAACAGGACCTGCATTATCTTGGTTCATTCCCTTGAGAAAGGAAATTTATCTAGATATTGAATCTTTCCTAGACGCCTTCATTGGGGAATTCTCAAAAACTGGAATAAAACATAGTACAGCTACATTGATACATAGCTTTAAACAACAAAAAGATGAAAATGTCAGAGAGGCAACTAGGAGATTCAAGCAGTACATTGAGAGATGTCCCAGAGAAGAAGTACCTTCCATGGTGTCACTCTTGCACAATGGTGAGTACCAACGTGAGGAGATACACCTCATAAATGTCAATCCGTGGAGACGTGAGGACCGGTATGAAGACCGCGAGCAAGTGATGGCACAAGTGCGTGAGTGAAAGCACACAAGTATGCACACACATACACACACACGCGCACAAGGTAAGAGCAAAGAGTGGAACAATGGAAAGCTTCAATTACAAAAGAGCTCTCTTACAAAACTGAAATCTACAACAAGCCACCTCAAAAATGAGCTCTCCAGCCCTTTTTATAGTTTTTGAGTGGTTTTGGCCCTGTCCAGACCTAGTGTCCGGCCTAGTTAAAAAATAGGTTCCAGGGCTTATTTGGGGGCTCAAACGGAGTCTAAAAATCATGAAAATTGGTAGGATGGTAGATCTAATACTCCTCAAGCTCGAGGACTCCTCGGCTTGGACAAAATGGAGTTACAAAAATGAAAAATGGTATTTACAATGGTTTTTAGTGATAAAAATCACTATTTTTGTAGGGATTTCTTTTGAAAATTTGACATGTGCTTCTTGGAGCTCCCTACTTGCTCCTTCTTCTTGTGTGTCCACTTCCTTGGTGCGCTTCCATGCTTTGTCCTTGACCTTAAGCTTCAACACTCCCCCCCCTCTTGAGTCTGTCGTCCCTGACAGACCCTTGTTGTAGTGGTCGTTCCATGTAGTACGTTGAGAGGTAGCGTCCTTTGCGTCCAACAGGGGCGATCCCTCTTCCCAATGTATCCTGGTCGTTTGTCTGGTTCTTCACTTTGCCACTGTTATCTCTTGCAGTTTGTAGTCCCTTTGTACGTACTTCTGCCTTGTATTCCATCTGGGTGGTGCATTTGTGAGTTTTCCAAAACTGCTAGCTGCTCAAAGGATGTGGTCAATGTTGATTGTGAGCAACTCTCGGTGGTGGATGGCTCCCTTGTTCTTGTAGTGGTCACCGTGATGTCCTCTGATTCTTCCAAAGATGGCTTTCATAGTTTGCGTGCCAAGTACTTGTAACCCATAATGGATGATGGTTAAGTGCATTAGTGCATGGGTTGAACAAATTATGTGCCTTGTGCATGGCCTTGTAATGTGGCCCTACGTATGCGTACTTGGATAATGCATGGCAAGAAGTATGGTGCAAGAGATTGGGTCTTGAGCTAAGTGCTCAAGGGTATGCTGACGAAGAGGTTTCCTAATCTATCATGGTTATAGTGTTGTTGAAACATACACGTCTTACCATGGTGACGGGTCCGTTGATCTTCATCTCTTCGTGTTGTGGTTCCCTCATGATGTTTGACCGTCGGCTTGTCCTTTTTGTTGAGGGAGGTCCTTGCTGGAAGTTCGCTGATGAGCACTTTCAAGCACATAGTTTTTTTTTTTTTTTTTTTTTTTTTTTGGAACACGATGGCATCAAACAAGAAGAAAGAGGTTAGTATCAATAACATTTTTTTCATGTGAAAATTGTGTCTCATGTGCCTGGGATTTCTCAATTGTGTCTATGCACGGCCATGTAAGGTGGCCCTATATTGATGCGTACTTTGGAAATGCATGACCTGAATGGTGCAAACGACTTGGTTATGCCAAAGGCACATGGTTGCTGCTGGTCGAGGCTTTTGATGTTACTTGTATACTTGATGAATTCTTTGTTTGGAGGTGTCGATTGGATCTCGAAATGATGTAATCCTCCTAATGGGAACCCATTTCCGAATAGTATTTGGCCCTGTAGAGATCACCTCAGGCCAGTTCTTCTGTGGATGTTGTCCAAACTTTGGTATCCAGTGTGGTTGACCCCTTGGTTCTGTGGATGTTGCTTGTGCTTTTGGCTTCCAAACCCATATCCTGGGTGAGTGCCTGCTTATTTTTGTAGAAGGGTTAAGTGTATCTTCTTTTGGTCTTTGTGCTCTGTTCTTACCCTTTGTTTTCCTTGGCTTCTTTGTTGAGACCTTTTGCATGGTGGGGAGCATAGGCCTTTGTACGTGTAAGAGCTTCTTGGGTACCCACATCTGTAATCGCCCGTGTTGAGCTGTAGCTAATTTTTTTGGCACCCAAATTTGTACCTGATTGTGGTCGGCCTTCATTGATAGCTTCGGTACCCAAATTTGATGGATTCTTCGTGCTTGACCCTGTCGTAGGTGCTTGGTCATTCTGTAGTCATGGTCGATCTGGTTGGGTGGGAGTCCTTGAGGCAGCATCGATGGTTGTACGCCTTTCTTTACCCAGATCTGTGTCATGCCCAACACTTCCTTCTTCTTGAGGGCTCGTTGTCTATTTGATAGACTGGCTGTCTTGCACTGTCTTGCTTGCTTCTGAGGTTGAGCTCCTATGGATGCTTTGCTCTTTAAAAAACAAGAAGAAGGTTCATCATGCCTTTGCGACTGTCCTTCCGTGATTGCGTCCGTTTGGATCATAGAGCTTTTGACATCTACAACATCTTGTTCGAGAAGATTAGCCTTAGAGGAACAAAGAGAGTGTGTGGTGTCAGTTTCAGTGGGCATGCAATTCTCCAACTCTAATGTAATGCATTGATTATATACCCACACTTGAAGAAGTTGACTTCTTAGGTTCAAGTTGACAGCATGGTCGTAAATCCAATCTTGACCCAAGACAAGTGGCTCTGTGAGGTCCTCATCATGACACACTAGCATTTTGACTTTTATTGGAACATCTTGAAGGTAGATGGGAAGTTCCACCTCGCCCAAACAGGGTGTTTCCACGCCTCCTAATCCTATGAGATAGGCTTCTATGGGCTTGATGTCCAAATGCAGGTCTTGGCAGTATGAAAGTCTAACTGCACTAGTTGCTGCTCCTGAGTCGACCAATGCTCTCACAGTTCTTACACTCTTTCCTTGTCCTACCTCTATAGTCACAAAGGGCCGTCGATCAGTTATTCGAGAAGTAGTTATGCCCGATTTTTGGCACATGTCCATGTGATATTTTGGAGCTTTTGTGTTGACATCTAGGCCTCGCCGCCGTAACTTATTTCTTCTGATGCGCTCTCTAGCTTCTGCTTGTGCTTCTTCTCTAACCCTTAACTCTTCTTCTTTTCGTTTCTTAGCAGTGTTGAGTCTCATGAGCATTTCCTCTGTAAGAGGTTCTTGATATAACTTGACTCGGCATCCACTAATATAGTTTGGTAGGATATCACCTTCTAAAGTGGCCAATTGAACTGCACCGCTAGTGGAGAGTCTATTGATGATCATGGGTCCATATCCTCGTTTCTCCAATTTGCGGGCATGTTGCTTTAGCGTATAAACCAGCACTAGATCTCCTTCCTTCAATCCTTTATCCTTTACATGGGCATCAAAGTATGCCTTTTGCCTTTTCTTTGCAGCATAAATGCCTGCTGCTGCCCGTAGCCTAGTCTCACCTAAGCGTTCTAAATCAAAGATCCTGGAAGACAACTCATGTCCATTCCACTCATGCTCTTGTGCTACTTTCAAGGCTGGGATTAGGAAGTCTAATGGTAGCACGGCATTCTGTCCAAAGACCATCTGAAATGGGGTAGCATTGAGTACCGTTTTGTAGGCAACTCGGTATGCCCAAACAGCATGATGAAGTTGTTTGTCCCAATCAGAGCGTTTATTATTCACCAGTTTTGTTAATACGTTACATAGGATCTTATTTGTGCTCTCGGCCTGTCCGTTGGCTTGTGGGTGATAAGGGGCAGACTTCTTGTGTATGACCATGAATTCTTGAAGGAGATGTTCAATGACCTCATTCAAGAAGTGCGTACCTCTATCACTAACCAACTCTATTGGTAACCCATATCTAGTGAACACATTTTCGAATAAGAACTTAGCCGTCGTTTGAGCATCATTCTTTATCGTGGCTTTTACTTCCACCCACTTTGTAAGGTAATCTGTGGCTACAATAATGTATTCTGCATGGGAGTTTCTAGCTGGGGGGTTGATGGGACCTACAAAGTCTATACCCCACTTTGAAAATGCACGTCCTCCCATCATTGGCCTTAAAGGCATTTCATCTTTTCTTATCGGATATTGGGCACGTTGGCATGTGTCACATTTCTTCACATAAGTATGTGCATCCATATGAAGAGTGGGCCACCAAAGTCCTGAGAATAAAATGGTCTTAATTACTCTGTCAGGCCCAAAGTGTCCACCTGCAGCACCGCTGTGTGCAGTTTCTAAGACTTTCAAATAGTCTGATTCATGAACGCACAGTCTTAGGTAACCATCCTTGCCTCTTCGATATAGGTTGTCTCCTACTAAGGCATAGTCTTGAGCCTCTTGCTCCATACTCCGTTTTCTTGCAAGACTAGCCTGATTGGGTAATGTTCCCGATCTCATGAACGCAACCAATGGAGCACTCCAATCTGGGATTAATGACACATGATAAAGAGTGGCATACTCCACTGGGGGTCTCTTCTGGCACACTAGACAATTCTGGATCCACTCCTGTATTTCTTTGTCCATGCTAGGCCAATACACTCCTAAACGTTTTAGATTCTGCAATGTTCGTTGTTTAGAGTAGTGATTTCCTAGCAGTCCCTCATGGGCTTGTTGCATCCAACTAGTATGTTCGTCGTCCTCCACACAACAAGCTAATACGCCCTCAGTATCTTGTTTATACATACTTCCGGCCAATATTTGATACTTTTGTGATTTCACAATTTCTTCTTTGCTTGTTTTCACATTTTTATTTGCAGGTCCGAAGGTTAGGACTGGCACCAACTTATTTGCCCATTTAGGAACAACTTCCAAATTGAACAGATAAGCATCGGGCAATTCATCAGACACTCCTAGCGGTGGCTCTCCTGAAGTGATGCGAGAAAGATGGTCTGCCCTAAGATGGGTTCTACCTTTCCTAACAACAACTTCAAAGTCGTATTCCATTAGTAAGAGGAACCATCTTACTAAGCGGCCTGTATTGCAAGGTTTATTGACCAAATATAGTAAAGCTTGATGATCAGTGAAAAACTTGAACTTATTGGCCAATAGATAGTGTCTAAACTTCTTCACGGCATATACCATACCTAAGCCTTCTCTCTCCGTTGTGGTATAATTTCGTTCAGCTGCATTTAATTGCCTACTAGCATATGCTATCGGCAAATCTAGGTTTCCTTCACCTGTGGGTTGTGCTAGCACACATCCTATTGCATGATTGGAGGCATCTACATGGACATGAAAGGGTTTGCTCCAATCCGGAGTAGTCAATATTGGTGCTGTGCACAAACGTCTTTTCAGCTCGTTGAAGGAATTCTCGCATTCCTCGTTCCACTCAAAATTTGTTAGCAACCCGTAAAGAGGTTTAGCTATGATGGCATACATGTGGATAAACCTACGGTAATATCCACAATGGCCCATAAAGGCCTGTACCTCTTTAACATTTCTTGGTCTTGGCAACTCTACTATCGCTCTTACCTTGTCTTCATCTGTTGAAATTCCATTCTTAGAAACAATGTGACCTAAGATTTTACCTTGTCGTACCATGAACACACACTTCTCTGGGTTCAGACAAACTCGATAATCTCTACACTTGTTGAAGATTTGTCTGAGCTCAGGGATGTGGTAACTTCTCTGTTGGGAATGCGCACATAAATCATCCACATATACTTCTAAGCTCTTTCGTAGGAACTCTTTGAAGACATGACACATGAGCCTTTGGAATGTTGCAGGTGCATTGGTGAGCCCAAATGGCATCACGCGAAATGCAAAGATTCCCCATTCTGTGGCAAAGGCCGTTTTGTGTTGATCTTCGGGGGCAATGGCTACTTGGTTGTAACCTGAAAATCCATCAAGGAAGCTATAAACTTCCTTGCCTGCAACACGCTCCAATAGATGTTCGGTGATTGGAAGTGGATAACTATCTCTGATCGTAGCGGCATTAACTTTTTTAAGGTTAATGCACACTCGCAATTTCCCATTCTTCTTGGGCACCACCACAATGGGGGACACCCATTCAATGTGCTCAATCTCATAAATGAATCCAGCTTCAATCAACCTGTCAATTTCCTCCTTTATTTTGGCTGCATAATTGTCATTATATGTGTAGGGCTTTTGTTTGGTGGGCTTGGCATCAGCGGTCATCGGAATAGTATGAGAGCAAATCTTTGGATCTACCCCTTTCAAGTCTCTATAGTGCCATGCGAACACATCCCTATATTCCCTTAATAGAGCTACAAGCTCTGCTTCTTCTTTTGCACTTAGGTCATCTCCTATGTACGTACATCGTTCTTCGTTCCCTTCAATGGTCACTACAATTTTTTTGGTCTTTTCTTTATTGTCATATGCTTCTCCTGTAATGGCCTCTCTCTTAGGCATCCGTACCAAAATTTTTCGGTCTTCCACTTCATATTTCTTGAAATTATCTGGTACTTCAAACAATGATTCTTCCTCTTCTTGTTTCACTGCCTTTCTTTTCTTTTTCTTTTGACCTCCTTCACTTCCTTCCTTTGAGTTTATCGTTTTAATACTCGTGAGGGGTTCTTCTTCTTTTTGGGTTAACACTCCTATGTCTTCTAAATAGTGTTCCTCTGAGTCAAAGTAAGTATCCATCACAATGGATTCTAGATCATCGTCATTCTCTTCTTCTTCTATGAACTCATTAGGATCACACTCTTCCAACAGGGGCTGACACATGAATACTGAAATATCATAACCCTCCTCATCACAGTGAGGTGTCCATTGTTCTTCATTGACTGCTATGTCCATGGTAGCTAAGATTTCTGCCCAACCATGAGGCTCAAATTCCTCATCTGGAAATATCATCGGTGTATAGGCTGGGTCTTTTATTGGTCTATCTCCTGGGGGAGTTCCTTCTTCTCTCGCTTTTAGGCGCTTTTCCTCTTCCTCTGCGACCTTGCACATCCACAAGTGAGTATCTTCATGCAGCCAGGATGGATCAGGTGAACTTCCAGAATGCACGGAGATAGAATCTTCTTTTGCTTTGTGGATAGGATTCCACTGTAGGGGTGGTACATCTCTGAAGGTGTAATCCTTCAGATTGACCTTAGTGGTGACTCCTAAGTGCTGTAAGTACAAGGAGTTGGTTCCCCAATCCTGTACTATTTGCAATTGTCGTAGGAAGGGTCTTCCTAGGATCATCTCGTAGACATTATTTTTCTCAAAGTCACATATAGCAAATGTATGTTCAAACTCTACACCACAAGTGGTTAGAGTTATCCCTTCAAGCAATCCTAGAGGTCTTTCAAAATGACCATCTGCCATTTGAAGCTTCATTCTAGTTGGTCTTAATGTGGGTTTGCCCCATCGCTTCCACAAGGAGGTGGTCGCAATAGCAACACCAGCACCTGAATCTACGATTGCTTTGGTTGTGTAACCTTGATAGGTGATTGGAAGATAAGTATTACCTTCTTCACCTTCGCTCATATCTCCTATCTTGTCGAGAGGTATCTCTGGAACTTTTTGCTTAGAGCCTACTTTTGGCATATTGGATTCAAGTTCTGGAACCTGATCCTTCACACGATTCCAGAGCTCCGGTTTTGCCTTGAGCAGCTCTTCCACAGTGAGATGACATTGAACCTTAGTGTTCTTCACAACATCAGTGTTTCTTGGAATCACTGAGTCTTCATTTCTTACCAATATTGTGGGGGCTCTGATCTGGAGAGATTCAGATTCCCAGGGGCCTGTGAAATGAGGCAACTCTTGTAAAGAATTAGATTCAAAATCTAATCTTTCATCTTCTTGTTGCTCTGCTTGGTCTCCATAGATAGACGGAATGTCTTGGGGAAATTGATCATGAAGATCATCAATCTCTCAGGAATAGGAGGGGAACTACCCTTCTCCTTGGCCCATTTCTCTTCCTGTATTTCCCGCAAGAACTCTTGAGAGTATTGTTGAATTGAAGGAGGTATTCCAGCATCCGTGGAATTAGGAACATAAGCTCCCATTGGTGGTGAGCTTCCTCTTTCAATAACTGGTTGAGCCTGTGGAGGTAAAGAAATTTGTGGTTGGTTTACCAACTGCTCTAATCTTTCTAGTAAGCCTTGGAAATGCAACTCCGGTTTGACAGAGTTTGTCTGATTGAACTTTTGACTAGTCTCAAGTATAGCTTGAGCTTGTTCTACCATTTTCATGCACATTTTCATCCGTTCAATCTCTAAGTCTGCTCTAGGGTAACTCTTGTCTAGGTTTGCAGCTGTTGGCCCTTCTTGAAGACGAGCCTGGTAGGCCTTGAACATCATGTCCAAGCCTTCTGGGGTTGGATCTGCAAGAACAGACCCTGATTGCGGTCTATTTACAATGGGCGGTGGGGTGGAATGAGGTGGAATGGATGGAGCTTCGGCATGCGAGGGGCTTTGAGATGCAATGTCTTCTATTTTTGTTTTGGCATCTTTTAGACTTTCTTCTAGCTCGGATAGCTTTTTGTTCCACTTGCGATTAGCCTTCTCTCTGGTATCCTTCCATGTTCTTGGTTTCCTCTTACTAGGTTCTCCTGCCTCACTTGACTCCGACTGCTCAGCTGGTTTTGCTTGTTGTGCAGCCTGTGCCCTAGTAACTGCCTGTACAGGAGCCACATTATTGCTACTTGAACTTGAATCTGCCACTAAGCCTACCACATTGATGGGTGTAACCTTGGGTACACTAGAGGGATTCCTGGGACACTCTCTAGGAAGATGTTCCTTGCCGCACTCAGGACAAAAGCCTTGTATTGTGATGTTTTGTCCTAGTCCCAGAGCTGATTGGTGGGGACATTCACGAATGAAATGATCGCCCTGACATCTAAAGCAAGGTCCTCTAGGGACTTGTGGTCTTACTTGTCTCAATTGGGGCCTAGGATTTGGATTCGTATACATGACGTTAGAGTATTCTGGCTCCCAATTTTGTTCCATAGGTGGTGTCTCATATTGACAGTGAGAAATCTCACTTTGCTCAGGTGACTCTATATAATAAGCCTGTGGACTATCTTCATGGAAGTAGTCTGAACCATGAGCGTGAGAATCATTTTCTGAGACCAATGGGGTTAGTGGCACCAATGCTCTATTATGGTTCTCCTCCGCCATCGTATATTTAACTGGGATCACATTGGCAGGAGCTGGCGGTTGGTTTCCTAGGACTGGTTGTGGCCTATATGGTGCCTGATATTGCTGCTGGTATTGAGGTTGATATTGTTGTGGCCTATAATATGGCTGTTGGTACTGATTCTGATACCTAACCTGCTGGTAAGGTTGCTGATAATTTTGTCTAACAGCCTGTCTGTTATAGGGACAATCTTGGGCCGTATGATTTGTGTATTTTCTCTCAATGGTGCAATATAGAGCATTAGGGTTTCCTTGGGGTTGAGTCATCATTGGACAGACATTAGCCAGGTGATCTCCTCCACACGTATAACATCGCTTCACTGAGGTGACCCTTGGCATTTGTCTATTTTGAACTCCTAGCTTTTTGGCCACTTGCTCAGCTATCTCATCTATCTCAGTGGAGGCTCTAGAGGTATGACTTGTAGAACTATCAGAGTCCTTATAGAGTTTGGATAGTCCTAACTCTTCACCCAAGTTGTCTTCTATGTCAATGCACACCCGTATACACTCTTCTATGGATCTAGGATCTTTCAGGTATACATACGACCTTAATTTTGTGCTCAATAGGCCATCTAAAAACAGTGCCACCTGTTTGGCTGATGTGGGTAATTCTGGTGCAGGGCATCTTTCCAAGTACTGTCTAAACCTTCTTCCTGCAAGTCGCACTGTTTCTTGGGGTGTCTGCTTGAAGCTGTGGATCAAGGATGATGTGTTATGCCTGATACCACTTTTGGAAAATTCCACAATGAATTCTTCTAGCAGCTGACCTATCTCTCTATAGTTGCGACTGTTTAGAGGTTGAAACCAAGCTAAGGCAGTACCCTTAAGAGTCAACCCAAATGCCTCGAACTGGGTGAATAAGTCTTCAACCTGTTCAGCTCTTAGCACTTGTTTGAACTCTGCCACATGATCATAAGGATCTCCAAATCCATCAAAGTAGTTCTTCATTGCCTTAACCACTTGAGACGGTCTAAGGGTTCTTGAGTGCTCTCGTGGTCTAGGCAATGGGAAATCATGATCATCTCTTTGATGCCTATGAACTCTATGTCTCTCCCTTTCCAGTCTTTCCGTTCCATATCCTGATCTGTCTCTGCCTATAGTGTGTGCAAAGCTTACCTCCGGTCTCTCTCTAGTTCTTTCTCTCTGGATTTCATGAGCCTTGGATGATCCGGCTCCCTGGAGGCCCTGGGAAACGTTAGATCTTGGTGGAGGGAAAATTGCTTCACCTTGCCAAGTGTAAGCATGTCTGTCATGATCTGATACCAAGAATAATTTCTGAGATGTGTGATCTAGGTAGACAGCTTTCCCTGGTGTCTCTGGGCCCTTGAATTCGTAGATGGTGACTACTGGGCTGGGTTGATCTGGCCTAAATCTCCAAAAGGCTTCCTCCGTTTCTCTGTTCATGAATAGTTCTATGCTTTTATTATCTTGAGGAACCCATTCTGGAGTGAGCACTCTGGTTAAGACTGACTTACCTCTAGGGGTCTTGGGTTCTCCTCCTAGGTCTCCTTGCTCTAGGTCTCCTATCTCATTCTCAAGGATGATATTTCCAAACTCATATGTCCTATCTGGTAAGTTGGTAACCACATACATGGTTCCTTCCTTATCAATGTAAGCACCCTCTTCAAACTTGACCACTGGGTGTTCAAGTCCAAAGGGTTGGTCAGGATTTTTGAGTTGAACCACTGATCGCCTTAGACCATCCTCATAGATGCGAGCACCTAATTGATTGGTCCTGATATACTCCAATTGGGTCTTATAGGGACCTTCTGGTGTCTGTAAATAGGCAAGGCCTGAGCTGCGTGTGGGTCTTTCCATGCCAAAAGACATTTCAGAGTCACTGGTTTCTGAACTTCGTGTGTAAGGATAACCACTAAGCTGTTGAGCCCAAGACTTGGCTGTATGGTTGACACTAGCCTCAGATGACCTAATGCTTTGTCTATCCTTGCCTAAGTGTCTGCCAGATCTCAGGTTCATAAGCCTTGGCTTCTAGTCCCAAAGTTCTCTTATATTGCTCAAAATCCTTTGGAACACCTTGATTTTCTAGTTTCCCTGAGGGTCAACTTCAAAATACCCTATCTAATAATCCTGGTATTAATATTAACATAACCAGTCGATGTTTTTGTTGTACTCCTCACGAGCTTTCCAACAAACCCAAGATCACTCCGAACGGATTTCGTATGAGAAAGTTATGCCAGTTCAGGGTTTTGGGGGTTAAAACAGGGAAACAGGGTCTCTCAGAAGATGCTTCAAATCAAGCGATATATGACATTTATAGGACACGATACTTGTTACTTGAGGAACTCGATACACGATACTTGATCTTTGAACAGACGATATACGATATTTCAAGGAAAACGATACTTGATACTTCCCCTAAACGATACACGACCTCCAAGCCAAACGATACACGATCTCTCACAAAGCGATCACTGGACAAAACGATATCTGAGCAAACGATCGCTGGGCAAAACGATCTTTGACAAAACGATACTCGATACTTAGCTCAAAACGATACTCGATCGCTGACAAGTATCGCGATCTCTGAGACGCGATACACGATACTTGGACCCAGACGATACACGATACTTCCCCAAACGATCTTTAGACCAGACGATCTCTGATTCTGAAACGATACTCGATACTTGGCTCCAAACGATACACGATGTCTCACGAAACGATCGCTAAACCAAACGATATCTGAGGAACGATCGCTGACTAGACGATCTTTGACAAAACGATCGCTGGCTGAGTATCGCTGACAAAACGATCGCTGACTCGAAACGATACACGATACTTGTCAAGTATCGCGATCGCTGAACCAAACGATAGACGATCTTTGATAAACGATCTTTGATAAACGATCGCTGGAGAACGATCGCTGGCAAACGATCTTTGACCGAAACGATCAACGATCTCTGGGAAATATCGCGATACTCAACCACAGGAGCAAAACGATACTTGTGAAGTATCGCGATACTCGACCGCAGGAGCAAAACGATACTTGACCCTTTGCCAAGATTTTTACAAGATTTTTTAAGTTTAATCACACACAGAGGTTTTACAAGGTCTCCTACCCTCTCCACGATCTCTGTATCGCACAAAACACACTTCTCAATCCCTAACAGTGCCAAACGATACTTCGCACAGATCGTTTCACTCTCGCAATTGATTTTCTGAGAAATTTTGATCAAAAGGGCAGGTTTGCTTACCTTGGTAACTCCTATAATCTCTTTGTAACTTCCCCTTGTTCTGTTCAAGCCCAGCTTGCCCTGCAACTCACTCACGATCGCTGGCGCAGTTCTCACGATACTTGGCAGTTTCCCTCACGATACTTGGCGCAGGTTTTGCTAATTCAGCTATTTTGGTACTGATTCTTCTGCACCTCTGTTCTGCACCCTCTCTAAGCTTCTTGCTCACAACCACAAGTAAAAACAAAGTGAATGTACTCTAAAAAATGGAGAAAACTGAGAAAATGAAGGTGGGTGGAGATGGTGATGATGATGAAGATGAAGAAGAAGGGAAATTCAAAAACTGAACTGAAAATGATATTTTTTTACCTTCCAACGTCGCTACTCTACGTCTTACCGTCACACGCTCGTCCTCCAAGCTCTCTCCCCGGCAACGGCGCCAAATTTGGTGTCACTCTTGCACAATGGTGAGTACCAACGTGAGGAGATACACCTCATAAATGTCAATCCGTGGAGACGTGAGGACCGGTATGAAGACCGCGAGCAAGTGATGGCACAAGTGCGTGAGTGAAAGCACACAAGTATGCACACACATACACACACACGCGCACAAGGTAAGAGCAAAGAGTGGAACAATGGAAAGCTTCAATTACAAAAGAGCTCTCTTACAAAACTGAAATCTACAACAAGCCACCTCAAAAATGAGCTCTCCAGCCCTTTTTATAGTTTTTGAGTGGTTTTGGCCCTGTCCAGACCTAGTGTCCGGCCTAGTTAAAAAATAGGTTCCAGGGCTTATTTGGGGGCTCAAACGGAGTCTAAAAATCATGAAAATTGGTAGGATGGTAGATCTAATACTCCTCAAGCTCGAGGACTCCTCGGCTTGGACAAAATGGAGTTACAAAAATGAAAAATGGTATTTACAATGGTTTTTAGTGATAAAAATCACTATTTTTGTAGGGATTTCTTTTGAAAAATTGACATGTGCTTCTTGGAGCTCCCTACTTGCTCCTTCTTCTTGTGTGTCCACTTCCTTGGTGCGCTTCCATGCTTTGTCCTTGACCTTAAGCTTCAACACATGGCAAGACAAGTATCCCTATTCATAGAAGGATTAAGAAGTGCCCAATTAAGAACCCTGGTGTATTATAGGAGATGCCCTGACCTAGGAGCATGTGTGAAAGAGGCCATAGATTTGGAAGACAACAGAGGACAAGACCTGTTAGCATTTGATCAACCTAGAATAAATGAAGATAAAATTCCACCAGCAGAAGAATTGGCACAAGCCATTGCTAAAGCCCTAGAAGTTAGCACCAAAACCAATTTGATAAACACCAAGATAACAACAAATAAAAAATGCTATAATTGTGGAGAAAATCATTTGGTACAACAATGTCCATATCAAAAACCACAACATTTGCAAGATAGGAAAACACTCAAATACTGTACACTAGAAAGAAAATGGACAAATCATACCAGAGAAGAATTCTTCTACAATAAACAACCCATTAAGAAGAGAGACTATGCAAACCAAAGAGAATCTAGATTTATTGAACAACCAAGACCTGTACTTGGGCAACAACCTCCATTACCAACAAATGTGGTACCAGTTGTTGAAGAATCACTCACGAATTTGACATACAGACAGACATAAAAGAAAAAGAAAGATAAAGAGAAGTAGAATCAAAATATTCAGAAAATCAAAAGCCTTAATGAAGGGACAAATTCACGACCGTTATGTACAGCACAGAATCTTCCAGAATCAGAGTTTGTTAGAGTTCGTTTACACCGAATCAAACTATATATAAAGAGAGAACATGCAAGCAAGTACGAGTAAGAGCATGAATACGCGTGCGAACAAGAACGTGCGTGAGTAGAGCGTGCAGTTTAAATAGAGCGCATATAGAGGTCAAGAAGAAGGAGAGAAGTTTTTCAGAAGATGCCAGAGATCGCGTATGTACAGATGAATAACAGAAACCTAAAATGTCAGGTATTCATCTGAGAGAGATGGTAAGAAGAAACTACTGAGTGTAGGAGAGCTTCCATAGCTTGAGCAAGAAGAGCCAAGCCTGTTTGTACACATCTTCTCTAATAGAAAACACATGTTCATGTGGAAGTTTGTGCGCACTGTTCGTATGTGAAGAAACCTGAGTATTTTCGTGTTACGGTATAAAGTTAGTTAACAATTATTTTCTCAGTAAACGAATGTTTCGGTCAATTACAATTGTCTCAGTAAAACGCATTTTCGGTCAGTAACAGTGAACGTATTTTCCGGTTGAACAACTAAGTATATCTCGCAGAATAAATTAAGGTTTTGTACGAGAGATAGCTTATCTTATAGCTAGACATCTTTACTATCAGTTCATCAAAGATTTCGGTGAAATGGATATGTACACACAGTACAAAGTCTAACCGGAAAGAGGCATTCTAAACTGGTGAAGTTTTTCCTTAAACTTCAGAAAGAGTTCATTTAGTGAAGGAAGTTCACGCATCACTTCCTTACTTCATGTATATTCACTTGAAGTAATTACAAACAGAATAGGAGTTGATTCCAGTAGCATTTCGGTATAATTACGGTGTCAGTATGGTGATAGTCCGGTGAAGTTTCAGTGAATTTTTCTGTAAATTCAAAACGCAGTCTTATATGTTTGAGTGGCAGTAACCTTGCTAAGCTACTGTTGATTATGGAGGTGTTCTAATATCGCTCTAGCTTAGCATCTTTTCGGTGACGCAGCGATTTCCGCAGGCTTCACAAGGTTCGGGCCTTTGCCGTGTCATCACCAACAGGTGGTTTCAAAGCAAAGGAACCACCATCAGTGGTATCAAAGCTGTGAGATCTAAGAAGAGGGTTTAGAGCCGGTTAATCACACAAGTGGTTTCAAAACGAGAAGGATTCTGAAGAACGGAAAAAGTTTCTCAGAAGAAGGAACGAAAAGAGAATCAACAACAAACGGCATCAAGAAACGCTCCGAAGTTATTCTCAAGGGTAAAGGTTTACAAAAGGTAAAACCCTTTAACATTACACTCACCGGAAGTAACAGAAACAAGAAGATCATGGCAGATCATGTCCAAATTGATAAATTGGACAGAGATAATTATCTCGCGTGGGTAATGCGTATGGAAGCCTTACTTATGAGTAAGGACTTAATGATGTATGTGACCGGAGAAGAAAAGAAGCCGACTTTTGAAGATGATAGTCAACCGGAGAAAGAAGAATTAGAAGCCTTGAAGCTGTGGCAGAAGAAAGTTGCAATGACAAGAGCTTACATTTATAATACCGTTTTCAGACCATCTACTACCGCACATTAGAGGTCTAGAGAAAGCGGAGGACATATGGAGTGCATTGGAAGATCATTTCCAAAATACTACGAAAGCTAGGAAGGCTAGCTTATGGTCAGAATTCACAACGTTCAAAAAGAAGTCGAGTCAAAGCATTAGTGACTACGTTACTAAGATGAAGGATCTAGCAGATAGTCTTGGATCCATAAATGAAGATGTCGAAGATCACAGATTGATAGCGCAAGTGCTCACAGGGTTGAGAGGAGATGAAAGGTGGAAACCTTTCGTACTCTCAACTGAACTTTCCTTAAATCATTTTGTACCAGATTTAAATTAGTTGCTTGTTTTGATGCTCACATATGAGCAAGACCTGAAAGGAGATGCAGACAAAGGACAAAGTTCTGCAATGTACATGAAGAACAAGAAGAAAGGAGATAAAGGCAAGTCAAAAGATGAAGAAGAGCCGAGTTCTCAGGCTTATTATGCAAGAGGTAAAGGCACAGGCAGAGGAAGAGCAAGAGGTTTCGGAAGAGGAAGAAGTAGTTAGACTAACAACAAGAAGGCTTGCTGGATCTGTGGATTAAGTAATCATCTGGCTCATGATTGCTGGCACAATCAACAAGGATCAAATCAAAATTAGAACAGTAATAGCAGAGGCAGAAGCGAAAGATATCAGAGTAACTTTCAAAGAGGTAGACAAAATCAAAGAGGAAGCTATGGTAGAGGTGGAGCAAGAAGCTGGGGACAGAATCAATCCTACAACACCACCTACAACAACTACGCAAATGACACACAGAATGAAAGTCATACATCATTGATGATGAACTCAATCAGCACATCAGATAACGAAGACCTGAAGGTATTTTACATTGATTCTGGATGTTCTAATCACTTTTCAAGAAATATAGAACTAATGTGAGAATTGGAAAAAGGTAGTTCCAGTCATACTGTTCAAACAGGTGACAATACGAGGCATAGTGTACATTCAATTGGAAAAGTGAAATGTAAGAGTGGAGCAGATTTGCTAACCAATTTTTTGTATATTCCAACAATACCGAAAAATTTGATTAGTGTAGGACAGATAGTTGAGAAACGTTTTCAGGTCAGATTTACAAATGAAGGAGTATTTGTAGAAGATCTCGAGAATGGATATAATCAGATTGTCTCTAGTAAGAAAGAAGGTAGACTCTTTACTTTAAGAGTACAAGGGAACATCGGCCAAGCGTTGCTCACACATGGTGAAAAGGTGATTACAGAACTTGATCTCTGACATAAGAGATTAGGTCATTTTAATGAAAAAGGAATTAAAGCTATGATTTCAAATCAATCAGTACTGGGATTACCGAATGTACAGAACCAACACATGATTCACAAGTGCGAAGCATGTCAAATGGGAAAAGCCCACAGGTTACCTTTCTAGAAGAAAGGATTTAAACATGATAAAGTACTCGAACTCATTCATACAGATGTATGGGGTCCAAAAAAAGAAGGATCAATCAGCGGCTCAAGGTATTATGTTTTATTCATTGGTGATGCTACAAGATGGATAACGTTATACGTTTTGAAGGAAAGATCAGAAGTATTTGAAACCTTCAAGAATTTTCATGCATATGCTGAAAGACTCACAGGTCGAAAGCTGAAGAGACTGAGGTCTGATGGAGGGGGAGAATACTTCTCCCGAGAGTTCAATGATTACCTTTGGAATGCAGGTATTAAGAGAGAAATAACCTACAGGTATACACCACAATAAAATGGAGTAGCAGAAAGAAGGAACCGAACTCTAGTTGAGTTTGCACGAGGTATGCTAAAGGAAAAGGATTGTCCAAATTATCTTTGGGCTGAAGCTGTAAATACAGCTACATACTTGGTAAACAGACTACTGTGTACAGCTTTAGATGGAATGACCCCTTATGAAGCTTGGTGGAGAAAGAAACCAACACTTGATCATTGCAAAGTGTTTGGATCAGTAGCTTACGCTTATGTGCCATCACAACTTAGACATAAGCTCGAACCAAAAGCAGAGAAATATGTGTTCGTCGGATATGATGAAAAGAAGATGGGCTACAAGTTATGGAGTCCTCTAACAAAATAGTTTACTGTTTCCAGAGATGTTACATTTGATGAACAGAAGAGCTAGTATACAGATCAAAGTCATACCACGGAAGAATTTGAAGAAGAGGTAAGAAGGAAAGAGAAAGGGAAATCAATTGTACAGGTGAATAGAGATGAAGACTATATGCAGGCAAGTACGTCAAGGATCGGATCAGGTATGAGAAATGGAGATGAACAGGGATTTGATGAAGAAGTGTATTCAGATACACATGAAGAGTTTGAACCAAGAAGGTCAAGCAGGAATAGAAGACAACCAGAAAGGTATTCCTATGACACTTCGTATATAACTCAGAAAAATTATGCATATATGGTCAAAGATGATGAAGAACCTTAGAACTACGATGAAGCTAAAGGCAAGAAGCAATGGGAAGAAGCAATGGAAGAAGAGTTTAGCGCACTGGAGGAGAACAAGACATGGGAACTTGTTCCGAAACCAAATGGTAAGAAAGTGATTGGAAATAAATGGGTTTTCAAAGTTAAGAAACTTGCAGATGGAAGGATAGCTAGACACAAAGCTAGACTGGTTATCAAGGGCTATGCTCAGACGCATGGCATAGATTACGATGAGACGTTTAGTCCGGTGGCAAAGATGTCAACCATAAGGACAGTGATTGCTATAGCAGCATCAAAAGGATGTAAACTAAGTCAGCTAGATATAAAGAACGCATTTCTAAATGGATACATATCAGATGAAGTCTACATGGAACAACCGGAAGGGTTTGTAAGTTCCAGATACCCAAATTTTGTTTGCAGATTAAGAAAAGCACTTTACAGACTGAAGCAAGCTCCAAGAGCTTGGAATTACAGGCTTGTGAAATATCTCAATGAACTTGGATACCAAAGTTCGAAAGAAGATGCAAGTCTACTCATCAAGAGAACAGAAGAAGGTATGATCTACATTTGCATTTATGTAGATGACATTATAATCACAGGTACTTCAGATGAAGGAATTAAAGAAGTAAAGAGATTACTTGAAAAGGAGTTTCAGATCAGTGATCTAGGAAAGTTATCATACTTTCTTGGAATGGAAATCACATACACAGATCATGGTGTATATGTTACGCAATAAAGGTATCTCTTAAACTTACTGAAGAAGTTTAATATGGAGAATTGCAGAGAAGCTTCAACACCGCTTGAAGCAAATCATAAACTCAGCAAATACAGTGGTTCAGAGTTTAAAGATATGAGGAAATATCAGTCATTAGTGGGAAGCTTAATCTACGCTACACTAACATGACCAGATCTTAGCTATGCAGTGGGAGTTCTCTCACAGTTCATGCATTGTCCGAAAGATCAACATTGGATTGCAGGATAGAGACTTCTTAGATATATCAAAAGAACCATAAAGGAAGGATTATATTATCCTTTTACGTCAGATATAAAGCTGAGAGCATCAGACTGGGCAGGAATTCAAGATGACAGAAGATCAATACATGGGTAGATAAACCTAGGAGATAAGCTAGTAAGCTGGTGTTCGAAGAAACAACACACAGTGGCGTTATCGTCAACAGAAGCAGAATATAAAGGACTTGTAGAAGCTGCTAAAGAAGTGATATGGATGCAGACCTTGTTCAAAAGCATGGGTATTGATCAAGGTATACCTATCATACATGGAGATAATATGAGCTCGCTGTATCTTGCAGCAAATCCAGTATTTCATGCAAGAACAAAGCACATAGAAATTCAGTATCATTTCCTAAGGGAAAAGGTAATGGAGAAGGAAATAGAAATAGTATACACTCCGACAAAAGATCAGATTGCAGATATTTTGACAAAGAGTTTGGATGGAACAAAGACAAGCAGATTCAAAGAAATGGCAGGTATAAAAGAAAGGAAAATATATGAAAGATAGGAAAAGTCAAATTAGTGATTGAGGAGGAGCTGTTGAAGAATCACTCACAAATTTGACATACAGACAGACATAAAGGAAAAAGAAAGATAAAGAGAAGCGGAATCAAAATATTCAGAAAATCAAAAGCCTTAATGAAGGGACAAATTCACGACCGTTATGTACGGTGCAGAATCTTCCAGAATCAGAGTTTGTTAAAGTTTCTTTACACCGAATCAAACTGTATATAAAGAGAGAACGTGCAAGCAAGTACGAGTAAGAGCATGAATAAGCATGCGAACAAGAACGTGCGTGAGTAGAGCGCGCAGTTTAAATAGAGCGCATATAGAGGTCAAGAAGAAGGAGAGAAGTTTTTTAGAAGAGGCCAGAGATCGCGTATGTACAGATGAATTACAGAAACCTGAAATGTCAGGTATTCATCTGAGAGAGATGGTAAGAAGAAACTACTCGGTGTAGGAGATTTTCCAAAGCTTGAGCAAGAAGAGGCCAAGCTAGTTTGTACACATCTTCTCTAGTAGAAAACACATGTTCATGTGGAAGTTTGCGCACACTGTTCGTATGTGAAGAACTCTGAGTATTTTCGTGTTACGATATAAAGTTAGTTAGTAGTTATTTTCTCAGTAAACGAATGTTTCGATCAATTACAGTTGTCTCAGTAAAACGCATTTTCGGTCAGTAACAGTGAACGTATTTTGCGGTAGATCAACGAAGTATATCTCGCAGAATAAATTAAGGTTTTGTATGAGAGATAGCTTATCTTATAGCTAGACATCTCTACTATCAGTTCATCAAAGATTTCGGTGAAATGGATATGTACACATAGTACAAAGTCTAACCGGAAAGAGGCATTCTGAACTGGTGAAGTTTTTCCTTAAACTTCAGAAAGAGTTCATTCAGTGAAGGAAGTTCACGCATCACTTCCTTACTTCATGTATATTCACTTGAAGTAATTACAAACAGAATAGGAGTTGATTCCGGTAGGATTCCGGTATAATAACAGTGTCAGTCTGGTGAGAGTCCGGTGAAGTTTCAGTCAATTTTTCAGTGAATTCAAAATGCAGTCTTATATGTTTGAGTGGCAGTAACCTTGCTAAGCTACTGTTGATTATGGAGGTGTTCTAATATCACTCTAGCTTAGCATGTTTTCACTGACGCGGCGATTTCCGCAGGCTTGACAAGGTTCGGGCCTTTGTTGTGTCGTCACCAACAGGTGGTTTCAGAGCAAAGGAACCACCATCACCAGTTAAATACACACCAATAGAGGAGGGAAACTCAAGAATAAGATCACCATACAAAGAAGAATATCACTGGAATGAAGGATATCAGGAAGAGTGGGAAGGTTATGAGATGAGAGAACCAGAACTGCAAGCCCTAGATTTGGGAAATGGGAGAATTGAGATGGATACAGCCACATTCATGTATATAACCAATAATTATATGTCCAATCAGAGACCTCAGTTCAAAGGGAGCCAAAAGATAACTTGTTATAGATGTGGGGGAGAACATTTCATTAGAGACTGTCCACAACCTCCTACATTAAGAATAGAAGGAGCCTATTGCAAGGATTGTGGCAAGGAACATTTAATAAAGGATTGTCCAAGAAATCCTCAAAAACAACAAAACACATCTAATAACATACCATTGAAAACAGTCAACATCATGGAGCAAGAAGAATTGACTGACCTTGACCAAGCAAATGTAAATGCTATAACAAGGGCACAAGCTAAACAACAAGAAACAACTGAAGAACAAAATAAGAGTTCAGTTTCAAAGGTGAAGAAAAACAGACAAAAGGGGAAATGGGAAAAGAAAATGAGAATGGGTAAAAGTTTGGAAGAAGAGAGTATGAAACAATCAAACCATACTCCTCCTCAAAAGACACAAACCTAGTCAGAGATAAGAAATTCACAGAGTCTAGACACCTTGATAAAAGCATACAAAGGAAGAATTCAAGAGGGACCAAATCCTACAGACCATGTAATGGCTTATCCTATGCGAGAAATAGAACATGAAAGGATGCAAAAATGCAAACAAATCATACAAGAAGCACAACTCAAACTGGGGGAATTAGACAATTCTCAAACAACAGTTGGGGAATCAAAGGCATCAAGAACAAGAGAAACTATTAATCAAGAAGATAACCCACAAATTACATTTCCGGTAAATATAGATAAACAATGTACAATCTTATACCACACCACAATGGAGGAATTGGTAAAACAGAATCCTCACTTACAATACAAAATAACAAAATGGGAAGCAATACCAAAGAATCTTGATCCACAGCCACAGGAATTGGAGGAATTGTGGTACATTCCTATTGATAAGATAGGAGGATATTGTGAAGGAGAAGAGGGAAACTCAACCCTAAAAATACAATTTGGTAAAAATTATGCCAAAGCTATATTGGATACTGGATCAGGTGTGGCTATCATGACTAAAAAAACTTGGGAAAAATGGGGAAAAAATGAATTAATACCCACTAAAATGAGATTGCAACTTGCAGATGGACACATAGAAAAACCCCTAGGAATATGGGAAAAGGTGATTGTGGACATATGTGGAATAGAAATAGAGCATACTTTTGCCATAGTTGAATTTCCACAATCCACGTCATATGAAATTATCCTAGGAAGACCATTTATGAGACAAATGCAAATTGTGCAAGATTGGGGTAATGATTGCCTATACCTTCAGCAAAGGAAGGATAACCAGAGTGAATCTAAGAAATGGTCATTATTGTGACATATCCCCTCAAGAATGGTTCAAAATACATCAAAATCAAGAATTAAGTGAAGAATCAGAGTTGGAAGATCAGAATGAAACTGAATCATCAATATGGAAGTGCAATGTGATAAGAAACCTTACAAATGGAAAAAGAAGATTAAGAAGAGAAGATTGTGTAGAAGAAAGAAAATTACAAGATGAGAGCTATATACCCCAAAAATTCAAAGATGAAGAATTTGAGCCTTATGGTTGGAACCAGATTTTGGCTACCATGGATCTAGCCAAAGATGAGTATGTGGGAGTGAGATTTCAAAATGAAGAAGGATATGATGTTTTTCACATAGGAATACAAATGATAAAGGTATCAAAAACAGAAGAGGACGAGGAAAAAGAAATGATATTGAAAAATGGGAAAACACAATATTTGGAAGAAGTAAAAGCTGAAGATGCAATAAAAGATAAAATCTCAGGCAAATATAAGAAAAACAAACACAAGGAAATAGAAAAAGACCAAGAGGATGAAAAAAATGAGAAAATGACAAACACAGATCAACAGTTTGATGTACCAGCAAATTTTAAGAGTTATGAAATAGAAGACAGATTACTTCTAAAAATGAAACCAAAGAGAGAAAAGAGAAAAGGGGAGGTATATGACAATGAAGAACAAACTAAGAAGATTATGATCACTCAGGAAGACGGGGAAGAAAGACATATTGTAATAGCTGATGACATGACAAATCAAGAAGAGGAGGCATTAAGAAATCTGGCCATAAATTATAGGGATGTGTTTGCTTATAGCTACAAGGATTTGAAAGGTATTGATCCTAAAATCTGTGAGCATAAGATTCCTATTACACCTGATGCAAAACCTAGCAAACAAAGACATTACACATTCAATGATAAATACTCTGCTAAAATAAAGGAAGAAATTGACAAGCTGCTGGCTGCCAATTTCATCTATGAGATTGAGTATACAGAATGGATATCTCCTATAGTTGTGGTACCAAAAAAGAATGGGAAACTTAGGTATGCATTAATTTGAAAAAAGTCAATGCTGCAACTATAAGGGATAGCTACCCATTGCCTATAACAGACCATCTTCTAGAAAGAGTTGCAGGGAAGGAGGTGTATAGTTTTCTGGATGGCTTTTTAGGATACAATCAGGTACCCATAGCTTTGGAAGACCAACATAAAACTGCCTTTTCCACGGGAATTTATGCTTTCAGGGTTATGCCCTTTGGGTTAACTAATGCCCCAACAACTTTTCAAAGATTGATGTGTCATATCTTCAAAGAATTCCTGAGGAGTGTAATGGAAATTTATGTAGATGATCTGTGTACTTTTTCATTAAAAAGACAGGATCATTTGAAAGATTTAGAAAACATATTCACGAAATGCAGAACATACAGAGTATTTTTAAATCCAGAAAAGTGTGTATTCTTTGTAAGACAAGGAAGAATGTTAGGTCACATATTCTCCAAAAATGGAATTTCAACTGATGAGAAAAAAATAAAGGCCATAATAGAACTTCCAAAACCAACAAATCTAAAGGAACTTCAAACCTTCATGGGACATTGCGGATATTATAGAAAATTTGTACACAAGTTTGCTGACAATGCAAAACCTTTGTATGCCTTAATCACAAAATTTGTGTGGACCAAAGAGTGTGACCAAGCCTTTGAGATTCTAAAAACTTTTTTGGTAACAGCACCAATTCTGAAAACACCCCAGTGGGATAAAATTTTCCATGTCCATGTGGATGCTTCAAATTATGCTTTGGGATGTGTGTTAGCACAACCAATAGAAGGAAGCAAATTGGATTTCCCAATTGCTTATGCTAGTAGGCAACTGAATTTAGCAGAGAAAAATTATACAACTACTGAAAGGGAAGGGTTGGGAATGATATTTGCTGTGAAGAAATATAGACATTACCTTTTGGCCAACAAGTTTAAATTTTTTGTGGATCACCAAGCTTTACTTTACTTAGTAAACAAACCCTGTCACACTGGTAGAATAGTCAGATGGTTCCTTCTACTGATGGAGTTTGAGTTTGAAGTGGTGGTCTGACAAGGAAAAACACATTTGAGAGCAGATCATTTGTCTAGAATCCAGGCTAAAGAACCAAGTTCACCTTTAGATGATGACCTTCCAGATACATATCTATTCAAAGTCGAAAGTGTTCCGGAGTGGGCCATGACTTTAGTACCTTTGCTAACCATGGGACCTTGCAGAACATTTGGGAATAACACACATTTAGTATTGCAAAGTAGGAACTTTGTGCTGCTAGCTGGGCACTTGTATCACCTCAACCATACCGGCATACTAGAATATTGTACTCCAGAAGAGGAGCAACAGGAATATTTGAGAAGAGCTCATTGTTGGAACCCTTGTACACATGCTTCCTATTGGGGGATTCTTAGACAAGAAGGAGTTTGAGGGTTTGTAGGAGAAAAGGGAAGAAACAAGAAGAGAAAATACACCTGGAAGCTTCTGCGGATTGATTACAGTAAGACAATTACAATGTTTGAAGTACAAGACAAGCCAATACCTTAGTGCACAATCCCACAGAGTGCCCAATTACAAAATACCCAATATCCCAAAGTCTTCTTGCTGCCGGCCTCCTCTGCACCAGACCTCCACCTGCTTCAAGCTTATCCTTGTGCACACCTTGAACCAAGCTTCCACAAAGGGGGGAGGAGTGAATACCTTCTGTCGGCACGCGCCCACTACAATGGGACCTTGAGATACTTGGGGGGACTAGCTTAGCACTCTCTGCACAATCCCTTAGGCACTCCCTATGCACTCCTTCACTTCCACTTCTCTGCGTCGCACACTGTTGAATCTTGCACTTCTCCCTCTTGCTTCCTTAGACTATTCTCTCTTGCTTACTCTAAGATTTGGTCCAAGAATAGACCTTGCCTTGATTTTAGTGTGTCGATCACGTACACTCCTAACTGCCATGGTATCTTGGTGCTCACCTTGATGTCCCAAGATTGTCCTCACAAGTGGCAGCCAACGACTCACTGTTTTGTCCTGTAGTGACTTTAGTCTAAAACCAAAAATTTTAATGGGGGGGCATACTTCCACCTAAAATCAAACTCTTGGAACAACAATAACCACCTCCATATTCTACCAGTGGCTTGTGGTTTATTGAGTAAGTATTTTAGTGGTTGGTGATCTGTTATAATAATAAGTTTTACTCCCAGTAAGTAATGACAGAATTTTTGGATAGCAAAGGCCATGGCTAGGGCTTCCCTTTTTGTAGTACTGTAATTCCTTTCAGCCTTGGTCAATATTCTACTGGCATATTGAATTGGTCTGTCCACCTTAAATTCTTCACTAGGTTGGGTCAAAACTGCCCCCACTGCATAGGCACTGGCATCTACATGTATATGAAAGATTTTTGACCACTCAGGTGTGATCAAAATAGGAGCAGACACTAACCTTGACCGTAATGTTTGATATGCTTTTTCCTCCTCTTCTTCCCATTTAAAAGGTACTTCCTTACCTGTAAGTCTAGCCAGTGGTCTAGCTATCTCTGCATACATTTTTATAAATCTTCTATGGTATCCAGTATGCCCCAAGAAACTCTGAATCTCTTTAGGGGTTTTAGGTTTAGGCAACTTTAATATAGAAATGATTTTGTCAGGATCTGGGGCCATACCTTTAGCTGACACCACATGTCCTAAGAGAGTTCCTTCTGTCACAAGGAAATGACATTTGTTTGGATTGAGCTTTAACTTAGTCTCCCTACATCTTTTGAAAACATTTTGCAGCTGCCTCAAGTGGTGGTCCAAACAATCTAGAGGAGTTTCTTTGTGAGATCCTGAAAATGAAGAGAAGTCATCCATGAAGATTCGAAAAGATTCCAGCAATAGGGGGCCAAAAATGAGATTGACCGTTCGGTTAAAGGTGGCTGGAGCATTTCTGAGCCCAAATGGCATTTTTACATACACATATGTTCCCCAAGGTGTGATAAAAGCAGTCTTTTCACGATCCTCTGGGTGTATTGATATTTGATTATAGCCACTGAATCCATCCATAAAGCTATATAATGCATGCCCAACCACTTCTTCAATGACCTGTTCCGCAAAAGGCATTGGGAAACCATCTGGAATGGTCACCTTGTTGAGTGCTCTAAAGTCAACACAAATTCTGATTTTATTAGTATTCTTCTTTCGTACTATAACCATAGGTGAGAGCCACTCTGAGTATTCTACAGGAATGATGATTCCTGCATCCTCCATCTTCTGTATTTCCACATAGAAAGCTTCAGCATATTTTGGATTAAGTCTATAACTCTTCCCTCTTATGGGTTTGGCTCCATCAACCAGAGGGATTCTGTGCTCTCCATAAGATGCAGGCACCCCTTCTAAGTCTTTATAATGCCAAGCAAAAACATCTGTATAATGATTCAAGAATGATTTACCTTTTCAAGGAGCCCTGGGTGGTTCCACAACCAAGTGGCCACCAAAACTAGCCGATTATTGTCTTGAGTGCCTAATTGTATTTCTTGAACAGGATTTCTCTCTACCATATTATCTTCGTGGTCATCTTCTTCCTTGTCTTCTTCTACTAGCTTCATGTGCATTGCTTCATAAGCAGGTGTATTTTGGACTTCAATGTGTTCCTCCTTGTCCTGCATCCAACCTGTAGGGATTTCTTGAATTGGGAAAGAACATTCTTCACTAGAATTTTTTACCTTGCCTTTAGCTTTAGTAACCTCTTTATCTGTGGTTGTCATATCCTCCTCCAAGTTATATTTGAGGGGTGTCTTCCTGCCCCTTCTGTGGTCTGTGATGGGCTCTCCCAATCCATCAACCTGGACTTTTTCCTTATCTTCATCATAACCTTCAGTTGTGCAAGAATGATTAAGAAAAATTCCAAAACAAGAGGAAGAATTGTCTGCTTGGAGCCAATTTAGAATATCCTCTTCTTCCTCGAAATCTATATGGGGTTGATCCTCCAATTCTGTTTCCATGCATATGCCAACTGTTTGCATCATGCTAGTGTTTCCTTGATTATCTGGGCCCTCTTCTAAATGAATATGTGTCAGCTCTTGCCCTTTCTTTTGTACCCACATAGTGTCCTTGCCCCAATCATGAATGACACTTGCATGCCTCAGCCATGGTCGTCCAATTAAGAGGAGAAATCCTCCTTCAACCTGGGGCAATCTTAAAACCACAAAATCCAGAATGAATAGATTACCTTGTACTTCAAGTGGAACTTTTGGGATCACTCCCAAGGGCCTTACTTTGCTCTGATCTGCCAAAGTAACAGTGAAATTTGCAGGCCTTGAAGGATGGAGTCCAATCTTTTCCATTGTGTGTTCAGGCATCAAGTTAATGCCAGAACCGCCATCCACAATAACTCCTTGAAATTCATGACCTTTGATAGATACTATCAGCCGAGGACTTTTATAATCTGTAAGGGGTGCTTCCCCTACAATTTTTCCTTTATGTAAAACAGTAGTCTTTGCCACCAAACTTGTAGTGGAAGCTTCATCAATTATCTGCAATAACTCTGATCTGAATTTCCCATCCATCTTTATTAATTCAAAAATACTAACCTCCTTTTTCATGGACTTGAGTAGTTTTGAAGCCTCTGATTCCTTGAGAGCCTGGGCTCCAGTTGACTTATCAAACTCCTCATGAGCCCTGTTGAAGGCATTCCCAATAGCATCACTGGTGCATATGAGATCTCCTTTTTGACTTGTATCTACACCTGTGGTGACTTTATCTTCAGATGGTTCTCTGTTTTGATTCCATTCCTTAATCTTTGACCCTTGTCCTATGTCTGCTTGAGCCTTCCCCTTGCTTCTTGTCTGCATAGTCAAAGATTCTATTTCTTCTAATTGCACCACCCTGGTAGATGGTGATGGCTCATTGACCAAATCACGCACTTCTTCTTTGTGCACCGAAATCATTTGAATATGAGGCCCGGATGAAGAGGCTTGATTCTTAGGACAACAAATTGTATAATGGTTTCTTGCATCAGGGCAGTTCCTGCAAGGAGGGGCATTTTCTGGTAGGGTGCACCTACTTTGATAGTGCCCACATTCTCCACATCTGAAACAGATGATTGGCCTCCTAGGCCCATTTCCAAAGTTATTCCTCTGTCTAGGATTATAGTTGTTACCTTGATTTGGTGCAGCAGCCATCACATTTGCTGGTGTTGGGGGTCCTCTTGGTCCTCCTTGTGTCCAGTATGTCATTGCAGGCATTCCTCTTGATTGGCATTCATGGGCCTCGTGGCCAACTTTCCTGCATAATTGACAAGTCACACTTAACAGAGGACATTCACTTACTATGTGACCTTGCTTGCTGCACATGGAACACCAAAGTCCACTCTTGATGCCACCTCCTTTGAGCTCTTGCAACTCCTGTCGCAGTTGAGCCAATTCCTTTGCCTGGGCCTCCTCCTCCTTTTGAAGCTTTAGTGCTTCAATCTCCCTTCTCAACTGAGCAACAACATTCTCTTCCTCTTTGTAGGGCTTATTTCTTTTTAAGCCCTCCAGCTCTTTCCTTAGCTGTATCACTAGATCCTCCATTTCTGTACCATATGTTGGTTGAGAAGAGGTTGCTCCATACTGGTACCTTATCTGCTCCAAGCGTGTGGCTGTGCTGATGAACTCCTCTATGGAGGCTGTAGGTAGCACTAATTCCTTTATTTTGCATTGAGTGGCCATTGGTAGGGGCTTAGCCAACCATTTCTTGACAAAAAAGTCGTGTGGTGGATCTGGCAATTTAGCCATTAGTGCTTTGGCCCGAGTCACAAACTCTGGGAACTTTTCTCCTGGACCTAATCTTAAATTTTCTAGCTCTTCTATGATAATCTCCGTAGTGTTTCCATGTTGGAACTGATTTTTAAAAGCATCTTTCATCACATCCCAAGTGGTAAAATGGTTTTCAGCAAACTGGTTGAACCACTTTGAAAGAAGGAAACTTTATATTTAATCTAGAGAGTAAAGTTTCCAAGTCTACCTGACCCGCCATGCTCTTGACTGATGATGTTGAAGATAGTGGACTGGGGGACCTTCTAACAACCTTCCTTCTTGTCTGCTTGCAGGTGACCCTCAATACTTGGGACCGGGTTGCGGTCATGAGCAGCTCATAGCCCACTGAATATGAGACACTTGATAAGAATATTTACCTTTTGTTTGATGAAGTAGCACTGTGGTTCTGTCGACACTTGATCTCTTCTATGCTTTGCACTTGGATTCTCCTAAGCTCAAATCTCCTTGGATGTCCCATCGTGCGTGCCAAATTTTGTTGGGGGATTCTTAGACAAGAAGGAGTTTGAGGGTTTGTAGGAGAAAAGGGAAGAAACAAGAAGAGAAAATACACCTGGAAGCTTCTGCCGATTGATTACAGTATGACAATTACAATGTTTGAAGTACAAGACAAGCCAATACCTCTGTGCACAATCCCACAGAGTGCCCAATTACAAAATACCCAATATCCCCAAGTCTTCTTGTCGCCGGCCTCCTCTGCACCAGACCTCCACCTGCTTCAAGCTTATCCTTGTGCACACCTTACACCAAGCTTCCACAAAGGGGGGAGGAGTGAATACCTTCTGTCGGCACGTGCCCACTGCAATGGGACCTTGAGATACTTGGGGGGACTAGCTTAGCACTCTCTACACAATCCCTTAGGCACTCCCTATGCACTCCTTCACTTCCACTTCTCTGCGTCGCACACTGGTGAATCTTGCACTTCTCCCTCTTGCTTCCTTAGACTATGCTCTCTTGCTTACTCTAAGATTTGGTCCAAGAATAGACCTTGCCTTGATTTTAGTGTGTCGATCACGTACGCTCCTAACTGCCATGGTATCTTGGTGCTCACCTTGATGTCCCAAGATTGTCCTCACAAGTGGCAGCCAACGACTCACTGTTTTGTCCTGTAGTGACTTTAGTCTAAAACCAAAAATTTTAATGGGGGGGCATACTTCCACCTATGCGTACGCTGCCGCTTCACATACCTTCACATTTCCTTTTAAGTCTTCACTTTTGCACATAAGGGGGGGGTTCACCTGAACCTTCCAAAACACTTTAAAACACACTTTGAACCTTAGGGAAATTAGAGAAAATACCGCTGCAAACTGCAACCCACTTTCTCCAATTTACCCTTTGTGGACAATTCATTGTGCACTACCTGTGCACTTTGACACCTGCACTTACACACTTTGACTTTGCACCTATTGACTTTGACCTTGACCTTGTTGACTTTGACCAATTGACTTTGACTACAGTTGACTTTGACCAACATGAATTTTATGGGCTCAACACTTCCATAATAGTCACCCTAAGTAATCTCAATAGGATGGGAGTACATTGGCCTAATAAGATTCAAGATGTAACACAATATATTGCTAACTGCTAGAAATGCCAATCCTTGCAAAATTCAGAACTTATAACTCTATATTCGTTTCAGAAAAATCCAGAATGGAGTGAGAACATCATTGAGGAGTTGAAAAGGAAGAAGAAAGGAAAACAAGTAAGAGCTAGTGTCGACTCAAAAAATCTACAAATGATCTCTGAAGAATATCAAGTGATAGGAGATCAATTGTATAAGAGAGGGATGGATGGATATTTAAGAATTTGTGTTCCTGAAGATAGATATCTGGAAATGTTGGAAATGGCACATTCTAGAGTGGCAGAAGGACATTTCTCAAGTGACAGAACTGCTAAACTCATATTATATTCTGGCTTTTGGTGGCCAACTCTATTTCCTGATGCAAGAACATATGTAAAAAGATGTGACATTTGTCAGAGGGTGAGTCAACCAAATAAAAGAGACAATATGCCATTAGTTCCATTAATCTCAGCAAGAGCATTTAGTAAATGGGGGTTGGATTTCATTGGACCTATACATCCTCCAGCAAGACAATCCCATGCTGAATACATAATAGTGGCCATAGATTACTTAACCAAATGGGCAGAGGCTAGAGCTACAAAAAGGAATGATGCTCATACTACTGCCAGATTTCTCTATGAAAATATCATCACCAGATTTGGACTACCAATTGAATTGGTAAGTGATAGGGGGACTCATTTTTTGAACCAAATCATAGAAAACATAACTGAATATTTCATGATTAGTCATAGAAAGTCAGCCCCATATCACCCACAAGCCAATGGGTTAGCAGAAAGTGCTAATAAAGTACTGTGTATTGTATTGTCAAAATTGGTAAACACGAACAAGAATGATTGGGATTTACAACTTAATCATGTCCTATGGGCCTATAGAGTTGCATACAAAACTGCACTAGGAACCCCACCATTTAATTTGGTATATGGACAAAATGCAGTTCTACCTTTGGAATTCCTTATTCCAACACTAAAAGTGGGTAGTCAATACAATTGGACTGGACATGAATTATCTGAGAGAGTAATGGAATTGGAACAACTATGAGCTCCTAGCCTCCAAGCAATTATGAGTATATATGCAGACAAGAAAAGGCAAAAAGCTTATCATGATGTTCACATAAAAGAAAAAGATCTACAAGAAGGAGATCTAGTTCTGGCATACACAGTTGTTGAGCCCATAAAAGTCATGTTGGTCAAAGTCAACTGCAGTCAAAGTCAACTGGTCAAAGTCAACAAGGTCAAGGTCAAAGTCAACAGGTGCAAAGTCAAAGTTCGTAAGTGCAGGTGTCAAAGTGCACAGGTAGTGCACAATGAATTGTCCACAAAGGGTACATTGGAGAAAATGGGTTGCAGGTTGCAGAGGTATTTTCTCTAATTTCCCTAAGGTTCAAAGTGTGTTTTAAAGTGTTTTGGAAGGTTCAGGTGAACCCCCTCTTATGTGCAAAAGTGAAGACTTAAAAGGAAACATGAAGGTATGTGAAGCGGCAAAGTGTACGCACAGGTGAAAGAATGCCGCCCCCATTAAAATTTTTGGTTTTAGTCTAAAGTCACTATACGACAAAACAGTGAGTCGTTGGCTGCCACTTGTGAGGACAATCTTGGGACATCAAAGTGAGGACCAAGATACCATTGCAGTTAGGAGCGTACGTGATCGACACACTCACATCAAGGCAAGGGCCATTCTTGGGCCAATCTTAGAGTAAGCAAGAGAGCATAGTCTAAGAAAGCAAGAGGAAGAAGTGCAAGAGTCCCCAGTGCGACGACGCAGAGAAGTAGAAGTGAAGGAGTGCATAGGGAGTGCCTAAGGGATTGTGCAGAGAGTGCTAAGCTAGTCCCCCAAGTATCTCAAGGTCCCATTGTAGTGGGCGCGTGCCGACAGAAGGTATTCACTCCTCCCCCTTGTGGAAGCTTGGTGCAAGGTGTGCACAAGGATAAGCTTGAAGCAGGTGGAGGTCTGGTGCAGAGGAGGCCGGCGGCAAGAAGACTTTGGGATATTTGGTATTTTGTAATTGGGCACCCTGTGGGATTGTTCACAGAGGTATTGGCTTGTCGTGTACTTCAAACCTTGTAATTGTCTTACTGTACTCGACAGAAGCCTCCAGGTGTATTTTCTCTTCTTGTTTCTTCCCCTTTACTCCTAAAAACCCTCAAACTCCTTCTTGTCTAAGAAACCACCAACAAAATTTGGCACGCACGGTGGGACTTCCAAGGAGATTTGAGCTTAGGAGAAACCAAGTGTCAAGCATAGAAGAGATCAAGTGTTGACAGAACCACAGAAGCACAGTGCTACTTCATCAAACAAAAGGTAAATAGATTCTTATCAAGTGTCTTACATTCAGTGGGCTATGAGCTGCTCATGACCGCAACCCGGTCCCAAGTATTGAGGGTCACCTGCAAGCAGACAAGGAGGAAGGTTGTTAGAAGGTCCCCCAGTCCACTATCTTCCACATCATCAGTCAAGAGCATGGCGGGTCAGGTAGACTTGGAAACTTTACTCTCTAGATTAAATATAAAGTTTCCTTCTTTCAAAGGCCTAGCTCAAGAGGATCCAGATGAACACATTAGAAGGTTTTTAGCACTATGTAAGACTAGAGGCCTAATGGGTAGGGAGGATGCTTTTTTGATTCTCTTCCCTGCCACATTAGAGGGATTAGCTGATAAGTGGTTCAGCAAGTTTGCTGAAAACCATTTTACCACTTGGGATGTGATGAAAGATGCTTTTAAAAATCAGTTCCAGCATGGCAACACCGCGGAGATTATCATAGAAGAGCTGGAAAATTTAAGATTAGGTCCAGGAGAAAAGTTCCTAGAGTTGCTAACTCGGGCCAAAGCACTAATGGCTAAATTGCCAGACCCACCCCACGATTTTTTTGTCAAGAAATGGTTGGCTAAGCCCCTACCAGTGGCCACCCAATGCAAAATAAAGGAGTTAGTGCTACCTACAGCCTCCATAGAGGAGTTCATCAGCACAGCCACACGCTTGGAACAGATAAGGTACCAGTATGGAGCCACCTCTTCCCAACCAACATATGGTACAGAAATGGAGGATCCAGTGATACAGCTAAGGAAAGAGTTGGAGGGCTTAAAGAGAAATAAGCCCTACAAAGAGGAAGAGAATGTTGTTGCTCAGTTGAGAAGAGAGATTGAAGCACTAAAGCTCCAAAAGGAGGAGGATGCCCAGGTAGAGGAATTGGCTCAGCTACGACAGGAGTTGCAGGAGCTCAAAGGAGGTGGCATCAAGAGTGGTCTTTGGTGTTCCATGTGCAGCAAGCAAGGTCACATAGCAAGTGAATGTCCTCTGTTAAGTGTGACTTGTCAATTATGCAGGAAGGTTGGCCATGAGGCCCATGAATGCCAATCAAGAGGAATGCCTGCAACGACATACTGGACACAAGGAGGACCCCCAACACCAGCAAATGTGATGGCTGCTACCGCAAATCAGGGTAACAACTATAATCCGAGACAGAGGAATAACTTTGGAAATGGGCCTAGGAGGCCAATCATCTGTTTCAGATGTGGAGAATGTGGGCATTATCAAAGTAGGTGCACCCTACCAGAAAATGCCCCTCTGTAATAAAGTAAGTCTATGATCCAAGGGTCTGGCCGGTTCAGACAGATCTGAAATCGGACACCGTTTGGTCATCAGTGTGTATGACCAAAGATCTCGAGTTTAGACTTACTAGGAGGTCTTGTGCTCTTGTGAACAAGTGAACCACTTAGCTTAGTGGTTAAGTCTCAAGGATGTGAAGGACGAGGTCTTGGGTTCAATCCCCATGGGATACATGGGAAGAGTATTTTGCCCAAAGAGCTCTAGAACCTTCTAGAAGCATCCATTGGACACTTGGCGCACATGCAGTTACATGGCTGACACTTGGATGATTAGCATTCACCTGCCCAAGAAGGTAGTCCCCTTGAGAGAGCTATATATAGAGGCATTTGGTTGGGAGGAGAGTCATTCATTCATGAGCAATTACTGTCGCTACGCTGTTGCATTGGTATCAGAGCCATCTCCATAGCTTTCATCTTCTTGCTTGGACTTTTGACGTGCGAATTCTGCCCCCGCCCGCATTAAGATGCTTGTCGAAATCATTCTCATGCTTTAGCTTAGAGCAAGAGAGTATTAAAAAGTTATTCATCTTTGTGTGCTAAGGGGGAATCGAACTCGCGCCCCTCTGTTGAGAGGGCGCTGCCTTATCCACGGAGAGAAGCGCCGTTCGTGCTATTCTTTATGGAGCAGATCGTTATACAATCATCGGTTCGCTGAGGGAGGTTTCATCGAAGAAGATCCAAAAGAAAATATTCTGGTGAAGCAGAGGGTGATCGAACCCCCGTCCCCCCGATTGGAGCACGCTGCTCTATCTAGAAGAGCATCACCGTCGGCGTGAAGATATAGCAGAAGTACTAGCTGAACTCCTGAAGAAGCTCTCAAATAGGGGCCAAAAAGGTTGATCCTCTCTACTGCACGTCCGCGGGTGATCGAACACGAGACCTGCTGAAGCGAGCGTGTCCGCCTATCCATTACGCCACAACAGTACACGGGAGTACTGCTGAGAAGGTAACTAATCTCTCTTAATTCGTGCTGAAGCAGACATCTTCACCCGGCCAAAAAAGCTGAACTACCATCGGGAGGGCGCCGGGATTCGATCGCACGACCTTGCAGAGAAACTTCAGGGCTTTATCCACTGAAGTAAAGGTTCTTCGTGATTTCGTTCTCTGCATAACATATACAAGTTGAATTAAATCTCTGCTCTGCTAATCCCGAGCCGAAATCATCTCATTTTGATTAACCTTTGGAGTTTGCTTATTTCCCATCCGAACTCGAGTACATTTTTGTGGTGGTCCAAGCTGTAGAAAGCTAAAAGTTCGAGTAAAGTTCAACAGAAGTGGAGCTGTGGAGTGAAGATCTGGAGGCCTATCTTCGTCATAATTCTAGCACTTTCGGCTAGAATCAAGTCGACCTCAACGGACCAAATCATCAGGGACGATTTCTTGTGACATTCTTGCATAGCTCTTTTGATTTTGTTGCACACACTTCTTGCGTTAGGAATACTTAGTAAGTTTAATAACGCTTTGTGTGCGATGGAGGGGACTTCTAGCCACGTTTCGCTTACAAGTACTACTAGTGCGTCCATGTATGCTTCCATTCCTATGTTAGTAACATCCTCATTCATGACTAGACCACCAATAGTTGCACGTGCATTGCATTCATCTGCACCTATGGTTTCAAATACTAGTCATGCGTCTGATGCATCTAAAATAGAATCAGCGATTGTAGCATTAGACGTTGAGGATTCTGCGAAAAAAGGGGAAACAAACACTACTTTAAATGAGAGGAAAGATATGGAAAGTAGGATGTTGCTAGTTGAGCAAAAGCTTGGACAGTTGTCCAGCATTCCGGATGAGGTTGCAGTACTCCGTCAATCTGTTGATGGAATCCAGGATCACCTTAAGGCCATTCTGAACTTACTTCAGACGCCTAAGGATATCAGTAAGACTATTTTAGGTAGTCACACAGATACGATCGCAACTTCACCGATGTCTGTTAGGATGGAAAAGGATAAGGAATTATCCTCTCCCCAAATAGACATGTTTCCTTTAGCGGGAAGTATGAGCCGTTTGAGTCTAGCGTCTTCTACTCCCTTGTGCGTTGCTTTGGTAGGTATGTTAGAAACTCATAACCGCCCTGTGGATCTTTCCTTGGGAAAGGAGATCCGTCCTCCTTATTTCTCTGGAGAGGATAAGGATAGGAATAAGGACGCGGTTTTGACTTTCTTAGAGAAATGGAAAGATGTCCATGAACTCAAACATACCCCGGATCATGTGAGAGTAGTAGAAGCCAGTTTGTCGCTAGGACCGAAAGCTTATACATGGTGGATGAGTCTCTCTGAGACTCACAAGAAACCCACCACTTGGAATGAATTTTCCCATCTTTTCAAGAAAGAGTTTCTCCCCGAGAATGAGGAGGAACGCAATTGGGAAGCTTGGGATAAAATTCAGCAGAAGGGTAGACCGCTATTGGTGTATATTTCAGAATACAGAGATGTAATTCTGAAGTTAAAGAATTTAGATGACTTCCATCGACTTCGCGGTTTTGTCAGAGGACTTAACCAGCGAATTCGTAATGAAGTTAAGAGACATGCGCCTAAATCCCTTGAAGAGGCGATTAAGGTCGCACAGATTTATGAGGACAATTCACGCTTGGATGTCACGCAGGAAAGCAGTTATTCCCAGAAGAATAACTTTAAGCGTAAGGGTAAAGGGACTAGATCTAGTGAAAGGGTGTCTAAGAAACCTCGTGTTTTTAGACACATCCTTTCTCCAGAAGATCATGATAAAGCGCAAAAAGAAAACTTGTGCTTTAAATGTCTTAAGCCTGGACATCGAAGCCGTGCCTGTCCAGTCGGAAGAGAAAGTAAGGGAAAGGGTAAGCAGCAAATCCATCTGATTCAATCTTTGAACTTGGATGCAAATTCAAGTGCAAAGAAGGTTCAGATTATGCACTGCGACAGTACCCATTCATGTCAAATCTCCAAAAACATGTGGCAACCTCAAGAGTTTGGTCCACATGATTTGGTCAAGTTGCATGGATCAGTAAAAGGTCACACCATCCGGATAATGGTGGATGACTCTGCTACGCATAATTTTATCAATTATGCGTTAGTAAAAAAACTGGCTCTTCCTCAGGAACCATCGCCTCATAAATACATTGTCTCCATGATGCACGGTCAAGACACCCGTGTTTGGGACACAATGATTTGTAATTTGGAACTAGAAATCCAAGGATTTAAAGACACCTTGGACTTCCAAATAATGAATATGGATCGGGTAGATCTCGTTTTAGGGAGAGAGTGGCTATGGAGTCTAGGTCCTTCATTGACCAGGTGTTATTTTACAAATACTTTGGAATTCCAGCGCGACGGAGTTGTGTATAAGATCAAGGGTGAGCATGATGTTCCAAGTATCCCTTTGATATCATACACTGAACTACAGAAACTTGTAAATAATGAAGCCAGGACCCAAGCTTTTCTTGTCCTTGGCACAGATGTAACAGATTCTGATAATATAAATCAAGTTTCTTATGTCTCGTCCTTTATTCCTCGAGAAGTTTATGTTAAATTTAACAATTTAATGAAGGAATTTAAAGATGTGTTCCCTAAGGAACTCCCCTACGGCTTGCCACCCTCTCGTGGAAACATCGATCACAGCATAGATCTGTTTCCGGGTACCAAGCCAAAATCTCAAAACCCATACCGCCTCCCCTATGTCCAAAATCAAGAGGTGGAACATCAAATCCAAGAGTATTTGGATAAAGGATTTATCCGCCCAAGCCAGTCTCCATGGGCAGCACCCATCCTTCTAGTGAAAAAGAAAGATGGAACTATGAGGCTGTGTGTAGATTATAGGGCGTTAAACAATCTTACGATAAAGAACAAGTATCCCATGCCACTAGTCGAAGATCTTTTCGATAGTTTAAAGGGAGCTACAATCTTTTCTAAGATTGATTTACGCCAAGGTTATCATCAGATCAGAATCAAAGTTGATGATATTCCTAAAACAGCCTTTCGAACAAAGTTTGGTCACTACGAGTTTTTAGTGATGCCGTTCGGGTTGACAAACGCACCCGCAACATTTATGACTTTGATGAATCAAGTGCTTAAGCCGTATTTGGGAAAATTTGTAGTAGATTTTCTCGATGATATTCTGATCTACAGTAAAGATCATGAAAGTCACTTAGAGCACTTGAAAAAAGTTTTTCAACTTCTTCGCGATAATAAACTTTACGGTAAAGAGTCAAAATGTGAATTCTTTACCCCAGAAGTAAAGTATTTAGGCCATATTATTTCCGCGGAAGGAATCAAAGTTGACCCTGAAAAGGTCCAAGTGATTCTTGAATGGCCTGAGCCCAAGACGGTTCGAGAACTACAAAGTTTTCTCGGATTGGCCGGATATTATCGGAAGTTTGTGGCTGGATATGCCAAGATTGCAGTACCTTTGACGGATCAACTCAAAGGGAAGCATCAAAAGTTAAATTGGAAAGAAGAGCAAGCAAAGAGTTTTCAAGAACTTAAACTTGCTTTAGCATCGGCCCCGGTTCTACAGATCATAGATCCGAACAAGCCTTTCCAATTAGAGACAGATGCAAGTTCATCTGCAGTAGGAGCAGTACTAAGCCAAGATGGTCGACCAATAGCTTTCGAAAGTAGAAAGCTAAGTCCTGCTCAGCAAAACTACTCTACCTATGAGCGAGAGATGTTCGCTATTATAAATGCTCTAAAGAAATGGCGCCATTATCTATATGGATCAAAGCTGACCATAGTTTTTGATCAAGAGAGCATAAAGTGGTTTGCAAACCAACCTGATCTTAGAGGTAGAAAAGCTAGATGGGCCGAACAGTTACAAGAGTTCGATTATGAGCTCAGGTACAGAAAAGGAAAGTTCAATGCAGTGGCAGACGCCTTAAGTCGGATGCCTATGTTGAACAATCTAAGTTTTGTACAAATTCAAAGTGAATTTATTTCAACTTTGAAAGGAAGCTGCAAAGAGGATCCAAGCTTCAGTCAAGCATGGAAAGCAGCTGAACAAGATAAACAAACTGAAGCAAGTACTTCTGAGAGAAAGTTTAAACACTATTCTCTCCAAGATGAATATCTGCTTTATAAAGGTAAGGTTTGTGTCCCAAGTAGAATGGACATACGAAATCAAGTACTTTTCGAATGCCATGATGCTCCAAGTGCAGGACATCCTGGTATTAACCGAACCTATGAGTTAGTGAAAAGACATTTTTATTGGCCTAGTTTGCATCGAGATGTGCAAAACTATGTGTCTAAGTGCCATAAATGTCAAGTCAATAAGTTTGAACGACTTAAAGTTGGAGGATTGCTGCATCCTTTGGAAATTCCCAAAGGAAAGTGGGAAAGTATTTCCATGGATTTCATTTCTGGATTACCCCGCACTCAGAAGGGCTTTGATTCAGTCTGGGTTGTAGTTGATCGATTGACTAAACTTGCTCAGTTTATACCAGTCAAGACTACTTATAAGACTCCAGAACTTGCAAAAATATTTGTAAATCAACTTTATAGACTCTATGGTCTTCCAGTAGACATAGTTTCTGATAGAGATGCTCGATTTACAAGTCGTTTTTGGCGAGCAGTCTTTAGTAGACTTGAAACTAAACTAAGTTTAAGTACAGCTGAACATCCCCAGACGGATGGACAGACAGAGAAAGTCAATCAGATTTTGGAAGACATACTTAGAGCTTATGTTACTTCCAAACAGACTGATTGGGAAGATTATCTTCCTTTAGCTGAATTTGCCTATAATAGTGCCAAGAATACATCCACTGAATTTAGCCCATTCATGTTAATGTATGGTTTCCAGCCTAGGTCTCCTTATGCAGTGGGACTTCATAATGAACGAGTTCAAGAAGCTCAAGAGTTTCTTCAAGACATGAACTTTAAGCTCAAGTTAGCTAAAGAAAACTTAAAGAAAGCTCAAGATCGTGCAAAAGCTTATGCCGATCCAAAGCGAAGAGATGTTACTTTTCAGGTTGGCGATCAAGTTTATCTTCGTATTCCTGAAAGATCGGAAAAGTTCAAGACTGGTCAATGCGCCAAGTTGTCGCCTAGATATTGCGGTCCTTTTCCAATCACCAAGAAAGTTGGTTTGTGGGCTTATGAATTACAACTTCCAGATGATAGTTGGATTCATCCAGTGTTCCATGTTAGCCGACTTAGGAAGAGTCTAACAGATTCAGATAATCTAGTTGGACATCAGGTCATACTTCCTATTCCAGTAAATGAAACAGTTCCTCATGAACCTGAAAGGATACTTCGCACCCGAGATAAACGTACAAGAAGCCACTTGTATGAAGAGTGCTTAGTAAAATGGAAGGATGGAACTGAAGAAAATTCAACATGGGAAAAAGTTTCCACAATCCAACGACGTTTTCCAGCTTTCAAGTTTTAAGTTGGTCCCAAATAAAGAAGGTTTTCTACTTTCAAGTTTTAGTAGATAAACCGATCATGTTCTTCAAGATCTAGAATATGATAAGGTTTTTTACTTTCAAGATCTAAGTAAATAACCTGTTTGAATGAATGCATGTTCTTCAAGTTTTAGAACATGAGGCTCGGGGGTTGCCTACAGTATATATAGCTCTAATTTTCGAGGACGAAAATATTTTCCAAGGGGGGAAGAATGTAATAAAGTAAGTCTATGATCCAAGGGTCTGGCCGGTTCAGACAGATCTGAAATCGGACACCGTTTGGTCATCAGTGTGTATGACCAAAGATCTCGAGTTTAGACTTACTAGGAGGTCTTGTGCTCTTGTGAACAAGTGAACCACTTAGCTTAGTGGTTAAGTCTCAAGGATGTGAAGGACGAGGTCTTGGGTTCAATCCCCATGGGATACATGGGAAGAGTATTTTGCCCAAAGAGCTCTAGAACCTTCTAGAAGCATCCATTGGACACTTGGCGCACATGCAGTTACATGGCTGACACTTGGATGATTAGCATTCACCTGCCCAAGAAGGTAGTCCCCTTGAGAGAGCTATATATAGAGGCATTTGGTTGGGAGGAGAGTCATTCATTCATGAGCAATTACTGTCGCTACGCTGTTGCACCCTCCCTACATGAACTGCCTGTTAGAGTATGATCAATGTCTACCCCTCATGATTGTATGCACATTTTGTAAGGCCCCCTTTATGAGGAGAAGCCAAGCGTGCATTACCCAATTGATGGGAATCCCAACTTGAATGTTGGATGAAGGTCATATTGGACCATGTAAGATATTATAAGGAAAGGGAGTTACCAGGGTCCCCAATTGTGGGGTCCGGGGCAGCGGTGAGCAGCCCCGGCTGGGGGGTCCAAGGGGGCCAGCGGGCCCCCTGGTGGGGGTCCCAGGGCAGCGCCCCCGGCGCGACGGTAAAGGGAATATTCCATGGAATATTCCCTGTCAGAGTCAGAAATCATTTATATTTGTTAGGTCGGTTCAACCAGTCTAAGCCGTGTATGGCAATTACGCGGGCGGTGGCCGCCCATGCTCTACCGCCCATGTATAGCCGTCCATGGCAGGCCACCCATGATCCTATATATACATGACTTCTGCACTACCTAAGACATTGAGTTGAGCCAGCATACCTCTACCTTGTATCTCCCTATCTAGAGTTGTCTAGATCACCATTTAAGCTCTACCTTGAGAGCGCACGGGTGGACAACGCCATCATCTTTGTACTTGCTGCTAGTAGAAAATTGTTGAGATTCTCCTATATCTGTTATCTTCTCTGCTATTGCTCCTGTGTTATATTGCGTAACTATTGTCTTACATGGTATCAGAGCTGTAAGGTTCGAATAGCTTGAGAAGTATCATTATTTTAGCCTACTAGCAGACTAGAATATCAGTAGATTATTCGAGTGATTACATGATGGCTTCATCGTTGAACACTAGTCTTGGTGCTTCACCTAATGTTAATGCTGCACCTATTCGAATTCGTCCACCTGCATTCACTGAAGGGAAGCTGGATGGAACCAACTATACACTATGGAAGTTCAAAATTTCTGCAATTTTGGACTCCTATGAATTACTTGACACTGTCATGGGACCGATGGGATTGGATCCAGAGCCTATACCAGTTGAAGATCCAACAAATTCAAGATTGATGATTCAGCCAAATCCAGATCTTCTACGAGCTTGGAAGAGGCGGAATGCTGATGCATTATGTGCGATTGTCACTAGTGTAAGTGATTCTGTGCTTACTTTAGTTCAACATACTACTAAAGCACATGAGGCTTGGGGCATATTGGCTCGACAATATGAGACCAAGAACCACACTAGGATACAGAATTTAGAAAATCAGTTGGCAAATGAAAAGCATTCTGATTCTGAAAAGGCTGAAGATTTTATCAAACGGATAAAGCATCTTCAAGATCAATTGGCTGCAGTTGGTGTTATTATAACACCAGAAGAGCTAGCTCGAAGATCTATACGTGTTCTTCCAGCAAAGTATGATGGATTAGTAACAGCCCTTAACACTCAGGTAAGGCCAACTCCTCTTACATTTGAAGAGTTTTGTGCCATGCTTTTAGAAGAAGAGATGCGGCTGAAGAATCGGCAAAGTACAACTGATGCTGCATTCTCAGCAAATGCAAAAGGTAAAGGCTCTTCAGAGGGATCAAAGAAGAAGCCAAAGAAGAAAAAGTTCACAGGAAGTTGCTTCTATTGTGAAAAGAAAGGCCATGCCATCAAGGATTGCAGAAAGAAGCAAGCTGATGAATGGAATGGGACTGTAAAATCATCATGGAAGAACAAAGAGTCTGCAAACAACACAGAGCTGGAACTTTGGGTAGCTATTGAAGAGGTATGTTCATCTGCTCAAGCTCGTGTTGATGAGCCATGGATTTTAGATAGTGGAGCTTCTCGCCATATGACTAGTAAAAAGGATTGGTATAGTTCCCTAGTGCCTCTGCGGGAATCCATCAATGTAGTGGTGGGAAACGACTCCAAGTGTCCAGCTGAAGGAACTGGAACCATCTCTTTTATCACTTCTCCAGGTGTTGAGAAAAAGTTATCCGATGTTCTCTATGTACCTACACTCAAAAGAAATTTGTTGTCAGTTTCTGCAATAACAGATCGTGGACTCGAAGTTCACTTCAATAAGAGTGGTGCGGAAATCATGGATTCATCAGGTAATGTTGTAGGTAAAGGCACACGACGGGATAACTTGTATGAGTTAAGTGCTTTAACTGCTACAGAAGATAAAGATGTAAGCAGGTTATGGCACCAACGATTTGGGCATCTCGGATTTGCAGTTTTGAAGGAGATGCAACGAACAGGGATGGTTGCTCATTTGCCTGCATTTTCAGAGTTGCAGGAACCTTGTGAAGCTTGTATGATGGGCAAGCAACAACGAAAGGCATTTCCAAGAGAGACCAGCAATCGATCTCAAGCTCCTCTAGAGTTGGTACATGCTGATCTCTGCGGTAAAATGTCTACACCTGCTTTAGGAGGATCTTTCTACTTCTTACTGTTAGTCGACGATTATAGTAGAAAGATGTGGGTTTATTTCATTCGAGAGAAGGCTGATGCTTTTGAAAAATTTAAAGCGTGGCATAAGTATGTAGAAAGTGAATCAGGAAGGAAACTGAAGAAATTTAGAACAGATAGAGGAGGTGAATTCTTGTCAACAGAATTCAACAATTACTGTAAGGAGCATGGTGTGAAAAGGCAACTTACCACAGCTCATATACCTCAACAAAATGGCGTTGTTGAGCGTAGGAACAGGACAGTAGTTGAAATGGCTCGTTGTATGTTAAAGGCTCAAGACATGCCTGATTCATTCTGGGCAGAAGCAGTCAATACAGCAGTCTACATCCTCAATCGGAGCTACACAAAAGCTCTGAAGGGGATGACTCCTCAAGAAGCATATTCTGGTAAAAAGCCTTCAGTTTTGCATTTCAGAATTTTTGGTTGTTTCTGTTATGCACATATTCCTGATTCAACAAGATCAAAGTTGGATTCAAAAAGAAAAAAGTGTGTCTTCCTAGGATATAGTGAAGAGTCTAAAGCATACAGGTTATGGGATCCTGAGGCAAGGAAGATTTTTGTCAGCCGAGATGTGGTGTTTGATGAACGACCACACTTAGTAGAAGATAAAGGTAAATCTACTATCTCATCAAACGGAGAAATATCTCACCTTGTGCCTATCAAAAGACAGGTTAAAGTTGAGGAGGAGGAAACATCTGATGGAGAAATTTCCTCAATAAAAAGCCAACCAATTGTAGCTGCACAGCGTAAGCCACTACCGAAGTGGGCACAACAGCTCTTTGATGATCACAATCCACATGTAGATGCACCAGAATCATCATCGGATGGATTACGAAGATCAAAGAGAATAGAGGAGCAAAGAAGAGCCTCAGAACACATTGTTAACATGGCTCTAATGGCAGATATCATGGGTTCGATAAAGGAACCTACCACCATTGAAGAAGCCATTGATGATCCAGATTGGAGAGCGACAATGCAGTCTGAGTATGATAGTATACTCAAAAATGATACATGGGATCTAGTCGACTTGCCGCCAAAGAAGAAGGTAATAGGTACTAAATGGATTTGGAAAGCTAAGTATAAAGCTGATGGAACATTAGAAAAGTATAAGGCACGATTAGTTGCACAGGGTTTTTCACAGATTGAAGGATTTGATGTTCAAGAAACTTTTGCACCAACAGCACGCATGACAACTATTCGGACGGTACTTGCAGTAGCTGCACAAAAGTCTTGGCCTATTTTCCAGATGGATGTCAAATCTGCATTTTTGAATGGTCACCTCAAGGAGGAGGTATATGTATCTCAACCACCAGGTTTTGAGGTGCCCAATTCAGAAAATAAAGTTTGCAGGTTGAAGAAAGCTTTGTATGGACTTAAGCAAGCTCCACGGGCTTGGTACCAACGAATTGATCATTTTTTCAAAAATATGGGTTTTGAAAGAAGTACTTCTGATGCTAACTTGTATGTAACGAAAAGGGATAGCAAGCTAGTTGTTGTCATTGTATATGTAGATGATTTGATCATTACAGGAGATCATCAGGAACTCATCAATCAAACTCGAATCAGCTTGGGAACTGAGTTTGAAATGACAGACTTAGGTCTACTCCATTTTTGTCTGGGAATTGAAGTATGGCAAAGGAAGGATGGCATTTTCATCTCACAACAAAAATATTCCAAAGAAATTCTCAAGGCATTTGGAATGATGGACTGCAAACCAACTAGCACACCTATGGAGGTAAATCATAAGCTATCTATGGATGATAACATGCCTGATGTAGATGCTAAGAAGTATAGGAAGCTCGTTAGAAGTCTTATTTTTCTGTGCAATACTAGACCAGACATTTGCTATGCTGTTGGAGTGTTAAGCAGGTTTTCCAACAAACCTAAGGAGAGTCACTGGAATGCTGGAATGCGAATTCTAAGGTACATTGCAGGAACCTTGGATTTTGGTATTTTGTATACCACAGGTGATACACTCCAAGGATATTGTGATTCAGATTGGGCTGGAGATTGTGATTCTAGAAAATCAGTTTCTGGATATTGTTTCTCACTTGGTTCAGGAATATTTTCTTGGGTAAGTAGGAAGCAACCAACTCTCGCACTCTCCTCCACTGAAGCAGAGTACAAAGCAGCTTGTTTTGCTTCTTGTGAGGCAGTCTGGTTAAGGAGAATTCTTGCAGATATAGGCTCTCCATCAAATATGCCAATTGTACTCAAGTGTGATAATCAAAGTTGTATGGCTATTGCAAAGAACCCAGTATTTCATGCTCGCACCAAGCACATAGAAGTACAGTACCATTACATTCGTGAGCTAATTGAAGATGAAATTGTGGAGCTAGAATATTGCCCAACAGAGGCAAATTGTGCTGACATATTCACTAAAGCACTTGGAAGAGAGCAGCTCAACAAGCATCTTCAACAGATGGGCATAGGACCGAGACCTACTTGATTTATCATCGGTAAACATTGAGGGGGGGTGTTAGAGTATGATCAATGTCTACCCCTCATGATTGTATGCACATTTTGTAAGGCCCCCTTTATGAGGAGAAGCCAAGCGTGCATTACCCAATTGATGGGAATCCCAACTTGAATGTTGGATGAAGGTCATATTGGACCATGTAAGATATTATAAGGAAAGGGAGTTACCAGGGTCCCCAATTATGGGGTCCGGGGCAGCGGTGAGCAGCCCCGGCTGGGGGGTCCAAGGGGGCCAGCGGGCCCCCTGGTTGGGGGGTCCCAGGGGGCCAGCGGGCCCCCTGGTGGGGGTCCGGGGGCAGCGCCCCCGGCGCGACAGTAAAGGGAATATTCCATGGAATATTCCCTGTCAGAGTCAGAAATCATTTATATTTGTTAGGTCGGTTCAACCAGTCTAAGCCATGTATGGCAATTACGCGGGTGGTGGCCGCCCACGCTCTACCGCCCATGTATAGCCGTCCATGGCAGGCCACCCATGATCCTATATATACATGACTTCTGCACTACCTAAGACATTGAGTTGAGCCAGCATACCTCTACCTTGTATCTCCCTATCTAGAGTTGTCTAGATCACCATTTAAGCTCTACCTTGAGAGTGCATGGGTGGACAACGCCATCATCTTTGTACTTGCTGCTAGTAGAAAATTGTTGAGATTCTCCTATATCTGTTATCTTCTCTGCTATTGCTCCTGTGTTATATTGCGTAACTATTGTCTTACACTGCCCTGCTGCAAGAGACCATTTTACAAATTGTTGTCCTAAGAATCAAGCCTCTTCCTCCGGACCCCACAGTCAAATGATTTCTGTGCACAAGGATAAGCTTGAAGCAGGTGGAAGTCTGGTGCAGAGGAGGCCGGCGGCAAGAAGACTTTGGGATATTTGGTATTTTGTAATTGGGCACCCTGTGGGATTGCGCACAGAGGTATTGGCTTGTCTTGTACTTCAAACCTTGTAATTGTCTTACTGTAATCGGCAGAAGCTTCCAGGTGTATTTTCTCTTCTTGTTTCTTCCCCTTTTCTCCTACAAACCCTCAAACTCCTTCTTGTCTAAGAAACCACCAACAAAATTTGGCACGCCCGGTGGGATCCAATCAACGAACCATCTCCATCTACCAGGGTGGTGCAATTAGAAGAAATAACATCTTTGACTGTGCAGACAAGAAGCAAGGGGAAGGCTCAAGTTGACATAGGACAAGAATCAAAGATTAAGGAAGGGAATCAAAATAGAGAAACATCTGAAGATAAAGTCACCACAGGTGCAGATACAAGTCAAAAAGGAGATCAAATATGCACCAGTGATGCCATTGGGCATGCCTTCAACAGGGCTCATGAGGAGCTTGATAAGTCAACTGGAGTCCAAGCTCTCAAGGAATCAGAGGCTTCAAAACTACTCAAGTCCATGAAGAAGGAGGTTAGTATTTTTGAATTAATAAAGATGGATGGGAAATTCAGATCAGAGTTATTGCAGATAATTGATGAGGCTTCCACCACAAATTTGGTGGCAAAGGCTACTGTTTTACATAAAGGAAAACTTGTAGGGGAAGCACCCCTTACAGATTATAAAAGTCCTCGGCTGACAGTATCTATCAAAGGTCATGAATTTCAAGGAGTTATTGTGGATGGTGGTTCTGGCATTAACTTGATGCCTGAACACACAATGGAAAAGATTGGACTCCATCCTTCAAGGCCTGTAAATTTCACTATTACTTTGGCAGATGAGAGCAAAGTAAGGCCCTTGGGAGTGATCCCAAAGGTTCCACTTGAAGTACAAGGTAATCTATTCATTCTGGATTTTGTGGTTTTAAGATTGCCCCAGGTTGATGGAGGATTTCCTCTCTTAATCGGACGACCATGGCTTAGGCATGCAAGTGTCATTCATGATTGGGGCAAGGACACTATGTGGGTACAAAAGAAAGGGCAAGAGCTGACACAGATTCATTTAGAAGAGGGCCTAGATAATCAAGGAAACACTAGCATGATGCAAACAGTTGGCATTTGCATGGAAACAGAATCGGAGGATCAACCCCAAATAGATTTCGAGGAAGAAGAGGATATTCTAAATTGGCTCCAAGCAGGCAACTCTTCCTCTTGTTTTGGAATTTTTCTTAATAATTCTTGCACGACTGAAGGTTATGATGAAGATAAGGGAAAAGTCCAGGTTGATGGATTGGGAGAGCCCATCACAGACCACAGAAGGGGCAGGAAGACACCCCTCAAATACAACTTGGAGGAGGATATAACAACCACAGATAAAGAAGCTTCTAAAGCTAAAAGCAAGGTAAAAAGTTCTAGTGAAGAATGTTCTTTCTCAATTCAAGAAATCCTTGCAGGATGGATGCAGGACAAGGAGGAACACATTGAAGTCCAAAATATACCTGCTTATGAAGCAATGCACGAAAAGCTAGTAGAAGAAGACAAGGAAGCAGATGCACACGAAGATAATATGGTAGCGAGAAATCCTGTCCAAGAAATACAATTAGGCACTCAAGACAATAATCAGCCAGTTTTGGTGGCCACTTGGTTGTGGAGCCACCCAGGGCTCCTTGAAAAGGTAAAATCATTCTTGACCCAGTATATAGATGTTTTTGCCTGGCATTATAAAGACTTAGAAGGAGTGCCTGCAACTTATGGAGAGCACAGAATCCCTCTGGTTGATGGAGCCAAACCCATAAGAGGAAAGAGTTATAGACGTAATCCAAAATATGCTGAAGCTGTCTATGTGGAAATCCAAAAGATGGAGGATGCAGGAATCATCATTCCTGTTGAACACTCAGAGTGGCTCTCACCTATGGTTATAGTACCAAAGAAGAATACTAATAAAATCAGAATTTGTGTTGACTTTAGAGCACTCAACAAGGTGACCATTCCAGATGGTTTCCCAATGCCTTTTGCAGAACAGGTCATTGAAGAAGTGGCTGGGCATGCATTATATAGCTTTATGGATGGATTCAGTGGCTATAACCAAATAACAATACATCCAGAGGATCGTGAAAAGACTGCTTTTATCACACCTTGGGGAACATATGTGTATGTAAAAATGCCATTTGGGCTCAGAAATGCTCCAGCCACCTTTAACAGAACGGTCAATCTCATTTTTGGCCCCCTATTGCTGGAATCACTTAGAATCTTCATGGATGACTTCTCTTCGTTTTCAGGATCTCACAAGGAAACTCCTCTAGATTGTTTGGACCACCACTTGAGGCAGCTGCAGAATGTTTTCAAAAGATGCAGGGAGACTAAGTTAAAGCTCAATCCAAACAAATGTCATTTCCTTGTGAGAGAAGGAACCCTCTTAGGACATGTGGTGTCGGCTAAAGGTATGGCCCCAGATCCTGACAAAATCATTTCTATATTAAAGTTGCCTAAACCTAAATCCCCTAAAGAGATTCAGAGTTTCTTGGGGCATACTGGATACCATAGAAGGTTTATAAAAATGTATGCAGAGATAGCCAGACCTCTGGCTAGACTTACAGGTAAGGAAGTACCTTTTAAATGGGAAGAAGAGGAGGAAAAAGCATATCAAACATTACGGTCAAGGTTAGTGTCTGCTCCTATTTTGGTCACACCTGAGTGGTCAAAAATCTTTCATATACATGTCGATGCTAGTGCCTATGCAGTGGGGGCAGTTTTGACCCAACCCAGTGAAGAATTTAAAGTGGACAGGCCAATTCAATATGCCAGTAGAATCTTGACCAAGGCTGAAAGGAATTACAGTACTACAGAAAGGGAAGCCCTAGCAATGGTCTTTGCTGTCCAGAAATTCCGTCATTACTTACTGGGGGTAAAATTTATTATTATAACAGATCACCAACCACTAAAATACCTACTCAACAAACCACAAGCCACTGGTAGAATATGGAGGTGGTTATTGTTGTTCCAAGAGTTTGATTTTTCTATAGTCCATAAACCAGGTAAAGAAAATGTTATGGCGGATCACCTGTCCAGAATAAATATGATGAATCAAACTAGTGGAATCAATGATGACTTTCCAGATGCTCATCTGTTTGCTGTACAAGCTCAAGGTTGGTATTACGACATCCAAAATTTCATTAAAACTAGGTTGTATCCAGAAAAGGCTAGTGCTGTACAAAAGAAGAGATTGCTAATCAAGAGTAGACCATATACCTTCATTGAAGATAAATTGTATAGACAGGGCAAGGATGACCGGTTCAGGAAGTGTTTGGAAGAAGAAGAAGTGAGGGAAGTCCTTCACTCTGCACATGAAGGAACAGGTGGTGGGCACCTTCTAGTCAGAGGATACTGGATGTTGGTCTATGGTGGCCTACACTATTTAGGGATGCAGATGAATGGGGAAAGGCATGTGACATTTGCCAGAGGTGACCTAAGCCAGCAAAGCAGAGACATAACCCCTTGGTTGTTTCCACTTCCTGGCAACCATTTGAGAAGTGGGGGGCTAGATTTTGTAGGGCCCATCTACCCTCCCACTTTTCCAAAAAGAGAAAAATATCTCTTGATAGCTACAGATTATGCGACAAAGTGGGCTGAAGCTATTGCCTCCCCCGATTGCACTGCCCAAACTGTTGCCGATTTCATTTATAGTAGCATCATTTGTAGGTTTGGATGCCCAATTGAAATTTGTACAGATCAAGGTACACATTTTGTCAATAAGGTCCTGTAGGAAATTTTTAACAGGTATAGAATTCTACATAGAACTTCTTGTGCTTACTATCCAAGAGCCAATGGACAGGCTGAGTCGACAAATAAGGTTTTAATATCAATGTTAAGAAAGGAGTGTATGTTACAGCCCACTTCATGGGGCATTGCTTATCAAGGTACACTGTGGGCATACAGGTTAGCATACAAAGAGGCCACAGGATATTCTCCATTCCAGCTAGTTTATGGCATATTGCCCATTGAGCCCTTTGAATTTTTACATGGTTCACCTAAGATTGCATTCATGCAGGGCAGGAAGGATTGTGAGGTCTCTCAGAGGCTCGGAGCACTACATAAAGTGGAGGAGATTCGTCTACTAGCAACAAAACAATTGATAGAGACTCAGATAAAGAGGAAGGAGGCACACGATCGCCATCTGTGGAACAATAACATTGGAACAGGCATGTTAGTTCTTCTCCATAAACCTCATCTTCATACACAAATGAGAGGAAAATGGCTTCCACATTGGGAAGGACCTTATAGAGTCAAAACAATGTTGAATTGGGGTGCTGTGGAGTTAGAGACGCTGAAAGGAGAGGCCTTGCCACTCGTCAACATATCACGGCTCAAGGCCTATCATCAAATCACTTGAAGAAGTATGGATCACCTGGAACTGCAAAATCTGTCCAGGTTGTACATAGCTTTCTCATCACATTTTGCTCAGTTTTAGTAGTTTCTTTATCAATTTCATTCTTGTTACTGTTGTTTTTAGAAAACCTAGAAGCATTTCATAACCTCTGCTAAAGTAAAACTTTTGGGTATTTTTGGAAATTTTTTCTAGCATTTTTTGCATTTTTCTGGCAATTTTTATCCCTTTCGGATGTCATTTTCTTACCAAATAGGAGGAATACATGGAATCTCTCTGTGAGTTTGAGTGAGAAAAGTGGCCTCAACCAGTAGGGCATTTTTTTAGAATTTTTTGCAGATTTTTTTGGAATTTTTTGCCATTTTTTTGGATTTTTTTATGTATTTTTTCAGCTTTTTCATAATTAAAATTCAAAAAAAAAAAAGCCCCCCCTCAAGGCGTTTTTTTTTTTGCCACAAAAAAAAAAAAAAGCCCCCCACCGACCAAAACCCACCCCCCCCCCTCCCCCCCCCCAACCCCCACCGACCAAAATCCCCCCCCCCCCCCCACCCATTTTCTTTTTTTCAAATTTTTTATTTTTTTACTTTTTTTATTTTCTTTTGTTTATTTTCGTATAAAAAAAAACAAAAAAAATATTTTATTAATTTTCTTATTTTTTAATTATTTTAATTTTATTTTTATTTTATTTTATTGATATTTTTAGTGGGCGTTCATTAAATATATATATATATATATATATAAAATAAAAAAAAAAAAACCATTTTTTATTTCTTTTTTATTATTATTATTTTTATTATTTTATTTTTTTCATTTTCATGGCTAAAAGCTTTTGGCTCTGGATTGTACTTTGGTTGGCCGTTTTTTACAAAAAAGGAGTCTTTTTCATGTTTTTTGGCACCTCTGGACTCAGTTTTTGGCTTTATTTTTCCAAATTCCCACATTTTCTCCGAGTTTTGGTCAAAACCCTCATTATTTGCACACATTTATCACATGTTTTTATTTAGCCACATTGTCCACATGGTCTATTCTCACCTTATCTTTCCTTATGTTTGATAATATTCCATCTGTGCCATCGGTAGCCCTCCAGTTTGATCATTTTAGCCCCCCCCCCCCAGGCCCTGATTCCCCCTTCCAACCCCTCCCTTTACCAATCTGCCCTGCCACATCCTTCACCCTCTCGGCCCCATCCATCTTCATACCCTCAGCCCTCCCTTCCCATTCCATTCTACCCTCCATTGCCCCTCTTTTGCTTTTCCATAACAAAATCCCACTTCTCGTTCTTTTCTAGTGCTTGTTCTGGTGGTTGTTCTCAGATGTTCTCTTCAAGTTGTTGCAGCTCTATTCTCATGGTGTCCTCTATGTTCAAAGTTTTGGCTGTAGCTCTCCGGGACGGAGAGCACATTAGGTGGTGGGCAACTGTTGAGCCCATAAAAGTCATGTTGGTCAAAGTCAACTATAGTCAAAGTCAACTACAGTCAAAGTCAACTGGTCAAAGTCAACAAGGTCAAGGTCAAAGTCAACAGGTGCAAAGTCAAAGTGCGTAAGTGCAAGTGTCAAAGTGCACAGGTAGTGCACAATGAATTGTCCACAAAGGGTAAATTGGAGAAAATGGGTTGCAGGTTGCAAAGGTATTTTCTCTAATTTCCCTAAGGTTCAAAGTGTGTTTTAAAGTGTTTTGGAAGGTTAGATGAACCCCCTCTTATGTGCAAAAGTGAAGACTTAAAAGGAAACATGAAGGTATGTGAAGCGGCAAAGTGTATGCATAGGTGAAAGAATGCCCCCCCATTAAAATTTTTGGTTTTAGTCTAAAGTCACTACAGGACAAAACAGTGAGTCGTTGGCTGCCACTTGTGAGGACAATCTTGGGACATCAAAGTGAGGACCAAGATACCATTGCAGTTAGGAGCGTACGTGATCGACACACTCACATCAAGGCAAGGGCCATTCTTGGGCCAATCTTAGAGTAAGCAAGAGAGCATAGTCTAAGAAAGCAAGAGGAAGTGCAAGAGTCCCCAGTGCGACGACGCAGAGAAGTGGAAGTGAAGGAGTGCATAGGGAGTGCCTAAGGGATTGTGCAGAGAGTGCTAAGCTAGTTCCCCAAGTATCTCAAGGTCCCATTGTAGTGGGCGCGTGCCGACAGAAGGTATTCACTCCTCCCCCTTGTGGAAGCTTGGTGCAAGGTGTGCACAAGGATAAGCTTGAAGCAGGTGGAGGTCTGGTGCAGAGGAGGCCGGCGGCAAGAAGACTTTGGGATATTTGGTATTTTGTATTTGGGCACCTTGTGGGATTGTGCACAGAGGTATTGGCTTGTCTTGTACTTCAAACCTTGTAATTGTCTTACTGTACTCGACAGAAGCTTCCAGGTGTATTTTCTCTTCTAGTTTCTTCCCCTTTACTCCTACAAACCCTCAAACTCCTTCTTGTCTAAGAAACCACCAACAACAGTCAAGGAACATCAGAAGAAATTTCAAAAAAAAGGACATGGGCCTTATATTATCCATCAAATAAGTAACAGTGGAGCTATCCAACTAGCCAACATAGATGGGGAAATCATGCCAAACTTCATAAGTGGATGTAGAGTTAGAAGGTATGACCTTCCATTGGCTGTCTCTAAATGGAGAAGAATACATCAAGCTCAAAGCAGAAAAAAGGAAGAGGAAAACATTAGAAAAGAGGCTCAACAGGAGGCAAAGGAAAGGATAAGAAAAATCAAGAATCTTAGAGAAGTACTTTTTTGTGAAACACCTCTAAAAGAAAGAGAGCATTTTCCTGTCATAATAATGAATTTTCAGAATAAGGAAATCAAGGTCTTGATAGACTCAGGTGCACAAGTAAACTTGATCAGTTCAGATTTGTTGAAAAAGTTTAACCTAAAAAGGGCTAAAAGTAAAATCTTTATCAAAACTTTGGAAGGACAAATAATACAAAGCATGTCTTCACCTTCTATTGAAGTTAAGTTCAATGAAGAATATATGAAAATAGATTGTGAAGAATGGCCAGATCATTTGATGATTGAGAAATTGATTTTGGGACAACCATGGCTAAAGCAAGGTAAAGTAATTCTGGATTTTGAAAAAATGAAGCTTAAGTTGACAATAAATGACAAAAGGTTTTTAATTTTTTTATTGAGTAATGAAGAACAGGAAGATCAACAGGATGTTCATGACCCAGACCTGGAAGGATTTACTTTTCATTAGAAGAAACATAGACATTACCAATACAATTACTAAATGATCAAGCTTCATTTAATCAAAACCAGCAAAAAATTGAAGGAGCAAAAGAGGGTGAAGAGACAGAAGCAAGGTGGCAACTATGGCATAGTCCGAAGCATCAAAGCATCAGAATAAGAAGGATGTGGAAACAAAGTATACACAAGCCCTGCCCATCAAAACAAAATTCTAGGACAAAATGGATATGGAAGCCAAAAAATTCCAAAAACAGTTTATCAGAAGGAGATGGATTTTTTCGTAAGACAAGGGCAGCAAGGGTTAAATATTATTGGGTAAAAAAATCAGATTTGATTCAATGGAAAAAGACCATCTATATTTGATCTGTATTTAGAATTTTTTAAAGAAGAAAATCAGAATGTTACAGAAAAAGAAATCATGACATATTAGAAATTATGACAAATAATTCTACCTTATCCTTTTTCTAAGAAGAGAATTAGGAGGGGAAGAAAAGAAATGGAAGAAATTACTACTTAAAAAAAATAAAAATTTTTAAAAAAATATTATTATTAAAAAAAAAGAGAGAAAAGAAAAAAGAGAAAAGAAAAAAAAAAGAAAAAATTATCCATTTTTCCTTTTATAAGTTATATAGCACAAAGCAAGATATAGGTAGAAGGGTAGTAGGTCTCTATTTATTATTTTTTATTTTTATTTCTTATTTTTTATGATTTTTTATTTCTTATTCATTTTTCTTTTAAATATCTCTTTCCTGGATAAGAGTTGTCAGAAGAGAAGAGAGCACTAGACATCTTGCTACACATGTAATGATCACTTTAATTGAGTTTTTTGGGGAAGTCAGGATTTAATTGAGATTTTATTTTCATTTTTCTTTCATTTCATCTCAAAACAAATGTCATTTTTTTACATTCTTATGACTCATGTGGGTGGAGTGTTTTCTCTTTTGTGTAATGCTACATTTTCTCCAGAATGGTGACTTCAAAGGAACTATCAATCCATGAGTTCAAAGCAGACTTTATCACTCTGTCTAGAGGACATTGGTTCTTAGACAATGAAGCAACAATGGAGACAGTAGAATTAGAATCTGATGAAGAGCAGGAGATTCTAGAAGCAGAAAAGATAGTCAAGGAACTCAAGGAAACTTTGGATATTATTGGCCAGCACATATTTACAGTGGGAGTTGGAGGTTACAACTACACTATGCTGTGTCAGGAGTTTTACAAATTCCAGAAAAGTGCAATCAATTACAAAAGATGGAAAGCAGTAGGATTACACAGGTTGTTGGATGAACCCATATTCTTTATAGACTTTGAAAGAGTTGCACAAGTGATGAATAGTTTGTTGGAAGTTGGAAGGGGAAATGATGCATATTTTAGGTGTTCAGTCAAGGATAAGGAGAACAAAGAGGTGAACATCACAATAAAAGCAGATCATATCAGGGCAGCTCTTCAGTTTTACCCAATGGGAACTAAGTTGGATAACAACTTTGTCAAGAAGAATAAAGAAACATATACAGGATATTCTAAGTTTCCTGATTTTAAGGGAAAAGAAAACGAGGAGTATGCCATCAGAATGTTTTTGCAATATTTATGTTTTCCAAAACTGCCTAGATACACCATGCCACACAAATCAGTAACATTGATTATGTTCAATAATAAGGATAGAACTAAGACCTTTGGAATAATGGATGTATCACCATATATACATGAGCAATTAAAGGAAGCAGCCAAACTTTGGGAGCAAAAGAAGTATATGAATGGAGCCCAATTCTTAACTAGAATTATATATCATGTTCTAGGGATGGAGGATCAATTACAACTGGCCCCAGCAGCCCAATATTTCAGAAATTTGATGGTAGGAATCAAAAGTCCTTCAAGGAAGATATCTGTAAGAGAATCAGAAGGCCAATCAAGCATGAGGGGAGCAGAAAGGAAAAGAAAAGGAATTTCAAAAGAAGTCATTCCAGTAAAGAAAAGAAGATTGGATCCAAGAAAAGTGGAGTTGGAACAGGTAAAAGCAACTAAGGAAGAGCATGAAGCTGCTCAAAAGCAGGTACAGTCTTCAAATGACCCACACCCACCTTAGACAAGCAAAGAGCAGTTGTATACCTATTTGACTCAAGGAAATAATAAAAGGGCGGTATATGAAGCTCAATATCAAAAGATGTTGGAGAACTACTCGTGCAAAGCAACTTATTGGATTCAAGAGGAAGTAGAACACTATGAAGAGCTGCATGATCAGATGATGGCAGCTGAGACAGAGGAAGTTTTTGTCAAAAAATAAGTGGAAGTGTTAGCATATTTCAAAGAGCTATAGGGACCTCCTGAAACAAGAACTACAATTGTAGCAAAGAAGAAGGTTCACAAGAAACCGGTACAAAAGAGGAAGTTAACCAAGAAAAGTAAAGGAAAATCAGTAGCAGAACCTGTACCAAGGATGGAGACAGAGGAAGCAAAAGTAGAAGAAGATAAGCAAGAGGAATCTATGGCTGTGAAAGAATCAAGATTGGATAAAACAGGAATAACAGGCTCTTCACAATTTTCTTCAGACTCTGAAAGTGATATTGAAAACTTTTTGTTAAAAAGTTTGAACTTATCAGTGCCTAGTACACCAAATGTGATAACACAAGCTTCTGAAAAAAATAAAACACCAGAAGAATTGAGTGGGAAGCCACAAGGAAAGCAAGTCCAAGAAGAAGCAGCAAAAGAAGTTAGTCCTGAAGAAGAAGGTTGTTGAAAGGCAAAGCAGTGATGATGGAAGAAGAGAGTGAAGTCAGGAAGGAATTCACTTGTGGATTAGTGGACTCAGGATTAAAGACAATATGGACAAAACCTTTATATCAAACCTATTTCAAGTTGGATGAAGGGAAAGTAGAAGCAGAAAAAGAAGTTCAGTTATGCAGTTCAGCACATAAACAAAAAGATACAGATCAAATCAAGGAAACAGAAGAAGTAATGGAAAAGAAGAAAGCTCAAGAAATGGAAGAAGGAATTACAGAGAAATAGATAAATAAAAGCATAGAAGACATACTATATGACTTGAATCATAATGAAGAGTTTACAATTACAAACGATCAAGGACAAGAGGAAGAGCTGGATCTCATGGATATAGATGAGCAAGAGGAAGGACAGAAAGAGCAGATAAGTAATGATCAGATAAAGCTTATTGAGGAAACTGAATCAACCCTAATTCAGGAAAAGGAAGTACAGGTAAAGGAAAGACATCTCTTTGAAGAAGAACAACAAGTGATGGAGAACAAGAAGGCAGAAGAAACAAAGACAACTAAAGATACATCAGGACATGAGAATAAGGATGATCAGATATTGGAATATGAGGAAGATGTTGCAGACCAAGAAAAAATGGAAGCAGATAAGAGCCATGAAAAACAAAAGACCCAGGTCATAGAGTATGAGGAAGAAGATGAAGAAGAGAATGAGGGCAAAGAAAACAAGCAGATAGAAGTCAAACAAATGGAAATAGAAGTTGGGTTGGGAAGGATACCTAAAAATATAAGATTTGCTTGCAAGATCATTATGAGCAACATAGAGCAGTTCAGACCATCAAGTAGAAACATGATTATATCAGGTATGGTAGCAGAATCTGAGTTTGAAAAAGGCAGTAGTATCATTAAGGAGCACAAAAAGGAAACAGAACAATTGGCAGAACAATTGAGGATTGTAAAGGAGAAAAATGAGGAATTGACACACAGGATAATTTCTTTGGAGGAATTGGAGGTTCAGCAACATAACAAAATCCAATATTTTGAAGAGAAGTGTGCAAAACAGATAGAGCATAGTAGTAAAATGGAGATGAAGCTGAAGAAAATAGAAGGGAGATACAGAACCTTACAGAGTTCATATCAAATTATGGTCAAAGCAAATGAGGAAATAAACAAATTATTAATGGAAGAAGGCCAGTTGAAGGAAGAAAGCAAGACTGTTCAGGTGACACAGGAGGAGAAGGAAGATTTGCACAAGGAAATCATGAGATTGCAAACAGAGTTGAAAGAAGCCAAGGAGTTGGAAAAACAAGCTAGTATACATGCTGCTACCTCAATGAGGGGGTATAATAAGTTACATATGGACATAGAAAGAGAGAGAAGTGATTGGCAGTTGAGTTTGGAAAAGGAAGGAAATGAGTGGAAATTAGAAAGAGAGTTGTGGACTTCTCAAAATAAGAGTTTAATGTTGACAATAGAAGAGCTAGAGAAAAAGTTGGAAAAATCACAAAATCAGATGGAAGAGAAGGTAGAGGCTACACAAATAGAAGAATATGAAGTAGGAGATGATGATAGAACCCAACACGGTGGTGAACAAGAAAACAAAGCACCTGTAGAAGAGTACTCAGAGGAGTTTGTCCAGAAACTTCTGACAGACAGAGAATCCAGAATGGAATTCATTAGAAAAATGCATGATGAATATGAGGAACAGATTGTTACATTTGCTTTGAAAAAAGGGATAAATCCGGACCAACATCATTGGGCTTCAGATGGCCTAGGAATACCCTTTTGCATGATTATGGAAAGCATTAAAAATTATCAGTTGGCAAGGGTGGGGTTACCTACAAATAAGTATTTAGAATATGAAGAAGACATCTATGTGACAAAAGAGTTATTTGAAAAAACCAATCCAAAATGGAGAATAGGTGGTTGGATGCTAATAAGGAATGTAGAAAAATATGGAAAGAAGCACCTATTCAGTTGAAGATCAATCCAGCATACTGCCCAGTAGCAAGAAGAAGGGAGTGGACAATCTTTTGGGAAAGAAGGAAAGAAGGACAGATTCCATCCAAATGGTTGAATTCTCCAAAGATAGCAGGTCCGAAGGTAGGAACATGGCCCACAAAGAAGTATATGGTGGACACAGCTGAATTTGTCATATCCACATACAAAGATGTTAATGACCCAGCATGTATTTTATTAATCAGAGTAATGAGACTCATATTGGAATGTATAGAGACCTTTACAGATACAGATGTTAGAGTTCTCAATTACATTGGCTTTAATTCACCATCTGATGCTTTAATATTTCCCCTCAGTGAAACACCTGACAGGATATGTTTGATGGATTATTATAGCAGAATAATATTTTTGGGTAGCCATTATCTCCAGATTTTTGAAGATGCGTTTGATTATGGATTTTTTGAAAGGGAATCAGAAATATTTGGGAACTTGTCAGTAGTTACAAAGTCTCGACTCACTGCTTATGAAGTTGCATACACAGAATACCTGAAAAAAGATGTAATTGATAAACCAGAGGCTGCTGTGCAATGGAGAAAAGCACTATTTGAGATGGTAAACAACTTGAACATTAGAGAAAGAAAGAGCCATGACCTACTGTCACAGGTTTATCAAAGAAAGAAGAAGTGAAGGAAGCATTCAAGGAATGTGAGCAAGAATGTCTTTTGTCAGGAGCCAAAAGGTCTAGGAGGGGAAGAATGTTGGAAGAAGTATTTTTGAAGTATTTTTTTATGGAAAAATAATTGTAAAATGCCAAAAAATTGTAAAAATATTTATGCAAATGATGTAAAAATAAGGAAGAGTCTTCCTCATGTAGATTAGAATCATATGTATTTTTTCTAGAATTTTGGGAAACTCCTAGATAGCATATTTTTAGATTAGAAGGGAAAAGGACCAAAATTCAAGTGTGAAAAGGGGCACTTGAAAATGTATAAAAGACAATTTCCTCTATTTTGAGAGGGTTTATTATTTGTAATTGATGCTATCCAAGCAAAGAGAGAAGTTTCCTGCAGAAAATCGTGATTCTTCCTTTTGTGTGAATTTCTTTGATTTGTTGAGTCTATTCTATGTGTATCCATGGAAATTTGCAAGCTTCTATTGTGTATTTCTGATGAATGTGTATGAAGAGAGTTGATTCCTGATGTGTTGAGTGAGAAATTGATGAAGAATGATGTTGGAGATGAAAATCGTCAGATTTTACAGAATCACGATTGTCTCATCTGAAGGTTACATGTATCATTTTTGAGTTTTGACTTTATGATTGTGTTCTGCTGAGAAAATAACACACTTTAGACACCAAATTATTGAAAATGATAGAGTATTGCTCAAGATAATCCAAACCCTAGAAATTCCTCTTCATCTTCATTATTTCTCAGAAATCCAGCCAGTTTTCTCTTATTTCTTGGATTCTTTCATCTAGAAGGGGCTGTGGTCTCTTGTATACTTCCAGGATTGACAAATATAAGATGTATTGTTGATTCTTTATGCTAAATGATTGGAGAGGACAACTCCAAAGGGTAACAACAAACAACATATGTTACAATTGTGATGAAAATCGCTGTTGGATGTTTTGAAAAGTATTCATAAAACATAAATCTTTGAAAAATTGATTCGACTGACTCCCTGCTCTGTCTTTACATGCTTCCACGTCTTCTATGCCTCTGGCTGCTGCAAACACCCCCCTCCCTCTCGCTTCTATCGTCCGCGATAGAACCTTGTTGTGCGGTCTGTCGGATATAATTCTGGAGTAGTTCTTGAGCGAGGTTGTGCTCTGATATTCGAATGCCTCAGGGCCAGATCTGCCTCGAGTTTCCCCCAATCAATTGGCTGCGGTTCATCTGATGGCGGGAGTCGATAATGCGTGGAATATACCATCTGTTCACAGGTAAATAATTGCAAGAGGTGTGTAGGCCTGCTGATGAACACCTCTGAATGATATTCCCAGAAACCGGTTGTGAACATTTCTTCGAAGGTCTGCTTGTAGCACGCCGGTAAGTATTTGATTCTGCAGTGCCAGGCATAGCACACCCGTAGCGATGGTGTTGTACTCATATCATATGCAAGATCTAGATTGCCATGCTCGAAGCCCGGGGTGTTTACATGAGGAGCCTTAACACGACGGAAGACTTTGAAAACCATTTGCATCATGTCAAAGATTTTGACAGTCATATGCGCTGCTATATCATCCATATGTTTTAAGCGAGGGAGCCAGTGACGAGTTGTTGCCATCATGTATCCGATTGTAGGTGGTCCGGTGGGTGGCCTGAAATAAGGATAATTGAGCCAATCCTGGCATTGCTTGTTGTTCTGTACTTTAATAGCAATGGCCTTCTAGGAGCGACGATGTGGCACTGGTCCCCAACATGGGTTATATTTTAGGTGTAGTGGTGCCTTAACCCAAGTACTCATCATCTCTAGATAATTCTGTAAGAGATCCTTGCGCCAATCGGGTTGATAGATCTCTCCTTGCTGCGCATCTAGTGGCAAATCTTCGGGCTCAAATTGAGTTGCGTGGGAGGGCTTCATGCCTGTTTCTTTCTCTATGGCCAACTGATATTCTGCCATTAACATAAATTAAGGTTTATACTCTAGCTCATGCCCAGATATGTATCTACGAGGGGCCAAGTGAGCAAAGTAGGGCGAGTATAAAATTCTTTCTTCAATCATTGCCATGGCGTGTAACTGCGACTCTACCCGTGCTGAGTGGGTTGTTCCAAGTTCTTCAATTGTCTTCATCCATGCGGGAGTTGGAAGTTCAAAAGTCGTCTGGCCTTCGGCCGTGACGCATCCGCCTAGGATGGATTGAGGTTCATATGCTTCTTCGAAAGTTTCCTCCATCGGAATAGTGACTGTTTCTTCCTCTGCTGGTAGTTCCGCTAGGGAGTCTGGCCTAGGGGATGCTTCATATACTACTATCTATGATTGAAGTGTTGACGCCTGGGCCCGTAATGCGTCGAGTTCCTCTAGGATGTCAGGAGATGGGTCCAATCCCTCTGCAAAGTACGATGTTTCGAATGATGTTGCTTTAATGCACCTACATGTGCTGATTGCAACCAATTTGCATGTTCTGATTCATCTACACAACAAGCAAGAAAGTGTACCGATTTCGTTCCTACCTGTGTCTTATGGATGGTTTTCCATTGTATTGGGGGTACATCTCTATGGGAATAGTCTTTAAGATTGACTTTGGTAGTCACTCCTAAATGTTGCAAGTACAAAGAATTAGTTCCCCAATCTTGTACGATTTGCAACTGACGCATGAATGGTCGTCCTAAAATCATCTCGTAAGCATGATTTTTACTAAAATTACAAATGGCAAAGGTATGCTCAAACTCCACACCACAAGTGGTGAGAGATATGGCTTCTAGTAAGCCTATTGGTTTCTCTATATGTCCATCAGCCATTTGTAGCTTCATCCTGGTAGGTCTTAGTGCTGGCTTACCCCAACGTTTCCATAAAGCGGTGGTAGCAATGGCTACTCCGGCTCCTGAATCTAAGATGGCTTTGGTGGTATAGCCCTGATGGGTTATTGGAAGATAAGTGTTACCTTCCTCTCCTTCGCTTACATCTCCGATTCTTTCTATGGTTATCTCTAGTACCTTCTTGAGTGATCCTGTCTGTGAGGGAGTAGTAGCACGCTCAGGGACTTGATTTGCTGCATGTTTGGGTGCTCTCATACTAATAGACTTAGCTTCCCAAGGTCCTGTGAACTGAGGTAAGTCTTGTAAAGAATTGGATTCAAAACCTGTGTGTTCACTCAGTTGCTCCTCCTCTACATCATCATAAATAGAGGGGATGTCTTGGGGAAATTGTTCCTGCAAGTCGTCTATTTCTTGAATAGGAGGATGAGTTCCTTGTTCTTTTGTCCATTTCTCTTCTTGGATTTCTCTCAGAAATTCATGTGAATACTTATGTATGGAAGACAGGTTGTCTTGACTTTCTGTATTGGGTACTTGAGACAGGGATGGTGCATTTCTTTGCTGTGTCTCTGAGGCAATGGGGTTCCTCTGCTGATCCTTTTTTTCTTTTCTATCAATCAAGTATTCTAGCCTCTCCATCAGTCCTTGAAAGTGAAATTCCGGTTTTGCCATGTTATTCCAATTTAAATATCTAGAGGCTTCAAACATAGCTTGTGCTAATTCTACCATCTTCATGCAAAGTTTAGTTCTCTCAATTTCTAAGTCTGCTCGAGGGTAATTCTTACTCATTTCTGCTTTCTGGGGTCCTTCTTTTAATCTTGCCTGATATGCACGAAACATCATGTCTAGGTTTTCTGGTATGGGTTCCGCTAGAACTGATCCTGATTTCTGAGCTGCGTTCTCCTGATTTGATTCTTGCGAAGTTAATTCTAGGATCTTGGCTCTCGATTCTTTTAAACTTCCTTCCAACTTGGTTATCCTTTTACTCCATTTTCTCTTGATTCTTTCTCTGGAATCTTTCCATGATATCATTTTTTTACTATAGATTCTCCAACTTTGATAGTTTCGGATACTTTTTCAGCATTAAGTTGTTGGTTCTATAAGAGCACCTAGGCTCTTGTTATAGCTTGGATAGGCATGTATGTAGGGTTGGATCCATCTGCGTTGTTTACAATACCTATCACATTGATCGGTGTCACATTCGAAGAACTCGCAGGGTTCTTAGGACAATCTTTTATGATGTGCTCTTTACCACAATCAGCACAAAAGCCTTGGATGTTATAGTATTGTGATTGTCCTGCTATCAGAGGATGTGGACAATCCTTTATGAAATGATCTCCTTGGCACCTAAAGCATGGTCCTCTAGGTCCTTGTGGTCTTTGTTGTCTCAATTGGGGCCGTGGATTAGGGTTTGTGTACATCACATTAGTGTAGTCGGGCTCCCAACTAGGTTCCACTAGTGGACTATCATATTGATATGTCTCCATGTGTTCTGGTGACTCTGAGTAGTATGCAGGTGGACTATCTACATGAGTAGAGTCAAAACTGTTTGAGTTTGGATCACTGTCAGTAATTAGGGGTGAAACGGGATCTAAAGCTCGATTGAGGTTTTCTTCTACAGCAGCGTATTTGACTGAAATGACATTAGCTGGTGGGGGTGGCTGTTGAGCTAAAACAGGTTGTGGTCTCTGTTGAGCCTGATAAGGATAGTTTTGAGGAGGCCTATAGTAATGAGGCTGGGTGTTATATTGGCCTTGATACCTACCTGGCTGCGGGTATGCTTGCGGGTAGTTCTGTCTCACTGCCTGTTTGTTGTACGGACAGTCTTGAGCAGTGTGATTTGTATATCGTCTCTCAATCGTACAGTATTGGCCACTAGGATTGGCTTGCGGTTGTGTTGCGTTGGGACACACATTTACCAAATGATTTCCACCACAGGTGTAACAACATAAGTTAATTGTTAACTTAGGCATTTGTTTACTAGAAACTCATAGTTTCTGGGCCACTTTTTCTGCTAGGTCCTCTATTGAGCTAGACAATTTCGTGGATGCTAGAGATGAACAATTGGAGTCCTTATAGACCTTTGAGAGCTCCAACTCGTCTCCAAAGTTATCCTCAATGTCTATACAAATTCTTACACACTGCTCTAGCGTTCTGGGTTCCTTCAAGTACACATAGGAGTGTAGTTTAGAGCTCAACAAGCCATCGAGAAACAATGAAACTTGCTTGGCCTGTGAGGGTAACTCTTGCATTGGACACCTTTCCACATATTGTCTAAACCTACGTCCTGCTAATCTAACTGTTTCCTGAGGGGTCTATTTAAAGCTATGAATCAACGAAGACGTGTCATGCCTAATTCCACTTTGAGAGAATTCAGTGATGAGTGACTCTAAAAAGTGATGGATGTCCCTAAATTGCCTTTGTTGTAATGGTTGGAACCAAGTTAAAGTGGTATTCTTTAACGTTAGTCCAAATGCGTTATATTGCGTGAACATGTCTTCTACCTGTTCTGCCCGTAGCACTTGCTTAAATTCCGCTACATGGTCATAGGGATCTCTTGTCCCATCAAAGTAGTTTTTCATGGATTTTACTAACTGAGTGGGTCTCAATATTCTTGCGTGTTCACGTGGTCTAGGTAGAGGAAAATCATCTCTACCCCCCTAGTATTCTTTGTCTTTCCACTCTATCGATGTCTACGGTGGTTCTTTCTCTCCCTATGGGATGATTGAAGCTGACTTCTTGTCTCTCTCTATTCTTGTCTCTTTGATTAGCATGGGCTGAGGATGTTCCTGCCCCTTGTTGGCTCGTGTTTACATTTGTTCGAGATGGAGGGAATACCAACTCACCTCTCCATGTGTAGGTATTTCTTGCATGGTCAGGTACCAAAAATACTCTTTCTGAAGTTTCATCCAGGTATACAACCTTTCCAGGTGTATCCGGGTCCTTGAACTCATAGATTATGATTGAGCTTACCTCATTAGGTTGTTCCATTCTGTACCTCCAAAATGCTTCATCAGTTTCTTTATTTACAAACAGATCTATGCTTCTGTTATCCTGAGGGGTCCACTGTGGAACTAGTACTCATGTCAGTACAGATTTCCCTCTAGGTGTCCTATGTTCTTCTCCTACTGGTTCTTTTCCTTGGAATTTAGCTTCCGTCTCTAACTGAATTACGCCAAACTCATTGGTATTGTTTGGATGAGTACTTATGATGTACATCGTTCCTTCTTTGTCTATGTATGCGTCTCTTTAGAATTTCACCACTAGATGTTCCAATCCAATGGGTTGGTCCGGGTTGTGCATTTGCACCACTTGTCTTCGCAAACCATCCTCATAGATGCGAGCACCTAAGCGGTTGGTTCAGAGAAATTCTAATTGGGTTCTATAGGGTCCTTCAGGTCTTTCCAAATATGCTACATTTGACCCTCCTTCTGGTCTTTCTATGCTACATGCCATTTCTGATTCACTCGTATCTGAGCTCTTGTAGGGGTAATTACTATTCAATTGTTGTGCCCACGAACGTGCAGTAGTCCCTACACTTGCTTCTGATGATCGAAGGCTTCGTCGGTGAGACTTACCTCTATGCTTGCCCGATCTAAGGTTCATTAATTTACTTGCTTGCACACTCAGTACACGCTCAGATCGTCAATGGTTCTTTTTTCTTACTTTCTTGATTCTTTTTATATGCCTTAAGTTCTTGTCTTATCTTTCTGTAAGCGTCAGGAATCGACTTTCTGTGGTACTTTTGAGTTCTCGCTCCATTAGACTTAAGTTCTTTCCTTTTGGTTTTCGTATCACACACCTTCACTTTAGTCTTGTACTTGAAAAGTTAAATCTCTTGAACTTGATGCGTTCCTAGCGTCGTTAATCCACAATGCTAATCGTTTAGCTTAAGTGAATAATTGATTGAGGGGGTTGAGTAATCTTCCAACCTCAAGTCAGCTGCTTTGAGTGCTCTGATGCCCAAGAAGCCGCTCTTCCCAAGCCCTGCATTCTTCACTGCCTTGCTTTGGTTGTTGTGTTTGCCCTTGATTGCCCTTGCTAGACCTGTAAAATTCAATGTTTAGACCAATTCACAATGGATGATCAAGCACTTGAGTATATACACCCTTAAAGTTCCTTTCCCTTTTGCCCAAAATTTTTATGCTACCCCCTTGGGTTTCTAGTCCCACACTAGGTCAACCTCAAATTAGCTTATCTAAAAATCAACATATTCTTTATGAAAAAAAAAGTTGAGTTCATGTAGTACTCCTCAAGAGCTTTCTAACGAGCTATAAAGCTCAAAAAATGGACTTCGGATGAAAAAGATATGAGCGTTTAGGCCCTGGGGGGGTAAAAACTAATAAACAGATTTTTCTCCAAATATGAGCTAAGGGGTCTCCTATGAGCTTAATGGTCCAAAAATTTTCTTAAAATAGCCCCAAAATTGGTCAAAAAATCAAACCCTAAAAATTGTGTTTGGGGTGGACAATCGCGATGGTCTGGGACCGTCGCGATGGTTCAGGTGAACCGTCGCGATGGCGTGGCACAATCACGATGGTCCGAAGAAGCGAACTCTTGCGATGGTCGGAAATGAATGATCGTGATGGCGTATCAGTCGAGTGATCATGATGGTCCAAAGTGAACAATCGCGATGGTGTCAATGAACTGTCGTGATGGTCCAATCGACGAGCAATCATGATGGCGTAGGTGATGGAGAGTGTTAATCTCCAAAAGAACAACCTACTCTTGAATTTAGAACACCTCTATATCAAGAGTAAGTCAAAACCCTCACCAATTTAAGAGATCAATGACCAAATATCAATTTCTTGACTAAACTGTGAAGAAGGAAATTCCTCAGAAAGTTTGCTGCATAGATCTTGCTCATTGACTGAGTAAATGTGTAAAGTTTTTGATGAAACTTTGCACAAGGTGTCGCCTAAAGATTGCGCACCTTCTCCAAGTCAAATTACTTCAAAAGGTTTAGTAGATCTTGAGAAATCTACTTACCAAGTCAGCTATGTCTAAATCTGCACTTCTGAGAAGTCGATTTGGACACCCCTAACTTCTTAACTTTAATTCTCTCAGTATAGAACCCGTTTAAGCAAATGCTTTTAACCACAAGTAGCTTACCTTCCAACTTAAAGATCAAGTGCTTACTTGCACAAAACTTTAAACTGTGGAGTGAGAAATAATCAAATCATTGAGATCGAAATTTGCGCCTGTTTCAGGAACCAGTGAGTACTTTCTCACATGTGAATGTTCCTACACACAATTCTCTTAGCCTGATCACAATTAGACTCTCAAACTCTATCCATAGATTGATTAACTATGGACTTAGATATCTCCAAAAGGAATTCACAAAAGATCTATCACACAGGGAGAAAACACAGAAATATCGGGCGCAATTTTTCTTCTATTTCTCAGAAGTTTACAACTGAGTGAGGGAGAGATTTCAACTCACTTCTCATGTGTCTAACGACACTTACAACTTGTCAATACACTATTCTCATGATCTCCTATTGTCTTCTCTATTGCCCCGACATTTTTTTCAAGTATTTATAGGCAAATATGTACAAGTTTATGACTATTCAAAACTTCTAAGTGATCTATGTCTTCACTAATGTACATATGTGTACAAAACATTCATCCTGTGAATGTGTCCATCTTCTTTGCTTCAAAACTTGATTACATCTCCATCCTTTATCCTTCAAATCTTCAATTGGTGATTGGTCTGCACCAACAGCTCCCCCTCAATCATCGATTGAGGTTTCTCTTATCTTCTTTATACCTGCCATGTCTTTAAATTTCTGTAGCTTTGGTCCATCCAAGCTCTTTGTAAGCATATCAGCTATCTGATCTTTTGTTGAAGTATGTATGACTGCAATCTCCTTATCCATCACCTTCTCTCTTAGAAAGTGATACTGTATCTCAATGTGTTTAGTCCTGGCATGAAAAACAGGATTAGCAGCTAGATATAATGAACTCATGTTATCACCATAAATGATAGGTATGCTCTGTATAGTGTCAAAACTCTTCAAGAGAGTCTTAAGCCAAATCACTTCTTTTGCAGCTTCAACCATGCCTTTGTACTCTACTTCTGTAGATGACAAAGCAACTGTATGTTGCTTCTTTGAGCACCAAGAGATTAACTTATCTCCCACATAACACATGTATCCATAGGTTGACCTTCTATCATCTGGATTACCTGCCCAATCTACATCACTATAGATCTTGATATTTGTATCTGATGTAAAACCATAATACAAACCTTCTTTGAGTGTACCCTTAATGTACCTCAACACTCTTTGACCTGCAATCCGATGCTCTTTCCTAGGACAATGCATGAATTGAGACAAAACCCCTATTGCATATGATAAATCAGGTCTAGTTAAAGTAGCATAGATAAGACTACCAACCAAACTCTGATATTGTCTCATGTCCTTGAACTCTTCACCTCCAAATCTACTTAATTTTTGATTCACCTCCATTGGTGTAGGTGCTACCCTGCAATCATCCATTTTAAACTTGATTAACAAGTTTCTCAAATACCTTTCTTGGGTCACAAATACTCCATGTTGAGTATATGTAATCTCCATGCCCAAGAAGTATGACAAGTCTCCCAAATCACTTATTTTGAACTCCTTTTCCATTTGCTTCTTTAGTCTTTGTATTCCTTCCTCATCTGTACCTGTGAGTATGATATCATCAACATATATGCACATGTAAATAAACCCATCATCACTTGCTTTGACAAGCAAGCTACTATCTGCTTTAGACACCTGAAATCCAAGTTCTTTTAAGAACTTTACAAGTCTATAATTCCATGCCCTTGGGGCCTGCTTCAAGCCATACAAAGCTCTCTTAAGCTTGCACACATGATCTGGATACCTTTTATCTCTGAACCCTTGAGGTTGCTCCATGAACACATCATCTGAAATATAACCATTTAAAAAAGCATTTTTCACATCTAATTGACACAATTTCCAACCTTTACATGCAGCAATTGCTATAAGTGTCCTGATGGTTGTCATCTTTGCCACAGGACTATAAGTCTCATCATAATCAACACCATATGTCTGAGCAAACCCTTTGACAACAAGTCTAGCTTTGTACCTAGACACACTTCCATCTGCAAATCTTTTTGTCTTATAAACCCACTTACATCCAATGATCTTCTGACTATTTGGCTTTGGAACCAAATCCCATGTTTGATTCTCCAATAATGCATCATATTCTTCCTGCATAGCTTTCTCCCAATTTTCTTTACCTTTTGCCTCTCCATATGTAGAAGGGTCTTCATCTGCTTTAATCATGTAAGCATAATCTTTGGTAGCTAAAAAAGAAGTATCATAGCTATACCTTGTAGGTTGCCATTTGTTCCTTGTAGACCTCCTAAGTTCTCCACTTCTTGAGGTTTTTGGTTCTTCATATTCAGGATCAAATCTTGGTGTTTCTTCCACTTCAACCTGCACTTCATTATTCTCTTGTTCATCAATTATCTGAACCTTTGATTTACCTTTCCTTTGGCTCACAATTTCTTCATCATCTATATTAATATTGATAGTACCTGCATACCAAGTACCTTGCTCATCAAATGTAACATCTTTTGATACAAGAAAATGTTTTGTGGATGGATTCCACAACCTGTATCCCATCTGCTTATCATCATAACCAATAAACACATATTTTTCAGCTTTAGGTTCCAATTTGTGCCTTAATTGTGATGGCACATATGCATAGGCCAAACATCCAAATACTTTGCAATGATCTAGTGTAGGTCTCTTACCCCACCATGCCTCATAAGGTGTCATTCCCTGCAAAGCTTTACATGGTAACCTATTAACCAAATAAGTAGCTGTATTTACAGCCTCAGCCCACAAATAATTAGGGTAATTTTTCTCCTTCATCATGGACCTTGCAAACTCCAAGAGTTCTATTTCTCCTTTCTGCTACACCATTTTGTTGAGGAGAGTACCTGCAAGTAACTTCTCTTTTTATACCTGCATCCCACAAGTAATCACTGAACTCATTAGAAAAATACTCTCCCCCTCCATCTGACCTTAGTCTTTTCAACTTATGTCCTATAATTCTCTCTACATACATATGATAATGTTTGAAAGTATTGAATACTTTTGACTTATCTTTGATCACATAAATAGTGATCCATCTAGTAGCATCATCAACATAAATCACATAATACCTTGACCCATTTATACTGAAATCCTTTGATGGTCCCCACACATCTGTATGTACCAACTCAAGCTTCTCTAAGTACATAAAACCATGCTTGGAATAGGAATGCTTATGAGCCTTACCTAATTGACATGCCTCATATCTGTATGTCATATGTTGACCTGCAACATTAGGCAAACCAAGCACTGAACCATTGTTAATCATGTCTTTAATACCTCTCTCATTGAAATGTCCAAGCCTCTTGTGCCAAAGATCTAACTCAGAGATCTTATGTCCTCCATATGTGAACATGGCATGACCAATATTACCTTGAATCTTCAATGTGAACAATCTTCCTTCTTTCTTCCCTAAAACAATTTGTTTATACCCATTGCTAGGGTCTTCCACAAACACTCCTTCATTAGTGAACCTTACTTCATAACCTTTTTCCACAATTTGTCCTACACTTATCAAATTCTTAGGAATTGTAGGAACATACAAGACCTTACTCAATAAGGTGCTACCATCCTTGGCCTTCACTGATCCAATTGACTTCACATTGTGCTTTGTGTTGTCACCTGTTTGAACAACATGATTAGATACCTTATTCTCCAAATCAGTCATCAAGGCTATATTACCACTCAGGTGATTGCTACACCCTGAATCAATGTAGAAGACTCTTTGATCTTCACTCTGCCTTTCACAAGTTGCATTCATTATCAATGTTGAATCTTCCTTTTGATCTGAAGCATAATTGTAGTAGGTGTTGTTATATTGTTGACTTTGGAAACCTCTACCTGCATTTCTTCCAAAGTAACCCCTACTACCTCTGCCTCTGAAATTACCTCTTTGATTTCTGCCACCTCTTCCTCTTGAATTATAGTTTTGATTATATCCACCATTACTCTGATTATTATGCCAACAATCATTAGCTAAATGATTTGTCTTACCACAAATCCAGCATGCTTTGGCTCCATCTTTGTTGTTCCTGCCTCTTCCTCTACCTTTGCCACCTCCTCTACCTCTTAGGAAGTTGGCTTGACTAGTTGTACCTTCATCTTCACCTGATTGTTGCTTTCCTTTGTTAGCTTTCTTCTTGTCCTTTGAGTACATTGCATGACCTGTACTTTTATCACCATCTCCTTTAACATCCTGCTCAAATGTTAGCATATGACCTAGCAACTGATTTAAATCAGGAGTGAAATGATCAAGTGATAATTCTGTAGACAAAATGAATGGCTTCCATTTGTCATCACCTCTTAAACCTGTAAGGATTTGCCTTACCAATTTATCCTCCTCAATGTCTTCATCAACAGCTCCTAAAGCATCTGCAATATCTTTCATTCTTGTCACATAGTCTGAAATAGATTGAGAAGCCTTCTTCTTAAAGGTGGTAAACTCTGCCCATAAGGATGCTTTCCTTGACTTAGTAGTATTCTGGAAATGCTCCTCCAAAGCATTCCAAATATCAGTTGCACTTTCAAGACCTCGAATATGAGGTAACAAGTAATCATTGACAGCCATATAGATAATGCTCCTAGCTTGAGCATCTTTCTTCATCCAATTTTTCAAATCTGCTAACTCTTCCCTAGTTGGAACACTAGGATCTCTGAACTGTGGCTTCTCTTCTTGTCCTGTGATGTAAGCTATTAAATCTTTGCTCATAAGATGCGCTTCCATCCTCATTGACCATGCAGGATAGTTTTCCCTATCCAATTTCTCTATTTGTAGAGAATCTCCCATCTTGTGTCCACCTGTGTATTGAAATCTTCAAGCTTTATGAATAATATATGTACCTTTACTTCAAATTAGAGTCCTTTTGTCTTTCTTGATGTCGTATGGTCTCTTCCTCAAGCTTTGCCTTCAAGCTTTCACCTTTTAGTTCTTCAGTTGTTGAATTTCTTGAATCTGCAGCAGTCGGGATCCCCCTTTCCTTGATTTTGATGTCTCCTGCTTTGATACCACTGATGGAGAGTGTTAATCTCCAAAAGAACAACCTACTCTTGAATTTAGAACACCTCTATATCAAGAGTAAGTCAAAACCCTCACCAATTTAAGAGATCAATGACCAAATATCAATTTCTTGACTAAACTGTGAAGAAGGAAATTCCTCAGAAAGTCTGTTGCATAGATCTTGCTCATTGACTGAGTAAATGTGTAAAGTTTTTTATGAAACTTTGCACAAGGTGTCACCTAAACATTGTGCACCTTCTCCAAGTCAAATTACTTCAAAAGGTTTAGTAGATCTTGAGAAATCTACTTACCAAGTCAGCTATGTCTAAATCTGCACTTCTGAGAAGTCGATTTGGACACCCCTAACTTCTTAACTTTAATTCTCTCAGTATAGAACCCGTTTAAGCAAATGCTTTTAACCACGAGTAGCTTACCTTCCAACTTAAAGATCAAGTGCTTACTTGCACAAAACTTTAAACTGTGGAATGAGAAATGATCAAATCATTGAGATTGAAATTTGCGCCTGTTTCAAGAACCAGTGAGTACTTTCTCACATGTGAATGTTCCTACACACAATTCTCTTAGCCTGATCACAATTAGACTCTCAAACTCTAGCCATAGATTGATTAACTATGGACTTAGATATCTCCAAAAGGAATTCACAAAAGATCTATCACACAGGGAGAAAACACAGAAATATCGGGCGCAATTTTTCTTCTATTTCTCAGAAGTTTACAACTGAGTGAGGGAGAGATTTCAACTCACTTCTCATGTGTCTAACAACACTTACAACTTGTCAATACACTATTCTCATGATGTCCTATTGTCTTCTCTATTGCCCCGACATTTTTTTCAAGTATTTATAGGCAAATATGTACAAGTTTATGACTATTCAAAACTTCTAAGTGATCTATGTCTTCACTAATGTACATATGTGTACAAAACATTCATCCTGTGAATGTGTCCATCTTCTTTGCTTCAAAACTTGATTTCATCTCCATCCTTTATCCTTCAAATCTTCAATTGGTGATTGGTCTGCACCAACAGTAGGTCAACGGTCAGCGGGACAATCGCGATGGCGTGAGCCCGTCGTGATGGTCACAAAACACGATGGCGTGAGCCAATTGCGATGGTTCAAAAGTCGAGGCATCACGATGGTCTAAGGGTATCATTGCGATGGTCTAGCTTGCTACGTGGCAGCATCGGCGCGATGGCATGAGTCAATCGCGATGGCGTGGGGTCCACGGGATCATCGCGATGGTCCAAGTGAACCGTCACGATGGCTCAAGTGAGCTCTCGTGATGGTGCGAGACCGTTGCGATGGTCCGGCGGAGCCGTCGCGATGGCGTGAGCCAATCGCGATGGTCCACCAAAATGCAAATTTTGCAAATGCGTTTGTGGATCCGTGCAAGCGCTAGTGTCGCCTACCTCTTGGTGAACTCGCATACCAAAAATGTCGAAGTTGGCAGACCATCGCGATGGTCTGACACACTCGGCTGATCTCTGACAGAAAGTGAAATTTTACCTTTTTGCAGCTTTCCTAATGCACTGGAGCATTGTACCTGCAAGAAAACTCAAGAACACAGTAGCACATGCAAGCACAAAAGCTCTCTCTCTCTCTCGCATGCACAAATGAGGGGAAATGAGGAGAATGGGTGGATATGGTGAATTTTTTTATTTTTTTGGAGTTGAAGATGATGATGCGGTGGTGAAGATGGAGTGTGGGGGAGGTGAAAAACACCAAAAACTAAGTAAAAACAACAACAAAAACTGAAATTTTTACCTTCCAACGCCACTTCTTGCTATACTCTTACCATCACACATTCGTCCTAGACTCGATCCCCGGCAACGGTGCCAAATTTGTTGTGGCTCTAGCACAATGGTGAGAACCAGGTTAAGAAGCTCCACCTCCATAATGTCAATCCGCGGAAGAGATAGGAGTGATATGAAGATCGTGAACGTGAGATGTAGTGAGAGTGAAGGTAAGAAGCATAGAGATGCACACACACATACACACACAACAAAGAGACAAGCAAGACACAATGGAAGTTCAGAAATCAACTCTATTGCTCAAGATCACAATTACAAGCTCACAATAGCTCTAAGCTCACACTAACCAACCTCAAAAATGAGCTCTCTAGCTCTTTTTATAGATTCTAGACTAGTTTTGACCGGTTTCACATCTAGTGACCGGCAAAGTTAAAAAATAGGTTCTACATGCTATTTGAAAGTGTAAACGGTGTCTAAAAATAACCAAAATCGGTACGCTCATTCTACCTAAGCTCCTCAAGCTTGAAGACTCCTGAGCTTGCACAAAATGGAGCTATAAATTACAAAAAGGGTTTTTCTATATAACATATGTTACAATAGTGATGAAAATCACTGTTGGATGTTTTGAAAAGTATTCATAAAACATAAATCTTTGAGAAATTGATTCGACTGACTCCTTGCTCTGTCTTTACATGCTTCCGCGTCTTCTATGCCTCTGGCTACTGCCAACAATCCATGCCGAGGTAAAAAAACCTCCTAAAGAGGGAAAATAGTGCCCCAACAATCCTAAGTGTGTTCACACACATCACTACCAAATTATATCAACACATTAGATGGTTTAGTAATAAATTTTGTTGATGACATCTCAAATGCTAACCTTTGGCATGCATGTGTTGGAGATCTAAATTTTACTAGTTACCTATGCCTAGAAAATCTAATATGGTGTCCTCTTTATCATAACTTGAGGCACCATCCAAACATGTGTGTGAGAACAACATTTTAGGTATGATGTAACATTCTTTCTCTCCTAAAAATGGCAAGGTAATGGCTAAAAGAAAATTGTAGCTTGATTATAATGATGTTCATGGTCCTATGCAAGCACCATCTTTTGGAAAAGATCTTCACATAACTACTCTCATTATTGATATTTCTAGGCATGCATGGGTCTATCTCCTAAAGTCTGAGTCTCGAATGTCCATGTACTTCAAAGCGTTCCTAGTTATGGGTTTAGCTTCAATCAACATGTAAAATGGGCACACTCCATTCGAATCAAGGAGGGGTTATATGTCTTCTGATTCAATTCATTTCTGTATGAATATGGCATAACTGCAAACAATAGTAGACATCCGTTCTTCATTTTGCACAAGATTAGTAGACTTTGTTTACTTCTCGTCTTTGTCATCCTTCTTCAATTGTGCAGAATTAGCAGATTCTTGGTTACTACTAGATGAGCTCCATTAACCTTTGCCCTTCTGGCTAGCTAGGAACTCTTGATCTGCAACATGCTACCTCGACTTATGTTCCTGCCACAACACAGTGACTAATTTCTAAAATATTAAGGCATTTTGATTGCCTTTCATCATTAATTGAAGAGCAGAAGAAAAACTCTTATATGAAGTTGGAAGATTGTTCAAAATAGTCTGCACAAGTGAACTATCTAGCAAGAATTCAGTAATAGAAACCAACACTTTGATTTTTGTCAAAAAACTATCCATGGAATCTCCTTCATTCATACGCTCACTCTCCAACTATTTTCAGAGGTAAGCAACATGCGCCTCATTTCTTGCCTTGCATAAACTGGTAAGTGTATCCCATACATCCTTAATTGTTGTGCAAGAGCAAATGTGTAGGGTAATGGCATGTTTGATAGACAAAGCTATCAATGCATGTGCTTGAGCATCTGTGCCATCCCAACGAAGTTGCTTTGCAATAGGTGCAATAGGAACCACAACACGAATAGGAATTTGAAGATCTTCATCTTCAACACCATGTACATCACCTTCAATAATTGCATTTGCAGGTGTAGTACATTGTTTTTCAACATCCTGCACAATATTCGATAGATCATTCATTATATACAAGGAAGGGTGATGATGGCATCACGATTATAGGAGGTGAGAATGAAGTAAGCATTAAAGAGGTAAAGCAGCTCCTTATGCAAGAATATGACATGAAAGAACTTGGTGTGCTATGCTATTTCTTAGGCATTGCATTTATGCATATAAAAACATGTATATGGATGTTGCAAAGGCAATATGCCCTGAGTATCCTACAAAAGTTTGGTATGGTTGATTGCAAGCCAATTTTTATGCAATTAGATCAAAATTTGAAGTTGGATACTAGATCAGGTGAAGATTTGGAAAATGTTAATATGTATAGGAAAATTGTGGGAAGTTTGATATATCTTAAAATTACAAGGCCTGATCTAAGCTACACTCTTGGACTTGAAAATCAATTCATGTAGGTTCCTAGTAAACCACACTTAGATGCCTTGAGAGGCACTCTACGATATGTGAGTGCTACTTTGGATTATGCAATGTTTTATGAAGCTAGTGAAGATTTGCAGGTGCATGGATACACCGATCTTTGATCTTTGTCAAAAAACTATCCGTGGAATCTCCTTCATTCATGCACTCACTCTTCAACTATTTTTTTCAGAGGTAAGCAACACGAACCCCATTTCTCGCCTCGTATAAAGTGGTAAGTGTATCCCAAGCATCCTTAATTGTTGTGCAAAAGCAAATGTATGGGGTAATGGCATGTTTGATAGACAAAGCTATCAATGCATGTGCTTGAGCATATTTGCCATACCAATGAAGTTGCTTTGCAATAGGTGCGAAAGGAACCACGACAGGAATAGGAATTTCAAGATCTTCATCTTCAACACCATGTGCATCACCTTCAATAATTGCATTTGTAGGTGTAGTAGGTTGTTTTTCAACATCCTGCACAATATTCAATAGATCATTCATTATATATAAGGAAGGATGATGATGGCATCACGATTGTAGGAGGTGAGAATGAAGTAAGCATTAAAGAGGTAAAGCAGCTCCTTATGTAGGAATATGACATGAAAGAACTTGATGTGTTGAGCTATTTCTTAGGCATTGCGTTTATGCATATAAAAACATGTATATGGATGTTGCAAAGGCAATATGCCGTGAGTATCCTACAAAAGTTTGGTATGGTTGATTGCAAGCCAATGTTTATGCAATTAGATCAAAATTTGAAGTTGGATACTACATCAGGTGAAGCATTGGAAAATGTTACTATGTATGGGAAAATTGTGGGAAGTTTGATATATCTTAAAATTACAAGGGCCGATCTAAGCTACACTGTTGGACTTGAAAGTCAATTTATGTAGGTTCCCAAGAAACCACACTTAGATGCCTTGAGAGGCACTCTACGATATGTGAGTGGTACTTTGGATTATGCAATGTTTTATGAAGCTGGTGAAGATTTATAGGTTCATGGATACACTAGTGTGGATTGGGCTGGTAGTGTTCGAGATAAAATATCTACTAATCTCTTTCTATGGAGTAGTAAGAAGCAACCGATTGTTGCTTTGTTGAGTAATGAGGGTGAGTATGAAAGTGATGCCATGGTAGCACGTGAACATCATGGATAGATATGCTACTTTCAGATTTAGATGTGGAAGTGCAGAAGTCAATCATTATCTATTGTGATAATCTTAGCAACATTTAGTAAGCACAAAATCCTATTTTTCATGCTAGAACAAAACATATTTAGGTACATTATCACTTCATCAGAAAGAAGGTATTAACATGTGATATTGATCTTGTTTATGTGAGGAATTAAGATGAGCATGTTTCTAATATTCTTACTAAAGCACTTGGAGCAGAGAAGATGAAGAAGTTTTGGAAGATGGTTGGATTACAAGACATGACATTGAGATTGAGGGGGAATGTTGAGATATGAAGTTCAACATGTGATGATCCAGGATGACACATATCACTTTTTCATTTCTATGACATGTATAGTGGTCACACTTGTATTTGTCAGGGATACTTCATTGAGCTTTACTAGATTTATCTACCAAAAGTGATGGAACATTTGTTTTCTTGCCAGCTGACTCATTTGTGGACATTAGGATTATCCTTATGTATCATTCTTTATATATTGCACTTATAGTATTGCTTTTTTAGGTCATTCTTGTACATTCCTTTTATGTACTAGAAGAAGAAGAAGAAGAAGAAGATCAAGGCATAACGGATATGAAAGAAAGGCCAAAGAAGGTAGATATCGCACTTGTGTACATGACGATAGTGAAGGAGATCACAAGTGTGAGAAGATAGATGAAAAGTGAAGGTCTCAAATTAGTGAAGCATAGAAGATGAGTGGAGGTGATCCGAAAGGAGATGCCAATGAACATTTGATGCTGTTGAACATTTTGATGGGTCGGAACGAAGGTAATGCACTTGTGTGGTGCATTTCAACCAAACTCATGTGCTGCTGTTACTACTTGAATCAACCAAAATCGTGTGCTGCTACTACTATTACTACTACTACTTGTGAACTAGGGCGAGCAATTGGGCTCATGGATGGACGAGAGATGGACTAATTACTCCAACCAACAGAGAGCATGTTTGAGAGGTGAGGAGCACCTCTTCGATGTGGTGGTGTATGTGGGATGGCATTGTCCACATGTGCGATGGAAATCCAGAAGACTCTGCATGGGGAAAGGAAAGGCAGAGATATGTTGGCTCAAATCCATGGTTGGACTGGAGCAATGTTCACATACAAATACGCCATGCAAAGATGTGGACTTTGATGTAGGAAACTAAGCATGGGTAGCCGTTGTATGCCGACAAGTACTAGTGCAGTAGTGGCGGACCAGCCATATGTGGCCGCATCGACTTGACGTATGCAGAATTGACAAAACAACTTCATAAATAGCGAAATTGAATGAAACAAGCCGTTTTAGGCTTGGTGGCAAGATTTGGGAAGCATCAACAAAATGTACTTGGGAATCCATGGCTGGACTAGAGCCACATGTTCATCCACAAATAGCCCATGTGAAGATGTGGACCTGATGATGTAGGAAAGCAAGGAAGTGATCCGAGGCGACATAAGCGATGGTCCAAATGTAGCAACCTGATCAAGAATACATCCAAATATAGTCAAGTGATTCTAGTCTTATGTATTCGTAGCAGCCCAAATTGATCAATGAAGGAGATGTATCACATACCAACACCATCGGCACCCTCATCAGTTCAAACTTGTGAACGGTATTAACTAGTGTTATGTAGCTTGAAATAATTGTACGGTATTAACTTGGCCCATTAGCTCAATTGGTAAGAGCCTTTCTGATTAGAAATCGACATGGGATTGGGCTGGTAGTATTCCAGATAGAAGATCTACTAATGGATTTCTATTCTCACTTGGAAGTGCAACTATTATATGGAGTAGTAAGAAGCAACCCACTATTGCTTTGTTGAGTATGGAGGCTGAGTATAGAGGTGATGCAATGGTAGCATGTGAAGCATCATGGTTAGATATGCTACTTTCAAATTTAGGTATGGAAGTGAAGAAATCGATCATCATGATATATTGTGATAGTCTTAGCAGTATTTAGTTAGCACAAAATCCTAATTTTCATGCTAGAACAAAGCATATTGAAGTACATTATCACTTCATCAAAGAGAAGGTATTAGCATGTGATATTGATCTTGTTTATGTGAGGATAGATGAGCAGGTTGCTAATATTTTTACTAAAGCATTTGGAGCAGAGATGCTTAAGATGTTTTGGAAGATGCTTGAATTATAAGACATGATGTTGAGCTTTTGGGGGAATGTTGAGATATGAAGTTCAACATGTGATGATCAAGGATGACAGGTATCACTTTTTCATTTCTCTAACATGTATAGTGGTCATACTGGTATATGTTAGGGATACTTCATTGAGCTTTACTAGATTTATCTATCAAGAGTGATGGAACATTTGTTTTCTTGCTAGCTCACTCATTCATGAACATTAGGATTTTCCTTATGTATTGTTCTTTATTGATTGCACTTGTAGTATTGTTTATTTAGGTTCTTCTTGTACATTCCTTTTATGTAATAGAAGAAGAAGAAGAAGAAGAAGAAAAAGAAGAAGAAGAAGAAGAAGAAGAAGAAGAAGAAGAAGAAGAAGAAGAAGAAGAAAAAGAAGAAGAAGAAGAAGAAGAAGAAGAAGAAGAAGAAGAAGAAGAAGAAGAAGAAGAAGAAGAAGATCATTTTTCCTTGCCTCAATGTGTGTGTGCGCCTCTTTGAGTGTGAGAGTGTGTGAGAGAGCTCTGTTCCTTATCTCCTTCCTCATTACAATTGGTGAGGCAAAATCTATTGCAAAATGGCTATTGCATATTCTAACAGATATGAGGTTAGTTGGACCTTTTCTTTATAATTCTTGCATATGGTCCCATGGTGCTTTTTGGCTTTGCAATACAAGTTACTCACCATATACAAACTTTCATACACAATGACCAGGGAATTTTAATCAATCATGATGGAGTCAAGGTACTGTCAATACCTGGGAAGATGTATGGTCAATAGTTAGGCATTACCTCATAGTTTCCGACTTAAGGCATAATGTGTGTTGCATATGTACTTAAGATGTCCTACCAAGCCATTAGGATTGAGTGGTGCTTCTTTTCTATCAAACTACAATGGAGTGTATGTTTCTAGTGTTTAGGGTGATAATGAGAGTCACTCTCTCGACTATGAATGATTTCCGTGAGATCCATCACTTTATTGATTGTATGTGAAGAATGCCTTCCTCGATTGAGAGCTGTGGGACGTTCTGGTGGAGTAACCTATGAGCTTTGCAGGTAGCGAGTACAATAGAAAGCATGGGATGAGGCTCAAGAGATCATGTGTATGGACTAAATCATGAGGAGAGGAAAGACGTTGAGAAGAGAGGAAAGGCAATGGGGAACCAAAACTTGTATATATGTTTGGAACAAAAAGATGAAATTGCTTGCATAGGCATTGTTATAGTGTGTTCGTAGGGCAAAACAAGCTCAAATCATGATTTGGACATGATAGAGTAAAGCGCTTTTGAACTCCTAATCACCTCGAGTATGCTCACGAGTTTTTGTCCGATTGTGAGAGTATGATTGGAGGGGTGTTGAGGTCGCCCTAGATGAAGCGGCGACCTACGGTGATACCAATTGTTGGAGTTTGAGGTCCGTGGAAGCACACGCAGAGCAAAAGCAGGAAGAAGAAGCAGCTTGGAGCACAACACACAATAGTGAACGTATTACCAAGAGCATGTCTAAAGATAGGTCACTCATTAGGGTTATAGGCATTGATCCAAGCTAGGGGAAAAAAAACCTCCTTTAAGTGTGCGGGTTATATCAACACATTAGATGGTTTAGTAATAACATTTGTTGATGACATGTCTACAATTCAGAGTCTCTTTGATGGCCTTCCTCGCTTGAGAGCTTTGGGACGTTCCGCTTGAGAGATCATGGAAGTAGACGTTAAGAAGATAGTGTAGAATGAAGGTCAAGGCATAACGGATATGAAGGAAAGGCTAAATAAGGTAGAAAGGCTAAAGTAGGTAGAAAGGTTAACAAGTGTGGGCTTTCGCAAGTGTGGGCTTTCAAAAGACAAAGAGAGGGACGTTGAATGAAGGTAATGAGTGATCCAAGACAAAGAGAGGGACGTTGAATGAAGGTAATTCAAAATAGAAATAATTGTATAGTAAAAATTTGGCCCATTAGCTCAATTGATAAGAGCTTTCTAGGAAAATTGTGGGAAGTTTGATATATCTTACAATTACAAGGTTTGATCTAAGCTACACTGTTGGATTTCAAAGTCAATTTATGTAGGTTTCTAGAAAATCACAATTAGATGCCTTGAGAGGCACTCTACAATATACGAGTGCTACTTTGGATTATGCAATGTTTTATGAAGTTGGTGAAGATTTATGCAAAGATGTGGACTTTGATGTAGGAAACTAAGCATGGGTAGCCGTCGTATGCCAACAAGTACCAGTGCAGTAGTGGCAGACCAACCATATGTGGCCGCATCGGCTTGACGTATGCAGAACCGACCAAACAACTTCATAAATAGCGAAATTGAACGAAACAAGCCGCTTTAGGCTTGGTGGCAAGATTTGGGAAGCATCAACAAAATGTACTTGGGAATCCATGGTTGGACTAGAGCCACATGTTCATCCACAAATAGGCCATGTGAAGATGTGGACCTAATGATGTAGAAAAGCAAGGAAGTGATCCGAGGTGACATAAGCGATGGTCCAAATGTAGCAACCTGATCAAGAATGCATCCAAATATAGTCAAGTGATTCTAGTCTTATGAGTTCGTAGCAGCCCAAATTGATCAATGAAGCAGATGTATCACATACCAACACCATCGGCACCCTCATCAGTTCAAACTTGTGAACGGTATTAACTGGTATTAGATAGCTTAAGTTTATGAATGGTATTAGATAGCTTAAGTTTATGAATGGTATTAGATAGCTCAATTGGCAAGAGCCTTTCTGATTAGAAATCGACGTGGGTTCAAAACTTGTGAAGGACACGACGAATACGTCATCGCCGATGTAACTTCTTTGTAGCGTCCGCTAGAACAGGCCACTTTTAATCAGGTTTATTGTTCAATATGCAACGTCATCAATCGTAGTGTAGCAAATGGCACTTCCGGTACATAACATAGGAGCACAAGCACAATTAGTGTAGCAAATGGCACTTCCGGTAGAGTGTATTAGTGGTATGCACTTTAATCAATTTAGTGGCAAAATGGAAGAAGACAGAGATGTTCATGTTCTCTTATTTGAGACTCAATATGATCTCTTCAAAGGAGGACAAGATGGTGCATAGAAATGTCATGTATTCCATGTGATGTTGGGAGGGGAAGCGGTATGCTAGTTAATCGAATTTGCCGCAAATCATTTTGCAATGTATCATGCTCTATGCACTACAATTTTGTGGAGATTTCATAAGGAAAAGACTATGGGGAAACTTCTTGTTACATTACAATATATGATACAACAACCTACCTGGAGTGTTTCTAACTATGCCTCTCATTTCGGTACTACTTTATAACAAATTACTCAATCTAGATGACCACCCAATGATGTAGTAAGGGGATGGTTCATAGATGGTCTTAACCCTATGTGTAAACAAAAGATTCACCTTTTTTCTTTGGATGGGACACACATGCTTGACATAATTATTGATGCAATTGAACAATTGGAACGAACCTTGAAAGTGGCCAATCCTTCTTCGTAGCATCTGCTAGAACTGGCCATTCCACATCAAGTACCTTTAGTAAGATCTCCCAAGCGTATAAAGTACCAATATGCAGGTCACATTAGTGCAACTTGTGCCTTGAATCAAATTTATTCTTCAATATGCAATGTCATCAATCACAGTACCAAAAACTATGTATATAATCCTTGTACAAAACAACTAATCAAGTGCAACTCGAATTGATGCATCCTAGACAGTGGTATCCTACCACATGTGTACAAAATATTTTTCAAGGAGAAGCCAGTAATGTTATTAATACCACCACAAATGGAATTTCACCGCCACCAAGAGCATCATGTTGAATTAGTGCAATGGACATGAAAGACATATTTTTTTATCGTAATCAAAAGGAAAGCGGTGGTAACTACTCAAAAAGCAAAGGTCTGTTGTGTTTGTTTTATATGGAATTTGTCAAACTCAACATTATGATAGACAGAATGAGGAAGCCAAGTTGAAAGTCCCTATGAATAGCATGGTTTCTATTAGATCATGCCAATAATCACCTAACTAAGCTTTTCTCACCACCGTTCTCTCTTCTTCTCCTATGACTATGTCCTTCCTAACCATCACTTGAATCACATTAGCACCCATCAATGCTCTCTCATGAAACACATTCCTATGATCCCATCTATTGAAGGTAGATCTCTTTCCCCTTAGCAATCATATGTTCTAAATCCATAAGGATTATGTGTAGGGATCCAATTACTAATAAAGTTGCCTTATGTTGTTCTAGACAAGAGCAAGTACCACATCAAGAAGCTCCACCTCCTTAATTGTCAATCCTTGGAAGATGTAGGATAATATGAAGCTGATGAATGAGTAATGTGCGCGAAGATGAAGATGAGAAGCACACTAGTGTGCACACACATACATACACACACATGGAAGAGACAATAGGAGTGACAATGGAAGGAGAAATCTATCTTCCATTACTCAATCTCTCTTACAAGTTCTCTCTTAACATTCACTAGCTAACCCCCCAAAACAATTCTCTAGCACTTTTTATAATTTTTCACTAGCTTTGGCCATGTTTAGACCTAGTGTCCAACCTAGTTAATGTTGAAGATAAATGTACAAGCTCATTTTCATATGAGCCATGCTTGGATAAATTTACCAACTATAAAGATAAAGAAAAAAGTGGAGGAAAAAAGGAAAAAATAATAAAAGAAAAAGTCTAGTCAAAATTAATGATGAGTAAGAGATACAATATCTTGCCTTGTAGTTAGTAGCATGTAGTGGAGAAAGTGGTGAGTTAAGAAGGAGGCACAAAATTCTTCACATGCTCATTGGTTATAAAAGTGAAGTGGGAGCACATTCAAAACAAGGAGAGAAAGAGGCAAGAGCTCCCAGTAGTCGGATCTAGCCATTTTGTCATTTTGGTTTTCCCTTAGACTCCTTCCAGCCGCACGTCAGTTTGTACACAGCTCTGTTGCAGAGCTCATATCCTAGTGCATATGTAACCATTTTGTGCATTTAAACATTCATTGGAAAGCTTATCTCGTCTACTTTTTGCATATCAAATATCTCTTTGAAAGTGTATGTAATTTGTGAGATATCAATGAAAGAGTGAAGTCTAGTTTTTTAGTATACCTGTGTAGATACGTAGTCTATTTTGGTCAGTTCCGTTTCCCAACCAAAACATATCCAAATTGTGTGATTTTTGTCTTGTTGGAAAGCCCTTGGCACCTTCTTTCCCTATCGCAAATATCTCATTCAGATCAGTCATAATCTGTGAGATATCTGTCAGAGAGTAAAGTCCACTTTTATAGTGTACTTATGTGTGCAAGTGGTCTATCTTGGTGAGTTGATTTTCCTGATCAAAACTCATCCAAATTACTTGCTTTTTAGCTTTTTGGAAATCTATTTGTGTCTAATTTTGCTATACCAAATATCTTTCTCAAAGGATATATATTCAGAGAGCTATCAGTCCGAGAGTGAAGCTCAGTTCTTCATCATACCTGTGTGGACAGGTAGTTCATCTTTGTCAGTTGTGTTTCCTAATCAAAACTTGTCCAAATTAAGTTATTTATAGCTTGTTAGAAAGCTCGCTTTGTCTAATTTGATTGACTAAAGGCTCAAGTCCATTTGAGTTTTGTATTGAGAGCAGCAATCTATCTAAGATGTAGCTATCTGTCCAAGTGCTGGACATACAAGGGTTCACTACACACTTCCGTTGCGCATAGGAGAACTCATTCTCCACAGTTGGTACCAGAGCAAACTTGGTGTTGAAGCTTCATCAACAAAGCTGGAGGTGAAGCAAAGCAAAAGAGGAGCTACAAAACAAGAAGGAGCTTCACAAACGCAAGAGCAAAGGACTATAACTATTCGAGGTAACTCTCAAAGTTTTTGATACTCTTCAATGGCTGACTTGGGTCAACAAGTAGAGAAGTTGGACAAGGATAACTATCTCGTGTGGAAGTTTAGAATGACCAACTACCTAATGGGCAAAGGCTTATGGGCTATTGTGAGCGGCGATGATGCTCAACCTCAAATCAATCAACCTATGGCCAACGAAGTCCAAAGGAGGCAAGCAAAAGAATGGGAGGAGAGGAATAGGAGAGTCATGTTCCTTATTTCGCAAGTCATTACTAATGCCATGGTAGGTCATATTCAATATCTAGAGAAAGGTAAGGATGCTTGGGAAGCTCTTGAAAGGATGTATTCAACAAATACCAAAGCTAGGAAACTTCAACTCAAGAATGATTTGAACACAATCAAGAAAAGTTTGAGTCAATCCATAGCTGAATATACTTTGAAGATTAAGGAGCTAAGCGATGCTTTAGCTTCTATTAGCACAACGGTTGAAGACGAAGATCTTGTGTGTTATACTCTCAATGGCTTGAGAGAAGATGAAAGATGGAAGCCTTTTATAACTTCCGTTAACTTGAAAGATGTATATCTAGGTTTTGAACAACTAATCCCTCATCTTGTCACAGAAGAGCTTAGCTTCGGTGGTCCCAAAGGAAAGGACAACCACAATCAAATGTTATATGGAGGTCGAGGTAAAGGAAGAAACTCAAGAGGAGGCTCAAGAGGAAAAGGAAGAGGTCACAACCACTCCAACTACAATCAAAACAATTCAGAAGACAACAAGGATGCATCAAATGCCAACACACAAGGAAGAGGTCGAGGTAGAAGTAGAGGAAGAGGCCGAAGCTCCTACAATTCTCATAAAGGTATAACATGCTATCATTGTGGTAAAGTAGGACACTATGCTAGTGATTGTTGGCTGAAGAATGGAAGACCAAATGGAGGCAATCAAAGGAACCAAAGCAACTATGCAAGCACCTCAAGTGAAGGAAGCAAGGACACACTACTTGCAATGAGACATGAGTATAGAAGCTCTTGTGAAGATGACAAAAAATGGTACATTGATTCAGGTTGTAGTAACCATATGTCATGCCAAGGAAGTTTGTTCACTAATCTACAGGTACGAAGTGGAAAAGGGTGTGTTGAAACAGGTGATGATACTCAACACATGATTGAACACATTGGAGATATAAGGCTTGGAGATACAAGTAGAGAAAAGGTACTATCTAATGTTCTTCGTGTTCCTACAATCTCAAAGAACTTGATTTCAGTAGGACAAATGGTAGAGAAGGGTTATCATGTCATATTCAATGAGAATGGGTGCTTCATAAAGAATCCAAAAGAAGGCTTCAAGTTCATTGCTCGAGGTAGAAGAGAAGGAAGGATGTTCACTTTGGATGTCCAACATCCACATGGAAAGGTCATGTACAAACAGGAAGGTCTATCAAAACCTTAAGGTCTGATGGTGGAGGAGAATACTTCTCCAAAGAATTTTCAGATTTTCTACAAGAGAATGGAATCAAAAGGCAGTTCACTTGTAGGTACACACCACAACAAAATGGAGTAGCTGAGAGGAAAAATAGGCAAATTGTTGAAATTGCAAGATGCATGCTCAACAAGATGAAGGTACCATTGTACTATTGGGCTGAAGCTACCACAACCGCCATTTACTTGATGAATAGGTGCACAACATCGGGAATACATCACTTGACTCCAGAAGAGGTATATTCCGGTAAGAAACCTGATCTTACACACCTCAAAGTGTTTGGATGTGATTGCTTTGTTCACATTCCACAAGAAGTTAGAACAAAGATGGAACCAAGGTCAGAAAAATGCATTTTCATCGGCTTCTCTATGGAGCAAAAAGGATACAAGTGCTACAACCCTAGAACAAAGGAATTAAGAGTCTCGTGAGATGTGGTCTTTGATAAACTAAGACCATGGTATGAAGATAAAGGAAAGGAAAAGGTTCTTGAAGAAGATTGTGATGATTATGCAGGAACAAATCAAAGAGAAGCTCAACAGTCAAGCACAAAGGCTTCAGGTCAAGAGGCATCTACATCAAATGAAGAATGTTCAACATGGAGGGGGAGTCATTCTTTGTCTCCAAATTCAGCTCATAGTAGAGCCAAAGAGGCAAGTGCTACTCCAAACACTGAGGTAGATGCAAGTGAAGAAGAATATGAAGAGGTAATCACTCCGATGGTAAAGCTAAATAGGTTAAAGAAGCAACTCTCTAAAGGCAATGAAAGAAGATCTTCAAGGACAAGGTATCCAACTCAAAGGTTGAGTTATGATAGTTTTATGGCGACACATTTTGCATACATGATGCAGGTTATCAAAGACAAAGAGCCTGAGACATATGAAGAAGCTTGCACACAAAAGGAATGGAAGCAAGCTATGAAAGAGGAGATCAAAGCTCTCAAAGATAATCACACATGGGAGCTAGTGCCAAAGAAAGAAGGTATGAAGATTGTTCCGAACAAATGGGTGTTTAAGATATAAAGCTAGATTAGTTGCCAAAGGATTTAAACAAACACAAGGCATAGATTATGATGAAGTTTTCAGCCCTGTTGCAAAGATGGGAGCTATCCAAACCTTAATAGCAATAGGTGCTTCAAGAAGATGGCCATTATATCAACTCGACATAAAAAATGCTTTTCTTAATGGAGAACTACAAGAAGAGGTATACATGAGTCAACCGATTGGATTTGAAGATGAAAACCATCCAGATTTTCTTTGCAGGTTGAAGAAGGCACTTTATGGCTTGAAGCAAGCACCAAGAGCATGGAATCAGAGATTGGTAGAGTATCTAACTAAGTGTGGATACAACCCAAGTAGTGCAGATCCTTCGTTGTACATGAAGAAGGAAGAAAATAGAGAGGTATATATTTGCATATATGTCGATGACCTCATCATAACAGGAAATGATGTTACACGGATTAAAGATATCAAAAGGAAGCTTGGTAAGGAGTTTAAAATTTCAGATCTTGGAGAGCTGAAATATTTTTTAGGAATTGAAGTTGTTTATGGAAAGAGTGGCATCTACTTGATGCAAAGGAAGTACTTGTTGGATGTTCTTTTTAGATTTGGAATGAGTGAATGCAAACCACTCACTCAACCCATGGACATAAATATAAAGATTTGTTCAAATGATGGAGAACCATTGGAAGATGTAATGACATACAGAAGCATTGTAGGATCATTGATCTATGCAAACATTACAAGACCTGATTTGTCTTATGTTGTTGGTGTACTTTCTCAGTTTATGCAAGCCCCGACAAGTGAACACTTAAATTCAGCCAAGAGAGTGTTGAGATACATAAAGCATACAATTAATCATGCTTTGTTTTACAAGTTTGATGAAGATTGCAGGTCAAAGGCTTTAGTGATGCTGATTGGGCAGGCTCAAAGGAAGATAGAAGATCAACCTCAGGTTATGTGTTCAAGATAGGAAGCAAAGCTATCAGGTGGAGCTCAAAGAAACAACCTACTGTTGCACTTTCATCTATGGAGGCTGAACATAGAGGATTAGCTTTTGCCACATGTGAAGCAATGTGGATTAAAAAGCTTTTGGCTGATCTTGGAGTGCAAGTTGGAACCATCCCTATATACGATGATAATATGTCAAGTATTTACTTGGCAAGCAATCCTATGTTTCATGCAAGGAGCAAGCACATAGAGGTCCACTACCACTATGTAAGGGAGAAGGTGCTGAGCAAAGATGTGGAGGTAAAGTTCATTAGAACCAAAGAGCAGGTTGCAGATATGTTTAAAAAGTTCTTGGATGCTTCTAAACTCAAAGGTTTCAAGGATGCGATAAATTTGAAGGACATGGATGAAGATAACTCCCAAATGAGCTTGAGGGGGAGTGTTGAAGATAAATGTACAAGCTCATTTTCATATGAGCCATGCTTGGATAAATTTACCAACTATAAAGATAAAGAAAAAAGTGGAGGAAAAAAGGAAAAAATAATAAAAGAAAAAGTCTAGTCAAAATTCATGATGAGTAAGAGATACAATATCTTGCCTTGTAGTTAGTAGCATGTAGTGGAGAAAGTGGTGAGTTAAGAAAGAGGCACAAACTTCTTCACATGCTCATTTGTTATAAAATTGAAGTGGGAGCACATTCAAAACAAGGAGAGAAAGAGGCAAGAGCTCCCAATAGTCGGATCTAGCCATTTTGTCATTTTAGTTTTCCCTTAGACTCCTTCCAACCACACGTCAGTTTGTACACAACTCTGTTGCAGAGCTCATATCTCAGTGCATATGTAATTATTTTGTGTGTTTAAACATTCATTGGAAAGCGTATCTTGTGTACTTTTTGCATATCAAATATCTCTTTGAAAGCTTATGTAATTTGTGAGATATCAGTGAAAGAGTGAAGTCCAGGTTTTCAGTATACCTGTGTAGATAGGTAGTCTATTTTGGTGGGTTTAGTTTCCCAACCAAAACATATCCAAATTGTGTGATTTTTGTCTTGTTGGCAAGCCCTTGGCATCTACTTTCACTATCTCAAATATCTAGTTCAGATCATTCATAGTCTGTGAGATAACTGTCAGAGAGTAAAGTCCAGTTTTATAGTGTACTTATGTGTGTAGGTGGTCTATCTTGGTGAGTTGATTTTCCTAATCAAAACGCATCCAAATTACTTGATTTTTAGCTTTTTGGAAAGCTATTCGTGTCTAATTTCTCTATACCAAATCTCTTTTTCAAAGGGTATATATTCAGAGAGCTATCAGTCCGAGAGTGAAGCTTAGTTCTTCAGCATACCTGTGTGGACAGGTAGTTCATCTTTGTCAGTTGTGTTTCCTAATCAAAACTTGTCTGAATTAAGTTATTTATAGCTTGTTAGAAAGCTCCCTTTGTCTTATTTGATTGACTAAAGGCTCAAGTCAATTTGAGTTTTGTATTGAGAGCAGCAAGCTATCTAAGGTGCAGCTATCTGTCCAAGTGTTGGACATACAAGGGTTCACTACACACTTCCGTTGCGCATAGGAGAACTCATTCTCCATAGCTAAGAAATAGGTTTTTGGGCTTGTTTGATGGTTCAAAGAGGGTCTAAAAATTATTAAGATTGATGTTTAGGTTCTACTTAGGCTCCTCAAGCTTGAGGAATCCTCAACTTGTACAAAATGGAGCATCGAAGGATAAAATTGTATGTCTGCTTCAAGTTTGTCATAGTGTATGGCTTGAGGCATATCTTATGGTGGGAATTTGTACTGAGTGGAGTACACATATTGCTCACAAGCAAAAGGTTGGAGCACATGGGTAGGGCAAGTGATGAAGACCTTGGAGTGGTATTCCCAAAATCCCATCATGAGCATTTCTTCAAACGTTAATGTATAACAGGTGGGTAAGAATTTAATGCGGCAGGGCCAAGCATAGCAAACCTTCATGGATGGTGTGGTGCTCATATCATACACCAAATCTCCATGACCATGCTTAAACCTCAGGGTAGACATATGGGGTGCAATAACACGATGGAAGACTTTAAATGTTTTTTGCATGAGATCAAATATTTTAAGCAACATTTGGGCGGCAACCCATCATACACTTTAGTCGTGGTATCTAGTGTTGTATAGTCAAGGGACCTTGTCATAGTGTGAGATAGGGATATTTTAATCAATCCTATCACTGCTTATTTTTCTAAACTTTGAGGAAAATGCATCCCAAGATCGGCGATGAGGAATAGAGCCATAGCATGGAATGTACCATATATGTAAAGGTGCCTTTGACGAGGTGTACATCATCCTAGGGTATTATTGTAGTGATTCCTTCCTCCGATTTGGGTGAAATATAATTCCTTTGGGGCATGCGGAGGAAGGTCCTCTAGATAAAATTGAGTTGCATGTGTGGGTTTCTTGTTGGAGTTTATTGACCTCCAAAATATAGCTAGAAGTATATGGAACCCCTTAGGAACAAGTTGACCTTCTCATAAACTTCATCATAGAAAACCAGTCATGCTTGCAGAACTTACTGTTCTCTACTCACTCTAAAGTTTTTAAAACTGTTTTAACCACAGATAATAGAGACCAAGAGCTTTCCAATGAGCTAAAGAAAACTCAATGTGGATAAATATACAAAGAGATATGATCTCTGCAAGTTTGGGGTTTAATGGAGACCTTCAATAAGGGTGAACCCGAGAACACACAGTACTTGCAGAGAGTACTGCTCTCAAATCAAACATCTAATGATTATGAAACTTAACAATATGAAAGTAGACACTAAGAGCTTTCAAATGAGGTATCAAACATGTACTTTGGATATATAATGAGGGAGATACAAGCTCTGCAATCTCTGCATACAAAATTACAGCAGTGTAGAGTTACACATATGACTCTCTTGGACTTCCCACAAGATCACAACTTCTCTCCTCTTTTTATAGCATGGGGACTAATCTAAAACATTCTTAATTTATCTAAATTCGTGGTAGACACTTGGGTGGAGGTATTACATGAATCAAGTGATCAAATAAGCAAAGTATTGATGGGCTTTGAGAACTAGCCACATCGACCTTCCTCTAGGACACCACTGCAGCTCCCTTGTGACTCACTAATTTGAGTCACCATGTTCTAGAACTCACGTGGTATTTTGGCTATCTTTTATGAAAATAATGAGCCTTCTTGAAGTATTTGAAGACTTCCCAAAGGTATCTACATAATTTGAAACTTGTACCATACATAAAACAAATGTTTGCAACATTTCTTTCTTGTTATGCGCTCTATCACGAGATTATATTTTGCTAGGTACATGAATTATGGTGTAAAGTGCAGCTAGTCTAGTCAGATGTACCTGAGTGTCGCCCATTTTGAAAAATAGGGAGACTAGAGAATAGTCTCTTGGATGGTGGCCATTGCTTGTAATTGTGCCTCGATTCTAGAAGAGTGCATTTTGCCTAGTGCCTCTTGTGGTTTCATCCATGTTGGTCATGGGAGTTCAAACGTGTCTTGTCCTTCTTCAATGAATCTCCTACCACTGACTGGTTGAGGTTCATAATCGTCTTCAAAAGTGACTTCAACTTGTATGGTCACAGTTTCTTCCACCTCATGTAGGTGAGGTGGGGAGTCTAGCCATGGGATTGCAAGTTGTTGAATTAGCTGATTTTTTAATTCGGCGACTCACACCCATAATGTGTGTAATTCGTGTAGTACTTCAAGATTTGTTGTGGTGTGGGTGGTATGTGTTACAAATCATTCTTGTAACTGCAATGCAGCATAGTCATTCCATAGCATATTGCATTATTCTCATAGATAAATAGTCTTATAATAATCAAGCATGGTCTTCAAGGAGCACTTTTATGGTTTCAGATGGGAGAGCTTTGAAGTGGCTTTGGCTAAGTGGCTCCTCTGGATGGTCCATAACCGCTTTCAAATTCTCTCGATTTTGCTCCTAGAGACACTCATTTCCCTCTTTTGCTACTATGAGATGACGGCGGAGGAGTCCCATGTTTTGTGTACGTTGAGCATTATAGGTTACCTATTGGAAAAGTTGGTCCTGGTTGGAGGGTAACGTAGGGAGTGTTGGAGAGTGGGGTGGTTCCATGGAGGTCGTTGTTGAAGATAAATGTACAAGCTCATTTTCATATGAGCCATGCTTGGATAAATTTACCAAATGTAAAGATAAAGAAAAAGTAGAGGAAAAAAGGAAAAAATAATAAAAGAAAAAGTCTAGTCAAAATTCATGATGAGCAAGAGATACAATATCTTGCCTTGTAGTTAGTAGCATGTAGTGGAGAAAGTGGTGAGTTACGAAGGAGGCACAAACTTCTTCACATGCTCATTGGTTATAAAAGTGAAGTGGAAGCACATTCAAAACAAGGAGAGAAAGAGGCAGGAGCTCCCAGTAGTCGGATCTAGCCATTTTGTCATTTTGTCTTCCCTTAGACTCCTTCCAACCGCATGTCAGTTTGTACATAGCTCTGTTGCAGAGCTCATATCGCAGTGCATATGTAATCATTTTGTGCATTTAAACATTCATTGGAAAGCTTATCGCGTGTTATTTTTGCGTATCAAATATCTCTTTGAAATCTTATGTAATTTGTGAGATATCAGTGAAAGAGTGAAGTCCAGTGTTTCAGTATACCTGTGTAGATAGGTAGTCTATTTTGGTCGGTTAAGTTTCCCAACCAAAACATATTCAAATTGCATGATTTGTGTCTTGTTGCAAAGCTCTTGACATCTACTTGCATTGTCCCAAAGATCTTATTGACATCATTTACATTCTGTGAGATATCTCTCAGAGAGTAAAGTCTAGTTTTATAGTGTACTTATGTGTGCAGGTGGTCTGATTTGGTCAGTTGAGTTCCCTGACCAAAACTCATCCAAATAACTTGTTTTTTAGCTTGTTGGATAGATATTGTGTCTACTATTTCTATACCAAATATCTTTCTTAAAGCATATATATTCAGAGATTTATCAGTCCGAGAGTGAAGCTCAGTTCTTCAGCATACCTATGTGCACAGGTAGATCATCTTTATCAGTTGTGTTTCCTAATCAAAACTTGTCAAAATTAAGTTATTTATAGCTTGTTAGAAAGCTTTTCTTGTCTACTTTGATTGAATAAAGGTTCAAGTCCATTTGAGTTTTGTATTAAGAGCAGCAAGCTATCTAAGGTGTAGCTATTTCTCCAAGTGCTGGACATACAAGGGTGGTGCACTACACACTTGCGTTGCGCATAGGAGAACTCATTCTCTAAAGTTGGTATCAGAGCGAACTTGGTGCTAAAGCTTCATCATCAGAGCTGGAGTTGAAGCAAAGCAAAAGAGGAGCTACAAAACAAGAGGGAGCTTCACAAACGCAAGAGCAAAGGACTATAAGTATTCGAGGTAACTCTCAAAGTCTTTGATACTCTTCAATGGCTGACTTGGGTCAACAAGTAGAGAAGTTGGATAAGGATAACTATCCCGTGTGGAGGTTTAGAATGACCAACTACCTAATGGGCAAAGGGTTATGGGGTATTGTGAGCGGCGATGATGCTCAACCTCAAATCAATCAAGCTATGGCCACCGAAGTCCAAAGGAGGCAAGCAAAAGAATGGGAAGAGAGGAATAGGAGAGTCATGTTCCTCATTTCGCAAGTCATTACTAATGCCATGGTAGGGCATATTTAACATCTAGAGAAAGCTAAGGATGCTTGCGAAGCTCTTGAAAGGATGTATTCAAAAATACCAAAGCTAGAAAACTTCAACTCAAGAATGAGTTGAACACAATCAAGAAAAGTTCGAGTCAATCCATAGCTGAATATACTTTGAAGATTAAGGAGCTAAGCGATGTTTTAGCTTCTATTGGCACAACGGTTGAAGACCAAGATCTTGTGTGTTATACACTCAATGGCTTGAGAGATAATGAAAGATGGAAGCCTTTTATAACTTCCATTAACTTGAAAGATGCATATCCAGGTTTTGAACAACTAATCCCTCATCTTGTCACAGAAGAGCTTAGCTTTGGTGGTCCCAAAGGAAAGGACAACCACAACCAAATGTTATATGCAGGTCAAGGTAAATGAAGAAACTCAAGAGGAGGCTCAAGAGGAAAAGGAAGAGGTCACCCAACCACTCCAACTACAATCAAAACAATTCGGAAGACAACAAGGATGCATCAAATGCCAACACACAAGGAAGAGGTCGAGGTAGAAGAAGATTGTTGGCATACAAAGCAACAAAGGAGTCATGCACAATACGGCAACAAGGCCAGATCATTTTTTTCCATAGATTATGTACAACCCAAGTGATTTTAATCACTACACAAACATTGTAAATCCCGTTTTTGGTAGATTAGACTCCATTTTGTGCAAGCCGAGGAGTCCTCGAGCTTGAGGAGTATTAGAAGTACCATCGTACCAAATTTCATAATTTTTAGACTTCGTTTGAGCCCTCAAATAAGCCCTGGAACCTAATTTTTAACTAGGCCGGACACTAGGTCTGGACAGGGCCAAAAGCTAGTCAAAAACTATAAAAAGAGCTAGAGAGCTCATTTTTGAAGTTAGATTGTAATTGAAACGAACTTGTAAGAGCTATTGAAAGTAATCTAAAGAACTCCATTGATTCTCTCTCTTTGTCTTGCCTGGTGTGCGCGTGTGTGTGTATGTGTGTGCATGCTTGTGTGCTTCTCACTCACGCACTTGTGCCGCCACTTGCTCGAGGTCTTCATACCATCCTCACGTCTTCCCGGATTGACATTAAAGGAGGTGCTACTCATCATTGGGCTACACCAAATTTTGGCGCCGTTGCCGGGGATCGAGCTTTGAGGACGAGCGTGTGATGGTAAGACGTAGAGTTGACGCGTTGGAGTTGTAGGTATTTTCTTCACTCTCATCGATTTTCTTTTACTTTCTTCCCCATCATCATCATCACCATCTCCCACGTCCATCTCCATCATCGCGAAAATTTCAGCTTTTTGACTATATCCCCACCTCCACCTCATTTCCCTCATTTCACTTGTGAGAGAGAGCGAGAGAGCGAACTTGCATGTGCTGTTTTTGCATGTTTTCTGAGCTATTTTGCAGGTTTTTTGCTGTACCATCATCCCCAGCAGTGTGCACAGGTACGACAGGCTCTGCACAGGTCCCGGGACGACAGCCTCTGTCTATCGCGACAGACAGAAAATCTTAACATTTTGTGAATGCATGTTTATCACTGTAACCTACACCTTGAGGACACTCTAGATCACTAGAAGTTTTTCAAAAATTTGCATTTTTTCAGTCTATCGCGACAGACAGCGTCTATCGCGACAGACACCGTCTATCGCGACAGACAGAAATCCGCGACAGATACCGTCTATCGCGACAGACAAAATTTCACGATAGACACTGTTGGAAGGTGTATTTTTGAAGAGCATTTTTGATGTAAAAAATTAGTAAAAAGTCAAAAAAACTTGTAAAATATTTATGCAATGATTGTAAAAATAAGGAAGAGTCTTCCTTATGTGGTTGAGGATCTCATGTAATTTTTGTAGAATTTTTAGAAACTCTTAGATAGCATTTTTTAGAAAATTAGAGAAAAAGACCTAATTTCAAGTGTGAAAAGGGACACTTGAAAATGTATATAAGTCAATTTTCTCTATTTTGGAGAGGTTGGTTAGTCATTTGCTCTAGCTATCAATAGAGAAGAAAGAGTTTCTGCAAAATCGTGTTTTCTCCTGTTGAGTGTATTTCTTTTGATGTGTGAGCTTGTCTCTTGCTTAATCATGGAGATTTGTGAGTTATATTTGTGTATTACTGAGTAAGTTGTATGAAGAGAGAGACCTATTGCTGTAAATGAGTGGAAAGGACTGAAGGAAGTTCCAAAATTGTGAAAATCGTCTGTTGGTACAGAATCGCGATTGTCTCGTCTTGGTGATACAGGTGATATTTTTCAGTTTTGAGTTCATATTTGTATTCTGCTAATGAAATGGCATGGTTTTGACACAAAGAACATAGAAAATGATGGAGATTTGCCTTAGTTATGGTAAACTCAAGATTTTCTCTTCATCTTCAATTTCTCTCAGCAATCCAGCCATCAATCTCTTATTTCCTTGAATCTATTATCTTGAAGGGGCTGTGGTCTTGTGGATATTCCTAGGATTGACAAAATAAAGATGATTTGTTGATTCTTTGTTACTTCATGATTGGAGAGGACAACTTGGAGTCCAAAACAAAACATTTTTTGGCGCCGTTGCCGGGGAACATTCCAAGAACTTCTTTGAAGTTGGACCTTTGCTGGATCTTCAGTTGATGATGGTAAACAAGGTAAAGCTCATCAATAAGGAAAAGTGCACATGAATAGGTAGATATCATTGTTTGTCTTTAGGGAAGAAGAAAGCAATGGATGTCTTGTAGAAGTGGAAGTGCTGAAATTTTTGTAGATTGATAGTTGCTCATCATTTTGGTGAAGTAAAAGTGCAGGTGTGTGGAGGATTTAAGCCAAGAAGCTGAAGATGGAGGTAACTTGAATCTATTCTTGCATTTCTAGATTTCTTTTTGCCCAAGTACTGGACACCATGGGTGATCTTGGGAAGATAACATGGTGATACTAAGGAAAGGACAGTTAAAGTAGCTAGATGTGGGAATGAGGGATTCAGTTGTTGACCAAGTCTGAGCATTAAATCTTGAGTTGTGCTGCATTTTGAAAAAAATCATATGATTGAGTTTATCTTTACAAAAATTGATTGCCTTTCATAACACTTTTTCATTGGAGAACCTTTCTTTGGTACTTTAGTGATAGCTAAGGACACAGAAACTCATAACCAATCAAGAACCATAGGATCAGTTGATTTCCAAAACCAGAAACCCTAAGTAAAGTGTTCACCTTTATTTTTAGGGCAAAAATACCAAACAAATTCACAAAACTCATCAAAAACAATCAAACAAATTTCCTTTCTTGATAAGAAGTTGAAGCAAGGTGTTGTGGTTAGGAGTGATTGTGAAAAATTGGAAAAGAAAGCAAAAAATGATCAAAAAACCAGAAAATTGAAAAACACGATTCTCTGCACAGAATCGCGACTTTCTGAAAAAAGTAATTGATTTTGAAATAACATTGTAAGTGAAGGTTGAATTGAAGTTGTTGAAGGGTTTTGAAGGTAATCAAGAAGAAGAAGCTACTCAAAGTGGCATAAAATCAAAAATAGAGAAAAACACGATTTTCTGCACAAAGTCGCGATTTTCTGAGGAAGATTGTGATTTTGGTGCAAAAATTCAGGAGTAGAGTGAAATACAAAGAAAAGAAGGAATTGAAGCAAAACAAAGAGAAAGAAAGTTTAAAAAATAAAAAAGTTATCAAAAAACCCAGAAAATTAGAAAACACGATTCTCTGAACAGAATCGCGATTTTCTGCAAAAAGTGTTGTTTTGAAAAAACTCTTCAGGTGACTCATGTATTGAAGTGTGAAGGATATTGAGAGAAGGCAAGGACAAGGAATACTCAAAATTTGCACAAGAAAGGATCTACAGAAAAAACACGATTCTCTACACAAAATCGCGATTTTCTGTAAAGAAAGTTTTTTGGAATCTGTGGTAAATTTGGGTACATAGATATAAGGAAGTGTAAGGAAGATTAGGGGAATTGAATAAGTGAAGAGGAATAATTGAAAGAGTGTGAAAAACTGAAATTTGAACAAAATCGCGACTTTCTGAGTACAAAATCGCGATTTTCTGAACACTATAAAAACCTGAAATTCAAAGAAAAATTCATTTAAGTGAGAGTGAGGGAGAGAGAGAGTGTGCAGAAGCAACAAAATCGCGACTTTCAGCTACAAGCAAGCTTTGGAGATTTTTTCAACTTGGCAAGCAAGGTAAAAAGTCTAGTAGCATTTTGAGTACATATTTTTTGCATAAAAGTGAGTAAATAACACAAAAAAGTAGGAAAATAGTAAAATCACGAAATCGCGATTTCCTGTTTTTGTTGGTTTTCAGTAAGAAAAAAGTGTGTCTCAAGAAATTTCTTTCATTGCATGTTAAAAATTTGATAAGGCGATTCTATAGGTGAAAAAAATATTGAAAAAATCAATAAGTTGTAATTCTGCCAAAAATTGGACAAAATCGTGATTTTGAGTTTCAACTCAAAATCGCGATTTTGTGAAAAAGTGCCAACAACATCGCGATTCCCAGAACGCGATTTTCAAAAGAAAATCGTGTTTTTAACAATCTGTGAGCAATCACGATTGTCTGGGAACAAAATCGTGGAAAACACGATTTTGACACAAAATCGTGTTAAAACACGATTCTGTGAACAAAATCGTGGAAAAACACGATTTTGACACAAAATCATAAAAAACACGATTCTGTGAACAAAATCGTGAAAAACACGATTTTGACACAAAATCGCAAAAAACACGATTCTGTGGACAAAATCGCAAAAAACACGATTTTGACACAAAATCGTAAAAAACACGACTTTCACACAAAATCGTGGAAAAACACGATTTTGACACAAAATCGTGAAAAACACGATTTTCACTCAAAATCGTGGAAAACTCGATTTTGAACACAAAATCGTGAAAAACTCACAAGTAGGTAGAAAATCGTGAAAAACACGATTTTCAACAGAAAATCGTGAAAAACTCACAAGTAGGTACAAAATCGTGAAAAACACGATTTTCAACAGAAAATCGTGAAAAACTCACAAGTAGGCACAAAATCGTGAAAAACACGATTTTCAACAGAAAATCGTGAAAAACTCACAAGTAGGCACAAAATCGTGAAAAACACGATTTTCAACAGAAAATCGTGAAAAACTCACAAGTAGGCACAAAATCGTGAAAAACACGATTTTCAACAGAAAATCGTGAAAAACTCACAAGTAGGTAGAAAATCGTGAAAAACACGATTTTCAACAGAAAATCGTGAAAAACTCACAAGTAGGCACAAAATCGTGAAAAACACGATTTTCATCAGAAAATCGTGAAAAATCCCAAATTCATCAGAAAATCGTGAAAAACCCCAAATGCATCATAAAATCGTGAAAAACACGATTTTCATCTGAAAATCGTGAAAAAACACTACTGGCAGTAGAAAATCGTGAAAAACCCTAATTTCATTAGAAAGTCGTGAAAAACACAAAACATAGGAAGAAAATTAAAACACACACAATTTTGGACAGAAAATTGTGGAAAACCAATACATTGGTTAGGAAACTGTGACAAACACTCCTTTGAGTATTAGAAATTTGTCAAGAATAGTTGAATGATACTAAGATCTGGAAATAAAATAAATTCAATTCCTAAACAAGACCTAACAAGGAAGGAAAAAGAGCCAGGAAGTAATAAAAGATCAGAAAGAAGTTTAAGTCAAGAAAATAACATGGAAAACCTAAATGAAACAAATGAGGCAATAGAAACTGGGGATTTTAGAAACATCCTTAAGTACATGTATACAAATAGGTTTGGAACCTATATATACCAGGATGGAATGCATAAATTCCTCATTAGACTGAGAAATTTAGAAATTCCCCTGAATATAACCCCAGTAGCCCAATTCAAAGATGGAAGATATGAAGACAGGCAAGGATGTGTATATATCTTCTCTCAAGACCCAGAAAATTCAAATGATCTAGGGCAATGTGCTGACAAAGGACCTTGGGAACATAACATGGGACAACCAGACATACCTAGACCAAATGAAAACTACACTAATAATGAGCAAAATTATGGGAGAAGGACACATGCTTCACCAAATCCCTTTGACAGAGAACCAGAAGGAAACAATGACTTCCCACTCAGAAGAAGACCTCATTGGCAACCTCAGGGTAGGATGCTTAGACCATATCAAGTAGCCAAATGCATGAAGAACCAATATGAAGGGTATTCAGATCCTCATGCTCATGCTGCAGAATTTAGACAACTGATTAGAGCAGAGGAAGTAGAAGGTTACAAGGTACAATTTGAAGCATTTGGTCTAACCCTAACAGGGCCAGCCTTATCATGGTTCATTCCTTTGAGAAAAGAAATGTACCTAGACATTGAATCTTTCTTAGAAGCTTTCATTGGTGAATTCTCTAAGACTGGAATCAAACATAGTACAGCCACATTGATACACAGCTTCAAACAACAAAAGGAGGAAAATGTTAGGGAAGCAGCCAGAAGGTTTAAGCAGTACATTGATAGATGCCCAAGAGAAGAAGTACCTTCCATGGCAAAACAAGTATCCTTATTCATTGAGGGATTGAAAAGTGCCCAATTAAGGACCCTAGTGTACTATAGGAGATGTCCTGATTTAGCAGCCTGTGTTAAGGAAGCAATAGATTTGGAGGACAACAGAGGTCAAGATTTGTTAGCATTTGATCAACCCAGATCTTATGAAGACAAAATTCCTCCAGCAGAAGAGTTGGCTCAGGCTATTGCTAAAGCCCTAGAGGTAAGCACTAAAACTAATCTGATAAACTCTAGGATAAACACAAACAAGAAATGTTATATTTGTGGAGAAAATCATCTGGCACAACAATGCCCTTATCAGAAACCACAACACTTACAAGATAGGAAGACACTCAAGTATTGTACACTAGAGAGAAAATGGACAAACCATACCAGGGAGGAATGCTTCTATAACAAACAACCTGTCAAGGAAAGAGACTATATGGCTCAGAGGGAATCAGGTTATACCGAGCAACCAAGACCAGTATTGGGACAACAACCTCCCATTCCAACCAATGTGGTACCAGTCAAATATACACCCATTGATGAAGGAAATTCAAGATTCAGATCACCTTATAAGGAGGAGTATCAATGGAGTGAGGGACATCAGGAAGAATGGGAAGATTATGAAATAAGGGAACCTGAGCTTAAAGCCCTAGATCTGGGAAATGGAAAAATTGAAATGGACACAGCAACATTCATGTACATTACTAACAACTACATGTCCAATCAAAAACCTCAAGTCAAAGGGGGACCAAAGATAACATGTTATAGGTGTGGGGGAGAGCATTTCATTAGAGATTGTCCACAACCTCCAACATTCAGGATAGAGGGAGCATATTGTAAGGATTGTGGTAGAGAACATCTGATCAAGGACTGTCCAAAAAATCCCCAAAAACAACAGAACACACCTAATAACATACCTTTAAAAACAGTCAAAATTATGGAACAAGAGGAATTGAGTGACAATGATCAAATTGAACTTAATGTTATAACAAGGGCACAAGCCAAACAACAAGGAATAATCAAAGAACAAAATGAGGGTTCCACACCAAAAGGGAAGAAAAATAGACAAAGAGGGAAATGGGAAAAGAAAAGGAAAGTGGGCAAAAGTCTGGAAGAAGACAGTCAGGAACAAACAAATTCAAAACTTTCTTCCAGTCAGGAACAAACAAATTCAAAACATACTTCTCATCAAAAGACCCAGAATCTGTCAGAATTAGGAAATTCTCAGAGCCTAGACACCCTAATCAAAGCCTATAAAGGAAGGATTCAAGAGGGACCAAGCCCTGCAGATCATGCAATGGCTTATCCCATACCGGATTTAGAGCATGAAAGGATGCTAAAATGCAAACAAATTATCCAGGAAACACAACTCAGATTAGGGGAAGAAGACAGCTCTCAGAGAACATTTGATCAGCATGAGAAAACAAAAACCAAGGAAAATGATAAAGAAGGAAATCCACAAATAACATTCCAAATGAGTTTAGGTGAACATTGTAGTATTACATGTCATACAACATGGGAAAATTTGTTGAAACAAAATCCTCATCTACAAAACAAGATGAACAAAGAAGAAACAATATCTGGAAACCTTCATTCACCAACACAAGAATTAGAGGAACTATGGTATATTCCTATTGACAAAATAGGAGGATATTGTGAAGGAGAAGAAGGGAATTCAACCTTAAAATTACAATATGAAAAACATTCAGCAAAAGCCATTTTGGATAGTGGATCAGGAGTGGCTATAATGACTAAACAAACCTGGGAGAAATGGGGAAGAAAGGAATTACTACCCACTAAAATGAGATTACAACTTGCAGATGGACATATAGAGAAGCCCCTAGGAATTTGGGAAAAAGTGATTGTGGACATATGTGGCATAGAAATAGAGCATACCTTTGCTATAGTAGAATTTCCACAATCCACATCTTATGAAATTATCCTAGGAAGACCCTTCATGAGACAAATGCAAATTGTACAAGATTGGGGTAATGATTGTTTATATCTTCAGAACCAGGGGAGAATAACAAGAGTAAACTTAAGAAATGGCCACTATTGTGACATATCTCCTAGAGAATGGTATAAAATACATCAAAATCAACCAGAAAGTGAAGAATCAGAGAGGGAGGATCAGGAAGAAGGTGAATCAGCAGTTTGGAAGTGTAACATATTAAGAAATATCACAAATAGGAAAAGGAAGTTAAGAAGAGAAGATTGTGTGGAAGAAAGAGAAATACAAGATGAAAATTATGTGCCTCAACAATTCAAAGATGAAGAGTTTGAGCCTTATGGATGGAATCAAATCTTAGCTACCATGGATTTGGCCAGTGAGGAATATGTGGGAATGGAATTTCAAAATGAGGAAGGATTTGACATCTTCCACATTGGCATACACATGATAGGAGTATCACAAAGAGAAGAGGATCAAAATCAAGAAATGATATTAACAGAAGGAAAATCACAATATTTGGAAACAGTAAAAGCTGAGGATGCAATCAAAGACAAAATCTCAGGCAAATACAAGGAACATAAACACAAAGAAACAGAAAGAGACCAGGAAAAGAAAGAGAAAGAGATAAACAGAGATCAATACTTTGATGTACCAGCAAACTTTAAAACTTATGAAGTAGAAGACAGACTACTTCTGAGAATGAAACCAAAAAGAGAGAAGAAGAAAGGGGAAGCATATGATAACGAAGAACAAACAAAGAAAATTGTAATTACACAGGAAGAAGGAGAAGAGAGACAAATAGTAATAGCTGATGACATGACATCACAAGAAGAAGAAGCATTAAGGAACCTAGCAAAGAACTATAGGGATGTATTTGCTTACAGTTATAAAGATTTGAAAGGAATTGATCCAAAAATTTGTGAGCATAAGATTCCTATGACACCTGATGCAAAACCAAGCAAACAGAGACATTATACATTTAATGACAAATACTCTGCCAAAATAAAGGAAGAAATTGACAAGTTGTTGGCTGCTAATTTCATTTATGAAATAGAGTACACTGAATGGATATCGCCTATAGTTGTGGTGCCAAAGAAGAATGGGAAACTTAGGGTATGCATTAACTTGAAGAAAGTAAATGCAGCAACTATAAGGGATAGTTATCCACTGCCAATAACAGATCATCTTCTTGAGAGAGTTGCAGGAAAGGAAGTCTATAGTTTTCTAGATGGCTTTTCAGGATACAATCAAGTACCTATAGCTTTAGAGGACCAACATAAGACTGCCTTTTCTACAGAATGGGGGGTTTATGCTTTTAGGGTTATGCCCTTTGGATTGACCAATGCCCCAGCAACTTTTCAAAGGTTGATGTGTCATATTTTCAAAGAATTCCTGAGAAATGTGATGGAAATCTATGTAGATGACTTATGCACTTTTTCTTTAAAAAGACAAGACCATTTACAAGATTTGGAAAGAATATTCAGGAAGTGCAGGACATATAGAGTATGCTTAAACCCAGAAAAGTGTGTATTCTATGTCAGACAAGGAAGAATGTTGGGTCACATAGTGTCAAAAAATGGAATTTCTACTGATGAGAAGAAAATAAAAGCCATAATAGAGCTTCCTAGACCAACAAATGTGAAGGAACTCCAAACTTTTATGGGACATTGTGGGTACTACAGAAAATTTGTATACAAATTTGCTGATATAGCCAAGCCCTTATATGCCCTCATCACAAAGTTTGAGTGGACTGAAGAATGTGACCAAGCATTTGAAACATTAAGAACTTGTTTGGTGACAGCACCAATCTTAAAAACACCTCAGTGGGATAAAATCTTTCATGTACATGTTGATGCTTCAAATTATGCTCTGGGATGTGTGTTAGCACAACCTATAGAAGGAAGCAAATTAGATTTCCCAGTAGCATATGCAAGTAGACAATTAAACAGTGCAGAAAAAAATTACACAACTACTGAGAGAGAAGGATTGGGAATGATCTTTGCTGTCAAAAAATACAGACATTATCTATTGGCCAACAAGTTTAAATTCTTTGTGGATCACCAAGCTCTACTCTATTTAGTAAATAAACCATGTCATACAGGAAGAATAGTAAGATGGTTTCTTTTACTAATGGAATTTGAGTTTGAGGTGGTGGTTAGACAAGGAAAAACACACTTGAGAGCAGATCATTTATCAAGAATTCAGTCAAAAGAACCTAGTTCACCTATAGATGATGAATTGCCAGATACATACTTATTCAAGGTGGAAAGTGTTCCTGAATGGTCGATGTCATTAATTCCCTTGCTAACCATGGGACCTTGTAGATCATTAGCAAATAAGACACATCTGGTGTTACAAAGCAGGAATTTCATGTTGTTAGCTGGACATTTGTATCACCTCAATCAGTCAGGTATACTGGAATATTGTACTCCAGAAGAAGAGCAACATGAATATGTAAGAAAAGCTCATTGCTGGAATCCATGTACTCATGCTTCTACAACTGTCACTCTTAGTAACCTTAATAGGATGGGAGTACATTGGCCAAATAAGATTCAAGATGTGGAGAGATATATTGATAATTGTCAAAAATGTCAAACATGGCAGAAAGCAGAATTAATAACTCTATATTGGTTTCAGAAAAACCCTGAATGGAGTGAAAATATTGTTGAGAAGTTGAAGAGAAAGGAGAAAGGGGAACAAGTAATAGCTGGTGCTGATTCAAGAAATCTACAAGTGATCTCAGAGGAATATCAACTCATAGGAGAACAATTATACAAGAGAGGAATGGATGGATATCTGAGAATCTGTGTTCCAGAAGAAAAGTATTTAGAGATGTTGGAAATGGCACACTCAGGAGTAGCTGGAGGACATTTCTCAAGTGATAGAACAGCCAAACTCATCTTATATTCTGGCTTTTGGTGGCCAACCCTATTTCCCGATGCTAGAACTTATGTAAAAAGATGTGATGTCTGTCAAAGGGTAAGCCAACCAAACAAAAGAGATAACATGCCATTAATTCCTTTAATTTCAGCCAGAGCTTTTAGTAAATGGGGATTGGACTTTATTGGACCAATACATCCTCCAGCCAGACAATCTCATACAGAATACATACTAGTAGCTACAGATTATTTGACAAAATGGGCTGAGGCCAAAGCTACTAAAAGAAATGATGCTCACACTACTGCTAGATTTTTGTATGAAAACATTATCACTAGATTTGGACTACCAATTGAATTGGTAAGTGATAGGGGGACTCATTTTTTGAATCAGATCATAGAAAACATGACTAATTATTTCATGATTAGTCACAATAAGTCAGCCCCATATCACCCACAAGCCAATGGGTTAGCAGAAAGCACTAATAAAGTACTTTGCAATGTATTGTCCAAATTAGTCAACACAAACAGAAATGACTGGGATTATCAACTGAATCATGTTCTTTGGGCTTATAGAGTGGCATACAAAACAGCTTTAGGGACCACACCATTTAATTTGGTGTATGGCCAGAATGCAGTTTTACCCATGGAATTTCTTATTCCAACACTGAAGGTGGGTAGCCAATACAATTGGACAGGACATGAATTATCTGAGAGAGTCATAGACTTAGAAAAACTGGGAGCATCGAGACTCCAAGCAGTGATGAGTATATACACAAACAAGAAAAGACAAAAAGCTTATCATGATGTTCACATAAAAGACAAAGATCTACAAGAAGGAGACCTGGTCTTAGCTTACACAATCAAAGAACATCAGAAAAAGTTTCAGAAAAAAGGTCATGGGCCATATATCATACATCAGATAAGCAAAAGTGGAGCTATTCAGTTAGCCAATATTGATGGGGAAATCATGCCAAATTTCATAAGTGGATGTAGAGTGAAGAGGTATGAGTGCCCATTAACTACTGAGGAATGGAGAAGATTGCAAAAGGCTCAAAATAGGAAAAAAGAGGAAGAAAGTGTTAGAAAGGAGGCTCAACTGGAAGCCAAAGAGAGAATTAGAAAATTGAAACAAGTGTGCTTATGTGAAAACACTCTAAAACAAAAAGAACATTTGCCTTTGATTATGATGAATTACCAGAATGAAAACATAAGGGTTTTGATAGACTCGGGAGCTCAAGTGAATCTAATTAGCTCAGCCTTGATCAATAAGTTTAATCTTAAGAGAGCTGAAAGCAGAATTTTGATCAAAACTCTGGGAGGGAAAAGAATTCAAAGCATATCTTCACTTTCTATTAAAGTTAAATTTAATAATGAATATATGGAGATAGATTGTGAAGAGTGGCCAGACCATTTAATGACTGAAAAGCTGATTTTAGGGCAGCCATGGCTCAAACAAGGTAAAGTCATCTTAAATTTTGAAAAAATGAAGCTTAATTTGACCATCAAGGACAAAAAGTTTTTAATGTTCTTTCTGAGTAATGAAGAGCAGGTAGTTCATATGGATGTTCATGACCCACATCTCGAAGGATTTGCTTTCTCAATGAAGGACAGGAACATTTTGACAATACAAAGTGATCAAGCTTCATACACTCAAGATCAGCAAAAGACTGAAGAGGTAAAGGTTGAGGAGGAGACAAAACAGAGAAGACTATTATTGCCAAAGTTGCAATATCAACAAAACAGAACAAAAAGAATATGGAAACAGGTCATGCACAGTTATGGCTCACCAAAACAGGAAATTAAAACAAAATGGATATGGAGGCCAAAAAATGTCACAAAATGTTCATCTACAGAGCGTGGATATTTCCATAACAGAAGCACAAATGGAGTAAAACATTACTGGGTGAAAAAATCGGAATTAGATCAATGGAAGAGGGATAATCCACCATGGACCTATTTTTGGAATTTTGAAAAGGACAAAAAAATATTTCTTTCTTTCCCCTTAGAAGAAAATTAGGAGGGGAAGGAAAAAAAAAAAAAAAAAAAAAAAAAAAACCAGAAAAATATATTTTATTTTCTTGATTTTCTTTCTAAAATAAAAATAAAAGAACACAAAGCAAGATATAGGGAGGGAAAGAGTAATTTATTATGGAAAAAAGTTGTTTTATCTTATTGATTTTTAATTTTTTGTGATCATTTTTCTTTTTTACCACTACTTTTTCAAGTATCTTCATTAATCAGCTTTTCTAGCATCATCCTTTTAATTCAGGAATTGTTTTTTTTGAGCAAGGAATTGACAAGTGAAGAGAGCACATTAGATATCTTGCTACACCTGTATTGATCACTTAAAAATTGAGTCCTTTGGAAAAAGAAAAAATTGTTTGGAACTTGTCTCTTTCATTTGTTTATATCAGTGACATACCAAGATGAGACAGTATTTTTTTGTGAATTCTTGTGACTCATGTGGGTGGAGTGTTTTTCTTTTCTTTGATATATAAACACAGGATGGTGAATACAAAAGAATTGACCATTCATGACTTCAAAGCTGACTCAGTAACCTTGTCAAGAGGACATTGGTTCTTGGACAGTGAGAGCACAGTGGAGCAGGTGGACCTGGAATCAGATGAAGATACAGAAATTCCAGAAGCAGGAAAAGTAGTAAAAGAACTGAAGGAAATTCTGGGAGTAATAGGACAGCATATCTTCACAGTAGCAGTGGGAGGATATAAGTACACCATGCTGTGCCAAGAATTTTACAGGTTTCAGAAAACTGCTGTCAACCTCAAAAGATGGAAATCTGTGGGATTGCACAAGCTCTTAGAAGAACCTATTTTCTTCATTGACTTTGAAAGGGTAGCACAGGTAATGAACAGTTTGGAAGAAGTTGGAACAAAGAATGATGCTTATTTCAGGTGCAAAGTGAAGAACAAAGATGATCAGGAGGTGCGTATTACCATTAAGGCAGAACATATTAGAGCTGCTTTACAATTTTTTCCAATGGGCACCAAACTGGATCAAAGCTTTGTAAAAAAGAATAAGGATACTTATACAGGATATGGAAAGTTCACGGATTTTAAAGGAAAAGAGAATGAAGAATATGCAATCAGAATGTTCTTGCAATATTTTTGTTTTCCCAAACTGCCTAGATACACCATGCCTCACAAATCAGTAACTCTGCTGATGTTCAACAATAAAGACAAAACCAAACCATTCGGAGTTATGGATGTTTCACCATACATCCATGAACAGTTAAAGGAAGCAGCCAAACATTGGGAGCAGAAGAAATTTATGAATGGAGCACAGTTTTTGACAAGAATTATTTATCATATCTTGGGTATGGAAGAACAATTGAAATTAGCTCCAGAAGCCCAATACTTTAGAAATTTGATGGCAGGAGTAAAAAGTCCTCCCAAAAGGATGCAGGTTAAAGACACAGTGGGACAAACCAGTATGAGGGGAGCTGGAATGAAGAGGAAAATTATCTCTGAAGAAGTAGTACCTGTTAAGAAGAGGAAAGTGGATCCAAGGAAAATAGAAATGGAGCAGATTGAAGCAACAAAAGAAGAACATTTGGCAGCCCAAAAAGGAGTACAATCCTCTAGTGAACCTCACCCCCCACAGACCAGCAAAGAGCAAATATTTACTTATTTAACTCAAGGAAACAACAAAAGAGCAATGTACGAAGCCCAATATCAGAAAATGTTGGAAGACTATTCCTGCAAGGCTACAGATTGGATACAGGAGGAGGTGGAGCATTATGAAGTTTTACATGAGGAAATGATGGCAGCCGAGACCGAAGAAATATTTGTGAGGAAAGAAGTAGAGTTGCTGGCATACTTCAAAGAGTTGCAAGGACCTCCAGAGGCCAGGACTACTGTTGTGGTAAAAAAGAAAGTGCCAAAAAAGCAAGTCCAAAAGAAGAAACTAGTCAAGAAGGGAAAAGAAAAAGCAGTAGCTGAAGCTACAACAGTTAAAGACACAGAAGCAACAGTCATGGAAGCAACTCAGAAGTCTACCACATTGAAGGAAGTATCAAAGCCTATAGAACAAGAAGTGGGAGGATCTTCACGATTCTCATCCGAGTCAGATAGTGACATTGAGAGTTTTTTGTTGAAAAGTTTAAACTTGTCAATACCCAACACTCCTAATGTAACTATACAGGCTGTAGAAAAAATGAAGACACCTGAGGATACAAACGAGAAGTCTAAAGAAAGGCAGACTCATGAAGAAACTGTCCAACAGATGAGTGCTGAAGAAGAAAGAAGGCAGTTAAAAGGAAAGGCAAGGATGACAGAAGAGGAAGACCAGAAGAGAAATGAAGATAGTTCTGGAATAATGAATGTTGACAAAAATTCAATATGGACCAACCCATTACAGACACCGTTCAAATTAAATGCAAGGTTGACTGCAAGTTTGGAGGAACTAGCAAAGAGAGTATTCGGCAGTTCAAATGATCAACAGAAGGATGCATCCAAAGAACAGGAAAGCAAGGAGTTAGAATCAGAAAAGAAGGCTCAAGAGGTTTTGGGACAAGTAATAGAGGAAGGAATTGTTCAAAGTATAAAGGATGTGCTGCAGGATATAAAAAGCAGTGAGGAATTTACATCTAAGAATGATCAAAAACAGGAGGTGGAAGTAGATTTTATGGACATTGAGGAGCAAGATCAGGAATGCATAAAAGAGAAAAGTAATGACCAGGTTGCTAGTACAAAAGAAATTGAATCAATTGAAGTTCAGGAAAAGCAGGAACATGAAGACCAACTCAAGAAAGTTCAACAAATTCTTGTTGAAAAGGACTCAAACAAAAGTCAGGAAACCCTAACACAAGAGAAGGAGATACTAATTAAGGGAGACCAGCTCTTCACAGAGAAGCAACAAGTATTGGAAGAAAAGAAGCCATTAGAAAAGAAGGAAGCTTCAGATTTCTCAGAGCAGAAGAGTGCAAATGACAGAGCACAAGTTTATGAAGAGGATGATAACAATCAGGATACAGAGAACTATGATCACAGTGATGAAGAACAAGACATGCAGGACATAGAAGATGAAACTGCAGCAGAAGAAGATGATGTGGATAAAGAAGATAAGCAAATTGAAGTTAGACAGACAGAAATAGAAGTAGGGTTGGAAAGAATACCCAAAAATATAAGATCAGCTTGTCAAATGATTATGAGCAACATTGAACAATTCAGACCATCTAGCAGAAATATGATCATATCAGGAATGGTGGCTGAATCAGAATTTGAAAAGGGCAGTTTAATTATCAAAGAACACAAGAAAGAAAAAGAGCAGATGACAGAGCAATTAAGGTTGATAAAGGAAAGGAATGAAGAATATCTCAATAGAATCATTGCTTTGGAAGAAGCTGAGGTTCAGAAGCAGAACAGGATCCAATATTTGGAAGAAAAGAGTGTAAAGTTATCAGAACAGAATGCCAAAATGGATATGGAATTAAAAACCATTGGAGGAAGATACAGAACTTTACAAACATCTTATCAAATTCTGACTAGAGCACATGAAGAGATTAATAAAGTGTTGTTAGAAGAAGGTCAACTACAAGGTGGAAGCAAATCTGTTCAATTGACAGAGGAAGAAAAGGAAGAGCTGCATAAAGAAATTCAAAGACTTCAAACAGAATTAAAAGAGGCCAAAGAAATGGAGAAACAGGCAAACACTCATGCTGCCACATCAATGAGAGGATATCATCAATTACATTTGGAGGTAGAGAAGGAAAGAAGTGAATGGCAAGCAAAGATGGAGGAAGAGAGAAATGAGTGGAGGAAGGAAAAGGAGTTATGGGCAGCTCAGAACAAAAGTTCAATGATGACTATAGAAGAACTACAGAAACAGTTGGAGAAATCAAAAGTTCCAGAAGAAATTCAAGATCAAGTACAGGCAGAAGATACAGACAATAGGGAATATGAAACAGGGGATTTTGACAGGGAACAAGAGAACAAGGAACCAGCAGCCAAAGAAACAGAGGAAGAATATTCTGAAGATTTTGTACAGAAGTTATTGACCAATAGAGAGGCAAGAATGGGTTTTATCAGAAAAATGCATGATGAGTATGAAGATCAAATAGTTACATTTGCTCTGAATAAAGGCATTAATCCAGATCAGCATCATTGGGCTGCAGATGGATTGGGAATACCTTTCTGTATGATTTTGGAGAGTATAAAGAATTATCAATTAGCCAGAGTAGGGCTATCTCCGAACAAATACCTTGAGTATGAAGAAGATATTAATGTCACAAAGGAGTTATTTGAAAGAGCAAATCCTAAATGGAGGAATAAGTGGTTGGATGCCAATAAGGAATGCAGGAAAATTTGGAAAGAGGCACCTTTGAATTTAAAGATCAACCCAGCCTATTGTCCAGTTGCCAGAAGAAGAGAATGGACTGTTTTTTGGGAAAGGAGGAAAACAGGGCAGATTCCAGCAAAATGGCTGAATTTTCCAAAAATAGCAGGTCCAAAGGCAGGCACTTGGCCTACAAAAAATTACATGGTGAATACTGCTGAGTCAGTTTTAACGACATATAAAGATGTTAATGATCCAGCCTGTATATTACTTGTCAGAATAATGAGATTGATTCTAGCCTGTATAGAGACCTACACTGATACAGATATCAGAATTTTGAACTACATAGGTTTTAATTCACCAACCGATGCTCTTTTGTTTGATTTGAGTGAGACACCAGACAGGATCTGCTTAATGGCCTACTACAGCAGAATTATATTTTTGGGTAGCCATTATTTACAGATTTTTGAGGATGCTTTTGATTATGGGTTTTTTGAGAGGGAGTCAGAGATTTTTGGAAACTTATCAGTTGTTACAAAAGCAAGACTTACTGCTTATGAAGTTGCTTACACAGAATATTTGAAGAAGGATGTCATAGATAAGCCTGAAGCTGCAGTACAATGGAGGAAAGCCTTATTTGAAATGGTCAATAATTTGAATGTCACAGAAAGGAAGAGCCATGACTTGGTGTCACAAGTGTATCAAAGGAAGAAGAAATAAAGCTGAGCTCACATAAGAAAATCTTTCGTCAGGAGCCGAAAGGCTTAGGAGGGGAAGGATGTTGGAAGGTGTATTTTTGAAGAGCATTTTTGATGTAAAAAATTAGTAAAAAGTCAAAAAAACTTGTAAAATATTTATGCAATGATTGTAAAAATAAGGAAGAGTCTTCCTTATGTGGTTGAGGATCTCATGTAATTTTTGTAGAATTTTTAGAAACTCTTAGATAGCATTTTTTAGAAAATTAGAGAAAAAGACCTAATTTCAAGTGTGAAAAGGGACACTTGAAAATGTATATAAGTCAATTTTCTCTATTTTGGAGAGGTTGGTTAGTCATTTGCTCTAGCTATCAATAGAGAAGAAAGAGTTTCTGCAAAATCGTGTTTTCTCCTGTTGAGTGTATTTCTTTTGATGTGTGAGCTTGTCTCTTGCTTAATCATGGAGATTTGTGAGTTATATTTGTGTATTACTGAGTAAGTTGTATGAAGAGAGAGACCTATTGCTGTAAATGAGTGGAAAGGACTGAAGGAAGTTCCAAAATTGTGAAAATCGTCTGTTGGTACAGAATCGCGATTGTCTCGTCTTGGTGATACAGGTGATATTTTTCAGTTTTGAGTTCATATTTGTATTCTGCTAATGAAATGGCATGGTTTTGACACAAAGAACATAGAAAATGATGGAGATTTGCCTTAGTTATGGTAAACTCAAGATTTTCTCTTCATCTTCAATTTCTCTCAGCAATCCAGCCATCAATCTCTTATTTCCTTGAATCTATTATCTTGAAGGGGCTGTGGTCTTGTGGATATTCCTAGGATTGACAAAATAAAGATGATTTGTTGATTCTTTGTTACTTCATGATTGGAGAGGACAACTTGGAGTCCAAAACAAAACAGACACCGTCTATCGCGACAGACACCGTCTATCGCGACAGACAGAAATCCGCGAAAGATACCGTCTATCGCGACAGACACCGTCTATCGCGACAGACAGAATTTCACGATAGACACCGTCTATCGCGACAGACACCGTCTATCGCGACAGACAGAAATCCGCGACAGATACCGTCTATCGCGACAGACACCGTCTATCGCGACAGACAGAATTTCACGATAGACACCGTCTATCGCGACAGACACCGTCTATCGCGACAGACAGAAATCCGCGACAGATACCGTCTATCGCGACAGACACCGTCTATCGCGACAGACAGAATTTCACGATAGACACCGTCTATCGCGACAGACACCGTCTATCGCGACAGACAGAAATCCGCGACAGATACCGTCTATCGCGACAGACACCGTCTATCGCGACAGACAGAATTTCACGATAGACACCGTCTATCGCGACAGACACCGTCTATCGCGATAGACAGAAATCCGCGACAGATACCGTCTATCGCGACAGACAGAATTTCACGATAGACACTGTCTATCGCGACAGACACCGTCTATCGCGACAGACAGCCCCCACGATAGATTGTGTCTATCCCGACAGACACCGTCTATCGCGATAGACAGGCATTTTCGGCAAAAAATTAAGGAGTGAATTTTTGGAAATTTAGGCTAAATTTTGGGCATACTTGCACTTTCATGTACTCATCTACTTACGAAGGCCTTAGAAAATGCATTAAAACCCCCGAAAGGGTCTGTTCGTCTAGTTAACCCCCTAAACCCTGAACGGTCATAACTTTTTCATACGAAATCCATTTTCTGAGCTCTAGGGCTTGTCGGAAAGCTCGTGACATATACTACACGCCCTCAACTGTTTTTTATAAGAATAACGCGTTGATTTTCAGATAGGATATTTGGAAGTTGACACACTGAGGGGTAGGAACACCAAGGGAGCTCTAGAGTAAATTTCTAACAATGCAAAAGGGGGAACAAGGGTCATTAAAAAAGTGTCTGAAATAAATTGTCTGTCAATTGAAAGGTCTACTTGGAGCTAATCTTGGGATTTATGCAGGCCTATTGAGAAGCAACTGAGAGTATCCAAGCAACGGTGTGGCACACGCTTGAGAATCAACTTCTCGAGCACTAAAGAGCAAGGTTCGGCAAGAAAGGTCGGAATATTCTCAACTCCTCTTCGTCAATTCCTAGCCTAGGCTAAGAGCGATTAGAAGTAGGAGTAAGTCAGGGCGACGATAGGCCACTATCAAGTTGAAGACTACCTAAAACTCAAGTTCAAGCTAAAAACTTAATCTCTGTACTGTCGACAACATAAAGGAAAGAACCTAAAGTGGAACGATCAACCTGAAAGTACGAAGAACATTCAAGTATTCCGGACGACGTAACAGCAGATAAGACTTTAAACACGAGGAATAACTAAAAAGAATCAAGTGACTGGTACCAATTGATCGGCAACGAGGTTGTACTCTGAAAAAATTTGGGCTAATCCGTTAGGCATATGAACCTTAGATTAGGACGACACCTAGTAAGAGAGAGACAAAGCCTTAGGTCTTCAGAGGCTAGTGTCAATCACACTGCAAGGTCTTGGGCCCAACAGTTGAGTCGCCACTCTCATTACCCTAGCTCGGAGACCAGTGAGTCAGAGATGTCTCAAGGTATGGACAGACCTACGGGAAGTTCAGGTGTGCCTTACTTGTACAGGGTAGAAGGCCCTTACAAAACACAGTTGGAATACCTTAGGACCAACCGATTAGGTGCTAGCATCTATGAGGACGGCCTAGGAAGATCTGTGGTCCAGATTAAAAACCCTGACCAATCCATAGGACTAGAGCACCCAGCTGTCAAATTTGAAAACGGTGCATACCTGGACACGGAAGGAACCATATACGTAGTCACCAGTCATCCAGATAGGACAGATGAATTTGGAAATGTAATTTCAGAAGCGGACTTAGGTGACTTGGAACAAGGAAACATGGGAGTGGAACCTAGAACCCCTCGAGGTAAATCAGTTCTCACTAGGATTATCACGCCTGAGTGGGTTCCCCAAGATAACAAGTGCATAGATTTGCTTCTCAATCGAGAAACGGACGAAGCCTTTTGGAGGTATAAACCGGATCACCCAATTGATATAGGAACAATCATGATCTATGAGTTTAAGGATCCGGATAGCCCAGGCAGAGTGACCTACCTAGATCATGCTTCAGAACGGATCTTTGTGGTGACAGAAAATGATAGGCATGCTTACACTTGGAAGGGTGAATTTATTTTCCCCCAACCAAGATCAAATGTATCCTATGGTCACCCTGGGGCTGGAACTTCCCAAGCTCATGGTACGCAAAGAGACAGAAGTAGAGATAGACCAGAAGTAAGTTTTGCCAACCCAGTGGGCAGAGAAAGAACGAGAACGGAGACGAATAGGGTAGAACCTGAGACGCTTAGAGCCCACAGGAACCAAAGAAATGTAGATGGATTCCCTCTGCCGAGGCCTAGAGAGCACACACAAACTTTGAGACCCACCCAGCTAGTTAAGTCCATGAAGAATTACTTTGACGGCACAGGAGACCCCTATGATCATGTAGCGGAGTTCAAGCAAGTCTTAAGAGCCGAACAAGTTGAGGATCTATTCACGCAGTACAATGCCTTCGGTCTAACCCTGAGGAATACGGCACTTACATGGTTTCAACCATTGGATGAGCGCCAGTTCAGGAGCATAGACCAACTCCTAGAGGCATTTATTGTAGAGTTCTCTAAGAGCGGCATAAGACACAATACCTCCTCATTGATTCACAGTTTCAAACAGACCCCCCAAGAGACTGTCAGATTGGCCGGAAGAAGATTTAGACAATATCTTGAAAGGTGCCCTATTTCGGAGCTACCCACATCTGCTAAACAAGTAGCCTTATTTCTTGATGGATTGCTGAGTACGAAATTGAGATCCTATGTGTATCTGAAAGACCCCAGGACTATAGAAGAGTGTGTACGCATGTGCATTGACATTGAAGATAACCTAGGAGAAGAACTAGAGCTTTCCAAAATCTACAAAGATTCAGATGGTGCATCTAGCCACTCTTCCACGCAATCTACATCAATTGAGGAACTCGCGGAAAAAGTAGCTCAGAAATTAGGTGTAACTAGCAAACAAATCCCAAGGTTTGCCCCTGTGAAAAGATGCTATACATGCGGTGGTGACCATATGGCGAACGTCTGTCCCATTATGGCTCAACCCCAAGTAAACCCTAGTAGCCAGTACTGCACCATAGAACGGAGATACACCAATCACACCGCACAAGACTGCCCATACAACAAGCAGGCAGTTAGGCAACCGTATCCGCAACCCTACCAACAAGGCAGATACCAGAACCAAAATCCACCACCACAATATGCTAGACCCCAACAAACCTACCAACCACAGTATCAGGCCCAACAAAGGCCTCAGCCTGTGCTAGCGCAACAACCCCCTGCCCCAGCTAATGTGATTCCGGTAAAATATACTGCTGCAGAAGAGAACCCAGGCCTACTACATGTGGATAGCCCCCAGGCCTACTACATGCAGTCTCCTGAGCACGGTGAGTCCTATTATAGCGAAGAGACAAACGAACCTAGTTGGGAGTCAGATTACACGAACGTCATGTATGCAAATCCCAATCCTAGGCCTCAATCTAGGCAAGTCAGACCTCCATTCCCAAGAGGACCGTGCTACAGATGCCAAGGTGATCACCTCATTCGTGATTGTCCCTTACCTCCGCCTACACAAACTCAGTCCGTGACTATCCAAGGCTTTTGCCAAGACTGCGGAAAAGAGCATCTCTTACGAGATTGCCCTAAGAACCCCAATAGCATGCCTAAAATCACCCCTATCAACGTTGTTGGGTTAGTGGTAGACTCCTCAGGAAGTGTCACTTCCACTGCACCAGTACAGGTAGTCACTCGAGCTCAAGCTTTGCAGCAAAACCAAGGGGTAGGCCAGGAAAAGAGCCCAGATGCTAGCGATACTGAGAGCCAAAATAAAAAGAGAACAAGAGCTTGGAAAGATAGCCGCGAACGTATGAAAAGGCAATGGGCAAAGAAGATGAGTGAACTTGAGGAAAGTCTACGAGAAACCAAGGCTAAAATCATAGAGATCACATCTCAACCGCACTCTCACACATTCCCACCGCTACCACCCCCATCACCCTCCATCCCTTCACCCTCTAAGACAGCCCACGCAACCCACCCACCACCCCAAACAGGATCAGTATTAGCTGATCCCACTCCCGAAGACATAGACATGATGCTTAAGGCATATCAGGCCAAAATCCAAGAAGGGCCAAACGTCACGGATCATGACAAGTGCTATCCTAGAGCTGACCTAGAGATAGAAAGAACCAAACTATGCGCGAAAATGGTCGCATTGGCTCAGACTATGTTTGAAGCCAGTCGCCTTTTCAATTACTCAGGCTCAGCCAAAACGCAATTACACTTGGATGGATTCCTAGAGAAGTTAGAGAGGATAATTGCAAGATCCGACAAGGAAGAAAAAAATCAAGACCAAGAAAAAGCAAGCAAAAACAGGAATCATTCCCAATCAGAAGTGTATGTGGCCAATGCCCCTAAACCGGACAACTTCCCCTTCTTAGAAAGAATAGAGAGGCCAATAGCACAGCCAGAAAAGGAACCTACCCCTCAAAGAAAGGAAAGGGCAAGAGAACGGATAAGCCAGCCTCTTCAGGAAGCCCGTGGGCCTCCTCAAGAAGCTTATCTTCCCCCCCAAAAGGCAGATGAGCCTCCCTCGAAAGCTCAAGTACCTCCACAGGTTGCCTACATTCCTTCTCAGGGAGTGTATGAGCCTATTCGGAAAAGTAATAGAATATGTAATCCTCCCCAGGAAGCTTGTGCTCCAGTCATTTGCGAGAAGGAGGAGAGAGCCAACAATAGAATCAGCCCTCCTTCACAGGTTGCTTATGCGCCCAATTCTACGGAGCCAGACACTTCTTCTTCTATGAATCGGTTTGCACCAGACTTCCTACGAGAGATTCAAGAAGACAAATGGGATAACGAAAGCGAGGTCGCCCCTCCTTTTGAACTTGTGGACGATGCACACGACCAATTCCCACAAGACATCCCATCTATTTACGGGGAGCATGAGAGTGTTCAGTCTCACGAGAGATTAGACTTCGAGTCTAATTCCATACAAGAGCTACCCCACTTCACAGGCCCATGGGAAGCAAAGTCCACATGTATGAGAGCACCCACAGTCATGGTAAGGAACGACGATTCAGTCATACCTAGGAACACGGAGATAGCAAAGAACACCAAAGTGCAGTGCGATCTCACTTTGGAAGAACTGCCCAAGGACAGACCAGAAGTGCGGAAAGATGTAGCTAGTCAAGTAACTGAAATTGCAAAACCTCATTCCCGGGTAGGATCCCATAGGACAATGCCAGAAATTCCCTTGGATAAGATAGGAGATATGTGTGAAGGTGAAGAAGGGAACACCTATCTTCCCATCACCTACCAGGACTACACCACGAAGGCAATTTTGGACTCAGGTGCAGGAGTTGCAATTGCCACTACCTCCTTATGGAAGCGTTGGGGCAAGCCAGCACTCAGGCCAACAAGAATGAAATTGCAAATGGCCGATGGTCACATAGAGAGACCCTTAGGATTGCTAGAAGGAATAACTCTCACCACTTGTGGTGTCGAGTTTGAACATACCTTTGCCATATGTGACTTCAGCAAAAATCATGCCTATGAGATGATTTTAGGAAGACCATTCATGCGACAGTTGCAAGTGGTACAGGATTGGGGAACCAATTCTTTGTACCTGCAGCACTTAGGTGTTACAACCAAAGTCAATCTCAAGGATTATTCTCATAGAGATGTCCCTCCTATCCAATGGAATCCCATCCATAGAGCCAAAGAGGATACAGAATCGGTGCATTCCATAGGGTCGGGATCCTCATGGATGCATGAAGATACTCACTTATGGATGTGCAAGGTAGCAGTAGAAGAAGAGAAGAGAGAGAAAGCCAGAGAGGTAGGTGCGAAAGAAACCCATAGATCAATCCAAGACCCAGCCTATGCACCTGTAGTTTTTCCAGACGAAGAATTCGAACCTCACGGTTGGGCAGAAATCTTAGCAACAATGGACGTAGCCATCAACGAAGAACAATGGACACCTCACTGTGATGAGGATGGCTATGATATTTCAGTCTTCTCCATAGAGCCAATCATGGGAGAGGCAGTTCTAGAAGAATGCGAACCTAGCCCTGATGCATTTGAGGATGCAAGTGACTCCGATCTAGAGTCAATCATTATGGACCCACCATTTGCATCAGATGAAGAATACTTCCATGAAATAGAATTTCAACCCCAGAGGCATGGAGACGTTACAAATGATGTAAGATTAGCAACGCATATGACCCCTAAGGAAGAAGGAAAGAAAGGAAAGAAGAGAGAAGCCTTACCAGAAGAGGAAGAATCTTTGTTTGAGGTCCCAGAAAATTTTAAGAAGTATGAGATTGACGACAGGAGAGTCATGATAAGAATGCCTAAACGAGAGGCACAATCAGGAGAGGCCTATGATAACAAAGAAACCACCAAGAAAATAGTAGTGGCCCTAGAAGAAGGAGAGGAGAGATGTACGTACATAGGTCATGACCTAACAGCGGAAGAAGAGCACGAATTGGTTGCCTTGCTAAGAGAATACAGAGATGTATTCACTTGGAGTTACAAGGATTTGAAAGGCGTAGACCCCGAGATATGCTCACACACCATTCCCATGACCTCAGATGCTAAACCCTCTAAGCAAAAGCCTTATACATATAACGATAATTATGCTGCTAAGATCAAGGAAGAGATAGATAGATTGGTCGAAGCTGGATTTATCTATGAAATTGAGCACACTGAATGGGTATCCCCCATCGTAGTGGTGCCCAAGAAGAATGGCAAGCTGCGTGTGTGCATTAACTTGAAAAAGGTTAATGCCGCCACGATTCGAGATAACTATCCGCTTCCCATCACAGAACATCTCTTAGAAAGAGTGGCAGGCAAGGAAGTGTACAGCTTCCTTGATGGATTTTCTGGCTACAATCAAGTAGCCATAGCTCCAGAGGATCAGCATAAGACAGCCTTTGCCACAGAATGGGGCATTTTTGCTTTTAGAGTAATGCCATTTGGGCTTACCAATGCACCAGCTACCTTCCAGAGACTGATGTGCCATGTGTTTAAGGAGTTCCTAAGGAAGAGTTTAGAAGTCTATGTTGATGATCTTTGTGCTCATTCCAACGTTAGGCAAACCCATATTCCTGAACTCAGACAAATCTTTGACAAATGTAGAGAATATCAAGTCTGCCTGAACCCAGAGAAGTGCGTTTTTATGGTCAGGCAAGGCAAGATTCTAGGACACATAGTGTCAAAGAATGGCATATCTACAGACGAAGAAAAAGTGAGAGCCATAGCAGAGCTACCGAGGCCAAAGAATGTCAAGGAAGTACAAGCTTTCATGGGGCATTGTGGGTATTACCGACGTTTCATCCACATGTATGCTGTCATCGCAAAGCCCATGTACGGACTTCTGACAAACTTTGAGTGGACGGATGAATGTGAGAATTCCTTCCAAGAGCTTAAACGAAGATTATGTTCAGCACCAATCTTGACCACACCAGATTGGAATAAGCCATTCCATGTTCATGTGGATGCATCCAATTACGCCATTGGATGTGTGCTTGCACAACCTACTGGTGATGGTAATATGGATCTTCCAATTGCCTATGCCAGTAGACAATTGAATGCGGCTGAACGGAATTACACCACTACGGAGAGAGAAGGATTAGGCATGGTATACGCAGTTAAGAAATTTAGACACTATTTGCTTGCAAATAAGTTTAAATTTTTTACTGATCATCAGGCATTGTTATATCTCGTAAACAAGCCATGCAATACAGGAAGATTAGTAAGATGGTTTCTCTTGCTAATGGAATACGATTTTGAGGTTGTGGTAAGGAAAGGTAGGACTCATTTGAGAGCCGATCATCTCTCTAGGCTCACATCGGGAGAAGCCCCACAAGGAGTATCAGATGACCTTCCTGATGCTTACTTGTTTAATTTGGAAGTTGTACCACAGTGGGCTAAGCCATTGGTACCAGTATTGACATACGGGCCTAATCATCCAGTGATAAACACACGGAATAGGGAGGTTGTAAAGGCCCAAAAGTACCACATCATGGCAGGAAGCATGTACAAGCACACAGATCAAGGGATCTTGGCTTGTTGCGTAGAAGAGGACGAGTACGCTAAATGGTTGCAATTAGCACATGTAGGTGCATTAGAGCAACACCATTCAAAGCAACGAACTTTACAGACCTTAAAGAGACTCGGAGTGCATTGGCCAACTATGGAAGCTGATGTCCAAAAGTTGTGCAAGGGATGCCCAATCTGTTGCACTAAACCACCAGTGGAACATGCCACTCTCTATCAAGTATCCATTGCGCCAGATTGGAGCGAACCACTAGTATCATTCCTAAGGACAAACACATTCCCTTCAGACATGACTCTGGCTAGGAAAAGGAGTTTAGAACAAGAAGCTTTGGATTACTCACTCATAGGTGATAATCTATATAAGCGTGGTAAAGATGGTTACCTGAGGTTATGTGTCCATGAAAGTGAATATCTCAAGATCTTGGAGACTGCTCACCAAGGTGTAGCAGGAGGACACTTTGGACCAGATCGGGTGATCAAGGCAATATTGTTTGCGGGCTTCTGGTGGCCTACCCTTCACATGGATGCACATACTTATGTGAAACGGTGTGATGTCTGTCAGAGGACTCAGTATCCTATACGCAAAGATGAGATGCCACTGAAACCTATGATGGGTGGACGTGCATTCTCTAAGTGGGGAATAGACTTCGTAGGTCCTATTAATCCCCCAGCGAAAGGTTCTCATGCGGAATACATCATTGTTGCAACAGATTATCTCACCAAGTGGGTAGAGGTAAAGGCTACAACCAAGAACGATGCTCAAACAACTGCCAAATTCTTGTTTGAGAATGTATTCACGCGATATGGACTACCTATAGAGCTTGTAAGTGATAGAGGCACTCATTTCTTGAACGAAGTGATTGAGAATCTACTCCAAGAATTCTTGGTAATACACAAGAAGTCTGCCCCTTATCACCCTCAAGCTAATGGACAAGCTGAGAGCACTAATAAGATTTTATGCAATGTACTGACTAAATTAGTGAACACTAAACGCTCTGATTGGGACAAACAGCTACACCATGCTGTTTGGGCATACCGAGTTGCCTACAAAACGGTACTCCAAGCCACCCCCTTTCAGATGGTATTCGGTCAAAATGTTGTGCTACCCTTGGACTTCCTGATCCCTACATTGAGAGTAGCACAAGAGCACGAATGGACAGGTCATGAGCTCTCCTCTAGGATCTTTGACCTTGAACGATTAGGAGAAACAAGACTGAGAGCCGCTGCAGGGATATATGCAGCCAAGAAGAGACAGAAGGCATACTTTGATGCCCACGTGAAGGATAAAGGCTTGAAAGCAGGAGATCTAGTCTTAGTCTATACACTAAAACAACATGCGAGGAAGCTAGAAAAGAGAGGCTACGGACCTATGATCATCAATAGGATCTCCACGAGCGGAGCAGTACAATTGGCCACATTAGAGGGTGATGTTCTCCCGAATTATATTAGCGGTTGCAGAGTCAAGTTGTATCAGGAACCCCTCACGGAGGAAATGCTCAGTCGACTCAACACTGCTAAGAAACGCAAAGAGGAAGAAAAGAGAATTAGAGAAGAGGCTCAAGCAGAAGCTTTAGAACGCATCAGAAGGATGAAGTTACGCAGACAAGGCCGAGATATGACTACAACAGTTGACCATGCAGATCAAGGATATCCCATGGCCATGTGTGAAGTTGCAGGAACAAGCTCGAGTAGAATAATTGATAGACGTCCTTTCATAACCATAGATATAGGACAAGGAAAGAGTGCAAGGACCGTAAGAGCCTTGATTGACTCAGGTGCGGCCACTAGCGTTGTTAAGTTGTCTTACTGTCAAGAGTTACGGTTAACTGTCCATCCTGTGGAAGCATATCTCATAGGATTGGGAGGCGTGGAAACCCCTTGCATGGGCGAGGTGGAACTTCCCCTCTACATTCACGATGAGGCAATGACCGTTAAAGTACTAGTGTGTCAAGATGAGGATCTCACTGAACCTCTCGTCTTGGGTCAGGATTGGATCTATGACCAAGCAGTCAATCTAAACCTAAGAAGTGGACTTCTCCAGGTTTGGCTCAATCATAGTCGAGTTACAGTAGAATTAGACAATGGAGCACTCAAGGAACTAGGAAAGGCACAGACTCCTGGTCCTTCCAGGGGTACACATGAAGATGACCATACTGTTCTTGTTCAAAACCCTGTGTTGCAGAGGAATGACATTTGCAAAAAAGGAGTCAGGGATGCAACGGATCTCCCTTCTTTTCCAAAGGCCAGAAGGAGGCAGCAGCCAAAGGCAGATCACAAGCAGAAGAAGCCGAGTACTACCTATGTCCGAGATCAAAAGTACCTGCGCAGCAGAATGTCCCAGAAAATAAACCAGGTGTGGGTGCGGAAAGGCGAACGACCGGGTGCACCACCGTCAACTACACGGGCAAAGCCTCTTATTAGTAACCAACAACACGACGCTAACAAGAAGTCTGTAAGAAATTCTTCTGCTAAAGTAAAATCTATTTGGGTGCCCAAGAAGTCGATGAAGGCAAGCCCACAATCTAGACAAATTTGGGTGCCTAAGGCTTGCTTGAGGGCACAAGTAGGTACGCCAAGGCCACAACCTACGCAGCATAACCCATCTACGAGTACAACCAGTATTCCCTCGTGCTCAACACTTAGGAACACACCAAGACCCATGAGCATGCATGTAATCACTTATAAGTGGGTCCCTAAAAGGCCCCATTCCCATACAGCGACACCGACACAGCTCTCTGGAGTCTCTACGAAACCGAAAGCAAAGCCCATCCACTGCATTTGGCAGTCTAAGATCTGTAATAAACCCCCGACCCCGATTTGTAAATTCACCCCACTTACTAACGGCATTAGTCTCCTAGGAATACACAAACGTTAACTACACTCACTGTCTTCGTGCACTTACTAACCACTAACTCACCATATACCTCATGTTAATGTTGTAACGGGGACAGCAACGGATTTAGTATGTCCATTACGATGTTAACACATGCTTCTATATTCTCACAGAATCAGAAGGCAAGCAGTAAAATGGCAGAAGCGACAGGTTCGGGCTCACAAGTAGGGATCCTTACTGCAGGAATTGATGTGGATAGCCTACCTGTGAACGTGCCCCCGACTGAACGACCAGTGGAGATGCAACACCTTCAGAAACTCCCGGTGCCAGACCCACCTACAGGAATCACGGAAAGAGTCCATGCCAACTCTCATTGGTTCAATGGCATGCCCGGTCCATTAGGAGAGGCTAAGTATATCTGGGAGTCTAAATGCGAGTATGACAGATCATGGGTGCGTTTCCAATTTTTCTCCAAGGAGTTCGAGACTTTACAGAACACTGAAGACCTCCAGATCATATGGCAACGAGCAGGGTTGGCGGAATATTTTGAAGCCCCACTACCTAAACCCGACCTCCTCCGATGTTACTATCTGGTCTCTACATTACAAGCTCATGAAGACAAGGACCAACCCGGATCATTTGTTCTCCCCTCATTGCTGGGCAACAACGAGTTGAAGAGGTTTGAACTTACTGTGGAGCTGGTGAGTGATGCTTTAAAGATGCATGGCACGCATGTACCCTCAGAAAAGGATGCTCTCGTTCCCAACAACATGAAGGACAGGAAAGTAGTGAAGCTGAAAGACATGGCAGCCCTCACCCCAAATGTGTCCATCCCTCTCCGCATGTGCATGCAACATTTCGCCTTCCCCGGTCAAGACCGATTCACGCAACCACACAAGAAGATCTGGTTTGCTCTCTACTTGGCGGAAGCAGGTGCGCTACCTATTAAGCTACCAGTGTGGATTATAGATCAGTTGTATGAAGCGAACAAACGGGCTTCTAGGAAATTAGTGGTGAACGGATGCTGTGCACTCACACGTATCATTTACCGATGCTTGGCATATGATGTCCCCATTGAGCGTGCCTTAACTTGGGCACAATTACAAATGTTTAAAAGGCTCAAGACATCCACACATCAGTCCAAGGCATGAGGGGCGCGATTCCGTGTGTCCAGACAAGGGAAGTCCTGACTACTCCTGAGGCATCCCCATTAAGAGAGGGCACTGTACCTCCTTTTACCATTAGGATACCCAGGTCGGAATCTGACACTACGACACAACCCACCCCATCGGCTCCTCCGGTTACACCTGAATTCGAGTTTGCTGCCACTGGAGAGGCTGAAGGACTAGACCCCCAGGATTTCGAAGCATTCCTACAAAGCACACAATTCTCTGATGTGGAGTTTTATTCAGAGGCAGAGGAGCAGGGCACATCCTCACGGAGAAGAAGAAAGTCTACAGACGGTAGACATGTCCATTGGAGTGACGCTCAGCAAAGCCAACAACACGGACACCCGGAAGAAGAAGAAGCATATGAAGAAGAGACCACAGAAGCCCCAGCATATACAGCAGAACTCCGAAGGCTGTATCAGATTATGGAAAGAGTACGATCGCAGCAATTACTCACTGAACAGAGCAGCAGAGTACTTATGACTCAGTTGTTGGAAGAAGCGGGAGTTGACTCAGAGTACAGGGAAGGTCTCTTATTGATGGCAGAAACATATGGAGTTGTAGAAGCTGTGCGCACTGCCATTCAGAGGCCTTCAGTTCAATATGACTCACGAAGGTTCCAGACACGACCTCGCTCAGGTAAAAATATCCAAATTCCCGTTACAGTTGCAGAAGAGCCCACTACTACACCAACCTCCCAAACAGCTAGTCAACAGCACCCCGCCACCCATGAGGAGTCCACCGAACCACTACCATCCACTCCCCCACCATCACCTCCTAGAGGAGAAACAGTAGAAACCACATCGACTACTCAACCCACCGACCCCACCTTCATCTTCCGTACTCCGATCTCCAGTGCCACCCTATTCTCTACCACTGATAACCCGGTCTTTGACGCAAACCCCATCACCACACAACCCACTGAAACCCTTCCTGAGCCTGCCCTAGGACAACCATCCCCAATGCCTTCAACCACGGGCCACCCTGACCCCAGATCCACTTTCATGGGCTTCCCTACTACCTCGCAACCCTTTCCACCCTTCTCAAATTTACGACCCCAACCCCCGATATCCCTTTCTCCATTTCTACAATCCCTCCAGGACATCTTTGCTAGGGCTTTTCAACCAGGCCCTCAATCATTCCCTGTCTTTTCAGCTCCCCACCCCACTTCACATCTATTCACCACTTCCACACACACACCACCTACCATACCAGTGTATATGGCAGGCCCCACACTAACACCCACTCCTGAAGGGATGGACATTTCACCACCCACGGCACCTCCACCCACGGTTTCACCTCCTCCCATTCCCCCTCCACCAATTTCACCCACACACACAACTTTCGTAGACACATCATTCACTGTCTCCCTTCCCCAATTCCCTTCCCATGCATCTTCCACGGTAAACACCCCCCACTCATCTATAGGTAATGCATTGGACACCATGTTGGCTTGTATATCAAATTTAAGAACAGATTACATTCAGCTTCAGCAACAAAACGCACGCCTGCAAGAGCACTCAGCGACACTACAGCTCCGCCTTGCGGTACTAGAAGAGGAGAACACTCGCCTCCACACACAGTTCCACACCCTCCAAGAAGCCCACAATATATTGGAAGTACAGCTACAGAACGTAGATCAGGAAGCAGTGCAGGTGGTAGAAGGTCACCTACGGACACAACTGGAACGCAACTCAAAACTTCAGCGAAATATGGCACTACTTAAACGCCATCTTGCGGCTGCTCAGGAAGAGAACAGACGTCTGCAAATACAAAATCAAGAGAACCTGGAGGCAACGATTGAGAGCACACCGGGGGCACCCATCAGCCCATCCAAGTTTCAAGCAGTGACCCCCGATAATATCAAGATTATATTGGAAGATTATGCCATGCTGCTCGAAGCACATGATAAGCTATCGGAGGAGCTAGGACAACTGAAGCAGGAACACCAACAAGGCCCAACAGCTGCCCCTCCAACCACCCCCTCTGCGGCTTCGCTTCCTTCCGACGCAGAGGCCATAAAAGATCTCCAGCAACAGGTAACTGAATTGCAAACACGCCTACTACAATATGAGAGGCCATCTTCCCCTCCAGAGGCTCCCACGGACGAAGAAGTTGTGCAAATTCCTGTGGAACAAACGTTTGATGAAGAATATGATCCGCAACCATTCCCAGGAGGCCAACAAACAGAAGAAGGGCAGGACACGTTCGAGGCACCACGGCCGCCATGGTTACGACAAGTGGAGGAAATAGGGACCTCGCATGAAGAGCGCACTGTAGTGCAAAATCAGGCTATGAGGGTCATAGAGGAGACTGTTTTACAATCAGATTACTTCAAGAACTTGTCATCGAGACGCCTGATTCTCTCATCGAAACTCCAGTACAGGCCATATTATATTATCCTGGCTGATTATAATGCAGAAATACAAAGAGTCACGGGTCAGCTTCCTACTTTTGTGACCCAATTTCAACCCGAAGACCTTCCTCCAGAGGTGCGAAAAGGCAAGATTCGTCAACCGACATGGCGGCAGAAACTTTTAGAGACTTATCCAGAAATGCTACGCACATGGAACAACGCGCCACTGCACCTCCTGTACAACCCATGCTACGGTCCAGTTCCCCGTCGCAGGTCGTGGAAGGCATTTAATATCAAGGTACAGAACAATGCGCAATGCAAGGAATGGCTGAACTACCCGTACATCGCGCCACCACAAGGACCACCATCGGTAGCATATATGATGGGAACCATTCGCCACTGGATGCCGCGCTTGAAGCCCATGCCAGATATAGCAGCGCAAATGATGCTTAAAATCTTAGATATGATGCAAGTAGTGCTGAAGACCTTTAGAAATGCAGCCGCGCCATAGGTACGTCTTCCGGGGTTTAGCAATGGAAATTACGACTTGGTGTATGACATGAGCACCACCCCCAGTATCCGTGTGGCTTACGCTTGGCATGCACGCATCAAGTACCTCCCCGCCTGCTACAAACAGACCTTCGAAGAAATGTTCAGATCAGGTTTCTGGGAGTACCACTCGGAGATTTTCGCACCAAAGCCGACACATCTGCTTCAACTGTTTGCTTGTGAACAAGCAATGTATTCAGAGTACTACACCACCCCGCAACCAGAAACCCCCGGTGCAATAAATTGGGAGGCATTGGAAGCCGATCTAGCAAGAGGCTTAAGGATAGGAGAACATGAACTGGCCACCAATGTCATCCAATATTACATCGACCACCCGCGCGAACAAAGGTCTGTCAGGGGCGACAGACGCTAGGAAGGGGGGAGTGTTGGCATACAAATCAACAAAGGAGTCATGCACAATACGGCAACAAGGCCAGATCATTTTTTTCCATAGATTATGTACAACCCAAGTGATTTTAATCACTACACAAACATTGTAAATCCCGTTTTTGGTAGATTAGACTCCATTTTGTGCAAGCCGAGGAGTCCTCGAGCTTGAGGAGTATTAGAAGTACCATCGTACCAAATTTCATAATTTTTAGACTTCGTTTGAGCCCTCAAATAAGCCCTGGAACCTAATTTTTAACTAGGCCGGACACTAGGTCTGGACAGGGCCAAAAGCTAGTCAAAAACTATAAAAAGAGCTAGAGAGCTCATTTTTGAAGTTAGATTGTAATTGAAACAAACTTGTAAGAGCTATTGAAAGTAATCTAAAGAACTCCATTGATTCTCTCTCTTTGTCTTGCCTAGTGTGCGCGTGTGTGTGTATGTGTGTGCATGCTTGTGTGCTTCTCACTCACGCACTTGTGCCGCCACTTGCTCGAGGTCTTCATACCATCCTCACGTCTTCCCGGATTGACATTAAAGGAGGTGCTACTCATCATTGGGCTACAAAGATGAAGAGGCCAAAGCTCCTACAATTCTCATAAAGGTATAACATGCTATCATTGTGGTAAAGTAGGACACTATGCTAGTGATTGTTGGCTAAAGAATGGAAGAGCAAATGGAGGCAATCAAAGGAACCAAAGCAACTATGCAAGCACCTCAAGTGAAGGAAGCAAGGACACACTACTTGCAATGAGACATGAGTATAGAAGCTCGTGAAGATGACAAAAAGTGGTACATTGATTCAGGTTGTAGTAACCATATGTCATGCCAAGGAAGTTTGTTCACAAAGGAATGGAAACAAGCTATGAAAGAGGAGATCAAAGCTCTCAGAGATAATCACACATGGGAGCTAGTGCCAAAGAAAGAAGGTATGAAGATTGTTCCAAAGAAATGGGTGTTTAAAGTAAGGAGGAATGCTGATGGTTCACTAGCAAGATATAAAGCTAGATTAGTTGCCAAAGGATTTAAACAAACACACGACATAGATTATGATGAAGTTTTCAGCCCTGTTGCAAAGATGGGAACTATCAAAACATTAATTGCAATTGGTGCTTCAAGGAGATGGCCATTATATCAACTCGACATCAAAAATGCTTTTCTTAATGGAGAACTACAAGAAGAGGTATACATGAGTCAACCGGTTGGATTTGAAGATGAAAACCATCCAGATTTTGTTTGCAGGTTGAAGAAGGCACTTTATGGCTTGAAGCAAGCACCAAAAGCATGGAATCAGAGATTTGTAGAGTATCTAACTAAGTGTGGATACAACCCAAGTAGTGCAGATCCTTCATTATACATGAAGAAGGAAGAAAATAGAGAGGTATATATTTGCATATATGTTGATGACCTCATCATAACAATAAATGATGTTACAGGGATTAAAGATATCAAAAGGAAGCTTGGTAAGGAGTTTAAAATTTTAGAACTTGGAGAGCTGAAATAGTTTTTAGGAATTGAAGTTGTTTATGGAAAGAGTGGCATCTACTTGATGCAAAGGAAGTACTTGTTGGATGTTCTTTTCAGATTTGGAATGAGTGAATGCAAACCACGCACTCAACCCATGGACACAAATACAAAGATTTGTTCAAATGATGGAGAACCATTGGAAGATGTAACAACATAGAGAAGCATTGTAGGATCATTGATCTATGCAAACATTACAAGACTTGATTTGTCTTATGTTGTTGGTGTGCTTTCTCAGTGAGATACATAAAGCATACAATTAACCATGCTTTGTTTTACAAGTTTGATGAAGAAATGCAAGTCAAAGGCTTTAATGATGCTGATTGGGCAGGTTCAAAGGAAGATAGAAGATCAACCTCACGTTATGTGTTCATGATCGGAAGCAAACCTATCACATGGAGCTCAAAGAAACAACCTACTGTTGCACTTTCATCTATGGAGGCTGAATATAGAGGATTAACATTTGCTACATGTGAAGCAATGTGGATTAAAAAGCTTTTGGATGATCTTGGAGTGCAAGTTGGAACCATCCCTATATACGGTGATAACATGTCAAACATTTACTTGGCAAGCAATCCTATGTTTCATGCAAGGAGCAAGCACATAGAAGTTCACTACCATTATGTAAGGGAGAAGATATTGAACAAAGATGTGGAGATAAAGTTCATCAGAACCAAAGAGCAGGTTGCAAATATGTTTACAAAGTTCTTGGATGCTTCTAAACTCAAAGGTTTCAAGGATGTGATAAATTTGCAGGACATGGATGAAGATAACTCCCAAATGAGCTTGAGGGGGAGTGTTGAAGATAAATGTACAAGCTCATTTTCATATGGGCCATGCTTGGATAAATTTACCAAATATAAAGATAAAGAAAAATTAGAGGAAAAAAGGAAAAAATAATAAAAGAAAAAGTCTAGTCAAAATTCATGATGAGCAAGAGATACAATATCTTGCCTTGTAGTTAGTAGCATGTAGTGGAGAAAGTGGTGAGTTAAGAAGAAGGCACAAACTTCTTCACATGCTCATTGGTTATAAAAGTAAAGTGGGAGCACATTCAAAACAAGGAGAGAAAGAGGCAAGAGCTCCGAGTAGTCGGATCTAGCCATTTTTGTCATTTCATCTTCCCTTAGACTCCTTCCAGCCACACGTCAGTTTGTACATAGCTCTGTTGCAGAGCTCATATCTCAGTGCATATGTAACCATTTTGTGCGTTTAAACATTCATTGGAAAGCTTATCTTGTGCTATTTATGCATAGCAAATATCTATTTCAAATCGTATGTAATTTGTGAGATATCAGTGAAAGAGTGAAGTCCCGATTTTTAGTATACCTATGTAGATAGGTAGTCTATTTTGGTCGATTAAGTTTCCCAACCAAAACATATCCAAATTGCATGATTTGTGTCTTGTTGGAAATCTCGTGACATCTACTTTCACTATGCCAAACATCCCATTGAGATCATTTATATTCTGTGAGATATCTATCAGAGAGTAAAGTCTAGTTTTACAGTGTACTTATGTGTGCAGGTGGTCTGATTTGGTGAGTTGCGTTCCATGACCAAAACTCATCCAAATTACTTGTTTTTTAGCTTGCTGGAAAGATGTTTGTGTCTATTTTTGCTATATCAAATATCTTTCTCAAAGGATATATATTCAGAGATTTATCAATTCGAGAGTGAAGCTCAGTTCTTCAACATACCTGTGTGGATAGGTAGTTCATCTTTGTGAGTTGTGTTTCCTAATCAAAACTTGTCAAAATTAAGTTATTTACATAGAAAGCTCTTCTTGTCTACTTTGATTGACTAAAGGTTCAAGTCCATTTGAGTTTTGTATTAAGAGCAGCAAGCTATCTAAGGTGCAACTATTTGTCCAAGTGCTGGACATACAAGGGTGGTTCACTACACACTTCCGTTGCGCATAGGAGAACTCATTCTCCACAGTCGTTACGTTCCTAAGGGGTGTTGAAGTTGGTAGTTGTGCTTTATCATAATGTCTACTTGAGATGCATGGGGAAAACAAGACTTGGATGAATTCATCATGCCATGAAAGTAGTCGCACATGGCATGGGTGATAATATGGAAGGGGTTTGCATTTCAAAAAGTTGAGTGCTTCCACCATGCCCATAGTTTCAAATAGCATGTTAAATGCATCAACGAAGGGGGCTTAAAACCTAGTATTTGCCACTTCTATTGCAAAATGTTGTGGCTTTGTTGTTCTGTTAGTTGACTTCTAGCCCATACAGGCTGCATGGTGGTGAGTTTCCTTGTGTTGCTACTGAGACAAGAGGTTGTCCACTTGGTCCTATTGGCTTCCACCCTCATCTTCATCTATATTAGTGATTGTTTGATAATAATCTTTTTGATGCATTGTGTTATGGCCTTCCTCAAGGTCCATTTGGAAGCTAAGCTAGCTCAATTGCTCATATTTTTGTGAAAAAATTGTGCTTCCAAAAATTGAAACTCTTCGAATATTGCATCATGGATTTCAAAGTCAAATGTGGTGTTGAAGGGACCGTTTCAAGATGTGGTACCAAAAATGCAAAGGTGTCTGTTCCCACATTAGCCGAAGGTTTAGAGATTACTATGTCATGTTGACTGTTGTAACACAAGTGGTTGCATCAGGAGTGGTTCTACTCTTAGCCAATCCCTTGAGTTTTTGCACACATGATAGTGGGATGTGGATTGGATGGATGGTTGGTTGTTGTTCTATAGGTAATTGTTGTGGTGATGGTTGAGGGAGAGGAGACGTGGCCACTTGTAAGTAGGGAATGGATCCCCGCATGTGTTTACCAGAGTGTGCTTTAGACTTTGTAGCCCTGGCATTGCACTAGTTGAGCACTCGTCAAGGCTCGCTCCAATGGTATGTCATAAGCTACGAACATATATATTATGCATGTGGTTGAACAACATCCATGAATTAATTGTTCTTGCACCTAACTATCCAAGTGGATTGTCTTTTGAAGAGTATTTGCAAGATACAACCCGAGGCAGATTCTCTTGTGGGGTTGCATGAAATGGTCTTGAGTCGAGAACATGAAATGTTGCATGCATATGCGCAATGGTATGGATAGTTCATGAGTGATAACCAATATGTCTACCCACTTAAAGACACCACCTTTTTTCAGTGATTTTGGAATTAGAAGTTCCTTCTCTGTGGGCATGCGGGAGCCATTTATTCTCAATGCTTCTCTAATGAGATCTTGAGTGAGCTTAAACTTCTTAAAAGGGAGCTCTGTTACTAATGACGGGAGGGAAAATGAGCCTAGGAGTTCTTTCCATCAGAGGCTTGGAGAGTGATCACTAAACAGTAACAACAATAGAAGTCAGACTTGGATAGAAGTGCACTGAAGTATGTTGTGAACTCGACTCTTTCCCACAAATGCGTCAATTCTATGGTGAGTGCTTCAAAATCTTGTGGGAAGAGTTGGTACCTCCCTCATGTATTGCCGTTAAAACTCATGTTCGCTTCATAAATATGTTCGACATTCAAGAGAGGTCCTACCAGGCCTTGAAACCAATGTGACTTGGGGTGGACATGCTCTGTCTTCCCTACTGCTAGATCTTCCATAGACATTGGACCAATAAAGTCATGGAGTTTGGTGGGTAACATCAAAGGTTGATCTTCAATTGGTAGATGTTTCAAATTCAAATCGTGTATGTTGAGGACCCCACCTGATGATTCTCTTGTCTACATTTTGATTTTGAGTATTTGTGGAAAGATGTGCTAAAACAGGACAACACATTAGCATGGAAATTAATCTTGATCCCCACATGGCAAGACTGCAATTCTTTTGCATAACTACTGTGTCTTCTATGTAGCTCGTGTGATGTGAAGTGACTTTGTGATGATATGTCTTTGCCTAATGCAAGTAACTAGAATTCCTCACATGATTGCTTTGAATAAGACATACATATCAATTTATGAGAGGGGTCATCAATGGTGGTTGCAAGAGAGTAAGGAATGATTGTTACAAGGGTGATGAGTCAATTGAGATGTCCATGGGTTAGTACAAGCACGAAGGTCAGATAGTTGAATTGTTACATTAGGTGTTAGTAGTGAGTGAGGTGTTTGGGGATATTTAGGCACCCACATTTTTAGTAGTTTGTGAGGGGAGTTGGTTAGTCTGCTTAGATACATGGGATTCTTTAGGAGGAAATAAAGTAGAGGGTCTGCATTGTTTTTGGGGAGACTATAATTACATTGCTTAATTTTTGAGCATGTATGCAGGCCTTGGGGACCCAGATAGTTGTAGTGGTTGGGTTTTCTTGTCATTGATTGCTTTGGTATCCACACTTGTCGAATTCTTGTTTGAGGAGGATGCATTGGTGATGGTTAGTGTTCAGGTTGAATCCTCGTTTCCTTTTGTTTGTGCAATGAATTGGAGGAACTAGTTGATGATTGCCGGTCCTTGGGTACCCATCTTTGCCTTTGGCCTGACACCATTGGACTCTTGTAGCATTTCTATGCCATAGTCTAAGTTGTCCTTTTGTACAAGTGTTGGAGCTCTTGTTGGCTTGTCTATGTTGGTGTGAGAGATGTCAGGTGGACACTGTCCTTTGGAAAGAATGGAGCTCCAAAAATTGCATGTCTTGACCATTAGGAAATGAGGCATGGTGTACAATAGATCGAGGTAGGCATGCTAGAAGTGTAGAGGGTATTCTTGACGGGTTGATGGTCCCCATCTGTCCATGGATTGTGCCCTACTGGCTGAGGAAGAGGAGGAATATTTCTTGGGTACTCCTCTGTCCAAGGGTAGTCCTCATCTATCCAGAGAGGTTTTCCATTGGTGGGAGGATTTAATTGAAGATCTTCCAGTCCACTGTCTCTTTAACTATGTGGGGGAAGGGGTTGCGTTCTATTGAGTGGGGGTGGTTACGGATCTTGAGTTGTATCACTCATTGCTGGCTTGCCACCCTGAACTTAAGGGAGCATTTTCTAAGATTTAAGCCCACTAAGTGATCATATATCCAATCTTGGCCTAGAATCATAGGTTCTATTAGGTTATCATCATGAAAAACTCGGAGCTTCACCATAAAGGTTACATCTTCTATGAGGATCAGAATTTCCACCTCACCCATGCAAGGGGTTTCCATGCCTCCTAGCGCTATGAGGTATGCCTCAATAGGATGAATTTTGAGTCCCATGTCTTCAAAGTGAGACCACCAAAATCACACTAGTTGTAGCACTGGAATAAATTAGTAGCCTAATCTCTTTGGGAGCAATGCCTTGCCCTAGCAAAATTGTAATGAATGGTCTCCTATCCACTATGCTAGGGTGAGTAGTTGACTTTGGTTGACACATTGCCATAGGATATCTAGGGGTCCTCTATTGGTACAAGGGGTGACATGGAGGCCTTCTAATTGATTATCGTGCTCCCTCCCTAGTCTTTGTCTTCTTAATTATGCAATATCTCTCCTTCCAAGGTGTCTAACTGTATCACTCCACTTGTTGAAAGCCTATTTATAATCATAGGTCTGTAATCACATTTCCCTAACTTCCACATGTGTTGCTTGAGCATATAGACTAGGACTAAGTCTTTGAGCTTCAAGCCTTTATCCTTTACATGTGCATCGAAATAGGCTTTTTGTTTATTGTTGGCTACATATATTCTTGCTGCTCCTCTTAACGTAGTCTCCCATAATCGTTCTAAGTCCATGATCCTTGATGATAACTCGTTGCCAGTCCGTTGATGCTCTTGTGCAACCTTAAGGGTGGGTATCAAAAAATCCAAGAGGAGCACTACATTTTGACCAAAAAACATTTGAAAGGGAGTTGCATTGAGTACCATATTGTAGGCCACTCGATATGCCCAAATAGCATGGTGTAACTGTTTTTCCCAATCAGAACATTTATTGTCTATGAGTTTAGTCAATACATTGCAAAGGATCTTGTTAGTACTTTCTGCCTATCCATTGGCTTGGGATAAAATGGTGCACACTTCTTGTGAATCACCATAAAATACTACAAAAAATATTTGATGAATTCCTTTAGAAAGTGAGTGCCTTTGTCACTCATCAGGCTCTATAGGCAAGCCATACCTTGTAAAGTCACTTTCAAATATGAATCGTGCTATCATGTGTGCATCATTCTTTTTGGTAGCCTTAACTTCTATCCATTTCGTGAGATGACTTATTCATCATGAGAGCCTTTACCAAGGGGGTTAAGGGGCCCAAAAAGTCTATGCCCCAAAAAGTCTAAGCCATACCTCGCATCATGGGTTTCAATGGCATCTCATCTCTTCATGTTGGAAAATGAGGTCTTTGGTAAACATTGCATCTCTTTACATATGTATGTGCATCCATATGAAGAGTAGGTCACCATAGTATTGAGAATAGTATGGCCTTAATTATCCGATTGGGCCCAAAATGACCTCTTGTGACATCCTCATATGCAGTCTCTAGTATTCTCAAGTAGTCACTCTCATTAACTCACTGTCTCGCATATCCATCCCTTCCCCTTTTCTACAGATTATCGCCAATGCCCATTCAGTCACCACTTCAAGATTAAACAAATATGCATCTAGTAATTCATTAGCTATCCCTTGAGGGTCTTCTCTAGTGGTCAGTCATGAGAGATGATCGGCTCTAAGATGGGTCTTCCCTGTTTTGACTACCACTTTGAAATCATACTCCATTAATAGGAGAAACCATCATACCAATCTTCCCATGTTACAAGGCTTTTTGACTAGGTATGTAAACTATCATCTATGTCTTGGAATATAGGGATCACACCTATGAGTTCTTAAGTATATTGATCACTCCCTACTCACTCAATTTGAATTTTTGCAAAAGGATTTTACCCAATCCATAAAAACTCGAGAGCACTCAACATTTTTTTTGAGTGCTACTTCCATAAATAGAAGGTTTTCTCTTCATGCTCAAAATTTAGAAGTGGCTTGCCTTGACTCAAAAATTTGGTGTCAAGTTCCCCAAAGCACCATGATCATACTTATGTGTCCCTTGCAAGCTTAGAAAGTCTATTATAGTGTCCACACAACAAATAGGCTTGTCTAGAGAAGGATTTTGCAAATATCCTCTCATCTTCAAACTCAACCATCACTTCACACAAAGTAACTTTGATGGGATGGCCATAATGCCGTGCACATTCCTTGATTACGTTATCTATCAAGCATGCTATTATCAATCATATTTGTCAAGCAAAACAAGAAAGGATGTTTGAGATATGCTTCCCACACTATCAAAGGCAAGAAATTAGGCTCATGTTGCTTACCTCTAAAAACGATTAGACGGTAAGCATATAAATAAAGGTTATACCATTGATAATTTTTTAATAGAGATCAAAGCTTTTGAGAAGTCCTTAATTGTTGTATATGAAATTTTGCTAGATATTTAAGTTATGTAGATAGTTTTAAATGAATCGCTCGATTCTTATAATTTTTTTATTCTAATATTTGGTTGTTGATCAAGCCTTTGTTGCCAGTTAGAATAGCGTGTAAAGGTGCCTCCTCCTCTAGTAGGTAGAAATCTATATGTGCTTCACAATGAAAGAAGGAAAACAAAGATAAGGAGAGAGTAGGTAAGAAAACAATGTGTTGCAACCTAACATATTTCCACTCAATGTTCTATCTGCATCTAACTTGAGCTTGTCTCCAACGAAAACACTGTCCCATATGCCAACATCTCCTCATATCTTGTCATAGGATTTGGATGAATTTTCCTCACTAATCTTAACAACAATACATTCACATTGTGAGATGTCCTATTTGCACCAAAAAATCTATAGTTATTGTGACCATTATGTTGGAATTTGAGGTCTATGAAAACACATGAAAAACAAAAGGAAGAAGAAGAAGCTTGATCCACAACACACAACACTGAATGTTTTACCAAGAGAATTTACAAAGATAAGTAACATGTTACGGTTATAGGCATATAAACTAGCTGAGGGAAAAAACCTCTAAACATCACTACTGAAATATATAAATAGATCCCCCCTATGAGTGATGCAATGAACAAGGAGATGGCACTCATGTATAAGGAAGGACCAAGTTTTGTGGAATCAATCCACAAAAGGAAGTAAGCCCAAAGCTTTGCAAAAAGCTTCAAACTTCTCCCTAGGAAGAGCCTTTGTGAAAAGGTTTGCAACATTTTCCTGTGTGGGAACATATGCCAATTTAATTTCTCTAGCAGAGAACCTCTCCCTAAAATAATGACAATGGACCTCAATGTGCTTAGTGTGAGCATGGAACACACGGTTCCTTTCAACTATTAATGCGCTCTGACTCTCAGTGAAGATGGTGGTGGCAAAAGACTGACCAACACCCAAATCAGTCAAAAGGCATCTCAGCCATACACACTCAACAATCCCTCTGAAAGTTGCCCTATAATCAGCTTAAGAACTAGAAGTGTCCACAATAGGCTGCTTCTTGCTCAACCATGATGTGCATGAGCTACCAAGCATGAAGCAAAAACACTTAGTGGAGACATAAGTGTCATAACAAATAGCCTAATCAGATTTAGAAAAAGCATGTAAGTCTAGCAATAGTGATCCCCCTCGGGATAAAACAATCCAAGTAGTCGGATGCCACTCAACTAGCAAAAGATTCACTTAACTACCTACTAATTCTTGAAACCTAGGCAATGCATAAACATGCTCATCTATGAGACAAAAGAGTTGAATATTAAGCTAAATTATGCATAAGTAAATCAAGCATCCAACAACCTATTGATAGAGAAGAACATCATAAGAGGACTTCCCAGCAATCAACATATCATTGACATAAAGTATCAAGCATATCAGGTTACAATCTCAGCATCTCTTTGTGTAAAGAAAATGATCCTCATTACTTCGAGAATAGCCTTGAGACTTCATAAAAGCATCAAACTTTTGGTACCATTGTCTAGGGGATTTTTTAAGTCCATACAAACTCTTCTTAAGCTTACAAACTAGACTTTCCTTGCCAGGAACAACATAACCCTCTAATTGTTCCATATAGATCTCATCTGTAAGATCTCCATGCAAGAAAGCAATTTTCACATCCATTTGGACTAGCTCTAAGTCCTCTATTGCAACGAATCCAAGCAACATGTGCAGGGTAGTCATCTTGACCACTGGAGAGAAGATTTCCTCAAAATCAATACCATGTTGTTGCTTAAAACACTTTGCAACAAGTCGGGCTTTATACTTTAGAGAAGCACACTCTAATGTGAATTTCAGCTTATATACCCATTTACATGGTAAATTTCTCCCACCCTTTCGCAAAGGTACTAAATCCCAAGTACCATTCTTGTGAATAGAATCGAACTCACTCTTCATGGCACACTCCCACTTGACATGATCCTCTGTCTGCATAGCCTCTTTGTAGCAAGAAGGAAATGCGGTCAAACTTACAGCCTGTGACTGACTAGGCCACTATATGTTTTATTAAAGAACATATACAAAGAAGTGTCCAGTGGCCATTTGGGCTTTCACATGGACACTAACGGTAACACCAAATAATGATGCAAATTCCCCAAATCTAACATCTCAAAAGAGGCATGTAAATCAGCCTTAAAATGAGCAATGTGCTTGTCATTAGGGCCATTGAGTAGCATGTCATCCACATACACAACAATGATCAGACGTACATCATCTGCATACTTACCATATAAGGTGCTCTTATTTGGATTGTTCTCCAAACCATGTGCAATCAAGTAGGCATGTATCTTCTCATACCAAGCAAGTGGTGCTTGCTTTAAACCATATAATTCCTTCTTTAACCTGCTCCATGCCCTTTCTCCACAAAACCATGTGGCTCAAACACATACACTTCTTCATGTAATTCAATATTCAAAAATGTTGTTTTAATGTATAACTGACGTACATTCAGACCATGATGAGTTGCAAGTGCACAAATGCTATGAGCAGTAGTCATTCGACATGTAGGAGCAAAGGTATCATCAAAATCAATGCCTTTTTCTTAAGCATAACCTTTTGAAACAAGACTAGCCTTATATCTATCAACTGTTCCATCAGGCTTACGTTTCAATTTGTGTACCCACTTAGTGCTAATGGTCTTTTTTCTAGGAGGAAAATCACATAGATACGAGCTACCATTCTTCATAATAGCATCATATTCTTATTGCATAGCAGCCATCCAATTATTTGAATTTTGTGTTTCATCAAAAGAAATAGGATCATTCTCATCACAAAGACTAGAGGCAAGCATAGCATAGAAATGTGATGCAAAAAAGGCACCATGAGAGCCTGAATGAGTACGATAGGACAAAGGTACATCTAATTTGCTATCTCACAAAGTTTGCACCAACCATTTATGCATAGCTTTTGCCTCGTCTATATGAGCCCTCTCATCAACAAGTGCATCATGTAAGTCTCCATCAGAAATGGAATGATCTTCAACATCATGTGGAACTTGTAAAGGCTCATAAATTGCCTTATTTGGAATAGCACTTAACTATCTACCTATAAAAAAGAGGTAGCAAAGTGTCATACACATCTTTGGAGCTGACCTGATGTCTCCTTAGTACATGAAACTAATGACTTTCATCCAATTTCTTACATTTTTGTTCAGCTAATAATGCATATACTAGAAATCAAAGACACGTAGATGGGCAATAGATGCCTTACGACCATGGCAAGCCTCATATGGAGTGATAGATTGCAATGCTACGACCATGGCAAGCCTAATACGGAGTGATAGATTGCAATAGATGGCTTACAACCATGGCAAGCTTCATACATAGTGATAGATTAGAAGACTCATTTTTCTTTTCATCTTTGTCATGCTTGTTTGATTGTGTAGAATTAGGAGATTTTTGCTTCCTAGTAGATGAGCTTCATTTACCTTTGCCCTTTTGACTAGATAGGAAAGCTTGATCTACAACACACATAATGGACATGTTCTACATCGACTCATCTTCCTGCAATAGCACAGTGACTAACTGCTCGAATTTTAAGGCATTTGGATTGCCTTTCATCATCAATAGAAGAGTAGAAGAAAAACTCTTATATGTATTTGGAAGACCATTCAAAAGTTTCTACACAAGTGAATTGTGTAGTAGGTCTTCATCGGTAGAAATTAACTGCTCCTTCAAATCTTTGATCTTTGTCAAAACACTATCCATCGAATCTCCTTCATTCATGTGCTCACTCTTCGACTATTTTCAGAGGTAAGCAACACAAACCTCATTTCTTGCCTCGTATAAAGTGGTAAGTGTATCCCAAGCATTCTTAGTTCCTGTGCAAGAACAAATGGGTGGGGTAATGGCATGTTTGACAGGAAAAGCTATCAATGCTTGTGCGCGAGCATCTGAACCATCCCAACGGAGTTGCTTTGCAGTAGATGCAATAGGAACCACAACACGAACACAAATTTGAAGATCATCATCCTCAATGCCATGTGTGTCACCTTCAATAAGTGTATTTGCAAGTGCGCTAGGGTGGTTTTCAACATCCTGCACAATATTCAACAATCTTTTTGCAACCAATATATGATGCATCATATATGCTCATAATGGATAATTGGTACCATCCAAATTATCCTCAATAACCAAGATACAAATTACATCATTGCTTTCAGCCATGGCCACTGACTAAAATACCCTGATGCAAAAAAATGATTGAATCTCCAAAGATTGAATAGAAATACCCTATTGAGTTTTGCTAAACCTGTAGCAAACATCAAGGTGCTTGTAATGGGGAACCAAGAAATTTCTTGCATTGGCATTGCAATAGTAGCTTCGAAGGGCAAACCAAACTGAGATCGTGAATTTGGCACCATAGAGTGAAGTAGTTTTGAAGTCCTAATCGCCTTCGGTATGCTCACTAGATTTTGTGCAATTGTGAGACAATGACTAGAGGGGTGTTGAGGTTGCCCTAGATGACATACCACCTACCCTTATACCAATTGTTGGAGTTTGACATCAGTGAAAGTGCATTAAGAGCACAATGAAGAAGAAGAAGAAGCTTGGCACACCAACACACAATGTATTACCAAAAACATGTACAAAGATAAGTAACTTCTTAGGGTTATAGGAGTATATCCATGCCGAGGTAAAAAAACCTCCTAGAGGGGAAATAGTGCCCCAACAGTCCTAAGTGTGTTCACACACATCACTACCAAATTATATCAACACATTAGATGGTTTAGTAATAAATTTTGTTGATGACATCTCAAATGCTAACCTTTGGCATGCATGTGTTGGAGATCTAAATTTTTCTAGTTACCTATGCTTAGAAAAATCTAATATGGTGTCCTCTTTATCGTAACTTGAGGCACCATCCAAACATGTGTGTGAGAACAACATTTTAGGTATGATGTAACATTCTCTCTCTCCTAAAAATGGCAAAGTAATGGCTGAAAGAAAATTGTAGCTTGATTATAATGATGTTCATGGTCCTATTCAGGCACCATCTTTTGGAAAAAATCTTCACATAACTACTCTCATTATTGATATTTCTAGGCACGCATGGGTCTACCTCCTAAAGTCTGAGTTTTGAATGTCCATGTACTTCAAAGCGTTCCTAGTTATGGGTTTAGCTTCAATCAACATGTAAAATGGGCACACTCCATTCGAATCAAGGACGGGTTATATGTCTTCTGATTCAATTCATTTCTATATGAATATGGCATAACTGCAAACAATAGTAGACATCCGTTCTTCATTTTGCACAAGATTAGTAGACTTTGTTTACTTCTCGTCTTTGTCATCCTTCTTCAATTGTGCAGAATTAGCAGATTCTTGGTTACTACTAGATGAGCTCCATTAACCTTTTCCCTTCTGGCTAGCTAGGAACTCTTGATCTCCAACATGCTGCCTCGACTTATGTTCCTGCCACAACACAGTGACTAATTTCTCAAATATTAAGGCATTTTGATTGCCTTTCATCATCAATTGAAGAGCAGAAGAAAAAATCTTATATGAATTTGGAAGACCGTTCAAAATAGTCTGCACAAGTGAACTATCTAGCAAGAATTCATTAGTATAAACCAACTACTCCTCCAACTCTTTGATCTTTGTCAAAAAACTATCCATGGAATCTCCTTCATTCATACGCTAAATCTCGAACTATTTTCAGAGGTAAGCAACACGCGCGTCATTTCTTGCCTCGCATAAACTGGTAAGTGTATCCCATGCATCCTTAAATGTTGTGCAAGAGCAAATGTGTAGGGTAATGGCATGTTTGATAGACAAAGCTATCAATGCATGTGCTTGAGCATCTGTGCCATCCCAATGAAGTTGCTTTGCAATAGGTGCAATAGGAACCACAACACGAATAGGAATTCGAAGATATTCATCTTCAACACCATGTGCATCACCTTCAATAATTGCATTTGCAGGTGTAGTACATTGTTTTTCAACATTCTGCACAATAGTCGATAGATCATTCATTATATACAAGGAAGGGTGATGATGGCATCACGATTATAGGAGGTGAGAATGAAGTAAGCATTAAAGAGATAAAGCAGCTCCTTATGCAGTAATATAACATGAAAGAACTTGGTGTGCTATGCTATTTGTTAGGCATTGCGTTTATGCATATAAAAACATGTATATGGATGTTTCAAAGGCAATATGCCCTGATTATCCTACAAAAGTTTGGTATGGTTGATTGCAAGCCAATTTTTATGCAATTAGATCAAAATTTGAAGTTGGATACTACATCAGGCGAAGCATTGGAAAAAATGTTAATATGTATAGGAAAATTGTGGGAAGTTTGATTTATCTTAAAATTAGAAGGCCCGATCTAAGCTACACTGTTGGACTTGAAAATCAATTTATGTAGGTTCCCAATAAACCACACTTAGATGCCTTGAGAGGCACTCTACGGTATGTGAGTGCTACTTTGGATTATGCAATGTTTTATGAAGCTAGTAAAGATTTGCAGGTGCATGGATACACCGATGTGGATTGGGCTGGTAGTATTCAAGATAGAAGATCTACTAATGTCTTTCTATTCTCACTTGGGAGTGCAGCTATTATATGGAGTAATAAGAAGTAGCCGACTGTTGCTTTGTTGAGTAATGAGGGTGAGTATGGAGGTGATGCCTGTTGGATGTGATGGTTGGATGCACTCAGGAAATCAGTTGGTGCTGCAAAACCTGCTTCACACCTGCCCTCTTTTCTCTTCAGGTTTGCTTAGTACACTTGCTTAGCTTCCAAATGACACAAAGAAACCATATATGTACTTTGGAAATGGTTTGGATAATGATCAAACCAAAACAGATAACTTGGTACTTCAAAAATCAAGAAAAACTTTCTATTCCTGTAGTGATACCTGCTCAGACTTTTACTCAGTGTGACCAGCACACTTAAAATTGGAACAATTCCTTTTGGGAGTATTAAAGTACCTTAGTAAGCTACCAATCACAAGTGGAATCACTTCAATTGATAACCTATGCACTGAGAAATAAGTTTAGCAAAATTCTAGTTACCCCCGACTTTTTAGGAACTCTGCAGACACAGACCAGTGTGCACTTCGAAGCGGATTTCTCCCAAATGGCTGAATGAAATCCTCTGAGATTTTGTATGCTTGTAAAAGACCTTGAGCTGGTTCCAATGAGCTATAGATCTCTTGATTTAGTTCAGTAGACCCTGAGATATGCTCCTTTGAAGTTGACAGACTTGGAGAAGTTAACACAGAGAACCAGAAATGAGAAATGTGTGTATATCTATTGATTAATAAGATTGTACAAGCTCAATAGCATGACAAGCATAGCTAATTGAGGTGTGGTGGTGTAGGCTATGGAGTAGCACTAACACACACTCAGTTACAATGAAGATATGCCTCGGGGAGTGAGCTGGAATAAGTGAACTAACCGCGACTTTCCAAATAGAGTTTTTATAGGAATTGATTGTGATTTGAATTTCAAATTCAAACTTAGGCTCCCTTGAATCTCTCCTCTAAAAGTAGGGAGATATTCTCTCCACTTAACTATTCTCTTTTCCACGACTAATGAGGTAGGTGAATGACTTCAAGTGATTACAAAAATAAGTCAAATAGACTTTTACAAGGGGTAAAAGATAGTAACTCATAAGTATGAGTTCCTATGCCTTATCCTTCATGAAGAGATATCTTTCAAAGGTTCCAAATCCATCTTCAAAGTTCCAATGTTCCAAGCCAATGTGTGAAGGCTTGATAAGCACCAACAGCTCCCCCTCAAGCCAAACACTTTGGCTTAAGTCTTCTCTTTCATTCTTCAATCACTTCCTGCAATCCAATCATAGATTTGAATCTGCATAACTTGTTTCCATCCAATGCCTTTGTAAGTAAATCTGCACATTGCATATTAGTAGACACATATGTCAATTGAATCTCTTTGCTAAGTAACTTCTCTCTCACATAGTGGTAATGAACCTCTATGTGTTTGGTTCTGGCATGATAAATTGGATTTGCTGCAAGGTGAAGAGAGCTAGTGTTGTCTCCAAAGATAATAGGTGGTCTTGTGTGTAGACCTAACTCTGTATATAGAAGCTTCAACCAGATAGCTTCTTGAGTTGCATTGGCAAGCCCTCTATACTCTGCTTCAGTGGATGACAATGCCACTGTAGGTTGCTTCTTGGCTGACCAAGAAATAGGCTTATCTCCTGCAAAACAAATGTAACCTGAGGTGCTCCTCCTATCATCCTTGCATCCTGCCCAATCTGCATCTGAGTAGACTTTTATGTCAATATCTGATGTATAAGGAAAATACAAACCATGACTTTGTGTTCCCTTCAGATACTTCAAGATTTTCTTTGCTGCCTCTAGGTGAGGTACCCTAGGTTTGTGCATGAATTGACTAAGCACACTTACTCCATATGCTATGTCAATTCTTGTCAAGGTAGCATAGTTCAAACTACCTACCATACTTTGGTATCCTGTAATGTCTTTGATTTCTTCTCCTTCATGAGCACTTAGCTTTTGGTTAACCTCCATTGGAGTAGTTGATACCTTAGCATCCTGCAAGCCAAACTTCTTGACCATATCCTGTACATATTTCTTTTGAGTGATGTAGACACCTGAATTTGTGTAGACCAATTCAAGACCTAAGAAATACTTTAATAGTCCAAGATCACTGATCTTGAATTCTTTCATCATCTGTCCTTTGATGTGTCTAATCCCATTGACATCATTGCCTGTAATGATGATGTCATCAACATAAACACATAAGTAGATTACCTCTGTACTACTTCTCTTTATGAATAGAGAAGTGTCTGCTTTGCTCATCACAAATCCTTGGTCTAGGAGGTAGGTGGTCAATCTGTAATTCCATGCTCTAGGTGCCTGCTTCAAACCATACAGAGCCTTCTTCAATTTACAAACATAATGTACCTTTTTTGGATCTTCATAGCCACGTGGTTGTGACATGTAGACTTCTTCAGATATCCATCCATTCAAGAATGCATTCTTCACATCCAATTGGTACATGTTCCAATTTTTGGATGCAGCTACACTCACCAAAACTCTGATAGTTGGCATCTTGGCCACAGGAGAAAATGTCTCCTCATAATCAATGCCTTGGGTTTGTGCAAAACCCTTCGCTACCAACCTAGCTTTGTACCTGTTTATTGTTCCATCTGAATTCTTCTTTAGTTTGTAGATCCATCTGGATCCTATCACCTTCATAGAGTCTTTCTTGGGTACCAAGTCCCAAGTATCACTTTCCTTGAGAGCTTCTATCTCTTCATCCATGGATTCTCTCCATTCTGGTTTAGTAATTGCTTCTTCATAGGTACCTGGTTCTTCATTTACCAAGTCTTTTGCAAGATATACAGAATGTTTAGTTACAAGTGATGTGTCATACCCAAATCTGATAGGCTTCTTCTTTTCTCTCTGAGATCTCCTCATTGCTTGGGTTGAAGTTTCTGGTTTATCTTCTAATTGCTTCATCTTCATCTTCCCTTTGGACTTCCAAGCCTTGAACTCTTCAAGGTTTATTGTATCATCATTTGAGCTTGAATCTTCTTGCTGAGTTGGTTCTTCCTTAGTAAGCTTTGGAAAATCTTCATCTATGTCATAGGGTAGACTCACTTTCCTGCATTCATTCTCATACCAAGAATCATTTTCATCAAATATGACATCTCTGCTTACCTTGAACCCTTTGTTTGTGGGGTTGTAGAATCTGTATCCTTTTTGGTTCAAATCATAACCAATGAAGATACATTTTTCAGCCTTGGGATCTAGCTTTCCTCTTACCTGTGAGGGAATATGCACATATGCTACACAACCAAAGATTTTGCAATGATCCAGAGAGGGTCTCTTACCATGCCAAGCTTCATATGGTGTCATGCCATCAAGTGATTTGGATGGCAACCTATTGATGAGATAAGTGGCAGTGGATACACTCTCTGCCCATAGGTAATTTGGCAACTTTTTCTCATTAAGCATAGACCTAGCTGTTTCTACTATAAGTCTATTCCTTCTTTCTGCTACCCCATTTTGTTCAGGTGAATACCTTGTAGTGACCTCCCTTTTGATGCCTCTTTCCTGCAAGAAATCTTCAAACTCATTGGAGAAGTACTCTCCTCCACCATCTGACCTTAGCCTCTTCAAGCTTCTACCTGTTTGATTTTCAACAAGTGCAAGATACCTCTTGAAACAATTAAACACTTCATCTTTGTGCTTCATAAAGTATAAAATGGTCCACCTGCTATAGTCATCAATGAAGGACACATAATACCTTGAACCAGAAATGGAAGGGTCCTTGCTAGGTCCCCAAACATCTGTGTGTACCAAGTCTAGGTAGTCTTCATGCATGAAACCTTTCCTTGAGTAGGGTAATCTGTGAGACTTACCAAATTGACATGGTCCACATTTGTAAATCATGTGTTGCTTGGATACATTAGGTATCCCAAGCACACATTGATCCCTGCACATTTGCTTAAGAGTCCTTTCACCTATGTGTCCTAATCTCTTATGCCATATCTCTAACTCTGAAAGTGTCTGATCCTTGTAATTATACAAAGCAATGTTTCTTGTATCTTCTAGCTCAAATGTAAACAATCTACCTGATTTCTCCCCTTTGGCTATCCTTCTGAATCCATGTTTTGGATCCTCCACATATGCTCCATGTTGTGTGAATCTGACCTGCAAACCTTTCTCCACAATCTGATCAACACTCATTAAATTCTTAGTTATTGTTGGTACATAGAGTACCCTACTTAATAGGTTCTGATTACCATCACATGTCTTCACATTTCCAATTTTGACAACAGAGTGTTTAGTGTCATCACCTGTTTGTACCTGATGTTTGCCCTTGGGCTCTTCCAAATCAGAAAGTAGTGCCACATTGCCAGCTACATGGTTAGAACATCCTGAGTCAATGTAAAATAAATGATCATCATTTGTACCTATCTTGGAGGTCATATTCATGATCAATAGGGAGTCATCTTGCTCCTCTGTGTAATTGTTGTAGTCTCTTCTATTTCTGAATCCACCTTGGTAGTTACCATTGTGGTTGTTGTTGTAGTTGTTGTTGTATTGGTTGTTGTATCCATTGTAGCTTTGATGTTGGTTGAATCTGCCTCTCCCTTGAGAGTATCCACCTCTTGAGTAGCCTCTTCCTCTCTGATTTTTGTAGTTCTTGTAGCATTCATCTGTGGTATGATTGGACAATCCACAAATGTTGCATGGTGATGAGTTGTAGGGTCTCCCCCTTCCTGACTTACCTCCTCTACCTCTTCCTCTAGATGACCTACCTCTCCCTACATAATTAGCTTGAGAGGTAGAGCCTTCTTCATCCTGTTTCTTCTTGCCTTTATCTTTAATCTTCTTATCAGTATAGAGAGCAGAGGGGTTATTACCTTTTGATTGATCTCCAGCCTTTGTAAACTTTGCTTCATGTGTAAATAGTTGGCCCATGAGTGTTGTGAGATCAGGGGTATGCATGTCCATATAGAGGTCCATTGCAGTGGTGAAACTTTCCCACTTATCATCTGCCTTGAGTCCATTTGTCACTTGCCTGACTATTTGCTCCTCTTCAATTTCCTCTCCAATGCTTGCTAGCTGGTCTGCCACATCTTTAATCTTTGTCACATACTCTGAGACTGATTGCTTGGGCTGCTTCCTAAGGGTTGTGAATTCAATCCATAATTGATTCTTCCTAGCCCTTGTGTTGGAAGAAAAATAGTTTGACAAGGTTTCCCAAGTCTCTTGGGAAGTCTTACAGTTCCTTACATAAGGTAAAAGAAAGTCAGATATAGAGTTTAAGAGATAAGACCTTGCCAAAGCATCCTTTGCACACCATTGGTTGAGCCTTTCATGTTCATCCTTTGTAGGTAGTCCTCTAGTCTTGAATGAGGGCAACTCCTCATCTCCTGATATGTATCCAAATAGACTTCTCCCTTGTAGATAGGTCTTCATTCTCAATGACCAAGCTTGATAATTGTTTCTGTCCAATTTGTCAATGAAGGAAGGGAAACCATCACCCATGATTACCTTATTTGCTCTGATACCACTGTTGGATGTGATGGTTGGATGCACTCAGGAAATCAGTTGGTGCTGCAAAACCTGCTTCACACCTGCCCTCTTTTCTCTTCAGGTTTGCTTAGTACACTTGCTTAGCTTCCAAATGACACAAAGAAACCATATATGTACTTTGGAAATGGTTTGGATAATGATCAAACCAAAACAGATAACTTGGTACTTCAAAAATCAAGAAAAACTTTCTATTCCTGTAGTGTTACCTGCTCAGACTTTTACTCAGTGTGACCAGCACACTTAAAATTGGAACAATTCCTTTTGGGAGTATTAAAGTACCTTAGTAAGCTACCAATCACAAGTGGAATCACTTCAATTGATAACCTATGCACTGAGAAATAAGTTTAGCAAAATTCTAGTTACCCCCGACTTTTTAGGAACTCTGCAGACACAGACCAGTGTGCACTTCGAAGCGGATTTCTCCCAAATGGCTGAATGAAATCCTCTGAGATTTTGTATGCTTGTAGAAGACCTTGAGCTGGTTCCAATGAGCTATAGATCTCTTGATTTAGTTCAGTAGACCCTGAGATATGCTCCTTTGAAGTTGACAAACTTGGAGAAGTTAACACAGAGAACCAGAAATGAGAAATGTGTGTATATCTATTGATTAATAAGATTGTACAAGCTCAATAGCATGACAAGCATAGCTAATTGAGGTGTGGTGGTGTAGGCTATGGAGTAGCACTAACACACACTCAGTTACAATGAAGATATGCCTCGGGGAGTGAGCTGGAATAAGTGAACTAACCGCGACTTTTCAAATAGAGTTTTTATAGGAATTGATTGTGATTTGAATTTCAAATTCAAACTTAGGCTCCCTTGAATCTCTCCTCTAAAAGTAGGGAGATATTCTCTCCACTTAACTATTCTCTTTTCCACGACTAATGAGGTAGGTGAATGACTTCAAGTGATTACAAAAATAAGTCAAATAGACTTTTACAAGGGGTAAAAGATAGTAACTCATAAGTATGAGTTCCTATGCCTTATCCTTCATGAAGAGATATCTGTCAAAGGTTCCAAATCCATCTTCAAAGTTCCAATGTTCCAAGCCAATGTGTGAAGGCTTGATAAGCACCAACAATGCCATGGTAGCACGTGAACATCATGGATAGATATGCTACTTTCAGATTTAGATGTGGAAGTGCAAAAGTCAATCATCATCTATTGTGATAATCTTAGCAACATTTAGTTAGCACAAAATCCTAGTTTTCGTGCTAGAACAAAACATATTTAGGTACATTATCACTTCATCAGAAAGAAGGTATTAACAAGTGATATTGATCTTGTTTATGTGAGGAAAGTTGATCATGATTCTAATATTCTTACTAAAGCACTTGGAGCAGAGAAGCTGAGAAAGTTTTGGAAGATGCTTGGATGACAAGACATGACATTGAGATTGAGGGGGAATGTTGAGATATGAAGTTCAACATGTGATGATCCAGGATGACACATATTACTTTTTCATTTCTCTGACATGTATAGTGGTCACACTTGTATATGTTAGGGATACTTCAATAAGCTTTACTAGATTTATCTACCAAGAGTGATGGCACATTTGTTTTCTTGCCAGCTCACTCATTTGTGGACATTAGGATGTTCCTTATGTATCGTTCTTTATATATTGCACTTATAGTATTGTTTTTTTAGGTCATTCTTGTACATTCCTTTTATGTAATAGAAGAAGAAGAAGAAGAAGAACAAGAACAAGAAAAAGAAGAAGAAGAATATCAAGGCATAACGGATATGAAAGATAAGTCACTCGTTAGGGTTATAGGCATTGATCCAAGCTAGGGAAAAAAAACCTCCTAAAAAGGGGAAAAAGTGTGCGGGCAGTCGTAAGATTGTTCACACACGTCACTACGGAGATATATCAACACATTAGATAAATAACATTTGTTGGTGACATGTCTACAATTCACAGTCTCTTTGATGGCCTTCCTCGCTTGAGAGCTTTGGGAGGTTTCAGTGGAAGTATAGGCTAAATCATGAGGAGAGATCATGGAAGTAGAGGTTGGCCTCTCTGCTCATAGAGGGGAAAGACGTTAAGAAGAGAGTGTAGAATGAAGGTCAAGGCATAATGGATATGAAAGAAAGGCTAAAGAAGGTAGATATCGCACTTGTGTACATGACGATAGTGAAGGAGATCACAAGTGTGGGGTTTCACAAGTGTGGGCTTTCACAAGATAAAGAGAGGGACGTTGAATGAAGGTAATTCAAAAAAGAAATAATTCTATAGTAAAAACTTGGCCCATTAGCCCATCTTTCTAGTATCAACAAAATCTACTCGGGAATCCATGGTTGGACTAGAGCCACATGGTTGAAGATGTGGACCTGATGATGTAGAAAAGCAAGGAAGTGATCCGATTGATTCTACTCCTATTGAGTTTTGCTAAACCTGTAGCAAACATCAAGGTGCTTGTAATCGGGAGCCAAAACCTATACATATGTTTGGCACAAAAAGAAGAAATTGCTTGCATAGGCATTGCAATAGTGGCTTCGGAGGGCAAAACAAGCTCAAACCGTGATTTTGACGCTTAGAGTGAAGTAGTTTTGAACTCCTAATTACGTTCAGTATGCTCACTAGTTTTTGTCGGATGGTGAGATGGTGACCAGAGGGGTGTTGAGGTTGCCCTAGATGAAGTGATGACCTACCCTTATACCAATTGTTGAAGTTTGAGACCTGTAGAAGTGCACTAAGAGCAAAATGAGGAGGAAGAACAAGAAGCTTGGAGCACCAACACACAATAGTGAATGTATTACCAAGAGCATGTACAAAGATAAGTAACTTCTTAGGGTTATAGGAGTATATCCAAGCCGAGGGAAAAAAACCTCCTAAAGAGGGAAAATAGTGCCCGGACGGTCCTAAGTGTGTTCACACACATCACTACCAAAAGATATCAACACATTAGATGGTTTAGTAATAAAGTTTGTTGATGACATCGCAAATGCTAACCTTTGGCATGTATGTGTTGGAGATCTAAGTTTTTCTAGTTACCTATGCCTAGAAAAGTCTAATATGGTGTCCTCTTTATCTTAACTTGAGGCACCATCCATACATGTGTGTGAGAGAAACATTTTGGGTATGATGTAACATTCTTTCTCTCCTAAAAATGGCAAAGTAAGGGCTGAAAGAAAATTGTAGCTTGATTATAATGATGTTCATGGTCCTATGTAGCCACCATCTTTTGGAAATGACCTTCACATAATTACTCTCATTATTGATATTTCTAGGCATGCATGGGTCTACCTCCTAAAGTCAGAGTGTGGAATGTCCATGTACTTCAAAACATTCCTAGTTATGGGTTTACATTCAATCAACATGTAAAATGGGAACCCCCATTTCTGTATGAATATGGGATAACTGCAAACAATAGTAAACGTCCATTCTTCATTTTTGCACAAGATTAGCAGACTTTGTTTTCTTCTCCTCTTTGTCACCCTTCTTGGATTGTGATGAATTAGTAGATTCTTGCTTACTAGTAGATGAGCTCCATTAACCTTTGCCATTCTGGCTGGCTAGGAAATCTTGATCTGGAACACGCTGCCTTGACTCATCTTCCTGTGGCAACATAGTGACTAATTGCTCAAATATGAAGGCATTTGGATTGCCTTTCATCATCAATCTAAGAGTAGAAGAAAAATGCTTATATGAATTTGGAAGACCGTTCAAAATAGTCTGCACAAGTGAACTTCTAGCAAGACTTCATGAGTAGAAACCAACTACACCTTCAAATCTTTGATCTTTGTCAAAAAACTATCCATGGAATCTCCTTCATTCATGCATTCACTCTTCAACTATTTTTTTTAGAGGTAAGCAACACGAACCTCATTTCTTGCCTCGTATTTAGTGCTTGAGCATATTTGCCATACCAATGAATTTGCTTTGAAATAGGTGCGAAAGGAACCACAACACGAATAGGAATTTCAAGATCTTCATCTTCAAAACCATGTGCATCACCTTCAATAATTGCATTTGTAGGTGTAGTAGGTTGTTTTTCAACATCCTGCACAATATTCAATAGATCATTCATTATATATAAGGAAGGATGATGATGGCATCACGATTGTAGGAGGTGAGAATGAAGTAAGCATTAAAGAGGTAAAGCAACTCCTTATGTAGGAATATGACATGAAAGAATTTCTTAGGCATTGCATTTATGCATATAAAAACACGTATATGGATGTTGCAAAGGCAATATGCCCTGAGTATCCTACAAAAGTTTGGTATGGTTGATTGCAAGACAATTTTTATGCAATTAGATCAAAATTTGGAGTTGGATACTACATCAGGTGAAGCATTGGAAAATGTTACTATGTATAGGAAAATTGTGGGAAGTTTGATATATCTTAAAATTACAAGGCCCGATCTAAGCTACACTGTTGGACTTGAAAGTCAATTTATGTAGGTTCCCAAGAAACCACACTTAGATGCCTTGAGAGGCACTCTACGATATGTGAGTGCTACTTTGGATTATGCAATGTTTTATGAAGCTGGTGAAGATTTTTAGGTTCATGGATACACCCGTGTGGATTGGGTTGGTAGTATTCCAGATAGAAGATCTACTAATGTCTTTCTATGGAGTAGTAAGAAGCAACCGACTGTTGCTTTGTTGAGTAATGAGGGTAAGTATGAAAGTGATGCCATGGTAGCACGTGAACATCATGGATAGATATGCTACTTTCAGATTTAGATGTGGAAGTGCAAAAGTCAATCATCATCTATTGTGATAATCTTAGCAACATTTAGTAAGCACAAAATCCTATTCTTCATGCTAGAACAAAGTATATTTAGGTACATTATCACTTCATCAGAAAGAAGGTATTAACATGTGATATTGATCTTGTTTATGTGAGGAATTAAGATGAGCATGTTTCTAATATTCTTGCTAAAGCACTTGGAGTAGAGAAGCTGAAGAAGTTTTGGAAGATGGTTGGATTACAAGACATGACATTGAGATTGAGGGGGAATGTTGAGATATGAAGTTCAACATGTGATGATCCAGGATGACACATATCACTTTTTCATTTCTATGACATGTATAGTGGTCACACTTGTATTTGTCAGGGATACTTCATTGAGCTTTACTAGATTTATCTACCAAAAGTGATGGAACATTTGTTTTTTTGCCAGCTGACTCATTTGCGGACATTAGGATTATCCTTATGTATCATTCTTTATATATTGCACTTATAGTATTGTTGTTTAGGTCATTCTTGTACATTCCTTTTATGTAATAGAACAAGAAGAAGAAGAAGATCAAGGCATAACGGATATGAAAGAAAGGCCAAAGAAGGTAGATATCGCAGTTGTGTACATGACGATAGTGAAGGAGATCACAAGTGTGAGAAGATCGATGAACGCAAATGCAAAAGTGAAGGTCTCAAATTAGTGAAGCATAGAAGATGAGTGGAGGTTATCCGAAAGGAGATACCAATGAACATTTTGATGGTGTTGAACATTTTGATGGGTCGGAATGAAGGTAATGCACTTGTGTGGTGCATTTCAACCAAAATCATGTGCTGCTGTTACTACTTGAATCAACCAAAATCGTGTGCTGCTACTACTACTACTACTACTACTACTACTACTACTTGTGAACTAGGGCGAGCAATTGGGTTTATGGATGGACGAGAGATGGACTAATTACTCCAACCAATAGAGAGCATGTTTGAGAGGTGAGGAGCACCTCTTTGATGTGGTGGTGTATGTGGGATGGCATTGTCCACATGTGTGATGGCAATCCAGAAGACTCTACATGGGGAAATGAAAGGCAGAGATATGTTGGCTCAAATCCATGGTTGGACTGGAGCAATGTTCATATACAAATACGCCATGTATATATGGCCGCATCGACTTGACGTATGCAGAACTGACCAAACAGCTTCATAAATAGCGAAATTGAACAAAACAAGCCATTTTAGGCTTGGTGGCAAGATTTGGGAAGCACCAACTAAATGTACTCGGGAATCCATGGTTGGACTAGAGCCACATGTTCATCCACAAATAGGCCATGTGAAGATGTGGACCTGATGATATAGGAAAGCAAGGAAGTGATCTGAGGTGACATAAGCGATGGTCCAAATGTAGCAACCTGATCAAGAATGCATCCAAATATAGTCAAGTGATTCTACTCTTATGAGTTTGTAGCAGCCCAAATTGATCAATGAAGGAGATGTATCACATACCAACACCATCGGCACCCTCATCAGTTCAAACTTGTGAACGGTATTAACTAGTGTTATGTAGGTTGAAATAATTGTACGGTATTAACTTGGCCCATTAGCTCAATTGGTAAGAGCCTTTCTGATTAGAAATCGACGCGGGATTGGGCTGGTAGTATTCCAGATAGAAGATCTACTAATGGATTTCTATTCTTACTTGGAAGTGGAACTATTATATGGAGTAGTAAGAAGCAACCCACTATTGCTTTGTTGAGTATGGAGGCTGAGTATAGAGGTGATGCAATGGTAGCATGTGAAGCATCATGGTTAGATATGCTACTTTCAAATTTAGGTATGGAAGTGAAGAACTCGATCATCATGATATATTGTGATAGTCTTAGCAATATTTAGTTAGCACAAAATCCTAATTTTCATGCTAGAATGAAGCATATTGAAGTACATTATCACTTCATCAGAGAGAAGGTATTAGCATGTGATATTGATCTTGTTTATGTGAGGATAGATGAGCAGGTTGCTAACATTTTTACTAAAGTACTTGGAGCAGAGATGCTTAAGATGTTTTGGAAGATGCTTAGATTATAAGACATGATGTTGAGCTTTTGGGGGAATGTTGAGATATGAAGTTCAACATGTGATGATCAAGGATGACAGGTATCACTTTCTCATTTCTCTAACATGTATAGTGGTCACACTGGTATATGTTAGGGATACTTCATTGAGATTTACTAGAGGATTCTGTTGTTGCTGGGGTAGTAGTTTGTTCATTCGCTCTTGCCTTAGGTAGGGGAACCTGTGTTACCAGAATTGGATCAAGAAACACCACTCGCTCTTTGGCTATCCATTGACTAGCCCTCATATACATTCGTTGCTGCTCGCGGATACCAGGCTCGAACACCTCAGCGGCGGGTTGTAACTGCTTACCCGATCTGGTCTGAACCACTGTTGCTTGTGATTCCACTGGTGAGATATAGACCATGTTGGTCATTGGCTTCTATCGCTCCTTCTTCCTTTTGTCGTACTTTGCTGCATCCTTGCAAAACCTACGAATGTGGCCAATCTCGTCGCAAAAATGGCATCGAGGTGGTGGAAGAGAAGTACCTTCCGCTGATGTACCCGCCTGCCATTGATTTGAATTGAAATTGATATTCCTCTAACTCCGGTAATTTCGATATCCTTGCGACTGATTGTTTCGCATTTGTGGTGGCACATAATGGGCTGCTGGCTGACCTGGTTCTTGTATGATGGCATTTACAGCTGCTCGCCCCTGCACCTTGACATTATACGCACAATTGTCCGTTGAGTGTCCCTTTGTATTGCAGATGGCGCAATACATCTGGTTAAGGGCACATGTAGCACTGGTGTGCCTTGGATTTTTGCACTTGGTGCAATACATCTGTTTAGCCGGATCATCTATTACGTTCTTACTGGCTTTCAGCCACTCCAAGTCTTCGGTGAATCCTCCCACTTTATGCTCTAGTTGCAGAGCCATCGCAATAACAACATCTAGTGTCATAGCACCCACACAGCGGATGATCATGATTTGTCTTAACTGTGGGGTCAAACTGTTAATGAACCACTGGGTTATAACATCATCCGGTAGATTAGCGTATGCTGGAGGCAGTTGTCTTAAATGGGTTCTAAACAATGTTGCATATTCCTGAACAGTCTGGTGCGGCTTCTGCCTATTGTTCTGCAAATAGTCAAAGATTTCGGTAGGATTCTTCTTCAACCTGAACCTGTGTAAAAACACGTCTCTCACATCATCATAGTTAGCGAAATGGTTGATATCATACTCTGTTAGCCACCTCGCCGCTTCATTGACCAATGTAGCCTGAAATACGATGGCTTTGTACGCCGGGTCAGGTGGGTGGTTTAATACTGCATAACTAATCTCAAATGTGCGCACATGTGCATCAGGATCGTCCCTTGGAAATCCATCAAACTTTGTGTACGTCACCCCTGTTGGAACCGGCCAAAGTGGAATGATTGGATGTGGTTGTTGTTGTTGTTGTTGTTGCTGTTGTTGTTGCTGTTGTTGACCACTCATGGTGCTAATATTGGTACCGCTACTGTTTCCTGAGTTCTGAGGGGGTGTGCCTTGTCCTTTGGAATCTGTATTATCAGACTGCTCACCTTCTGGCTCGAAAATAGCGTTGAATCTCTTACGTATCTCCAAATCAAATAGTCTGTCCTCAGCTTCAATATCAAGAGTAGGCAAACTTGCCCCGAACAATGGTGAGCGTAACAAGGATCCACCAAGTAGTACTGCAGTATCACCGAGAAACTTCAGACTCCCACTAAGTGGCACCGAACTTCCACCGAAACTTGTCGAACTTTCACCGCACCAAGTTGTCTTTTCACCGAAAACAGTCTCACTTGGTACCACCACGTTATCACCGAAAAGATTCAAATTCTGATCAGATGGTGTCGAACCAACTGCGCACTGCGTCTCTGTACACTCAGAAGTTACCGTACCTTCTTCAGAACGTACCGAAATTATACCAAAATCTATCGGAAATTCCTCATGCGTCACCCAACTGGTACCGGAATCACTGCTAACTGGCTCCGATCCTTCGACAATTGGGCTTAAATGGCCTGCACTTCTACCACTTGAGGGTGTCCCTAATAGATTTGGAACTGTCCAGGGGTGCTGGTCTCTTCTATACTTCGGATAAGACTCACCGGACCGAGTAACCGGCATATATCACCTTTGTCCGCTTGCCTTACGTACTGCTCCCCCTTACTGATTATTCTTCAATCCATGGCCATCTTCCCACAGACGGCGCCAGTGCTAAAAGGACAAACTACCGTCAACTCTGCCTTTTAATCTCTTTTCGGGTTCTTGGGGATGGTAGGGGTCTGATAATTCAGAGGCCCTGTACCTTATTTTCCCAATTAACGTATCAAACAAGCGGTACGTTATTATCCAGTATGATGTCTTCTACACAGTATTACTGTTCATATTCCAGTTAGGCTTTTCACAGTATGTAACACAGAGAGTAATAATTATCGTCGCACAGACTTATTATCGCCAACGAACATTACTGTGTTAATCAAACATTAATGTGATTCAACAAGGTAAAATGACAATACTCAGAATTACGAAAGTCTGCACTACAATGTCTCCACAAGGTCGCAAATTGCCCAGACAAACAGTCTGGTGATCCCGTCTCCTCTCTACCGGAGAATCACTGTAATGTCTCTTCATTGATTGATAAAAAGGGTACAACACTTCGCTACGACCTTTCGGTACGTGCGGTATAGAAAAATATAAATTACATAATGCTAATCCGGCAGCCTTACATATGGATAGTTTGCTAACGAAGATCAAAGATTTGAAGGAACAGTTGATTTTTGCTGATGAGGTTATACCAGATAGCTCACTTGTGCAGACCGTTATGAATGGTCTTCCTAATTCATATCAGAGTTTTGCTTCTACTCTTTGGTTGATGATGAAAGGCAATCTGAATGCCTTATCATTTGCGGAGTTAGTTTCTGTTCTTTTGCAGGAAGATCAGTCCAGGCAAAACAGGTCCATTATGCGTGTTGCAGATCAAGCTTTCTTGGCTAGTCAGAAGGGCAAAGGAAAATGGAGCTCTTCTACTAGTAAGCAGAAATCTGCAAATGCTACACATTCGAAGAACGAGGATAAAGATGAGAAGAAATCAGAAAAGCAGAAATTGTTTTGCAAGTACTGTAAAGGGAATGATCATATCATAAAGAACTGTCCAAAACTAGCTGCAAAAGAGGCAAAGAAAAAGGAGGCTGGAATGGTTGTTGCAGAAGCCTCTACACCAAAAACAGAGTCTGCTAATCTTGTGCAAGAAGAAGAATGGGCGTTTACTACTGTTTGCAGTTTTGACCCATCTTCTCATGAGCAGTGCATGTTTGCAGTGGACTCAGATGTTTGGTACTTTGACAATGGGGTGACCAAACATATTACCTCGCAGCGGAGTTTATTCTCTTCACTCGAGCCTGCCCCTATAGGGAATACTATCACATGCGCCAACAAATCCTCTTATCCTGTTATGGGAGTTGGTAAGATCATTCTAACTACTGCTGATGGTAGTTCTTTCACCTTGTCAAATGCTTTATTTATGCCAGGGATCAAGAAGAATCTGTTATTAGTTTCTGCATTAGCCAAGATTGGCTTGGTTGTGAAATTTGTTGATGACAGATGTACAGATCATGATCTGTCAAATGATGATGTTATTATTGCTTCTGGTATTTTATGTCGTGGGCTGTATAAGCTCATAGATTATGAAAGATCTGTGAATGATTCGACATGTGCAGTTCATGATTCTCAGGCTATGTCAGATGCAAAGCTTTGGCATGCACGCTTTGGTCATCTGAATTTTGCTAGTTTGCTATGCCTGCAGAAATCTGATATGGTGTCTTCTTTGCCCAAGCTTGAGGCACCTTGAAAACATGTATGTGAAGGCTGTATTTTGGGCAAAATGCAGTGTTCCTCCTTTCCAAAAGATGGTTCAGTTCGCGCTACACAGAAATTGCAACTTGTACATAGTGATGTCTGTGGTCCTATGCAGACACCTTCTTTTGGAAACTATCTTTACTTCGTGACTTTCATTGAGGATTTTTCCAGGCATGCATGGGTATATCCATTGAAGGCAAAGTCCGAAGTGTTTTTGTGCTTCAAACAGTTTTTGGTTTTGGCTGAAAATCTGTCAGCATGTAAAATGGGCGCCCTCCGTTTTGATTGAGGGGGGGACTATATGTCTTCTGATTTTAATGCATTTCTGGCTGAACGTGGGATAAAACACCAGTGTACAGTGCCTATACACCTCAACAGAATGGAGTTGCTGAACGGAAGAACAGGTCACTCATGGAGATGACGAGGTGTATGGTCAAGAGTCACGCTTTACCACATAGTTTCTGGCTTGAGGTTGTCATGTGTGCAACACATGTACTTAATAGGTGTCCACTAAAGCGCTGCAGTCTATCACTCCATATGAGGCTTGACATGACCGCAAGCCATCTATTGCTCATCTGTGTGTTTTTGGTTCTTTGGCATATGCATTAGTGCCTCAACAACATCGCAGAAAATTGGATGATAAGGCACTAAAATGTATTTTTGTTGGGTACAGTTCTGAAAGTAAAGGCTATCGTCTGTATCATCCACAGACTAAACGCATTCTAGTTAGCCATGATGTGGTTTTTGTGGAAGATGCTATTGAGCCATTGCTTTCATGTACCAAGGAGACATCTGTTAGCTCCAAAGACATGTATGATACTTTGATGCCTCTTTTTACAGGTGGACAGTCTAGCACTGGTCCTAATGAGGCAACTTCTCAGCCTTTGCAGGTTTCATATGATGATGTAGATCATTCCATTTCTGATGTAGATTTACATGATGCACTTGTTGATGAGAGAGCTGATATTGAGCAGGCAAAAACTATGCCAAAATGGCTGGCGCAGACTTTGCGTGACAGCAAATTAGATGCATCTTTGTCATATCGTACTCGTTCACACTCTCATAGTGCCTCCTTTGCATCAGATTTCTATGATATGGCTGCGTCTAGTCTCTGTGATGAGAATGAGCCTGTTTCTTTTGATGAAGCACAAAATTCAGAAAATTGGGTGGCTGTTATGCAATCTGAATATGATGCTATAATGAAGAATGGTACATGGTCTTTAAGTGACTTGCCTTCTGGCAAGAAGGCCATTGGCACTAAGTGGGTATACAAGCTGAAGCATAAACCTGATGGTACAGTTGACAAGTATAAGGCTAGGCTTATTGCCAAGGGTTATGCGCAGGAAAGAGGCATTGTTTTTTATGAGACCTTTGCACCTACATGTCGTATGACTACTGTTCGGAGCATTTGTGCACTTGCAGCTCATCATGGTTGGAATGTACATGAGATGGACATTAAAACAAAATTTCTAAATGGTGACTTGCATGAAGAAGTGTATGTTTTTCAGCCCCATGGCTTTGTGCAGAAAGGGCATGAAAACGAGGTGTGTAGGTTAAAGAAGACATTATATGGTTTAAAGCAAGCACCACGTGCTTGGTATGAGAAGATACATGCCTATCTGGTTGCACATGGTTTTGAGAACAGTCCAACTGAAAACACCTTATATGTTAAGCGTGCTAATGATGTGCTTCTAATCATTGTTGTCTATGTTGACGACATGCTGCTCACTGGTCCTATTGAGAAGCATATTGCTGATTTCAAGGCTGATTTGCATGCCTCATTTGAGATGTCTGATTTGGGGCATTTGCATCACTATTTGGGCATTCAATTTATGCAAGTTGATGGTGGAATGGCTTTGTGTCAAACGAAATATATTGACACATTATTGCAGCATTTTGGCCTTGAAGACTGTAAGCCTATTGCCACTCCTATGGAGACAGGTTTACGATTGAGTCTTCATGATGTTGGAGATGCATTTGATGTTGTTCTCTATCAGCAGGTTGTTGGATGCTTGATTTACTTATGCATTACTCGGCCATATATTCAGTTTGCTATCTCACAGATGAGCGGGTTTATGCATTGCCCAGGAGTCACACATTGGAAGGCGGTTAAGCGCATCTTTTGCTACTTGAGTGGTACTCGGCTACTTGGGTTGTTTTATCCCAAGGGGGGATCACTACTGCCAGGTTTGCATGCTTTTTCTGACTTAGATTGGGTTGGTTGCTATGACACTCGTGTGTCCACCAGTGATTTTTGCTTCATGCTTGGTAGCTCATGTATATCTTGGTTGAGAAAGAAGCAGCCTACTATGGCCACTTGCAGTTGTGAGGCTGAGTATAGGGAAGCTTTCACAGCCACTGTTGAGTGTGTGTGGCTCAGACGCCTTATGGCTGATTTGGGTGTTGGCCAGTCTTCTGCGACCACCATCTTCACTGACAGTCAGAACGCATTGGCAATTGCGAGGAACCATATGTTCCATGCTCGTACTAAGCACATTGAGGTGCATTATCACTATGTCAGGGAGAGGTTCTCTGCTCGAGAGATTAGCTTGGCATATGTGCCCACGTAGGAGAACGTAGCAGACCTTTTCACGAAGGCTCTGCCTAGGGAGAAGTTTGAATCTTTTCACAAAGCTTTGGGCTTACTTCCTTTTCTGGAGTGATTTCCACATAGCTTGGCACTTCCTTATACATGAGTACCAGCTCCTTCTTCACCGCATCACTCCGAGGGGGGATTTGTTGATATATTTAGGTAGTGATGTGTGTGAACACACTAGGACCGCCGGGGCACTTTTTTCCCTCTTTAGGAGGTTTTTTTCCCCCCGCTTGTATATACGCCTATTGCCCTAATGGGCTACTTATTTTTGTACATTCTCTAGTAATACATTCAGTATTGTGTGTTGTGCTCCAAGGTTCTTCTTCTTCCTTGTGTTGTTCGCGTGCTTCTGCAGATGTCTAACTCCAACAGGTCTTCCAAATTCATATAAGCGTTTTTCTTTTACTCTTCGATTGATGATGAAAGGAAATCCAAATACCTTAATAGTTGAGCAATTAGTCACTATGTTGTTGTAGGAAGATGAGTCAAGGCAGCGTGTTCCAGATCAAGATTTCCTAGCTAGCCAGAAGGGCAAAGCTTAATGGAGCTCATCTACTAGTAAGTAAGAATCTGCTAATTCTTCACAATCGAAGAAGGGTGACAAAGATGAGAAGAAAACGAAGTCTACTAATCTTGTGCAAAATGAAGAATGGACGTTTACTACTGTTTGCAGTTATCCCATATTCATACAGAAATGAATTCAGAAGACATATAACCCCCCCCCCCCCCCCCCTTTGATTAGAATGGAGTGTTCCCATTTTACATGTTGATTGAATCTAAACCCATAACTAGGAATGTTTTGAAGTACATGGACATTCCACACTCTCACTTTAGGAGGTAGACCCATGCATGCCTAGAAATATCAATAATGAGAGTAATTATGTGAAGGTCATTTCCAAAAGATGGTAGCTACATAGGACCATGAACATCATTATAATCAAGCTACAATTTTCTTTCAGCCCTTACTTTGCCATTTTTAGGAGAGAAAGAAGGTTACATCATACCTAAAATGTTGCTCTCACACACATGTATGGATGGTGCCTCAAGTTAAGATAAAGAGGACACCATATTAGACTTTTCTAGGCATAGGTAACTCGGAAAATTTAGATCTCCAACACATACATGCCAAAGGTTAGTATTTGCGATGTCATCAACAAACGTTATTACTAAACCATCTAATGTGTTGATATATTTTGGTAGTGATGTGTGTGAACACACTTTGGACCATCCGGGCACTATTTTCCCTCTTTAGGAGTTTTTTTTCCCTCGGCTTAGATATACTCCTATAACCCTAAGAAGTTCCTTATCTTTGTACATGCTCTTGGTTATACATTCACTATTGTGTGTCGGTGCTCCAAGCTTCTTCTTCTTCCTCCTCATTGTGCTCTTAGTGCACTTCTGCAGGTCTCAAACTCCAACAATTGTTATAAGGGTAGGTCATCACTTCATCTAGGGCAACCTCAGCATCCCTCTGCTCACCATCTCATCATCGCACAAAAACTAGTGAGCATACTGAAGGTAATTAGGAGTTCAAAACTACTTCACTCTATCGTGTCAAATCACGGTTTGAGCTTGTTTTGCCCTACGAAGCCACTATTGCAATGCCTATGCAAGCAATTTCTTCTTTTTGTGCCAAACATATGTATAGGTTTTGGCTCCCCATTACAAGCACCTTGATGTTTGCTACAGGTTTAGCAAAAATCAATAGGAGTAGAATCACTTGGATCACTTCCTTGCTTTTCTACATCATTAGGTCCACATCTTCAACCATGTGGCTCTAGTCCAACCATGGATTCCCGAGGCAATACATGAGGGAGGTACCAATTCTTCCCACAAGATTTTGAAGCAGTCACCATAGAATTGACGCATTTGTGGGAAAGAGTCGAGTTCACAACATAGTTCAATGCACTTCTATCCAAGTTTGACTTCTATTGTTATTACTATTTAGTGATCACTCTCCAAGCCTCTGATGGAAAGAACTCCTAGGCTCATTTTCCCTCCCGTCATTAGTAAGAGAGCTCCCTTTTAAGAACTTTAAGCTCACTCAAGATCTCATTAGAGAAGCTTTGAGAATAAATGGCTCCCGCATGCCCACAGACAAGGAACGTCTAATTCAAAAATCACTGAAAAAAGGTGGTGTCTTTAAGTGGGCAAACATATTGGCTATCACTCATGAACTATCCATACCAATGCGCATATGCATGCAACATTTCATGTTCTCGACTCAAGACCATTTCATGCAAACCCACAAGAGAATCTGCCTCAGGTTGTATCTTGCAAATACTCTTCAAAAGACATTCCAGTTGGATAGTTGGGTGCAAGAACAATTAATTCTAGCAAATCAAAGATGGGCACATAAGAGGGTAATCAAGTGCTCAACTAGAGCAATACCAGGGCTACAAATTCTAAAGCAAATCCTAAAGCACACTCTGGTAAACACATGCGGGGATCCATTCCCTACTTGCAAGTGGCCACGTTTCCTCTCTCTCAACCATCACCACAACAATTACCTATAGAACAACAACCAGCCATCCATCCAATCCACATCCCACTATCATGTGTGCAAAAACGCAAGGGATTGGCTAAGAGTAGAACAACTCCTGATGCAACCACTTGTGTTACAACAGTCAACATGACATAGTAATCTCTAAACCTTCGACTAATGTGGGAACATACACCTTTGCATTTTTGATACCACATCTTGAAACGGTCCCTTCAACACCACATTTGACTTTGAATCCATGATGCAATATTCGAAGAGTTTTAATTTTTGGAAGCACTATTCTTTCACAAGAATATGAGCAATTGAGCTAGCTTAGCTCCCAAATGGACTTTGATGATGAGGGTGGAAGCCAAAAGGACCAAGTGGACAACCTCTTGTCTCAGTAGCAACACAAGGAAACTCACCACCATGCAGGTTGTATGGGCTAGAAGTCAACTAACAGAACAACAAAGCCACAACATTTTGCAATAGGAAGTGGAAAACACTGGGTTTTAAGCCCCCTTCGTTGATGCATTTAACATGCTATTTGAAACTATGGGCATGGTGGAAGCACTCAACTTTTTGAAATGCAAACCACTGCCATATTGTCACCCACGCCCTGTACGACTACTTTCATGGCATGATGAATTCATCCAAGTCTTGGTTTCCCCATGCATCTCAAGTAGACATTATGATCAAGCACAACTAGCAACTTCAACACCCCTTAGGAACCTAACGACCTCCATGGCACCACCCCACTCTCCAACACTCCCTCCGTTACCCTCCAACCAGGACACCGCCACTACTGCCCTCCCCAACTCCTATCACCACCTCTAGTCCCGTTACACTTAGGCCCAATATGCAACCAAATGTACATAATCCTTTCCCACCTACCTCGCAACAACCCCTTCCACTAACCTCACCATCGACCTCACTGAATCCCTTCCTCACAACACACACAACACTATTCCCAACATTCATCCCTCTTAATCATGCAAACCTACCTTCTCACCTCCACTTCATGACCCACATACTTAACTGCCCCTCTCCTTCTCGAATGCCCTTGCACGAACCCCTCATGTTAAATCACTCATCTACCTTTGTAACTAATTTGTTTCCATAAACACAATCACACACCATCCCACCACTATACACAAGCACAATAGAACACACATCTAGTGACATTGACATTTCACCTTCCATAGCACTGCCAGTCACGACTTCCACTTCAATCATCACCCAATACACATTGATCACCACACCACCACCTTCATCCACACCCATTTCCACTTTTACTTCTGCATCCACACCATCCCCTCCCCTTCCCTCCCCCTCTACATCTTATTCTCAACAACATACCATCATGAATTTAGCTTCATCATTTTCATTGTCAATTAACAACAATGCGATTCATCAGATGTTTAATTGTATGAATCATGTTAGGGAAGATGTTTCCTACTTGGGACAACAATACCATGCACTCTAGAAGACCATGAAGTAGCTCCACGTGAATCTAAATCCCCTAACTATTGAGAATGCTTCTCTCAATGCATGCTATTAGGAGATTAAGGAGTCTTATCATACCATGGAGCTTGAACTAGAGCAAAACAAAAAAGACGCACTTGCAAAGACTAAGGACCAACTTTTCCAATAGGTAACCTATAATGCTCAACTTACACGAAACACGGGACTCCTCTGCCATCATCTCAAAGTAGCAAAAGAGGGAAATCAGTGTCTCTAAGAGCAAAATTGAGAGAATTTGAAAGCGGTTATGGACCATCCAGAGGAGCCACTTAGCCAAAGCCACTTCAAAGATCTCCCATCTGAAACCATAAAAGTGCTCCTTGAAGACGATGCTTGATTATTATAAGACTATTCATCTATGAGAATAATGCAATACGCTATTGAATGACTACACTACATTGCGGTTACAAGAATGATTTGTAACACACACCACCCACACTGCAACAACTCTTGAAGTACTACACAAATTACACACATTATGGGTGTGAGTCGCGGAATTAGAAAATCAGCTAATTCAACAACTTGCAATCACATGGCTAGACTCCCCACCTCACCTACCTGATGTGGAAGAAACTGTGACCATACAAGTTGAACTCACTTTTGAAGAAGATTATGAACCTCAACCAGTCAGTGGTAGGAGATTCATTGAAGAAGGACAACACACGTTTGAACATTCATGGCCAACATGGATGAAACCACAGGAGGCACTAGGCAAAATGCACTCTTCTAGAATCGAGGCACAATTACAAGCAATGGCCACCATCCAAGAGACTATTCTCTAGTCTCCATATTTTGCAAAATGAGCAACACGCAGGTACATCTGACTATTCTAGCTGCACTATACACCATAATTCATGTACCTAGCAAAATATAATCTCATGATAGAGCGCATAACAAGGAAGAAATGTTGCAAACATTTGTTTTATGTATGGTACAAGTTTCAAATTATGTAGATACCTTTGGGAAGTTTTCAAATACTTCAAGACGGCTCATATTTTTCATAAAAGATAGCCAAAATACCATGTGAGTTCTAGAACATGGTGACTCAAATTAGTGAGTCACAAGGGAGCTGCAGTGGTGTCCTAGTGGAAGGTCGATGTGGCTAGTTCTTAAAGTCCATCAATACTTTGCTTATTTGATCAATTGATTCATGTAATACCTCCACCCAAGTGTCTACCACGAATTTACATGTATTAGGAATGTTTTAGATTAGTTCCCCATGCTATAAAAAGAGGTGAGAAGTCGTGATCTTGTGGGAAGTCCAAGAGAGTCATATGTGTAACTCTACTGACTGGTTTTTTATGATGAAGTTTATGAGAAGGTCAACTTGTTCCTAGGGGGTTCCATCTACTTCTAGCTATATTTTGGAGGTCAATAAACTCCAACAAGAAACCCACAGATGCAAATCAATTTTATCTAGAGGACCTTCCTCCGCATGCAACCAAAGGAATTATATTTCAGACAAATTGGAGGAAGGAATCACTACAAAAATACCCTAGGATGATGCACACCTTGTCAAAGGCACCTTTACATATATGGTACATTCCATGCTATGACTCTATTCCTCATCACCGATCTTGGGATGCATTTTCCTCAAAGTTTAGAAAAATAACAAGTGCTATGATTGATTAAACTATCCCTATCTCACACTATGACATGGTCCCTTGACAATCGCATACATGATAATGACTATACAACACTAGCTACCATGACTAAAGTGTATGATGGGTAGCCGCCCGAATGTTGCTTAAAATATTTGATCTCATGCAAAAAACATTTAAAGTCTTCCACCATGTTATTGCACCCCATATGTCTACCCTGGGGTTTAAGCATGGTCATGGAGATTTGGTGTATGATATGAGCACCAGACCATCCATGAAGGTTTGCTATGCTTGGCACTGTCGCATTAAATTCTTACCCGCCTGTTATACATTAATGTTTGATGAAATGCTCACGATGGGATTTTGGGAATACCACTCCAAAGTCTTCATCACTTGGCCTACCCATGTGCTCCAATGTTTTGCTTGTGAGCAATAGGTGTACTCCACTCACTACAGATTCCCACCATAAGATATGCCTCAAGCCATACACTATGACAAACTTGAAGCAGACATACAATTTTGTCATTTGATGCTCCATTTTGTACAAGCTCAGGATTCCTCAAGCTTGAGGAGCCTAAGTAGAACCGAAACATCCATCTTCATAATTTTTAGACCCTCTTTGAACCATCAAACAAGCCCAAAAACCTCTTTTTTAACTATGTTGGACACTAGGTCTAAACATGGCCAAAGCTAGTGAAAAATTATAAAAAGTTCTAGAGAATTGTTTTTGGGGGTTAGCGAGTGAATGTTAAGAGAGAACTTGTAAGAGAGATTGAGTAATGCAAGATAGATTTCTCCTTCCATTGTCTCTTCCATGTGTGTGTATGGATGTGTGTGCACACTAGGATTGACAATTAAGGAGGTGGAGCTTCTTGATGTGGTACTTGCCCTTGTCTAGAACAACATAAGGAAACTTTATTAGTAATTGGATCCCTACACATAATCCTTATGGATTTAGACCATATGATTGCTAAGGGGAAAGAGATCTACCTTCAATAGATGGGATCATAGGAATGCATTTCATGAGAGAGCATTGATGGGTGCTAATGTGATTCAAGTGATGGTTAGGAAGGACATAGGAGAAGAAGAGAGTATGTTTTCCTTTATTGGCAAACAGTGGTGAGAAAAGCTTTGTTAGGTGATTATTGGCATGATCTAATAGAAACCATGATATTCATAGGGGCTTTCAACTTGGATTCCTCATTCTATCTATCATAATCTTGAGTTTGACAAATTCCATATAAAACAAACACCACGGACCTTTGCTTTTTGAGTAGTTACCACCCCCTTCCTTTTGATTACGATCAAAAAATATATCTTCCATGTCCACTGCACAAATATTCAAAATGATGCTCTTGATTGGGGTGAGATTCCATTTGTCATGGTATTAATAACATTACAAGCTTCTCCTTGAAAAATATTTTGTACACATGTGGTAGGATACCACTGTCTAGGATGCATCAATTCGAGTTGCACTTGATTAGTTGCTGCCACCTTTGTACAAGAATTATATACATAGTTTTTGGTACTCTGATTGATGACATTGCATATTGAAGAATAAACTTGATACAAGGCACAAGTTGCACTAAAGTGACCTGCATATTGGCACTTTATACCCTTGGGAGATCTTACTAAAGGTACTTGATGTGGAATGGCTAGTTCTAGCAGATGCTACGAAGAAGGATTGGCCACTTTCAAGGCTCGTTCCAATTGTTCAATTGCATCAATAATTATGTCAAGCATGTGTGTCCCATCCAAAGAAAAAAGGTGAATATTTTCTTTACAGATAGGGTTAAGACCATCTATGAACCATCCCCTTACTACATCATTGGGTGGTCGTCCAGATTGAGTAATTTGTTATAAAGTAGTACCGAAATGAGAGGCATAGTTAGAAACACTCTAGGTAGGTTGTTGTATCATATATTGTAATGTAACAAGAAGTTTCCCCATAGTCTTTTCCTTATGAAATCTCCACAGAATTGTAGTGCATAGAGCATGATACATTGCAAAATGATTTGCTGCAAATTCGATTAACTAGCATACCGCTTCCCCTCCCAACATCAGATGGAATACGTGACATTTCTATGCACCATCTTGTCCTCCTTTGAAGAGATCATATTGAGTCTCAAATAAGTGAACATGAACATCTCTGTCTTCTTCCATTTTGCCATTAAATTGATTAAAATGCATACCACTAATACACTATACTGGAAGTGCCATTTGCTACACTACCTGTGCTTGTGATCCTATGTTACGTATAGATATTAGTACTATGATTGATGACGTTGCATATTGAACAATCAACGTGTCTTGTATATAGGCACTTTATAGAATACATCTAACTGAGAACCTTCAGAGATCTTACTAAGGGTACTTGATGTGGAGTGGCCTGTTCTAGTGGACGCTACAAGGAAGGATTGGACACTTTGAGGATCCTTCCCAATTGTTCAGTTGCATCAATAATTATGTCGATCGTGAGTGTCCCGTCCAAAGGAAAAGGGAAAATCTTTTCTTTACGAATATGTTTAAGCCTATCTATAAACCATCTCCTTACTACATCATTGGCTAAAAACAATGATGCATTCATCATGTTTGTTGCTGAGGATAAATTGGATGGTTCCAATGACCCATTATGGTCATACATAATGCAACATCTGATGATGGTGGAAAAGGGACTGTGGAACAATGCCATCTAATGTGGTGGTGTATGTGGACGATGCCATCCCACATACTCCACCACATCGAAGAGGTGCTCCTCACCTCTCAAACATGCACTTATATAGCAGCAGTAGCAAGTAGTAGTAGTAGTACTAGTAGTGCTACTGCTCGCTCTAGTTCACAAGTAGTAGTAGTAGCAGCAGCACACGATTTTGGTTGAAATTCAAATGCAAAATGTCACTTTGAGACTTTCACTTTTGAGACTTTCACTTTTGCATTTGAGACTTTCACTAATTTGAGACTTTCACTTTTGCATTTGCCTTCATTTCTTTCATATCCGTTATGCCTTGACCTTCTCAACATCTTTCCCCGCTATGAGCAGAGAGGCTATCTACCAACCTCTACTTCCATGATCTCTCCTCATGATTTAGTCCATACTTCCACTGAAATGTCCCAAAGCTCTCAAGCGAGGAAGGCCATCAAAGAGACTGTGAATTGTAGACGTCATCAACAAATGTTATTATTAAACCATCTAATGTGTTGATATATCTCGGTAGTGATGTGTGTCAGCACACTTAAGACTGCCTACACACTTTTTTCCCTTTTTAGGAGGTTTTTTTTCCTAGCTTGGATCAATGCCTATAACCCTAACGAGTGACTTATCTTTGGACATGCTCTTGGTAATACGTTTGCTATTGTGTGTTGTGCTCCAAGCTGCTTCTTCTTCCTACTTTTGCTCTTCGTGTGCTTCCGCAGACCTCAAACTCCAACAATTGGTATCAGTTTAGGTCCCCGCTTCATCTAAGGTGACGTCAACACCCCTCCAGTCACAGTCTCCCAATCGCACAAAAAATGGTGAGCATACTAAAGGTGATTAGGAGTTCAAAACCACTTTGCTTTATCATGTCCAAATCGTGATCTGAGCTTGTTTCACCCTAAGAACACACTATCACAATGCCTATGCAAGCGATTTCATCTTTTTGTGCCAAACATATATACAGGTTTCGGTTCCCCATTGCCTTTCCTCTCTTCTCAACGTCTTTCCTCTCCTCATGATTTAGTCCATACACATGATCTCTTGAGCCTCACCCCATGCTTTCTATTGTACTCGCTACCCACAAAGCTCATAGCTTATTCCACCGGAACGTCCCACAACTCTCAATCAAGGAAGGCATTCTTCACATACAATCAATCAAGTGATGGTTCTCATGGAAATCATTCATAATGCAGGGACTCACTCTCATTATCACCCTAAACACTAGAAACATACACTCCATTGTAGTTTGATAGAAAAGAAGCACCACGCGATCCTAATGCCTTGGTAGGACATCTAAAGTGCATATGCAACACACATTATGCCTCAAGTCAGAAACTATGAGGTAATGCTTGACTATTGACCATACATCTTCTTGGGTATTGACAGTACTTTGACTCCATCGTGATTGATTAAAATTCCCTGGTCATTGTGTATGAAAGTTTGTATATGGTGAGCAAGATGTATTGTGAGGAAAAAAAGCACCATGGGACCGTAGGCAAGTATTGTAAGGAGAAGGTCCAGCTAACCTCATAGCTCTTAGAATATGCAATAGACATTTCACAATAGATTTTGCCTCACCAATTGTCATGAGAAAGGAGATAAGGAAGAGAACTCTCTCACACACTCTCATACTCAAAGAGGAGCATACACAGATTGACCCAAGGAAGAATTATCTTCTTCTTCTTCTTTTTCTTCTTGTTCTTCTTCTTCTCCTTCTTCTTCTTCTATTACATAAAAGGAATTTACAAGAATGACCTAAAAAAACAATACTATGTGCAATATATAAAGAACAATACATAAGGAAAATCCTAATGTCCATGAATGAGTGAGCTGGCAAGAAAACAAATCTGCCATCACTCTTGGTAAATAAATCTAGTAAAGCTCAATAAAGTATCCCTGACATATACCACTGTGACCACTATACATGTCAGAGAAATCAAAAAGTGATATGTGTCATCCTGGATCATCACATGTTGAACTTCATATCTCAACATTCCCTCGCAATCTCAACGTCATGTCTTGTGATCCAAGCATCTTCCAAAACTTCTTCAGCTTCTCTGCTCCAAGTGCTTTAGTAAGAATATTAGCAACATGCTCATCTTTCCTCACATAAACAAGATCAATATCCATGTTAATACCTTCTCTCTGATGAAGTGATAATGTACCTCAATATGCTTTGTTATTGCATGAAAAATAGGATTTTGTGTTAACTAAATGCTTTTAAGATTATCACAATAGATGATGATTGACTTTTGCACTTCCACACCTAAATCTGAATGTAGCATATCTAACCATGATGCTTCACGTGCTACCATTGCATCACCTCTACATTCAGCCTCATTATTCAACAAAGCAACAATGGGTTGCTTCTTACTACTCCATATAATAGCTGCACTCCCAATTGAGAATAGAAAGCCATTAGTAGATCTTCTATCTGGAATACTACCAGCCCAATCTGCATCAATGTATCCATGAACCTACAAATCTTCACCAGCTTCATAGAACATTGCATAATCCAAAGTAGCACTCACATATCCTAGAGTGCCTCTCAAGACATCCAAGTGTGGTTTGTTGGCAACCTACATAAATTGACTTTCAATCCAACAGTGTAGCTTAGATCAGGCCTTGTAATTGTAAGATATATCAAACTTCCCACAATTTTCCTATACATAGTAGCATTTTCCAATGCTTCACCTGATGTAGTATCCAACTTCAAATTCGGATCTAATCGCATAAAAATTGGCTTGCAATCAACCATACCATACTTTTGCAGGATACTCACGGCATATTGCCTTTACAACATCCATATACGTGTTTTTATATGCATAAACTCAATGCCTGAGAAATAATATAGCACATCAAGATCTTTCATGTCAAATTCTTGCATAAGGAGTTGGTTTACCTCTTTAATGCTTACTTCATTCTCACCTCCTACAATCGTGATGCCATCATCATCCTTCCTTATATATAACAATGATCTATTGAATATTGTGTAGGATGTTGAAAAACAACCTACTACACCTACAAATGCAATTATTGAAGGTGATGCACATGGTGTTGAAGATGAAGATCTTAAAATTTCTATTCGTGTTGTGGTTCTTGTTGCACCTATTCCAAAGCAAATTGATTGGGATGGCAGAGATGCTCAAGCACATGCATTGGTAGCTTTGTCTATCAAACATGCCATTACCCCATACATTTGCTCTTGCACAACAATTAAGGATGCTAGATAGTTCACTTGTGCAGACTATTTTGAATGGTCTTCCAAATTCATATAAGATTTTTTCTTCTACTCTTTGATTGATGATGAAAGGCAATCCAAATGCCTTAATATTTGAGCAATTAGTCACTATGTTGTTGCAGGAAGATGAGTCAAGGGAGCGTGTTATAGATCAAGATTTACTCGCTAGCTAGAAGGGCAAAGGTTAATGGAGCTCATCTACCAGTAAGCAAGAATCTGCTAGTTCTTCACAATCGAAGAAGGGTGACAAAGATGAGAAGAAAACAAAGTCTGCTAATCTTGTGCAATATGAAGAATGGACGTTTATTACTGTTTGCACTTATCCCATATTCATAAAGAAATGAATTGAATTCAGAAGACATATAAGCCCCCCTTGATTAGAATGGAGTGTTCCCATTTTACATGGTGATTGAATCTAAACCCATAACTAGGAATGATTTGAAGTACATGGACATTCCATACTCTGACTTTAGGAGGTAGACCCATGCATGCCTAGAAATATCAATAATGAGAGTAATTATGTGAAGGTCATTTCCAAAAGATGGTGGCTACAGAGGACCATGAACATCATTATAATCAACCTACAATTTTCTTTCAGCCCTTACTTTCCCATTTTTAGGAGAGAAAGAATGTTACATCATACCTAAAATGTAGTTCTCACACACATGTTTGGATGGTGCCTCAAGTTAAGATAAAGAGGACACCATATTAGACTTTTCTAGGCATAGGTAACTAGAAAAATTTAGATCTCCAACACATACATGCCAAAGGTTAGCATTTGCGATGTCATCAACAAACTTTATTACCAAACCATCTAATGTGTTGCTATATTTTGGTAGTGATGTGTGTGAACACACTTAGGACCGCTTGGGCACTATTTTCCCTCTTTAGGAGGTTTTTTCCCCTCGGTTTGGATATACTCCTATAACCCTAAGAAGTTACTTATCTTTGTACATGCTCTTGGTAATACATTCACTATTGTGTGTTGGCTCTCCAAGCTTCTTCTTCTTCCTCATTGTGCTGTTAGTGCACTTCTGTCGGTCTCAAACTCCAACAATTGGTATAAGGGTAGGTCGTCACTTCATCTAGGGAAACCTCAAAACCCCTCTGGTCACCGTCTCACCATCGCACAAAAACTAGTGAGCATACGGAAGGTAATTAGGAGTTTAAAACTACTTCACTCTATGGTGTCAAAATCACGGTTTGACCTTGTTTTGCCCTCTGAAGCCACAATTGCAATGCCTATGCAAGCAATTTCTTCTTTTTGTGCCAAACATATGTTCGATCTTTGGAAATTCAACCACTTTGGCTCACGATATGCTTAGATGATCAGAGATGAAGCTGAGGTAGAATCCATCAAACATATGAAACTAAGAAGATAAAGACTAGGGAGGGAGCATGATAATCAATTAGAAGGACTCCATGTCACCCCCTGTACTAACAGAGAACCCCTAGATATCCTATGGAAATGTATCAAACAAACTCAACTACTCACCCTAGCATTTTGCTAGCGCAAGGCATTGCTCTCAAGGCGATTAGGGCACTAATTTATTCAAGTGCTACAACTAGTTTGATTGGGTGGTCTCACTTTCAAGACATGGGACTCAAAATGCATCCTATTGAGGCATACCTAATAGGGCTAGGAGGCATGGAAATCCCTTGCATGGGTGAGGTGGAAATTTTTATCCTCATAGAAGATGTAACCTTTATGACGAAGCTCCGAGTTTTCATGATGATGACCTAATAGACCCTATGATTCTAGGCCAAGATTGGATATATGATCACCTAGTGGGCTCAAATCTTAGAAAATTCTCCCTTAAGTCTAGGGTGGCAAGCCAGCAATGAGTGATACAGCTCAAGATCTATAACCACCCCCACTCAGCAAAAGGCAACCCTTGCCCCCACATAATGAAAGAGAAGGTGGACTAAAAGATCTTTAGTCAAATCCTACTAGCAAGGGAAAACCTCTCTAGATAGATGAGGACTACCCTTGGACAGAGGAGTACCCAAGAAATTTTCCTCCCCTTCCTCAGTCAATAGGACACAATCCATGGACAAATGGGGACCATCAACCCCTCAAGAATACCCTCTACACTTTTAGCATGCCTACTTAGATATATTGTACATAATGCCTCATTTCCTAATGGTCAGGACATGCAAGTTTTGGATCTCCCTTCTTTTCTAGAGTAGAGTGTCCACCTAACCTCTCTCACACTACCATAGACAAGCCAACAAGAGCCCGAGCACCTGTACAAAAGGACAACTTCGACTATGCCATGGAAATGCTACAAGACTGCAATGGTGTCGGGCTAGAGGCAAATATGGGTAACCAAGGACTAGCAATCATCAACTACTTCCTCCAATCCATTGCATGAAGAAAAGGAAACGAGGAGTCAACCTAAATACTCACCACCGCCAATACATCCTCCTCAAACAAGAATTCAACAAGTTTGGACACCAAAGCAGTCAATGACATAAAACCCAACCATTAGAACTATCTAGGTGCCCAAAGCTTGCCTACATGCTCAAAAATTAAGCAATGCAATTATAGTCTCCTCAAAACCATGTAGACCCTCTACTTTATCTCCTCCTAAACAATCCCATGTATCTAAGGAGACTAACCAATTCACCTCACGAACTACTAAATTGTGGGTGCCTAAAGAGCCCGAGACACCTCACTCACTACTAACACCTAATGTCACAATTCAACCATCTGACCTTTGTGCTTGTACTAACACATGGACATCTCAACTGAATCATCATCCTTGTAACAGTCATTCCTTACTGTCTTGCAACCACCATTGATGACTGTTGAGAGCAGTATGGGCACCCAAGGACCGACTAGACAAGGAAGCCAGCGAAGAGAGTCAGAACAAAGTGAAGGAGTAAGTAGACAAAGCAGTCGACGCAAATCTGGCAGATAGGCCCTTCAAATTTCTTCCAAATCAACATCTTTTAACAGTGATTCTTATCACTAATAATCATTGTAAATACCACTTCATATTTTTGTAGCTCCATTTTGTGCAAGCCAAGGAGTCCTTGAGCTTGAGGAGCCTTAGAAGTACCTACATATCAATTTTCATATTTTTTAGACTCCGTTTAAGCCCTCAAATTGGCCCTGGAACCTAATTTTTAACTAGGCCGGACACTAGGTCTGGACAGGGCCAAAACCTAGTCAAAAACTATAAAAAGAGCTAGAGAGCTCATTTTTGAGGTTAGATTGTAATTGAAACGAACTTGTAAGAGCATTTTGAAAGTAATCTAAAAGCTCCATTGATTCTCACTCTTTGTCTTGCCTTGTGTGCGCGTGTGTGTGTATGTGTGTGCATGCTAGTGTGCTTCTCACTCACGCACTTGTGCAGCCACTTGCTCAAGGTCTTCATACCATCCTCACGTCTTCCCGGATTGACATTAAAGGAGGTGCTACTCATCATTGAGCTACACCAAATTTTGGCGCCGTTGCCGGGGATCGAGCTTTGAGGACGAGCATGTGATGGTAAGACGAAGATTGTAGACGTTGGCGTTGTAGGTAAATTTTCTACTTTTCCTATTTTTCCTCTTTCTTACTTCACCACCATCATCACCATCATCATCTTCACCATCTTCCACCTCCATTTTCATCATCGCAAAAATTTCAGTTTTTTGACTATATCCCCATCTCCACCTCATTTCCCTCATTTCACTTGTGAGAGAGAGCGAGAGAGCGATATTGCGTGTGTGTATTCTTGCATGTTTCTTGAGCTTTTTGCAGGACCTTGCTGAATCACCATCCCCAGCTTCCTGCGCAGGTACGAAACTCGTCGAAACTGTCTCGCAGTCGCCGCCTTCTGTCCATCGCGATTGACAGAAATTTTCACTTGTTGGTAAATCTGAGTGCACCACAGTGGACTAGAGACCCTGCACACCACCTTTCCACCAAAATTTTTGAAAATCTGGCAAAATTTCAGTCCATCACGATTGACAGCTCTGTCCATCGCGACTGATTGCCTGTCCATCGCGATTGACTGAACCCTCTGTCCATCGCGATTGATTGAGTGTCCATCGCGATTGACTGAACCCTCTGTCCATCGCGATTGATTGAGTGTCCATCGCGATTGACTCAACCCTCTGTCCATCGCGATTGATTGAGTGTCCATCGCGATTGACTGAACCCTCTGTCCATCGCGATTGACTGCCAGTCCATCGCGACCGACTGCCTGTCCATCGCGATTGACTGAACCCCCTGTCCATCGCGACCGACTGCCAGTCCATCGCGACCGACTGCCTGTCCATCGCGATTGACTGAACCCCCTGTCCATCGCGATTGATTGCCTGTCCATCGCGATTGACTGAACCCTCTGTCCATCGCGATTGATTGGGTGTCCATCGCGATTGACTGAACACTCTGTCCATCGCGATTGACTGAGTGTCCATCGCGATTGACAGCCCTGTCCATCGCGATTGACAGCCAATTTTAGCCAAATTTTTTAGGGATTGTTAATTGAAGAGTTGGGCTAATTTTGGGCACAAATATTATACACTTGAGCACATGAGGAAGCCTTAGGAAAGCAACTTGGGGAAAACCTGTTGCACAATGATCTTGTTTGAACCCTGTCGTAACCCTAGAACCCTGAACGGTTACAACTTTTTCATACGAAATCCATTTTTTGAGCTCTAGGGCTTGTTGGAAAGCTCGTGGCATATACTACACGCCCTCAACTGTTTTTTATAAAGATAATGCATTGATTTTCAGATAGGGTATTTTGAAGTTGACCATACCCAGGGGGATCAAAGTCAGGGGTCCTTAGGATTGTTTTCTTGAAAATCACTATGCAAGTTTGTGTTTGTGCTACATGAATGAAAATAATTGGTTCTGTCTTTGGAATGTAAATTTCAAAGCTAACTTTGAAACTCTTACAGAGCATCGAGAGGCGTTCTAAGCAAGTGTAAGTGCGAGCTTGGGAACACATTTCCTGGGCACTCAAGGGCAACCGAGCAGGAAACAAAAGGTTGGACACTTTTAACCCCCTCTGTCAATTCATAGTCTAAGCTAAGATGACGAGAGGTAGGAGTAAGTCAGGGCGACGATAGGCAGTTATCAAGTTGAAGACTACCTAAAAACTCAAGTTCAAGCTAAAAACTTAATCTCTGTACTGTCGATAACATAAAGGAAAAGAACCTAATGTGGAACGATCAACCTGAAAGCACGAAGAACATTCGAGTATTCCTGACGACGTAATATCAGACAAGACCTTAAACACGAGAAATAACTAAAAAGAATCAAGTGTTTGATACCAAGTGATCGGCAACGAGGTTGTACTCTGGGCAAAGAATTGGGCTACTTAGATAGGCATATGAACCTTAGATCAGGACGACATCTAGTAAGGGAGAGACAAAGCCTTAGATCTTCAGAGGCTAGTGTTAACCACACTGCTAGGTCTTGGGCCCAGCAGTTGAGCCACCACTCGTACTACCCTAGCTCTGAGTCCAGTGAGTTAGCGATGTCTCAAGGCATGGACAGACCTATAGGAAGTTCAGGAGTGCCTTACTTGCACAAGGTAGAAGGCCCATACAAAACACAGTTGGAATACCTTAGGACCAACCGATTAGGTGCTAGTATCTATGAGGACGGCCTAGGAAGATCCGTGGTCCAGATTAAAAACCCAGACCAATCCATAGGACTAGAGCACCCAGCTGTCAAGTTTGAAAACGGTGCATACCTGGACAAAGAAGGAACCATATACGTAGTCACCAGTCACCCAGATCGGACAGATGAATTTGGAAATGTAATCTCAGAAGCAGACTTAGGTGACTTGGAACAAGGAAACATGGGAGTAGAACCTAGAACCCCCCGAGGTAAATCAGTTCTCACGAGGATTATCACGCCTAAGTGGGTTCCCCAAGACAACAAGAGCATAGAGTTGCTCCTCAATCGAGAAACTGACGAAGCCTTTTGGAGGTATAAATCTAATCAGCCAACGGATATAGGGAATATCATGATCTACGAGTTTAAGGACCCTGATAGCCCAGGCAGAGTGACCTACCTAGATCATGCTTCAGAACGGATCTTTGTGGTTACGGAAAATGATAGGCATGCTTACACTTGGAAGGGTGAATTCATTTTCCCCCAGCCAAGATTGAATGTATCCCATGGTCACCCTGGGGCTGGAACATCCCAAGCTCATGGTATGCAAAGAGACAGAAGCAGAGATAGACCAGAAGTAAGCTTTGCTAACCCAGTGGGCAGAGAAAGAACGAGGACGGAGACGAATCGAGTAGAACCTGAGATACTTAGAGCTCACAAAAACCAAAGAAATGTGGATGGATTTCCTTTGCCGAGGCCTAGAGAGCACACAAGAACTTTGAGACCAACCCAGCTAGTTAAGTCCATGAAGAATTACTTTGATGGCACAGGAGATCCCTACGATCATGTGGCGGAATTCAAGCAAGTCCTGAGAGCTGAACAAGTGGAGGATCTATTCACACAGTACAATGCCTTCGGTCTAACCCTTAGGAACACAGCACTTACATGGTTTCAGCCATTGGATGAGCGACAATTCAGGTGTATAGACCAACTCCTAGAAGCCTTCATTGTAGAGTTCTCTAAGAGTGGCATAAGACACAATACCTCCTCATTGATTCACAGCTTCAAACAGACCCCCCAAGAGACTGTCAGATTGGCCGGAAGAAGATTTAGACAATATCTTGAAAGGTGCCCTGTTTCGGAGCTACCCACATCTGCTAAACAAGTAGCCTTATTCCTTGATGGATTGCTGAGTACGAAATTGAGATCCTATGTGTATCTGAAGGACCCTAGGACTATAGAAGAGTGTGTACGCATGTGCATTGACATTGAAGATAACCTAGGGGAAGAACTAGAGCTTTCCAAAATCTACAAAGATTCAGATAGTGCATCTAGTCACTCTTCCACGCAGTCCACATCAATTGAGGAACTTGCAGAGAAAGTGGCACAAAAACTAGGCGTCTCTAGCAAACAAATTCCAAGGTTTGCCCCTGTGAAAAGATGCTATACGTGTGGTGGCGACCACATGGCGAACGTCTGTCCCATTATGGCTCAACCCCAAGTTAATCCTAGTAGCCAGTACTGCACCATAGAACGGCGATACACCAATCACACCGCACAAGATTGCCCATACAACAAGCAGGCAGTTAGGCTACCCTACCCTCAGCCCTACCAACAAGGCAGATACCAGAACCAGTACCCTCCACAGCCATATGGCAGGCCACAGCAACCCTATCAGCAACCATATCAGGCCCAACAGAGACCCCAACCGGTGCTAGCTCAACAGCCTCCAAACCCCGCTAACGTGATCCCGGTAAAGTATACTGCTGCAGAAGAGAACCTGAATAGAGCCTTAGTCCCAGTAACATCCTTGCTTTCTGAAAGTGATCCAAGTGACCATAGCTTTGATTCTACACATGTCGATAGTCCCCAGGCTTACTACATGCAGTCTCCAGAACATGGTGAGTCCTACTATAGCAAAGAACCGAGTGAACCTAGTTGGGAGTCAGACTACACAAACGTCATGTATGCAAACCCCAACCGTAGGCCTCAACCTAGGCAGGCACGACCACCATTTCCTAGAGGACCATGCTACCGATGTCAGGGAGATCACTTCATTCGTGATTGTCCCTTACCTCCACCTACACAAACTCAGCCCGTGACGATCCAAGGCTTTTGCCAAGATTGTGGAAAAGAGCATCTTTTACGAGATTGCCCAAAGAACCCCAATAATATGCCAAAAATCACTCCTATCAATGTGATTGGTTTGGTTGTAGATTCCTCAGGAAGTGTCACTTCCACTGCACCAGTACAGGTAGTCACTAGAGCTCAGGCATTGCAGCAAAACCAAGAGGCAAGCCAGGAAAAGGGCCCAGAGGCGAGTGAAACTGAGAGCATAACCAAGAAAAGGACTAGAGCTTGGAAAGATAGTAGGGAAAGAATGAAAAGACAATGGGCTAAAAAGATGAGTGAACTCGAGGAAAGCGTAAGAGAAACAAGGGCCAGAATAATCGAACTCACAACTCAAACTCCCTCTCACACTACCCCACCGCCACCATTCCCATCGCCATCCGACCAGCCACCTTCCAACCCGCCTTCCATAATCCCACCACCCCCTAGAGTGGGATCAGTCCTAGCAGATCCCACTCCCGAGGACCTAAACATGATGCTAAAAGCATATCAGGCCAGAATCCAAGAAGGGCCAACCATAACGGATCATGAAAAATGCTACCCTAGAGCCGAGCTAGAGCTTGAACGAACTAAAATTTGTGCTAAGATGGTGGAATTGGCTCAAGCCATGTTCGAAGCTAGCCGCCTCTTTAACATCTCTAGCTCAGCTAAGACGCAGTTACATTTTGAAGGACTGCTGGAAAGAATAGAGAGGCTAATTGCACAATCAGAAAAGGAACCTGCCCCTCAAAGAAAGGACAGGGCAAGAGAACGGATAAGCCAGCCTCTTCAGGAAGCCCATGTGCCTCTTCAAGAAGCTTATCTTCCCCCCCAAAAGACAGATGAACCCCCCTCGAAAGCTTACGTACCTCCACAGGTTGCCTACATTCCTTCTCAGGGAGCGTATGAGCCTGATCGGAAGAGTAATAGAATAAGTAATCCTCCCCAGGAAGCTTGTGCTCCAGCCATCTATGAGAACAAGGAGAGAGTCAACGATAGAATAAGCCCTCCTTCCCAGGTTGCTTATGTGCCTAATTCTACGGAGCCAGACACTTCTTCTTCTATGAATCGGTTTGCACCAGACTTCCTACGAGAGATTCAAGAAGACAAATGGGATAACGAAAGTGAAGTCGCCCCTCCCTTTGAACTTGTGGATGATGCACACGACCAATTCCCACAAGACATCCCATCTATTTACGGGGAACATGAGAGTACTCAGTCTCATGAGAGATTGGACTTTGAGTCTAATTCCATACAGGAGCTACCCCACTTCACAGGCCCATGGGAAGCAAAGTCCACATGTATGAGAGCACCCACAGTCATGGTAAGGAACGACGACTCAGTCATATCAAAGAACACGGAGGTAGTAAAGAACACCAAGGCGCAGCGCGATCTCACTTTGGAAGAACTGCCTAAGAATAGACCAAAAGCACGGAAAGGTGTAGCCAGTCAAGTGACTGAAGTTGCAGAACCACGTTCCCAAATAGGATCCCATAGGACAGGGAGCCAGAAATTCCCTTGGACAAGATAGGAGATATGTGTGAAGGTGAAGAAGGGAACACCTATCTTCCCATAACCTACCAGGAGTACACTACCAAGGCAATTTTGGACTCAGGTGCAGGAGTTGCTATCGCTACCACCTCCCTATGGAAGCGTTGGGGCAAGCCAGCACTTAGGCCAACGAGAATGAAATTGCAGATGGCCGATGGTCATATAGAGAGGCCCTTGGGATTGCTAGAAGGCATAACTCTCACCACTTGTGGTGTTGAGTTTGAGCATAGCTTTGCTATATGTGACTTTAGCAAAAATCATGCCTATGAGATGATTTTGGGAAGACCATTTATGCGACAGTTGCAAGTGGTACAGGATTGGGGGACCAATTTCTTGTACCTGCAACAGTTAGGTGTTACGACCAAAGTCAATCTCAAAGATTACTCTCATAGGGATGTACCTCCTATCCAGTGGAATCCCATCCATAGAGCCAAAGATGATACGGAATCTGTGCATTCCATAGGGTCAGGATCCTCTTGGATGCATGAAGACACCCACTTATGGATGTGCAAAGTAGCAGTAGAGGAAGAGAAGAGAGAAAAGGCCAGAGAAATAGGTGCAAAAGAGACACATAGAGCAATTCAAGACCCAGCCTATGCACCTGTAGTTTTTCCTGATGAGGAATTCGAACCCCATGGCTGGGCAGAAATTTTAGCAACAATGGATGTAGCCATCAATGAAGAACAATGGACACCTCACTGTGATGAGGATGGCTATGACATTTCAGTCTTCTCCATAGAGCCAATCATGGGAGAGGCAGTTCTAGAAGAATGCGAACCTAGCCCTGATGCATTTGAGGATGCAAGTGATTCCGATCTCGAGTCTATCATTATGGACCCACCATTTGCATCAGATGAAGAATACTTCCATGAAGTAGAATTTCAACCCCAGAGGCATGGAGAGCTTACAAATGATGTAAGATTAGCAACACATGTGAGCCCAAAGGAAGAAGGAAAGAAACGAAAGAAGAGAGAAGTCTCACCAGAAGAGGAAGAATCTTTGTTTGAGGTCCCAGAAAATTTTAAGAAGTATGAGATAGATGACAGGAGAGTCATGATTAGAATGCCTAAACGAGAGGCACAATCAGGAGAGGCCTATGATAACAAAGAAACCACCAAGAAAATAGTAGTGGCCATAGAAGAAGGAGAGGAGAGATGCACGTATATAGGCCATGACCTGACACAAGAAGAAGAGCACGAATTGATTGCCTTGCTAAGAGAATACAGAGATGTATTCGCTTGGAGTTACAAGGATTTGAAAGGTGTTGACCCTGACATATGCTCACACACCATTCCCATGACCTCAGATGCCAAACCCTCTAAGCAAAAGCCCTACACATATAATGATAATTACGCTGCTAAGATCAAGGAAGAGATAGATAGACTGGTCGAAGCTGGATTTATCTATGAAATTGAGCACACTGAATGGGTGTCCCCCATCGTAGTGGTGCCCAAGAAAAATGGCAAGCTGCGCGTGTGTATTAACTTGAAAAAAGTTAATGCAGCCACAGTTCGAGATAACTATCCGCTTCCCATCACAGAACATCTCTTAGAAAGAGTGGCAGGCAAGGAAGTGTACAGCTTCCTTGATGGATTTTCGGGCTACAATCAAGTAGCCATAGCTCCAGAGGATCAACATAAGACAGCCTTTGCCATAGAATGGGGCATTTTTGCCTTTAGAGTAATGCCATTTGGGCTTACCAATGCACCAGCCACCTTCCAGAGGCTGATGTGCCATGTGTTTAAGGAGTTCCTGAGGAAGATTTTAGAAGTCTACGTTGATGATCTTTGTGCTCATTCCAACATTAGACAAACCCATATCCCTGAACTCAGACAAATCTTTGACAAATGTAGAGAATATCAAGTCTGCCTGAACCCAGAAAAGTGCGTTTTTATGGTCAGGCAAGGCAAGATTCTAGGACACATAGTATCAAAGAATGATATATCTACTGACGAAGAGAAAGTGCGAGCCATAGCAGAGCTACCTAGGCCAAAGAATGTCAAGGAAGTACAAGCTTTCATGGGGCATTGTGGCTATTACCGCCGATTTATACACATGTATGCTGTCATTGCAAAGCCCATGTACGGCCTTCTGACAAACTTTGAGTGGACGGATGAATGTGAGAATTCCTTCCAGGAGCTTAAACGGAGATTATGTTCAGCACCAATCTTGACCACACCAGATTGGAATAAGCCATTCCACGTTCACGTGGATGCATCCAATTATGCCATTGGATGTGTGCTTGCACAACCTACTGGTGAAGGTAACATGGATCTTCCAATTGCCTATGCCAGTAGACAATTGAATGCGGCTGAACGGAATTACACCACTACAGAGAGAGAAGGCTTAGGCATGGTATATGCTGTTAAGAAATTTAGACACTATTTGCTTGCAAATAAGTTTAAATTTGTTACTGATCATCAGGCATTGTTATATCTTGTAAACAAGCCATGCAATACAGGAAGATTAGTAAGATGGTTTCTCTTGCTCATGGAATATGACTTTGAAGTTGTGGTAAGGAAAGGTAGGACTCATTTGAGAGCTGATCATCTCTCTAGGCTCACATCGGGAGAAGCCCCACAAGGAGTGTCAGATGATCTTCCTGATGCTTACTTGTTTAATTTGGAAGTTATACCGCAGTGGGCTAAGCCATTGGTCCCAGTATTGACGTACGGGCCTAACCATCCAGTGGTAACCACACGGAATAGAGAGGTTGTAAAAGCCCAAAAGTACCACATCATGGCAGGAAGCATGTACAAGCACACAGATCAAGGGATCTTGGCTTGTTGCGTAGAAGAGGATGAGTACGCTAAATGGTTGCAATTAGCACATGTAGGTGCGTTAGAGCAACACCATTCAAAGCAACGAACTTTACAGACTCTAAAAAGATTCGGAGTACATTGGCCAACTATGGAAGCTGATGTCCAAAAGTTGTGCAAGGAATGCCCAATCTGTTGCACTATGCCACCTGTGGAACACGCCACTCTTTATCAAGTAACCATTGTGCCAGATTGGAGTGAACCTTTAGTATCATTCTTGAGGACAAACACATTCCCTCCAGACATGACTCTGGCTAGGAAAAGGAGTTTAGAACAAGAAGCCTAGGATTACTCACTCATCGGTAATAATCTATATAAGCGTGGTAAAGATGGTTACCTGAGATTGTGTGTCCATGAAAGTGAATATCTTAAGATCTTAGAAACTGCTCACCAAGGTGTAGCAGGAGAGCATTTTGGACCAGATCGGGTGATCAAGGCCATACTATTTGCGGGCTTCTGGTGGCCTACCCTTCACATGGATGCACATACCTATGTGAAACGGTGTGATGTCTGTCAGAGGACTCAGTATCCTATACGCAAAGATGAGATGCCACTGAAACCTATGATGGGTGGACGTGCATTCTCTAAGTGGGGAATAGACTTCGTAGGTCCTATTAATCCCCCAGCTAAGGGTTCTCATGCGGAATACATCATTGTTGCAACAGACTATCTAACTAAGTGGGTAGAGGTAAGGGCTACGACAAAGAACGATGCTCAAACAACTGCTAAATTCTTGTTTGAGAGTGTATTCATGAGATATGGGCTACCTATAGAGCTTGTAAGTGATAGAGGCACTCATTTCTTAAATGAAGTGATTGAAAATCTACTCCAAGAATTCTTGGTAATACACAAGAAGTCTGCCCCCTATCACCCTCAAGCTAATGGGCAAGCTGAGAGCACTAATAAAATCTTATGCAATGTACTGACAAAATTAGTGAACACTAAACGCTCTGATTGGGACAAACAGCTACACCATGCTGTTTGGGCATACCGAGTTGCCTACAAAACGGTACTCCAAGCCACTCCCTTTCAGATGGTATTTGGCCAAAACGCTGTGCTACCCTTGGACTTCTTGATTCCTACATTGAGAGTAGCACAAGAGCACGAATGGACAGGTCATGAGCTCTCCTCCAGGATCTTTGACCTTGAACGATTAGGGGAAACAAGACTGAAAGCAGCTGCAGGAATCTATGCAGCCAAGAAGAGACAGAAGGCATATTTCGATGCCCATGTGAAGGATAAAGGCTTGAAAGCAGGAGATCTAGTCTTAGTCTATACATTGAAACAACACGCGAGGAAGCTAGAAAAGAGAGGCTACGGACCTATGATTATCAATAGGATCTCCACGAGTGGAGCAGTACAATTAGCCACATTAGAGGGTGATGTTCTCCCAAACTATATTAGCGGTTGCAGAGTCAAGTTGTATCAGGAACCCCTCAGGGAGGAAATGCTCAGCCGACTCAACACTGCTAAGAAACGCAAAGAGGAAGAAAAGCGAGTTTGAGAAGAAGCTCAAGCAGAAGCTTTAGAACGCATCAGAAGGATGAAGTTACGAAGGCAAGGTAGAGATCAGCCTAGAGTGAATGACTATGCAGATCACGGATATCCTATGGCCATGTGTGAAGCTGCAGGAACAAGCTCGCATAGGATAATTGATAGACGTCCTTTCATAACCCTAGACATAGGACAAGGAAAGAGTGCAAGGAACGTAAGAGCCTTGATTGACTCAGGCGCAGCCACTAGTGCTGTTAGAGTGTCTTACTGTCAAGAGTTACAGTTAACTGTCAATCCTGTGGAAGCATATCTCATAGGATTGGGAGGCGTGGAAACCCCTTGCATGGGCGAGGTGGAACTTCCCCTCTACATTCAGGATGAGGAAATGACTGTTAAAGTACTGGTGTGTCAAGATGAGGATCTCACGGAACCCCTTGTCTTGGTTCAAGACTGGATCTATGACCAAGCAGTCAACTTGAACCTAAGAAGTGGACTTCTTCAGGTATGGGTCAATCATAGTCGAATTACAGTAGAGTTAGATAATGGAGCACTCAAGGAACTAGGAAAGGCACAGACTCCTGGTCCTTCCAGGAGTACACATGAAAATGACCATGTTGTTCTTGTCCAAAACTATGTGTTGCAGAGGAATGATGGATGCAAAAAAGGAGTCAAGGATGCAACGGAACTCCCCTCTTTTCCAAAGGTCAGAAGGAGGCAGCAACCAAAAGTGGATCAAAGGCAGAAGAAGCAGAGTACTACCTATGGTGGAAATCAAAAGTACCTGCGTAGCAAAATGTCTCAGCAAGTGAACCAAGTGTGGGTGCGGAAAGGCAAACACCCGGTTGCACTCAAGCCAACCACACGGGCAAAGCCTCTTATTAGTAACCAACAACACGACACTAATAAGAAGTCTTTCGGAAATTCTTATGCTAACGTGAAATCTATTTGGGTGCCCAAAAAGTCAATGAAGGCTAGCCCACAATCCAGACAAATTTGGGTGCCTAAGGCTTGTTTGCGGGCTCAAATAGCTACACCAAGAACACACCCTACACAGCATGATCCATTCACTCGCACAGCCTACATCCACTCATTTTTAACACCAAGGCACATGAGCACGAACAGAATCAGTTGTAAATGGGTACCTAAAAGGCCTCATGTTCAAGCTGACACACCTATAAAGCTCTCGAGAATCTCTACGGAACCACGAGCAAAACCTATCCACTGCATTTGGCAGCCCAAGACTTGTAACAAACCCCCGGACCCCGATTGTAAATCCATGACCACCTACTAACCGCTTCACTCTCACATCACATCATTTCGCTTAGCTCTTAGGTCTACCTAACTCCTAACTACACACACCAGCACCGAGCACTTATTAACCCCTAACCACTCCTGAACTTTAAGTTAATGTTGTAACAAGGGACACCATGTGATTTTTGTGTCCATTGCAATGTTAACGTTTATTCATATATTCTCACAGAATCAGCTGCGACATTTTCAACATGGTGGAGGCAGCAGGAACTAGCTCTCACACAGAAACAAGCCCGCAAGTGGTGGACTTGGACAGTTTACCCGTTTTGTCGGAGACAATTGAAAGACCAGAAGAATTGCAGGCCGTCAAAATCATACCTATTGCGGACCCTCCGCGAGGCCACACCATGTCCGTGGGAAAGACTTCCCATTGGTTTACCGAGGTGGCAGGACCCTTGGGTGAAGGAACGTACCTATGGGAATCAGAGTTGGACTTCAATGGGAAGCAAGGCAGATACCATTTCTTTACAAGAGAATTTGAGAAATTACAAAATGTAGAAGGTCTACGTTTGATATGGGAAAAGGCAGGATTGAGTGCCTAGTTCAGTGCCCGACTCCCAAAACCTGACTTCATGCGATGCTACTATCTCATCAACACCTTGACTCCAAACCAGAACCCAAAAGGTGCAAGCTCATTTGTGATTCCATCTCTGACAAAGGGGAATGAGCTCAAGAGGTTCAGGCTATCAAACAATTTGGTGAGAGAAGCTCTAGATATGCGCGGAATGCATATTCCTACAGAAAAGGAAACCCTAGTACCGGATTACATGAAGAATCGAAGTCTCACCAAACTCAAGGACATGGTATCCATGACGCCTAATATTGCAATACACCTTCGCATGTGCATGCAACACTTTGCTTTCCCGTCGCAGGATAGATTCACCATGCCGCCCAAAAAGATTTGGTTTAGCCTGTATCTGGCAGAGACACAGAGCCTCACCATCAACCTACCCCACTGGATAATTGATCAGATACACCTAGCTCACAAACGCTGGCCGCGGAAACAGGTTTTATATGGTTGCTGTGCTCTGACAAGAATCATTTATAGGTGTTTGGCTTATGACATTCCAATCCAACGGGCCCTGATGTGGAATCGGGTAGAGCAGTTTCGAGGCAGGACATCCACTGGACCCCCTTCTAAGAAGATGAGAGGCACGGTCCAAGTCCCATGTGCTCAACCACGTGGAGCCACCCTAACACCAGATGTCACCCCGCCACCCCGAAGAGTTCGACCATTCACACTCCGACTTCCAAGACGCAGCACCGATGGTTCCACCTTGATATTCCCTCCCATCCCAACGGATCTCGAATTTCCTAGTGGTGCACCTTTGGAAGAACTCACTAATGAAGACTTCGAACAACTATTACAAGATGTAGAGCTGGAGGCAGAAGAGGCACAACAAGCGGAAAACGTACAAACGCAGGCCACAACCTCCCAAGCACCTGTCACACCTGTTGAAGTGGATGCAGAAGATGACGGAGATGAAGAACAGGAGGATGATGAGGAGGAGTATGATCAAGAGCACCAAGAGGAGCAACAAGAAGTGCCATAACTTGTAGGTGCACCAGCATATACAGCTCAACTACGAAGGCTATACGACACTATCAAAGCAGTACAAGAAAGGCATCAACTCTCTCTGGTATCAGGTCAAGCTTTGATGCAAGAAATGCTATCAGATGAAGGGGTGGACCAACACTTCATTGACACCCTCAAATTAGTGTCAGACTCTTTAGGAGTTCCGGAGGCTGTCCACACCGCAATCCGCCAGTCCGTAAGGTATGACAAACACAGAGTGGACACGTTACCACGAGCAGGTAAGACTATCAGGATACCCGTCACAGAACCAGAAGTACCCATTGAGACCACAGCCACCCCCACAACCACCACTGACCTCTCCGCCGAAACCTTCGTTCAGACATCACCCATCTCACCCCAGCATCCTCCATCACCACCTTCTCCACCCCCACCACCACCTCCCACCTTGGAAGAAACGACAGTCATCACCTCTACCTTCACTTATAACCCATCCTCATTCAAATCATTCTCATTTCGAGAACCCACCTCACAAGACACCCTCTTCTCCTTCGTCACCAATCCCTTGTACACTTCGTCCCGTCTATCCTCTGAACCCATGACTGGCCATCCCATAATTCCAAGTGTAGTTGGAAACCCAGCACCCACAGAAGGCACCCTGTGTTTCCCGACCTATCCCCCAATACGGGTACCTCCATTCCATGACCCTCACTTCCCATCTGGCCCCTACACCTCTTTCAACCTGACCGCGCCACCCCAATACCCATCCGTTGTGGAGCAGTTCACCCACTCTCCAATGTTTCTGAGGCACATTTCTCCGATGTTCGCAACGACATCAATTTACACGAACACCACACTCACTTCACCTACCATACCCACCTACATGGTAGCCCCTGCACACACCACCTTGTCTGACCCAATGGACATTTCACCAACCAGAGCACCTCTCCCCACGATTCCACCATCTTCCCCTCCCTTGCCCCCCACCTCACCACTCACATCATTGGCACACACAGCATTCACTACCCCCCTACCCAATCCCACCTCCCCTGCGTTTCAAACTTTTCCCCTTGCATCTCATAATGTAAATAGCACGTTCAACACATTACTTCAGTGTGCACATCAGCTACAACAAGACTACCATCAATTGGAAGAACGCACTGCTGCCCTCCAGGCAGAATCTCAACGTCTGCAAGCTAGAGTCACCACTCTTGAAGCTGACTACCAGACGCTCCTAACCGAGCATACCACACTACAGCAGGCTCACTCCGAATGGAATCAAAGACATCAACTGTAGATGACCAAGCAGTCAAGGAACTAGAAACAGTGCTTCAAGCGCAAATGATCTCTAACGCTACACTCAGACGCAACATTGGGCTATTAAGGAAGCATATGGCCGCAGCACTAGAAGAGAACAAACGACTTCAACAACAAAACCAAGACAACTTTGAAGCGGCTATGGAAGGAACCGTAGGAGCAACCGTTAGCCCGACCAGATATAGAGCAGTCCCATCGGAAGACATTCGCATCTTACTTGAGGAGCATGCAAATTTCTTGGAGTCATATGAAAAGCTAGAGACTGAATGTGTAGATCTCAAGAAACAGATTGCCAGTGTGCCCACAGCTCAACAGGAGCCGGTAATCTTGCAGCACTCTACAGAAGAAATGGAGACCCTCCGAAAACAGGTGGCAGAACTCCAAGCACGCCTCCTCCCATATGAACGACCACCCTCGCCCATTGAAGAACCAAAACCTGAAACAGTAGTGGAAATCCCCGTCGATGACAGCTATGAAGAGCCATACGAGCCTATGCCGACGCCTGGTGGTCGAACTACGGAAGAAGGACAAGACACGTTAGAAATTCAAGTTCCAGATTGGGTCAAAAGGGTCGAGAAAGTGGGTAAGACACATGATGATCGTGTGGCCGTGCAAATGCAATCTCTCACAAATCTGGAAGAAACTGTCCTTCGGTCTTCCTACTTTCAAAATTTATCCCATCAACGGTTAATCACAACATCAGAATCGCAATACATGCCTTATTTTGTCTTACTACATGATTATAATGCAGAAGTCAAAAGACATACAGGGAAGGAGCCCACATTCGCCACTCAATTTGAGATAGGGGATTTACCGACAGATGCACGTGCTGGCTCGATCTTCCAACCTAATTGGCGTGCACGTCTACTCAACGATTACCCAGAGATGATGAGTACTTGGGCAACCATGCCACTATATATCAAGTATAATCCATGCTATTGTCCAGTGGTACGTCGCAGATCCTGGCAAGCATTTGCAATCAAGGTACGCAACAATAACGAGTGCTCGGCTTGGGTTAACTACCCATATTTCGCTCCACCTCGAGGGACCCCAACCGTAGCCTACATGATATCAACAATTCGGCACTGGTCCACACGCCTAAATAATGTACCCGACATAGCAGCGAAAATGTGTATGAAGATATTCGAGCTCATGACCATTGTCTTCAAAACCTTTCGGAATGTCCAAGCTCCATACATCTCTGCCCCTGGATTCTCTCAAGGCAACAAGGATCTAGTCTACGACATGAGCCAAACCCCCTCGGTCACTATCATCTTTGCTTGGCATGCACGAATAAAGTACTTGCCCGCATGCTTCAAGCAGACATTTGAGGAAATGTTCTCTACGGGATTCTGGGAATACCATTCCGAAATTTTCATTCCCAGACCCACACATTTGCTACATCTATTCGCAGTAGAACAAGCGATCCATGCCGATCAGTTACGTCTGCCACATCCGGATATTCCAGGACCAATCGATTGGGATCGTATGATGACAGATTTGGCCAGAGGACTACGCATACAAGAACATCAGCTTGCCACTCAGGTTGTGGAATATTACATCCAACACTCCCAGCAACAAGGGTCTGTCAGGGACGACAGACGCGAGAGAGGGGGGGGTGTTGAGAGCAGTATGGGCACCCAAGGACCGACTAGACAAGGAAGCCAGCGGAGAGAGTCAGAACAAAGTGAAGGAGTAAGTAGACAAAGCAGTCGACGCAAATCTGGCAGATAGGCCCTTCAAATTTCTTCCAAATCAACATCGTTTAACAGTGATTCTTATCACTAATAATCATTGTAAATACCACTTCATATTTTTGTAGCTCCATTTTGTGCAAGCCAAGGAGTCCTTGAGCTTGAGGAGCCTTAGAAGTACCTACATATCAATTTTCATATTTTTTAGACTCCGTTTAAGCCCTCAAATTGGCCCTGGAACCTAATTTTTAACTAGGCCGGACACTAGGTCTGAACAGGGCCAAAACCTAGTCAAAAACTATAAAAAGAGCTAGAGAGCTCATTTTTGAGGTTAGATTGTAATTGAAACGAACTTGTAAGAGCATTTTGAAAGTAATCTAAAAGCTCCATTGATTCTCACTCTTTGTCTTGCCTTGTGTGCGCGTGTGTGTGTATGTGTGTGCATGCTAGTGTGCTTCTCACTCACGCACTTGTGCAGCCACTTGCTCGAGGTCTTCATACCATCCTCACGTCTTCCCGAATTGACATTAAAGGAGGTGCTACTCATCATTGAGCTACAATGACCCCTCTCATGAATTGATCTGCATGTCTTATTCAAAGCAATCATGTGAGGAAGTCTGGTGACTTGCATTAGGCAAACACATATCATCATAGAGTCACATCACATCACATGAGCTATATAGAAGACACATTAGCTATGCAAAAGAATTGTAGTCTTTCCATGTGGGGATCAAGATTAATTTCCATGCTAATGTGTTGTCCTTTTGTAGCAAAACTTTGCACAAATACTCAAAATCAAAAGAGAATCATTAGGTGTGGTCCTCAGCATACAGGATTTGAAGTACATCTACCAATTGAAGATCAACCTTTGATATTACCCACCAAATTCAAAGACTTTATTGGTCCAATAACTATAGAAGATCCATCAATTGGGAAGATAGAGCATGTCCACCCCAAGTCACATTGGTTTCAAGGCTTGGCAGGACCTCTCTTGAATGCCAAACATATTTATGAAGCCAACATGAGTTTTAGTGGCAATACATGAGGGAGGTACCAATTCTTCTCACACGATTTTGAAGCACTCACTATAGAATTGAGGCATTTGTGGGAAAGAGTCAGGCTCACAACATACTTCAGTGCACTTCTATCCAAGATGGACTTCTATCATTGTTACTATTTATTGACCACTCTCCAAGCCTTTGAATGGAAAGAACTCATAGGCTCATTTTTCCTCCCTTCATTAGTAACAGAGCCCCCTTTTTAGGAAGTTTAAGCTCACTCAAGATCTTATTAGAGAAGCTTTGAGAATAAATGGCTCCCACATACCCATAGAGAAGGAACGTCTAATTCCAAAATCAATGAACAAAAAATAAGTGGGCAGACATATCAGCTATCACTTGTGAACTATCCACACCATTGCTCATATGCATGCAACATTTCATGTTCTTGACTCGAGGTCATTTCATGCAAGCCCACAAGAGAATCTGGGTGGGTTGTATCTTTCAAATACTCTTCAAAAGACAATCTACTTGGATAGTTGGGTGCAAGAACAATTAATTCTAGCAAATCAAAGATGGGCACATAAGAGGGTAATTCATGTATGTTGTGCAGTCACATGCATAATATATATGTGGTTAGCTTATGACATACCAGTAGAGCGAGCCTTGCTAGTGATCAACGAGAGCAATACAAGAGGGCTAGAAAGTCTAAAGCACATCCTAAAGCACACTCCGGCAAATGCATGTGGGGGTCCATTTCCTACCTACAAGTGGCCACCTCGCCTCTCCCTCAACCATCAGCACAACAGTTACCTATAGAACAACAACTAGCCATCCCTCTGATCCACATCCCTTTATCACGCATGCAAACACTCCAGGGAATGGCCAACAATAAAACCACTCTTACCACTTGTGTTACAACAGTCACCACGACATAGTAATCTCTAAACCTGCAACTAAATTGGGAAAAGACTCCTTTGCATTTTATATACCTTATCTTTAAATGGACCCTTGAACACCTCATTTGACTTTGATATCCATGATGCAATATTCGAAGAGTTTTAGTTTTTGGAAGCACAATTCTTTCACAAGAATATGAGCGATCGAGTTAGCTTAGCTCCCAAACACACCTTGAGGAAGGCCATCACATAATACATCAAGAAGATGATGATCAAACAATCAATAATATAGATGACGACAACGGTGGGAGCCAATAGGACCAAGTGGACAACCTGGTGTCTCAGTAGCAACACGAGGAAACTCACCACACTTTGCAAGATGGCACAAGGATTAGGGATGGAGATACAACAGATGCGGCTACACATACCATCACCATTTAGAGGCTATACACCACAATGCAGGCTGTATGGGCCAAAAGTCAACTAACAGAACAACCAAGCCACAATATTTTGCAATACGACATGGCAAACAGTGGGTTTTAAGCCACCTTTGTTGACTTTTTCAAATGCAAACCCCTGCCACAATGTGACCCACACAGTGTGCGACTAGTTTCATGGTGTGATGAGTTCATCCAAGTCTTCGTTTCCCCATGCATCTCATGTAGACATTATGATCAATCACAACTAGTGACTTCAACACCCGTTAAGGACCTAACTACCTCCATGGCACCAAACCACTCTCCAACACTCCCTCCGTCACCCTCCATCCAAGACACCGCCACTACTACCCTCCCCAACTCCTATCACCACCTCTAGTCCCATTACACTAAGGCCCAATCTGCAACCAAATGTACATAATCCTTTCCCACCTGCCTTGCAACAAAAACTTACCATCAACCTCACTAAATCCCTTCCTCACACCACCCACAACAATATTCCCAAAATTCAGCCCTCTTAATCTTGCCAACCTACCTTCCCTCCTCCACTTCATGACTCACATACTTAAACAACCCTCTCCTTCTTCAATGCCCCTACACAAACCCCTTATGTTAATTCAGCCAACTACCTCTATAATTAATTTGTTGCCACAAACACAATCACACACCATCACACCACTATACACAAGCACAATAGAACACACATCTAGTGACATTGACATTTCACCTTCCACAGCACCGCCACTCATGAGTTCCACTTCAATAATCACCCAACAAACCTCGATCACCACATCATCACCTTCATCAACACCCATTTCCACTTTCACTTCTGCATCCACACCATCCCATCCACTTCCCTTCCCCTCTACATCTTACTCTCAACAACATACCATCGTGCATTTACCTCCATCATTTTCATCATCAATTATCAACAATGCGATTCATCAGATGTTGAATTGTATGAATCAAGTTAGGGAAGATTTTTCCTCCTTGGGACAACAATACCATGCACTGTAGAAGACCATGAAGTAGCTCCAAGTGAATCTAAATCCCCTAACTATTGAGAATGCTTCTCTCAATGCATGCTAACAGGAGATTAAGGAGTCTTATCATACCATGGAGTTTGAACTAGAGCAAATAAAAAAAGTTGCACTTGTGAAGACTAAGGACCGACTTTGCAAATACGCACGAAACATGGGACTCCTCCACCATCACCTCACAGTAGAAAAAGAGGAAGATCAGTGTCTCTAAGGGAAAAATCAAGAGAATTTGAAAGCGGTTATTTATGATCCAGATTAGCCACTGAGCCAAAACCACTTCAAAGCTCTCCCATCTGAAACCATTAAAGTGCTCCTTGAAGATCATGCTTGATTATTAGAAGACTATGATCATCTATGAGAATAATGCAATATGATATGGAATGACTACACTGCATTGCGGTTACGAGAATGACTTGTAACATAGACCATCCACACAGCAACACGTCTTGAATTACTGGATGAATTACATACATTATGGGTGTGAGTTATTGAATTTAAAAATCAATTGATTCAACAACTTGGAATCACATGACTAGACTCCCCACCTCACCTACCTGAGGTGGAAGAAACTGTGACCATACGAGTTGAACCCACTTTTGAAGAAGATTATGAATCTCAACCAGTCACTGGTGGGAGATTCATTGAAGAAGGACAAGACATGTTTGAACTCCCATGACCAACATGGAAGAAACTAGTGGAGGCACTGGGCAAAACACACTATTCCAAAATCGAGGCACAATTACAAGCCATGGCTATCATCCAAGAAACTATTCTCTAGTCTCCCTATTTTGCAGAATGTGCACCATGCAGGTACATCTCACTAAACTAGGTGCTGTATAAACCATACTTCATGTACCTAGAAAAATATAATCTCACGATAGAGTGCATAACAGGAAAGAAACCCACACACAAAACTCAATTTTATCTAGAGGACCTTCCTCCACATGCAACCAAAGGAATTTTGTTTCAGCCAGATTGGAGGAAGGAATTACTACAAGAATATCGTGGAATGATGTAGACGTGGTCAAAGGCACCTTTACATATATGGTACAATCTGTGCTATGGCTCTACTCCTCATCGCCGATCTTGGGATGCATTTTCCTTAAAGTTTAGAACAATAAATCGGTGAGCAGTACGATTCAAACGGATCAGGTATGGGATATTCTAGACAAGGCTTCAATTACACTCCCTTTGGGATAATTGCTCGCCTTAGTGCCAGGATTTAGGCAGTAATTCCAACAACAGGTTAGTCGTGGATGGTCCTGTACTCCGACGACTGCCACAATACAACCGGAAGCTGATTCTACGGTGGATCATTCAGTCCCATTGATCACTGTATGGCATAAAAATCACAAGATTACTCAAGTGCTAATTGATGGCGGTTCGGGTGTGAATATTGCAACTGCAGCTCTCTGCAAGCAATTGGATTAGACCCAAATCAAGCCCGTACAATTTTTTGTACGCATAGAAGATCAATCCCGAGTCCATCCGGTGGGACTAGTACGAAATATTCTGATTACCTTGCAGGGTACCACGTTCAAAATGACTTTTGTAGTCTTAGAACTACCAAAACCTAGCCTCGACTACAATCTACTTTTTGGTTGGCCATGGTTGAAACAAGCCAAAGTTGTCCAGGATTGGTCAGCGCAGGAGTTGACTTTCAAAGATAATCACCGAAAATATGTAGTTAAACTGGATGCCATCCAGCCGTGCGAGCTTCATGCAAGACCATATGTAGCGGAGGCAGTCCACATGTTGGAGGGCTTATCTGACGATGAGGAAGAGGCGTTTCTGAAGACCAATAAAGATCTGATCTCCTTAGGTACTATCGATCTCCAATCAGTAGCGGACCAGTGGAGTCCGGCAACATGTACGATTGTCCCAGTGACCGGAGATGTAGACGCAGATGATAGTGTTGCTATGGATGGAGCCACCCTACATCAACTTTTATCGTCAGTTGACGATTTGGTGAAACCTCGCAACTTTTATGTCTCGGAAGATCAGTTAATCACATATAGTTTGGGTGATGAGGTCAATCCGCGACTAGTTAAGATCAAGGCAGGGTTGTCAAAGACATTTTAAGAGGATTTGATACAACTCTTGTGTGAGTTCTCCGATGTTTTTGCTGAAATATCGCGATATGAAAGGTCTGGACCCGCGGATCTATCAACATCAGGTAGTGCTCAAACCAGAAGCGAAGCCAATCAAATAGCCCAGTTACCAAATGAACCCCAATTATGCAGCACAGGTCAAAGCAGAACTCGATCGGTTATTGAAGGTGGGATTCATTGTACCAATCGAGCATGCTGAATGGATATCTCCAATCGTGATTGTTCCGAAGAAAAATAAACAGCTGCGCATCTGTGTTGATTACCGGAAACTGAATGTTGCTACTGTACCGGATCCATTTCCTCTCCCCTTTCTGGACACAATGCTCGACTGGGTGGCAAGGCACGAGATGTATTCATTTTTGGATGGTTACAGTGGTTATAACCAGGTGAGGATGGCAGAACAGGACATACCTAAAATAGCCTTTATCACAAACTGGGGTGTTTATGCTTGTACGGTAATGTGGTTTGGGTTAAGGAATGCTCCAAGCACATTTCAAAGCTGTATGCAAGAAATCTTTCCACCCTACCTGACTACTTTTATGCAAGTATATTTGGACGACTTTTCCTTATTTGGCAAGACTATGGTGCACTTGTATCATTTACTGTGCTGCTTTCAAAAATGCCACGAATACCGATTATGCTTGAATCCGACAAAATCTGTGTTTGCGGTCTCTTGTGGCAAACTCCTTGGCCATATTATCTCTGAGCAAGGCATACAAGTTGATCTGGATAAAGTTGCGGTAGTGTTGGAGGCTCCAGTTCCCACAACACTGAAAGAAGTGATGCGCTTCCTGGGCCAGATCTGGTGGCATGGCAGACATTTACGGTGGTTAGCTCATTTAGCAACACCGCTCAATCGGCTTATGACTAGTCCTCCACGGTAGTTTGAATGGACTCCAGAGTGCCAAAATGCATTTGATTGTTTAAAGATTATTGAAAACAGGCTCCAATTTTGCAACCACCTAATTGGGCACGCCCGTTCCATGTCTTTGTAGATGCATCGGACATAGCCATTGGAAGTGTTTTAATGCAGCAAACTGACAAATGGTTTCGGCCTGTATATTATGCAAGTCGCCGATTAGCCCCTGCTGAAAGGAACTATTCAGTGACCGAACGAGAATGTCTTGGGTTGGTGTACTCTATGAAGAAGTTTTGCCATTATTTGTTGGGCCGCAAATTCACCTTCCATGGGGATCATGCCGCACTTGTGTATTTGGTCCGGGAGCAACATTAAGGTGGTCGCTTGGCTCGATGGGTTTTATTACTACAGGAGTTCGACTATGAAGTTATTCATCAACCCGGCACATCCCATGCTTTGGCATATTTTTTATCTCGGTTGGATTCCGGTGAAGCTCCGGTGGGAGTTGATGACACTACACCGGCAATGTATGCTACTAAGCCAATTGTTGAAGAATCTACAGAACCTCTTGTGCCCCCTACCTACTACGATATGTTACTAACTTCTTTAACTGACGGGTGCCTTCCTCCCCATACTCCTCCTGCTCTGTAGTGGAAATTTGCGGTTTACAGTCGCCGATTTTGGTTGATTGTAGGTCAACTATACTACATGGATCATACTGGTGTTTTACTTCGCTGTATTCCACCACATGAAGCAGCATCGGTTATTACTATGGTGCATTCATTACCCTCGGGAGGACATTTCGTAGCTGACCTTACTCACCGTAAAATTCTGCAAAGTGGGCTCTAGTGGCCTACAATGTACAAAGATGTGACTCAGTTTGTGCAGCAATGTGATACCTGTCAACGGTCTGGATAGCCATTACAGCGACACTTCTTTCCTCTGCAACCTGTTTTACCTTTGGAACCCTTTTAGAAGTGGGGGCTCAATTTTATTGGACCAATCTCACCACCGGGCTCAAATCTTAGAAAATGCTCCCTTAATTCTAGGGTGGCAAGCCAACAATGAGTGATACAGCTCAAGATTTGTAACCACCCCCACTCAGCAAAAGGCAATCCTTGCCCCCACATAATGAAAGAGAAGGTGGACTCGAAGATCTTTAGTCAGATCCTCTCACCAAGGGAAAACCTCTCTAGATAGATGAGGACTACCCTTGGACAGAGGAGTACCCAAGAAATTTTCCTCCCCTTCCACAGTCAATAGGGCACAATCCATGGACAAATGGGGACCATCAACCCCTCAAGAATACCCTCTACACTTCTAGCATGCCTACTTAGATATATTGTACATAATGCCTCATTTCCTAATGGTCAGGACATGCAAGTTTTGGATCTCCCTTCTTTTCTAGAGCAGAGCGTCCACCTAACCTCTCTCACACTACCATAGACAAGCCAACAAGAGCCCGAGCACCTATACAAAAGGACAACTTAGACTATGCCATGGAAATGCTACAAGACTGCAATGGTGTCGGGCCAGAGGCAAATATGGGTAACCAAGGACGAGCAATCATCAACTACTTCCTCCAATTCATTGCATGAAGAAAAGGAAATGAGGAGTCAACCTAAATACTCACCATCGCCAATACATCCTCCTCAAACAAGAATTTGACAAGTTTGGACACCAAAGCAATCAATGACATAAAACCCAACCACTAGAACTATCTGGGTGCCCAAGGCTTGCCTACATGCTCAAAAATTAAGCAATGTAATTATAGTCTCCCCAAAACCATGTAGACCCTCTACTTTATCTCCTCCTAAAAAATCACATGTATCTAAGCAGACTAAACAATTCTCCTCATGAACTACTAAATTGTGGGTGCCTAAAGAGCCCCAGACACCTCACTCACTCCTAACACCTAATGTAACAATTCAACCATCTGACCTTCGTGCTTGTACTAACACATGGACATCTCAACTGACTCAACATCCTTGTAACAATCATTCCTTACTGTCTTGCAACCATCGTTAATGACCTAATGTAACAATTCAACCATGAAGTAGCTCCAAGTGAATCTAAATCCCCTAACTATTGAGAATGCTTCTCTCAATGCATGCTATCAAGAGATTAAGGAGTCTTATCATACCATGGAGTTTGAGCTAGAGCAAAACCAAAAAGTGGTACTTGTGAAGACTAACGACCAACTTTGCAAATACGCACAAAACATGGGACTCCTCCGCCATCACCTCACAGTAGCAAAAGAGGAAGATCAGTGTCTCTAAGGGAAAAATCAAGAGAATTTGAAAGCGGTTATTGACGATCCAGAGGAGCCACTCAGCCAAAACCACTTCAAAGCTCTCCCATCTGAAACCATAAAAGTGCTCCTTGAAGACCATGCTTGATTATTAGAAGACTATGATCATCTATGAGAATAATGCAATATGCTATGTGTTGGGGCTTCACTCACTAATTAGGCATGGATATATGAAGATATATGAAGACATATGAAGACATATGATGGAGGAAAGAAGAAGTGAAGAAAAGACTTACAGAAAATCAAGCCTAAGTGAAGGGACAATTGCACTATTGTAAATTAGTACAAAATTAGAGTCTAGATTTTCATTTGATCTTCAGAACTTACGAGTTCAAGTCTAGAAGAATATAAACCATAGGTATATAAGTTAATTTGAGCCAAAAACATATATGAGAGAACTCAATTTTGGAATCTGAGTGAGTAGAGAAAAGTCGTGTCTTTTCTGAGAGAGATGGTGAGAGAAAACTTCTGAGTCTGAGAGAGTTTTCCATGGCTATGAGCAAAATTAGGCCAAGCCATTTTGTACACATCTTCTCTGATAATCAACACATGTTTGTGTAGAAGGATTGAGTCTAATTCTTCTTGTACATTGAGTTCCAAGTCATTTCATATGACTGTGTAAGGTAGTTGACAGTTACGACTTTTCTGGCGCAAATTTACCTGATCTTCTTAAGGTCAGATCTCGAAGTATGGTGTAAAGTTTTCAGTAAGTGATAGCTCATTTTAAAGCTACTGTCCTCAACTACATTTGGTCAAAAGATCTTTAAGAAACGGGACGCATACTCAGAGAAATCAGCTTAAGAGTGGAGGTATGTCAAATCGATGAAGTAAATTTTCAGTTTTCAGACATAGTGGAAAATTTGGAGCAAAATCAGAAGATTTTGAAGTTATTACTTGAAATTTTTGTTTGTTATGTGTTGCTTAACATTAGCAAGAACTTCTCTTAGCAAATGATCAAAAGATTTTGCAAAGATTGAGCTAATACAGGTCAGATTGAAGGATTGAAGAAAAGGCGCAGATTTCTGTGAAGTGAATTTTTGTTTTTCACTAAATTCAGAGATGGAGACTCACAATGTGAGTATTGCTAAGCTAATGGTGGTTATAGAGGTCTTCTAATACCACATTAGTTTGGTTCTTGTGGTGTTTCACACACCAACAAGTGGTATCAGAGCAGAGAAGGTCCTCGAAAGTAAAGGGAGATCAGATACAAGGAGATTTGAAGAGTTCTTTATCAAAGAAAGTGGAAGCTGAGGTGTTCAACAACCAAAAGTCATCAGAAGGTTATTTCAAAGTTGCTCCCAAGGGTAAAGGTCTACAAAAGGTATCATTCTTTAACTTTATACTTACAGGTTGAAGCAGAAGCAAGGATACTATGGCAGATCATGTGTCCATTGACAAATTGGACAGAGATAACTATCCTGCTTGGGTAATGAGGATGGAAGCCTTACTTATGAGTAAGGACCTAATGGTATATGTGACAGGTGAAGAAGAGAAGCCTAAATTTGAAGATGAAAGTCATCCAAGAAAGGAAGAGCTAGAAGCTTTGAAGCTATGGCAGAAGAGAGATGCAAGTGCAAGAGCTTATATATATAACACTATTACAGATCATTTGTTGCCACATATCAGAGGTTTAGAAACAGCTGAAGATATTTGGAATGCTTTGGAAGATCACTTCCAAAACACTACTAAAGCTAGGAAAGCTAGCTTATGGTCAGAGTTCACCACATTCAAGAAAAAGCAAAATCAGAGCATTAGTGATTATGTCACTAAGATGAAGGACTTGGCAGATAGCCTTGGCTCTATTGATGAGGATATTGAAGATCATAGGCTGATAGCACAATTACTTGCAGGGTTAAGAGGTGATGAGAGATGGAAGCCCTTTGTACTTTCAACAGAACTCTCATTAAACCATTATGTGCCAGAACTGAATCAATTACTTGGATTGATGCTCACATTTGAGCAAGACTTGAAGCCAGATGGAGACAAAGGTCAAAGTTCTGCAATGTATGTGAAGAACAAAAAGAAAGGAGATAAAGGCAAAGCAAAGGATGAAGAAGAGTCAACAACTCAAGCAAATTATGCAAGAGGAAGAGGTTTTGGCAGAGGTAAAGGTCGAGGAAATGGAAGAGGTAGAGGTAATCAGAACAATAACAAGAAGACATGTTGGATTTGTGGATTGAGCAATCATCTGGCATATGATTGTTGGCATAATCAACAAGGAGCAAGTCAAAATCAGAACAACAATGGCAGAGGAAGAGGTGGAAGGTTTCAGAATCAATTTCAAAGAGGAAGACAGAATTCAAGAGGAGGTTTTGGTAGAGGTGGTGGAAGAAATTGGAATCAGAACCAATCATACAACACCACATATTACAATTATGCAAATGATACACAGAATGACAACCATACAACATTAATGATGAATTCAATAAGTTCATCAGAGAAAGAGGATCTCAAGGTATTTTATATTGACTGTGGTTGTTCAAATCATTTGTCAGGTAATATAGAATTATTGTCAGAATTGGAAGAAGGCAATTCAAGTCATACAGTACAAACAGGTGACAATACAAAACATAATGTGCATTCAATTGGAAAAGTGAAGTGCAGGAGTGGAGCTGATTTATTAACAAATGTTTTGTATGTTCCAACAATACCAAAGAATCTGATTAGTGTTGGACAAATAGTGGAGAAAGGTTTTCAAGTCAGATTTACAAATGAAGGAGTATTTGTTGAAGATCCAGAAGATGCATACAAACCCATTGTTTGTGGTAAGAAGGAAGGTAGACTTTTTACTCTCAAAGTGCAAGGAAATGTTGGTCAAGCCCTAATCACACATGGTGATGAAGTAATTATAGAATTAGATCTTTGGCATAAAAGATTGGGACATTTCAATGAAAGAGGAATCAAAACTATGGTGGAGAACCAATCTGTAATGGGGCTACCAAATGTGAAGAATCAACATATGATATACAAGTGTGAAGCTTGTCAGATGGGAAAAGCTCATAGACTACCATTTCAGAAGAAAGGTTTCAAGCATGATGGTTTACTTGAACTCATACATACAGATGTATGGGGACCAACAAAAGAAGGTTCAATAAATGGATCTAGGTATTATGTTTTGTTTATTGATGATGCTACAAGGTGGATAACTCTTTATGTTCTAAAGGAAAGATCAGAAGTCTTTGGAGCCTTCAAACATTTTCATGCTTATGCAGAAAGAGTTACAGGTCACAAACTCAAGAGGCTAAGGTCTGATGGAGGGGGAGAATACTTCTCTCAAGAGTTTAATGACTATCTTTGGAATGCAGGTATCAAGAGAGAGATAACTTGCAGGTATACACCTCAACATAATGGGGTGGCAGAAAGGAGAAATAGAACATTGGTTGAATTTGCAAGAGCAATGTTAAAAGAAAAGAATTGCCCTAATTATCTTTGGGCTGAGGCTGTTAATACAGCTACATACCTTGTGAATAGGCTACCATGTGGAGCTTTGAATGGTATGACCCCCTATGAAGCTTGGTGGGGTAAGAAACCAACACTTGACCATTGTAAAGTGTTTGGATCAATTGCCTATGCTTATGTGCCATCACAACTCAGACATAAGCTTGAACCAAAGGCAGAAAAATATGTGTTTATTGGGTATGATGAAAAGCAAATGGGTTATAGGCTATGGAGTCCTTTAACTAAACATTTTATTGTTTCCAAAGATGTGATTTTTGATGAACAGAAGAGTTGGTATGCAGATAAAGATTGTGATCTTGAAACATTTGAAGAAAAGATAAGAAGGAGTGCAAGAGGTAAGTCACATATGCAGATAGATGGAGATGAAGAACATATGCAAGCAAGCACATCAAGAGTTGGATCATATAGAAGGAATGAAGATGGACCAATATTTGATGAAGAAGTACATCCAGATATACATGAAGAGTGTTAACCAAGAAGGTCAACCAGAATGAGGAAGCAACCTACAAGGTATTCATATGACACTTCTTACTTGACTCAGAAAAATTATGCTTACATGGTTAAGGAAGATGAAGAACCTCAAAGCTATGATGAAGCAAAGGGTAAGAGACAATGGGAAGAAGCAATGAAGGAAGAGTTTGATGCACTTGAAGAGAACAAAACTTGGGAACTTGTTCCAAAGCCTAATGGTAAGAAAGTGATTGGAAATAAATGGGTTTACAAAGTTAAGAAGCATGCAGATGGAACTATAGCCAGGTACAAAGCCAGATTGGTGTTTAAAGGCTATGCTCAAACTTTTGGCATAGATTATGATGAGACATTCAGTCTTGTGGCAAAGATGTCAACCATAAGGACAATCATTGCCATTGCAGCATCAAAAGGATGGACATTGAGTCAATTGGACATTAAGAATGCATTTTTGAATGGATATATATCAGATGAGGTTTACATGGAGCAACCTCAAGGATTTGCAGATCATAAGTTTCCAAATTATGTTTGCAGGTTGAGAAGAGCTCTTTATGGTTTGAAGCAAGCTTCAAGAGCTTGGAATTATAGACTTGTAAAGTATCTTAATGATCTTGGATATCAAAGTTCAAAGGCAGATGCAAGTTTACTTATCAAAAGAACAGATGAAGGTATGATCTACATTTGTATATATGTAGATGATATTATAATTACAGGTACCTCAAATGAAGGAATCAAAGAGGTGAAGAAGCTACTTGAGAAGGAATTCAAGATAAGTGATCTAGGAAAATTGTCATATTTTCTTGGAATGGAAATCACTTATGCAGAACATGGTATATATGTATCACAAGAAAGGTATCTCTTGAATCTTCTAAAGAAGTTTAATATGGAGAATTGCAGAGAGACATCAACACCAGTAGAAGTCAATCATAAACTCAGTAGATATGATGGTGCAGAATTCAAAGACATGAGGAAGTATCAATCTTTAGTGGGAAGTTTAATTTATGCTACACTAACAAGGCCTGATCTTAGTTATGCAGTTGGTGTTCTTTCTCAATTCATGCATTGTCCAAAGGATCCACATTGGATTGCAGGTCAAAGAGTTCTTAGATATATCAAAGGAACTTTGAAAGAAGGATTGTATTATCGTTTTACATCAGATATAAGGTTGAGAGCCTATAGTGATTCAGATTGGGCAGGAAGTCAAGATGACAGAAGATCTACCCATGGCTATATGATATACATTGGAGATAAGCTTGTGAGTTGGTGTTCAAAGAAACAACACACAGTGGCTTTATCATCAACAGAAGCTGAATACAAAGGACTTGTGGAAGCAGCAAAAGAAGTAATATGGATGCAGACATTATTCAAAAGCTTGGGAATTGATCAAGGTATACCCATCATTCATGGGGATAACATGAGTTCATTATATCTTGCAGCAAATCCTGTATTTCATGCAAGGACAAAGCACATAGAGATACAGTATCATTTTCTCAGAGAAAAGGTAATGGAGAAAGAGATTGAAGTGATGTACACTTCTACAAAAGATCAGATTGCAGATATTATGACAAAAAGCTTGGATGGAGTGAAGACAAGTAGGTTCAAGGAGATGGCAGGAATAAAAGAGAAGAAGACTATGTGAAGAAGTCAAAGCATGCTAATTAGTGATTGAGGGGGAGCTGTTGGGGCTTCACTCACTAATTAGGCATGGATATATGAAGATATATGAAGACATATGAAGACATATGATGGAGGAAAGAAGAAGTGAAGAAAAGACTTACAGAAAATCAAGCCTAAGTGAAGGGACAATTTCACTATTGTAAATTAGTACAAAATTAGAGTCTAGATTTTCATTTGATCTTCAAAACTTACGAGTTCAAGTCTAGAAGAATATAAACCATAGTTATATAAGTTAATTTGAGCCAAAAACATATATGAGAGAACTCAATTTTGGAATCTGAGTGAGTAGAGAAAAGTTGTGTCTTTTCTGAGAGAGATGGTGAGAGAAAACTTCTGAGTCTGAGAGAGTTTTCCATGGCTATGAGCAAAATTAGGCCAAGCCATTTTGTACACATCTTCTCTGATAATCAACACATGTTTGTGTAGACGGATTGAGTCTAATTCTTCTTGTACATTGAGTTCCAAGTCATTTCATATGACTGTGTAAGGTAGTTGACAGTTACGACTTTTTTGGTGCAAATTTACCTGATCTTCTTAAGGTCAGATCTCAAAGTATGGTGTAAAGTTTTCAGTAAGTGATAGCTCATTTTAAAGCTACTGTCCTCAACTACATTTGGTCAAAAGATCTTTAAGAAACGGGACGCATACTCAGAGAAATCAGCTTAAGAGTGGAGGTATGTCAAATCGATGAAGTAAATTTTCAGTTTTCAGACATAGTGGAAAATTTGGAGCAAAATCAGAAGATTTTGAAGTTATTACTTGAAATTTTTGTTTGTTATGTGTTGCTTAACATTAGCAAGAACTTCTCTTAGCAAATGATCAAAAGATTTTGCAAAGATTGAGCTAATACAGGTCAGATTGAAGGATTGAAGAAAAGGCGCAGATTTCTGTGAAGTGAATTTTTGTTTTTCACTAAATTCAGAGATGGAGACTCACAATGTGAGTATTGCTAAGCTAATGGTGGTTATAGAGGTCTTCTAATACCACATTAGTTTGGTTCTTGTGGTGTTTTACACACCAGCACTATGGAGTGACTACACTGCATTGCGGTTACCAGAATGACTTGTAACATAGACCACCCACACCGCAACACCTCTTGAATTACTGGATGAATTACATACATTATGGGTGTGAGTTATTGAATTTAAAAATCAATTGATTCAACAACTTGGAATCACATGACTAGAATCCCCACCTCACCTACCTGAGGTGGAAGAAACTGTGACCATAGGAGTTGAACCCACTTTCGAAAAAGAGTACAAATCTCAACCAGTCACTGGTGGGAGATTCATTGAAGAAGGACAAGGCACGTTTGAACTCCCATGACCAACATGGAAGAAACCAGTGGAGGCACCGGGCAAAACACACTATTCCGAAATCGAGGCACAATTACAAGCCATGGATATCATCCAAGAAACTATTCTCTAGTCTCCCTATTTTGCAGAACGCGCACCATGCAGGTACATCTCACTAAGCTACTTGTAGTATAAACCATACTTCATGTACCTAGCAAAATATAATCTCACGATAGAGTGCATAACAGGAAAGAAACCCACACACAAAACTCAATTTTATCTAGAGGACCTTCCTCCACATGCAACCAAAGGAATTTTGTTTCAGCTAGATTGGAGGAAGGAATTACTACAAGAATATCCTGGAATGATGTAGACATGGTCAAAGCCACCTTTACATATATGGTACAATCTGTGTTATGGCTCTATTCCTCATCGCCGATCTTGGGGATGCATTTTCCTCAAAGTTTAGAACAATAAAGAGTACTAGGATTGATTAAACTATCCCTATTTCACACCATGACAAGGTCACGTGACAATTGCATACATGATATTGAGTATAAAACACTAGCTACCATGACGAAAGTGTATGACATATATAGCCGCTCAAGTGTTGCTTAAAATATTTTATCTCATACAGAAAACGTTTAAAATCTTCCACCGTGTTAGAGCACCCCATGTGTCTACCCTTCGGATTGAGCATGGTGATGGAGATTTAGTGTATGATATGAGCAACACACCATCCATAAAGGTTTGCTATGCTTGGCATTGTAGCATTAGATTCTTACCCACCTATTACACCTATTCTAGGAATACCACTCCAAAGTCTTCATCACTGGGCCTACATCTGCTCCACCGTTTGGCTTGTGAGCAATAGATGTACTCCACCCACTACAGATTCCCACTACAAGATATGCCTCAGGCCATACACTATGACAAACTTGAAGCAAATCTAGAAAAAGGCTTACACATTGATGAACAATCCCTCGCACATGATCTACTCCAAAATTACATTGATCACTCCCTCCAACGAGGAGTTGTCGGAGATGACAAACATGAGAGGGAGGTAGTTGTTAGTAGTAGCAGTAGCCACAAGCATCAGGGCAAAGGAAGCATGTAAGAAGTAGTGCACGGAAATCAGAGGGGGACCATTCCATTAATTTTTCAAGAATCATTCATTGAATTATAATGATCTATCTTTGATTGAAACACTAACACTGATTCTAATCACTAATCCTTGTAGCATAGAAACATACAATTTTATCATTTGATGCCCGATTTTGTACAAGCAGAGGATTCCTCAAGCTTGAGGAGCCTGAGTAGAACCAAAACACCAATTTCATTATTTTTAGACCCTATTGAACCATCAAACAAGCCCAAAAACCTATTTTTTAACTAGGTCTCACACTAGGTCCGAACAGAGCCGAAGCTAGTGAAAAACTATAAAAAGAGCTAGAGAAACCATTTTTGGGGGGTTAGCTAATGAATGTTAGGAGAAAATGTGTAAGAGAGATTGAGTAATGCAAGATAGTTTTCTCCTTCCATTGTCACTCCTATTGTCTCTTCCATATATGTGTATGTATGTGTGTGCACACTAGTGTCCTTCTCATCTTCATCTTCCTGCACATCACTCATTCACGATCTTCATATCATCCTACATCTTCCAGGGATTGACAATTAAGGAGGTGGAGCTTCTTGATGTGGTACTTGCCCTTGTCTAGAACAACATAAGGCAACTTTATTAGTAATTGGATCCCTACACATTATCCTTATGGATTTAGACCATATGATCTCTAAGGGGAAGGAGATCTACTTTCATAATTAGGAATGTGCACTAGAAATCCTTCAGGTTTCAAGAATTTTCAGAAATGATTATACAGGATACATTTACGATGATATCCAATGTATTGAAGGTTTAATTACCTTCAAAAGAGTCTCACAGTAGGATTAAGAGACTATGGGGTACCATGAGGAATACCCAAAGGGTGAACAGTTTCACTCATGCACATCACTTGAGTAAGCAACCAAACATTTTCCTACACTACTAAGGAAACCAATTAGATGGGATCATAGGAATTGGTTTCATGAAAGAGCATTCATGGGTGCTAATGTGATTCAAGTGATGGTTAGGAAGGACATAGTCATGGAACTAGCTCTATGAACTAGGGCATACATCCCTAGCTCTTGATCTCTATTATCTGTGGTTAAAATAGTTTTAAAAACTTGAGAGTGAGTAGAGAACAGTAAGCTCTGCAAGCATGACTGGTTTTATATGACGAAGTTTATGAGAAGGTCAACTTGTTCCTAGGGGGTTCCATCTACTTCTAGCTATATTTTGGAGCTACTTCTAGCTACTTCTAGCTATATTTTATCTAGAGGACCTTCCTTCGCATGCAACCAAAGGAATTATATTTCAGCCAAATTGGAGGAAGGAATCACTACAATAATACCCTAGGGTGATGTACAGCTCGTCAAAGGCACCTTTACATATATGGTACATTCCGTGCTATGGCTCTATTCCTCATAGCCGATCTTGGGATGCATTTTCCTCAAAGTTTAGAAAAATAAGCAGTGCTAGGATTGATTAAACTATCCCTATCTCACACTATGACAAGGTCCCTTGACAATCGCATACATGATAATGACTATACAACACTAGATACCACGACTAAAGTGTATGATGTGTAGCCGCCCAAATGTTGCTTAAAATATTTGATCTCATGCAAAAAACATTTAAAGTCTTCCACTGTGTTATTGCACCCCATATGTCTACCCTAGGGTTTAAGCATGGTCATGGAGATTTGGTGTATGATATGAGCACCACACCATCCATGAAGGTTTGCTATGCTTGGCATTGCCGCATTAAATTCTTACGCGCCTGTTATACATTAACGTTTGAAGAAATGCTCATGATGGGATTTTGGGAATACCATTCCAAAGTCTTCATCACTTGCCCTACCCATGTGCTCCAACATTGTGCTTGTGAGCAATAGGTGTACTCCACTCACTACAAATTCCCACCATAAGATATGCCTCAAGCCATACACTATGACAAACTTGAAGAAGACATACAATTTTATCCTTTGATGCTCCATTTTGTACAAGTTGAAGATTCCTTAAGCTTGAGGAGCCTAAGTAGAACCTAAACATCAATCTTCATAATTTTTAGACCCTCTTTGAACCATCAAACAAGCCCAAAAACCTATTTCTTAACTAGGTTGGACACTAGGTCTAAACATGGCCAAAGCTAGTGAACAATTATAAAAAGTGCTAGAGAATCGTGTTTGGGGGTTAGCTAGTGAATGTTAAGAGAGAACTTGTAAGAGAGATTGAGTAATGCAAGATAGATTTCTCCTTCCATTGTCACTCCTATTGTCTCTTCCATGTGTGTGTATGTATGTGTGTGCACACTAGTGTGCTTCTCATCTTCATCTTCGCGCACATCACTCATTCATCAGCTTCATATTATCCTACATCTTCCAATGGTTGACAATTAAGGAGGTGGAGCTTCTTGATGTGGTACTTGCTCTCGTCTAGAACAACATAAGGCAAATTTATTAGTAATTGGATCCCTACACATAATCCTTATGGATTTAGACCATATGATTGCTAAGGGGAAAGAGATCTACCTTCAACAGATGGGATCATAGGAATGTGTTTCATGAGAGAGCATTGATGGGTGCTAATGTGATTCAAGTGATGGTTAGGAAGGACATAGTCATAGGAGAAGAAGAGAGCATGTTTTCCTTTATTGCCAAACAGTGGTGAGAAAAGCTTAGCTAGGTGATTATTGGCATGATCTAAAAGAAACCATGCTATTCATAGGGGCTTTCAACTTGGCTTCCTCATTCTGTCTATCATAATCTTGAGTTTGACAAATTCCATATAAAACAAACACAACAGACTTTTGCTTTTTGAGTAGTTACCACCGCCTTCCTTTTGATTACGATCAAAAAATATATCTTTCATGTCCACTACACTAATATTCAACATGATGCTCTTGGTGGCGGTGAAATTCCATTTGTGGTGGTATTAATAACATTACTGGCTTCTCCTTGAAAAATATTTTGTACACATGTGGTAGGATACCACTGTCTAGGATGCATCAATTCGAGTTGCACTTGATTAGTTGTTGCCACCTTTGTACAAGAATTATATACATAGTTTTTGGTACTGTGATTGATGACATTGCATATTGAAGAATAAACTTGATTCAAGGCACAAGTTGCACTAATGTGACCTGCATATTGACACTTTATATGCTTGGGAGATCTTACTAAAGGTACTTGATGTGGAATGGCCAGTTCTAGCATATGCTACAAAGAAGGATTGGCCACTTTCAAGGTTCGTTCCAATTGTTCAATTGCATCAATAATTATGTCAAGCATGTGTTTTATTTTTGATGGCTTATTATAGCAAAACAATATTTTTGGGTAGCCATTATCTCCAGATTTTTGAAGATGCATTTGATTATGGATTTTTTGAAAGAGAATCAGAAATATTTGGAAATTTGTCAATAGTAACAAAATCTCGACTCACTGCCTATGAAGCTGCATACAGAGAATATCTGAAGAAAGATGTAATAGACAAACCAGAGGCTGTTGTGCAATGGAGAAAAGCATTATTTGAGATGGTGAACAACTTAATCATTATAGAAAGAAAAAGCCATGACCTATTGGCATAGGTATATCAAAGAAAGAAGAAGTGAAGGAAGCATTCATGGTATATTAGCAAGAATGTCTTTTGTCAGGAGCCAAAAGGTCTAGGAGGGGAAGAATGTTAGAAGAAGCATTTTTTGAAGAGAAATATTTGTAAAGTGATAAAAAATTGTAGAAATATTTATGCAAATGATGTAAAAATGAGGAAGAGTCTTCCTCATGTAAATTAGAATCATATGTAATTTTTCTAGAATTTTTGGAAACTCCTAGATAGCATATTTTTAGGTTAAAAAGGAAAAGGACCAAAATTCAAGTGTGAGAAGGGACACTTGAAAATGTATAAATATAATTTCCTCTATTTTGAGAGGGTTGGTTACTTGTAATTGATGCTATCCTAGTAATGAGAAGAGTTTCCTGTAGAAAATCGTGATTCTTCCTTTTGTGTGAATTTCTTTGATTTGTTGAGTCTATTCTATGTGTATCCATGGAATTTGCAAGCTTCTACTGTGTATTTCTGATGAATGTGTATGAAGAGAGTTGATTCTGATGAATCAGTTTCCACAGAATCGCGATTGTCTCGTCCGAAGGTTACAGGTATCATTTTTGAGATTTGACTTCATGATTGTGTATAGCTGAGAAAATAACACACTTTAGACACCAAGATCATTGGAAATGGTGTAGTATTGCTCAAGATAATCAAAACCCTAGAAATTCCTCTTCATCTTCACTATTTCTCAGAAATCCAACCAGTTTTCTCTTATTTCTTGGATTCTATCATCTAGAAGGGGTTGTGGTCTCTTGTATACTTCCAGGATTGACAAATATAAGATGTATTGTTGATTCTTTATGCTAAAATGATTGGAGAGGACAACTCCAAAGGTTAACAACAAACAATACCACTGTCTAGGATGCATCAATTCGAGTTGCACTTGATTAGTTGCTGCCACCTTTGTACAAGAATTATATACATAGTTTTTGGTACTGTGATTGACAACATTGCATATTGAAGAATAAACTTGATTCAAGGCACAAGTTGCACTAATGTGACCTGCATATTGGCACTTTATACGCTTGGGAGATCTTGCTAAAGCTACTTGATGTGGAATGGCCAATTCTAGCAGATGCTACAAGGAAGGATTGGCCACTTTCAAGGTTCGTTCCAATTGTTCAATTGCATCAATAATTATGTCAAGCATGTGTGTCCCATCCAAAGAAAAAAGGTGAATCTTTTGTTTACACATAGGGTTAAGACCATCTATGAACCATCCCCTTACTACATCATTGGGTGGTCGTCCAGATTGAGTAATTTGTTATAAAGTAGTAACAAAATGAGAGGCATAGTTAGAAACACTCTAGGTAGGTTGTTGTATCATATATTGTAATGTAACAAGAAGTTTCCCCATAGTCTTTTCCTTATGAAATCTCCACAAAATTGTAGTGCATAGAGCATGATACATTGCAAAATGATTTGCGGCAAATTCGATTAACTAGCATACCACTTCCCCTCCCAACATCACATGGAATACGTGACATTTCTATGCACCATCTTGAGTCTCAAATAAGAGAACATGAACATCTCTGTCTTCTTCCATTTTGCCACTAAATTGAGTCTCAAATAAGAGAACATGAACATCTCTGTCTTCTTCCATTTTGCCACTAAATTGATTAAAGTGCCATTTGCTACACTAATTGTGCTTGTGCTCCTATGTTATGTATAGATATTGGTACTATGATTGATGACGTTGCATATTGAACAATAAACCTGATTGAAGGAACAAGTTGCATATTGAACAAAGAAGGAACAAGTTGCTACAAATAAGGAAAAAGCTGCTCCTTCCACTTCCTTCTTTCCACTTTGGATGACATCGGCAATGACGTATTTTTCGTGTCCTTCCACTTTCGATGACATCACTTTCGATGACATCACTTTCGTGTCCTTCCACTTTCGATGACATCGCCAAGTTAAAAACAATTATTTTGTACTAATACCGTTCACAAGTGATACATCTGCTTCATTGATCAATTTGGGCTGCTACATTTGGATGCATTCTTGATCACTTCCTTGCTTTCCTACATCATCAGGTCCACATCTTCACATGGCCTATTTGTGGATGAACATGTGGCTCTAGTCCAACCATGGATTCCCGAGTACATTTTGTTGATGCTTCCCAAATCTTGCCACCAAGCCTAAAACGGCTTGTTTCGTTCAATTTCGCTATTTATGAAGCTGTTTGGTCGATTCTGCATACGTCAAGCCAATGTGGCCACATATGGCTGGTCCGCCACTACTGCACTGGTACATGTCGGCATACAACGGCTACCCATGCTTAGTTTCCTACATCAAAGTCCACATCTTTGCATAAATCTTCACCAACTTCATAAAACATTGCATAATCCAAAGTAGCACTCGTATATTGTAGAGTGCCTCTCAAGGCATCTAACTGTGATTTTCTAGGAACCTACATAAATTGACTTTGAAATCCAACAGTGTAGCTTAGATCAAACCTTGTAATTGTAAGATATATCAAACTTCCCACAATTTTTACTATACAATTATTTCTTTTTTGAATTACCTTCATTCAACGTTGTTGCTCTAGCACAATGGTGAGAACCACGTTAAGAAGCTTCACCTCCTTAATGTCAATCCGCGGAAGAGATAGGAGTGATATGAAGATCGTGAACGTGAGATGATGTGAGAGTGAAGGTGAGAAGCACAAAGATGCACACACACATACACACACACAATGAAGAGACAAGCAAGACACAATGGAAGGTGGGAAATTAGTTCTATTACTCAAGATCACTATTACAAACTCAAAATAACTCTAATCTCAAACAAGCTAACATCAACCAACCTCCAAAATGAGCTCTCTAGCTCTTTTTATAGTTTCTAGACTAGTTTTGACCGGTTTCACATCTAGTGACCGGCATAGTTAAAAAATAGGTCCTAGAGGCTATTTGGAAGGGTAAACGATGTCTAAAAATAACGAAAATTGGTACGAGCATTCTACCTAAGCTCCTCAAGCTCGAGGAATCCTCGGCTTGCACAAAATGGAGCTATGAATTGGAAAATGGGATTTTGTCTATATTACATATGTTACAAGAGTGATGAAAATCACTGTTGGATGTTTGAAGAGGTAATAAAAACATAATTGTTTGAAAAAAAATGATCCGACTGGCTCCCTGCTCCGTCTTTACATGCTTCCATGTCGTCTGTGCCTCTGACTGTGCCTCTGACTGCTTCCAACACCCCCCTCCCTCTCGCTTCTGTCGTCCTCGACAGAACCTTGTTGTGCGGTCTGTCGGATGTAGTTTTGTAGGAGGTCGTGAGCGAGGGTGTGCTCAGATACTCGAATGCCTCGGGCCAGATCAGCCTCGAGCTTCTCCCAGTCGATCGGTTGCGGTTCGTCGGGTGGCGGGAGTTGATAATGCGTGGAATAAACCATTTGCTCACAGGCAAAAAGTTACAATAAATGTGTGGGCCTGCTGATGAATACCTCGGAATGGTATTCCCAAAACCCGGTGGTGAACATCTCTTCAAAGGTTTGTTTGTAGCATGCCGGGAGGTATTTTATTCTACAGTGCCAGGCATAACACACCCGGAGCGATGGCGTTGTGCTCATGTCATATACTAGATCAAAGTTACCATGCTCAAATCCCGGGGTGTTTACATGCGGTGCCTTGACGCGTCGGAAGACTTTAAATATCATTTGCATCATGTCAAAAATTTTGACAGTCATATGCGCTGCGATATCATCCATATGCTTCAGGCGAGGGAGCCAGTGACGGATTGTAGCGATCATATAGCCAACAGTGGGCAACTCGGTAGGTGGCTTGAAGTAGGGGTAATTCAGCCAATCCTGACACTGCCTATTGTTTTGTACTTTGATAGCGAATGCAGTCCAGGAGCGGCGTCGTGGTACTGGTCCCAGCAAGGATTATACTTTAAATGTAAGGGCGCTTTCACCCATGTGCTCATCATTTCTGGGTACTTCTGGAGGAGGTCTTTGCGCCAATCAGGTTGATGGATCTCTCCTCTTTGCGCATTTGGTGGCAAGTCCGCCGGCTCGAATTGTGTAGCATGCGTGGGTTTCATGCCGGTTTCTTTCTCTATAGCTAGCTGATATTCAGCCATTAACATGAAGTACGGTTTATACTGCAGCTCATGCCCAGATATATAGCGTCGGGGGGGCAAATGAGCAAAGAAGGGGGATTGTAAGATTCTCTCTTCAATCATGGCCATGGCATGTAACTGTGCCTCTACTCTGGCAGAATGTGTCGTTCCAAGTTCTTCGATCGTTTTCATCCACGCGGGGGTAGGAAGTTCATAGGTCATCTGGCCTTCAGCCGTGACTTGTCCGCCTGGGATGGGTATTGGCTCGTATGCTTCTTCAAACGTTTCCTCCACCGGAATGGTTATGTTCTCATCGTCAGCTCGGATCTCCGGTGGGGAATCAGGCCGTGGTGGTGCTTCGTATACATCTATGCGTGATTGGAGAGTGGCTACCTGGGCCCGTAATGCGTTGAGTTCCTCTATGAGTTCAGGAGAGGGGTCCACAGGTTCTGGTACTTCTGCTGCCATTGGTAGTTGTTGTGGTGCCGGTTCTCTGAGCTGTAGTAACTTGTGATCTTCTTTTAGCTTCTGATGCTCTTCGTTCATTCGATCATAGTCCTCTAGCAGTCGAACGTGGTCATCTAGCAACATCCGCATCGATTCGGATGGGATTGCCTTGAATCTGCTAGGACTTAAAGGTTGTTCAGGATGGTCCAATGCCGCTTCCAAATTTTCTCTATTCTGCTCTTGGAGTCTCTGGTTCTCCTCTTTTGCTGCGGCTAGGTGCCTCCTGAGTAAACCCATGTTTCTGGTCAGCGTCGCGTTCCTAATTGTTTGGGCTCGAAGCAGGTTGTCCAGATCAGCAGTGGCTTCTTTTGTTTTCTCTTCACTTTCTAGCTCTAGCTTATGATATGCCTCTCTTAGTTCTTGGTATCGCGTATTTAAAGAGGCATTCTCGATTGATAATGAATTGAGCTGCGACTGCAATTCATTGGTCGTCCTCTGCAGCTGTTGATAATTGTTGCCCAGAGATGCGAACTCATCTCGTACTTGTGACATGCATGTGAACATTTGTTGAAGTGCAGTGTCTATGGTTGGCGATAATAGTAATGGAGTGCTAAGTGAGGATGCAGTGGAAGTAGATGCAGCGGGAATGGGAAATGGGGTTGGGAAGGTGGATGCAGTGGTGATCGTGGAAAATTGTGACGTACCTAAATATGATGGTGCTGTGAGTGGAGTGGGTGCGGGTGCTGTGGGTGGTGATATGTCCATGTCATTGGACGTGTCAAGTGCGGTGACTGTGAAAAGCAGTGTGTATGTGGGTGGTTGTGTAGGTGTGAAGACCGGATTTACAAATGTAGAGTAATTTACAGGGGGAATGGTTGGAGCAGCTTGGTGAAAAGGGGAAATAGGGGTTACGGTGGGTTGGGGAGGTGAAACTGGTGAGAAGGTTAGTGGGGTTAGAAAGGTGAAAGGGTGTCTTAAAGGTGGGGGGAAGGATGGGAAGGATGAAGGGATGAAGGGGTTAACATGTAGATGAGGTGGGGTGGGTACGGGCATGGTGGCATGAATGGGCAGGGCAAAGGGTGTGGCTATGTTGCCGTGGACTGGTGTGGAGGTGGGAGGAGCAGGTGGGTGTGCTGGGGATACAGGATGGATTGGTGAAACATGAGGTGAGAGAGGAGTAGATGGTGTGGATGTTATTTCAAGGATAGTGGTAGTATGTACAACGGTAGTACGTGGTGGGGAGTCAACTAGGATAGCTTCTTCGGTGATGGATCTTTCCGGACGTAGGCGTGCATCTTGCGCCTGGTGGGATGATTGAGCACCTACCGGAACTCGAATATATTCACCGGGTTTCGATAACAGGCGAATTTTGCGAGGGTCATATTGAGGAAGTGGCTTCCTTTGTAAATATCTCAATGCTTCGACCGGGCCGATGGATTGGACCAGTTCTCTAAACCCTCTGATGTAGACTTCTTCAAATCCTCCGGAGACTAGTTCTTGTTCGATTAGGGTTTGGCTCTCTTCTTCAGTCAATTTCTTCCGTGCCCAGACTCTCTCCATCGTACGATATAATTTCTTGATTGCCAGCGTGTAAGCTGCTGCTTCGAAAGTCTCCTCTTCATGCGTGCTGGTGTCACCGTGTGCATCGGTTTGTTGACCTTGGCCGTCTGTCTGTCCTTGTTCTTGGGAATCATGCGTGCCCTGGCTGGCTTCATCGTCACCTTCATCGTCATCTGTGGCTGTTCGTTCATCATCAGAGCTAGACACAACTTGTCCCTGTGGCAGATCCCGCGGTGTGGTAGGGTAGCTGGGGTGTTCATATTCTTGAGAGAACATTTGTGCCTCTGAAAACTGGAACTCAATTGAGAATGCATCCGGCATTTCAAAATCGAATGTTGTGTTTATTGGTTCTGCCTCCATGTGTGGTAATGGGAAAGAAAAGGCTTCCGCACCAATAGTGGTGGGAGCATTTGCTGTTGTGGTGGTGGGTTCTGTGGTTGTAGCTGCCTGAGGTGTAACGGTACTAGTAGTGCCCTCCATGACCACTGGTCTAGACAACCTTATGCGAATAGGTTGCATTGTGGGAGCGGCTTCTGTCGGTGATTGTGCTGGAGAGGGTTGTGGTGATGGTGACTCTGGCACTTGAAGGCAAGGAATGGTGCCTCTCATACGCTTACCTGCCCGTGTTCTACTGGGCTTCCTGGCTTTCTTCGTCGTTCCTTTGAATGCTTTCAGCTCTTCTCCTGTTAATGCACGTTCAATTGGCAAATCATAAGCCAAGCACATATAAACAATTCTTGTGAGCGCACAACATCCATTAAGCACTTTCTTGCGTTCCCATGTGTGTTGTGCCAAATACATTTGATCAATGATCCAGCTCGCCAGATCAACCGTCTGAGGTCCCGTACATGCCAAGTACAATCCAAACCATATTCTCTTATGTGGCATGGTAAATCTATCCTGAGCGGGGAATGCGAAGTGTTGCATGCATATCCGTAGCGGCTTTGACAGCTCAGGTGTAATTGCTGAGATCTCCTCCCACTTAGTGACATCCCCACGTTTCATAGGGTCTGAAATTAATCTTTCTCGATCTGTGGGCGTGTGGGTGCCATGAATTTTGATGGCAGCTCTGATTAAATCCTTCGAAAGATAAAACCTTTTGTAAGGTGGATCATCCACTAAAGAAGGTAAAATAAAAGTTCCTGGGATATCCTTATTCTCTGAGGCCCGCAAAGTAGTGATTAAATAATAACACCTGTAAAAGTCGGGTTTGGGCAGAGGATCACTGAAATACTCCGTGAAGCCGGCTCTGGCCCAAACGTGAGTTAAGTCCTGGGTGTTCTGTAGGCCTTCGAACTCTCTGGAGAAGAATTGGTATTTTCCCCAAGTGCGGTCATCAAACGTCAGATTAGATTCAAATATAAAATCCGCGTCCGCTAAGGGTCCTGCAAGTCCCTGAAACCAGTGAGAGTTACGGTGTATCTTTTTTGTGTAGCCCATAGGTGGGTTGTCGATCGGCATGGGCCCTGGAAATCCTTGGAATTCTGGCGGTGGAGCAGTCGGGTGGGATTCTGCTCGTAACACGTTGAGGGGCACTGCAGCTACACTGGGGCCTGCTCCTGATGGTCCTTCGTCGGTTTGCATGATGACTGGTGTGTTAATGAGAAAGATCTGCTACAAAAGATTAACACATTAGCATGGAAATTAATTATGATCTCATTAAAGTGAGACCGCAATCCCTTTCCATAACTGATGCGTAACCCGTGTAGCCAAGTGCTGTGATGTGATGGATGCAATGCTTCTTGCAGCACTAGTGCAGGTCTCTAGACACCTACACGTTTCAGATGATGCATACGTTCCTTGATGAGATGAGATTATGAGTGACGTGTGATGATGGTGGGTGAATTTATACAAGGTTTAAAGGTTAGTGATTTATTACAAGGTTGTATGTTAGTCGGGGGGGTAGTTTTGTCAGACATGGGGTTAGGGGAAGACGATTGGACACGCTTCGGTATCCATTTCCTAAGAGTCTTTGAGTGGGTGGTGGGTTTCTGTTGAGGGGCAAAAGGTAGTATCGGGTGTGGTGGTATTGAGGGATGGAAAGATTTGTGAGGGGTATATATTACATGGCTTAAGGGTTGAGCTACGATACATGGTTTGGGTACCCAAATCTGCGTGGGTGTGGGTCTATGGATAAGGTATTTCTTGGCGATCCAAATTTGTCGAATGCTCGAACCTGTAGAAGAAGGTCGAGGGGATGGTGGATACTGATTCTGTCTCTGCCCTGCCTTTTGCTTGTCGATCTCTGCTTGGTTGGAGTTCTTCGGTGCTTTTTGCCCTTTTGGCACCCATATTTGTCTGGTGCCGCTTCCTTTGGGTGGTCTAGACTGCTTTCCTTGTTGTGTCTTCTGATACTGCAATCGGTCTGGGTTCCTTCGTCATGGTTGACTCTGTCGTGGTTGAGGTAGAGAGGTCGGATGGACGCTCGACTTTGGAAAAGAAGGGAGTTCCAACACTTGCGTGACCTGCCCATTAGGAAGTGATTCGTTCTTTAACTTTAATCTAGGCCAGTCCGCAACAAGTTTGGAAGGATGAGCACCGCAGGGTGTCGTGCTCATTTGGCCGCTGATGCAACCCACCTGACCGCTGATTGTGTCCATCTGCCCTTGCGGTTGGGTAACTGCCTCTTCTAGTTTGCAGGAAGTCCCAGGGAAGATCTCCTGTCGTCCTTCTGATTGACAACTGTCTATAGCCAAGCCCGAGTGGGTTGGTGTAGATGTAGCGTGATTGAGCTGATCAAAGATCTTCCGGTCTTCCGCCGCATGTGTTTCATAGGGTCTAGGGTTACAACCGTCAGGCGGCATGCCGTTAGGGAAGTCAAGCGGTATCACTCGCTTCTGCTCTAAGGTTCCGATCTGTAAGGAGCCTTGTCTAAGATTTAGGTCCACTGAGTGATCGTATAGCCAATCTTGGCCAAGGATTAGGGGTTCTATCAGGTCGTCATCATGGCACACTAGTAGCTTCGCCGTCATGGTCATATTCTTAATGAGGATAGGAAGGTCCACCTCACCCATGCAAGGGGTTTCCATGCCTCCTAGGCCTATGAGGTATGCCTCAATTGGCCGCATTTCTATTCCTGAATCCTTATAGTGGGACCATCTAATCGCACTAGTCGCAGCACCTGAGTCAATTAAAGCCCTGAGTTCTTGGCAAGGATTGCCGTGCTCTAGCCTAACTGTAATGAATGGTCTCCTGTCCACTATGCTAGGATGAGTGGTTGACTTTACTTGACACATGGCCATGGGATATCTGGGTGATGTTTCCAGATGGTTATAATGTTCTCTCCCTAGTCCTTGTCTTCTTAGCTTCATGCGCTTAATGCGTTCTATGGCTTCTGCCTGAGCTTCAGCTCGTATTCTATTTTCTTCCTCCTTACGCTTCTTTGCCAATGTGAGTCGTCTAAGCATATCCTCCGTAAGAGGTTCCTGATATAGCTTGACTCTACAGCCACTAATGTAATTAGGCATTATAACTCCTTCTAAGGTGGCTAACTGTACTGCTCCACTTGTCGAAAGTCTGTTAATGATCATAGGTCCATAACCTCGCTTTTCTAACTTCCGTGCGTGCTGTTTCAGCGTATACACTAGAACTAAATCTCCTTCTTTTAAGCCTTTATCTTTCACGTGTGCATCAAAATATGCTTTCTGTCGCTTCTTCGCTGCGTATATTCCTGCTGCTGCTTTCAGCCTAGTTTCTCCTAATCGTTCCAAGTCCATTATTCTTGCTGATAATTCATGGCCGGTCCACTGATGTTCTTGTGCAACCTTAAGGGTCGGTATCAAGAAGTCCAAAGGAAGCACTGCATTCTGACCAAAAACCATCTGAAAGGGAGTTGCATTGAGTACGGTCTTGTAGGCCACTCGATATGCCCAAACAGCGTGGTGTAACTGTTTGTCCCAATCTCAACGTTTGTTGTTCACGAGTTTCGTCAGTACGTTACAAAGTATCTTGTTAGTGCTCTCAGCCTGACCATTGGCCTGAGGATGATATGGTGCAGATTTCTTGTGAATCATCATAAAATCCTGTAACAAATATTCAATGACTTGGTTTAGAAAGTGAGTGCCTCGATCGCTCACTAACTCTATAGGCAATCCATATCTTGTAAAGACATTTTCAAATAAGAATTTTGCAGTCGTGTGAGCATCATTCTTTTTTGTGGCTTTTGCCTCTACCCATTTCGTAAGATAATCTGTGGCAACAATAATGTATTCAGCATGTGTACCTTTTGCAGGGGGGTTAATGGGTCCTACAAAGTCTATACCCCACTTTGAAAATGCACATCCGCCCATCATGGGTTTCAATGGCATTTCATCTCTGCGAGTAGGAAACTGAGTTCTTTGGCACACATCACATCTCTTTACATAGGTATGTGCATCCATGTGAAGAGTGGGCCACCATAATCCTGCAAAGAGGATGGCTTTGATTATCCTATCTGGTCCAAAGTGACCTCCTGCAACACCTTGGTGTGCAGTCTCTAGTATGCTCAGATAATCGCTTTCATGAACGCATTGTCTTAAATATCCATCTCGTCCTCTTTTGTATAAATTATCACCAATAAGTGAATAGTCTTGAGCTTCCTGCTCTAGACTGCGTTGTCGAGCTAAGGTCATGCCTTGAGGGAATGTGTTCGTCCTCAAGTATGTCACTAAAGGTTCACTCCAGTCTGGTGTGAGAGACACGTGATATAATGTAGCATGCTCTAATGGTGGTCTTTCACAACACACCTGACATTCTTTACACAACTTGTAGACATCTGCTTCCATAGAAGGCCAATATACTCCCAATCTCTGCAGAGTCTGTAATGTTCGATGTTTTGAATGATGTTGCTTTAGTGCACCTATGTGTGCTAATTGCAACCAATTCGCATGTTCTGATTCATCTACACAACAAGCAAGAATCTTTTGATTATCCTGTTTATATATGCTTCCTGCCATTATTTGGTACCTCTGAGACTTGGTAATCTCTCCTTCTCTGATCTTTATCCTAGGATTCTTGGGTCCATATGTGAGAATAGGGACTATAGGCTTAGCCCATTCTAGTGCTATCTCAAGGTTAAACAAGTATGCATCTGGTAATTCATCCGCTACTCCTTGAGGAGCTTCTCCTAAGGTTAATCTTGAAAGGTGGTCAGCTCTAAGATGTGTCTTTCCTTTCCTGACTACTACTTCAAAATCATACTCCATGAGTAATAGAAACCAACGTATTAGTCGTCCTTTGTTACATGGCTTGTTGACTAAGTACAATAGGGCTTGATGATCTGTAAAGAACTTGAATTTGTTGGCCAACAAGTAATGTCTGAATTTCTTTACCGCGTAGATCATCCCTAATCCTTCTCGTTCCGTTGTGGTGTAATTTCTTTCTGCTGCGTTCAATTGTCTGCTCGCGTAAGCTATGGGGAGATCTATGTTACCTTCATTCGTGGGTTGTGCTAACACACACCCTATGGCGTAATTGGATGCATCCACATGTACATGGAATGGCTTACTCCAATCTGGGGTAGTCAATATAGGTGCTGAGCACAAACGTCGTTTAAGTTCATTGAATGAATTTTCACATTCATCTGTCCATTCAAAGTTGGTTAAAAGAGAGTACAGAGGCTTGGCTATGATTGCATACATGTGTATGAATCTCCTATAATAACCGCAATGGCCCATAAAAGCCTGTACCTCTTTCACATTAGTTGGTCTGGGTAGATCTGCAATTACCTTCACCTTTTCCTCATCCGTGGAGATTCCATTTTTTGACACAATGTGTCCTAGAATTTTGCCTTGTCTGACCATGAAAACGCATTTTTCTGGGTTCAAACAAACCTAATATTCTCGACATTTGTCAAATACTTGTCTTAACTCTGGAATATGTGTCTGTCTTACATTTGAATGAGCACATAAGTCATCGACATAAACTTCCAAGCTCTTGCGTAAGAATTCCTTAAAAACGTGACACATAAGTCGCTGGAAAGTGGCGGGTGCATTTGTTAAGCCAAATGGCATTACACGAAATGCAAATATGCCCCATTCTGTGGCAAAAGTCGTCTTGTGTTGATCTTCTGGAGCAATGGCTACTTGGTTATAGCCTGAGAATCCATCAAGAAAGCTGTAAACTTCCTTGCCCGCAACTCTTTCCAATAGGTGTTCCGTGATAGGAAGAGGATAACTATCTCTAATCGTGGCGGCATTAACTTTTTTAAGGTTAATACACACACGCAATTTTCCATTCTTCTTGGGCACAACCACAATGGGGGATACCCATTCGGTATGCTCAATTTCGTAAATGAATCCTGCTTCTATCAAGCGATCTATCTCCTCTTTAATCTTCACAGCGTAGTTATCATTATACGTGTAAGGTTTCTGTTTTGTCGGTTTTGCATCTGGAGTCATAGGGATTCTATGAGAACATATATCTGGGTCTACTCCTTTCAAATCTTTGTAACTCCAAGCAAAAACATCACTATATTCGCGCAATAGGGCAACTAACTCTTCTTCTTCTTCAGTCGTCAAATCATGCCCTATGTATGTGCATTTTTCTTCTTCTCCTTCTATGGCAACTATTACTTTCTTGGTTTTCTCTCGGTTATCATATACTTGTCCATCATTCACTTTTCTATTAGGCATTCGTACCATGATTCTTCTATCTTCGATTTCATATTTCTTGAAATTCTTGGGTACTTCAAATAAAGATTCTTCTTTTTCTGTCCTAGTGTCTTTCTTCTTTCTTTTCTTGCCTTCACTCTTGTTAGTCACTTCCGTGGCTAACCTCACCTCATTCGTAATTTCCTCGTGTCTCTGAGTGTGAGTCTCTACTTCGTAGAAATATTCTTCTTCTGATGCAAAGGGTGGGTCCATGATAATTGATTCGAAATCAAAATCGCTTGCATCCTCAAATGCATCAGTGTTCGGTTCACACTCTTCTAAAATTGCATCGCCCGTGATTGGCTCTATCGTGAAAACTGAAATGTCATAGCCATCCTCGTCACAGTGGGGTGTCCATTGTTCTTCATTGATGGCTACATCCATGGTTGCTAGTATTTCTGCCCAACCATGGGGTTCAAACTCTTCGTCTGTGAATACTACAGGTGCATATGCTGGATCTTGAAGGGTTCGTGGATGTTGTTCTGCACCTAAGGTCCTTGTTTCTAATCGTTCTTCCTCTTGTTTGGATACTTTACACATCCATAAATGGGTATCCTCATGCAACCAAGAAGGATCTGATTCTAATGAGTGCACGGATTCCGTCTCTACTGGAGTCTTATGGATGGTATTCCATTGTATTGGGGGTACATCTCTATGTGAATAGTCTTTAAGATTGACTTTGGTAGTCACTCCTAAATGTTGCAAGTACAAAGAATTAGTTCCCCAATCTTGTACAATTTGCAACTAACGCATGAATGGTCGTCCCAATATCATCTCATAAGCACGATTTTTCGCAAAGTCACAAATGGCAAAGGTATGCTCAAATTCCACACCACAAGTGGTGAGAGATATGCCTTCTAGTAAGCCTAATGGTTTTTCTATGTGTCCATCTGCCATTTGTAGTTTCATCCTGGTGGGTCTGAGTGCTGGCTTACCCCAATGTTTCCACAAAGCGGTGGTAGCGATGGCTACTCCGGCTCCCGAATCTAGGATGGCTTTCGTGGTGTAGCCCTGATGGGTTATTGGAAGATATGTGTTACCTTCCTCTCCTTTGCTTACATCTCCAATCTTTTCTACGGGTATCTCTGGTACCTTCTTATGTGATCCTATTTGAGAGGGTGTGGTAGCAAGCTCAGGGAATTGATTTGCTACGTGCTTCCACAATTCTGGTTTTACCTTTAACAATTCCTCCAGAGTGAGATTACACTGTACTTTAGTGTTCTTGATCACTTCCGTGTTCCTAGGGATCACTGATTCTTCATTCCTCACTATTATCGTGGGTGCTCTCATACTAACAGACTTAGCTTCCCAAGGTCCTGTGAACTGAGGTAATTCTTGTAAAGAATTAGATTCAAATCTTGTGGGTTCACTCAGTTGTTCCACCTCTACCTCATCGTAAATAGAGGGAATGTCTTGGGGAAATTGTTCCTGCAAGTCGTCTATTTCTTGAATAGGAGGATGAGTTCCTTGTTCCTTTCTACATTTCTCTTCTTGTATTTCTCTCAAAAATTCATGTGAGTACCTATGTATGGAAGACAAGTTGTCTTGACTTTCTGTATTGGGTACTTGAGACAGGGATGGTGCATTCCTTTCCTGTGTCTCTGTGACAATAGGGTTCCTATGCTGATCCTTTTTCTCTTTGCTTTCTATCAAGTGTTCTAGCCTCTCCATTAGTCCTTGAAAGTGTAGTTCCGGTTTTGCCATGTTATTCCAATTAAGATATCTAGAGGCTTCAAACAAAGCTTGTGCTAGTTCTACCATTTTCATGCACAGTTTAGTTCTCTCAATTTCTAGATCAGCTCGAGGGTAGTTTTTACTCATTTCCGTTACTTGAGGTCCCTCTTTTATTCTAGCCTGATATGCACGAAACATCATGTCTAGATCTTCGGGTATGGGTTCTGCTAAAACTGATCCTGATTTTTGAGCTGGGTTTTCTTGGTTTAATTCTTGTGAAGTCAATTCTTGTATTTTGGCTCTAGATTCCTTCAAACTTCCTTCCAACTCACTTATCTTTTTACTCCACTTTCTCTTGATTCTTTCTCTAGAATCTTTCCAAGATTTTGTCTTTTTACTGCTAGATTCTGCAACTTCACTAGTTCCGGCTACTTTCTCATGATTAAGCTGTTGGTTTTGTAAGAGCGCATGGGCTCTGGTTATAGCTTGGATAGGCACGTATGTAGGGTTAGATCCATCTGCGGTGTTTACAATACCTATCACGTTGATCGGTGTCACATTCGAAGTGTTAACTGGGTTCTTAGGACAATCTTTGATTACGTGCTCTTTGCCACAATCGGCACAAAAGCCTTGGATGCTATAGTACTGTGATTGCCTTGCTATTGGGGGATGTGGACAATCCTTAATGAAGTGATCTCCTTGGCACCTAAAGCATGGTCCTCTAGGGCCCTGTAGTCTTTGTTGTCTCAATTGGGGCCGTGGGTTTGGGTTTGCGTACATCACATTAGTATAGTCTGGCTCCCAACTAGGTTCCATTGGAGGACTATCATAATGATATGTCTCCACATGTTCTGGTGACTCCGTGTAATAAGCTGGTGGACTAGTTACATGAGTAGAGTCAAAACTGTTTGAGTTCGGGTCACTTTCGGTGATCAATGGTGAAGAAGGCACTAAGGCCCTACTTAGGTTCTCTTCTGCAGCAGCGTATTTGACTGAGATGACATTCGCTGGTGGGGGTGGCTGCTGAGCTAAGACGGGTTGAGGTCTCTGTTGAGCCTGGTATGGGTAGTTCTGAGGAGGCCTATAGTAATAAGGCTGAGCATTGTATTGGCCTTGATACCTACCTGGCTGCTGGTATGTTTGCGGGTAGTTCTGTCTCACGGTTTGTTTGTTGTATGGGCAGTCCTGAGCCGTATGATTCGTGTATCTTCTCTCAATTGTGCAATATTGGCCACTAGGGTTGGCGTGAGGTTGAGGTGCATTGGGGCACACGTTTGCCAAATGATTTCCACCACAAGTGTAACAACGTACATTAGTTGGTAGCTTGGACACCTGTTTACTAGAAACTCCTAGTTTTTGGGCCACTTTTTCTGCTAGGTCCTCTATCGAATTAGACAATTTTGTGGATGCTAGAGAAGAACAATCTGAGTCCTTATAGACCTTTGAGAGTTCTAATTCATCTCCTAGGTTGTCCTCGATGTCTATACATATTCTTACACACTCCTCTAGCGTTCTGGGTTCTTTTAGGTACACATAGGAGTGTAGTTTAGCGCTCAACAAGCCATCTAAAAACAAAGACACTTGCTTAGCTTGTGAGGGTAGCTCTTGCATTGGACATCGTTCAACATATTGTCTGAACCTACGTCCTGCCAGTCTAACTGTTTCCTGAGGGGTCTGTTTAAAGCTATGAATCAACGAAGACGTGTCATGTCTAATCCCACTTTTAGAGAATTCAGTGATGAATGACTCTAAAAAGTGATGGATGTCTCTAAATTGCCTTTGTTGCAATGGTTGGAACCAAGTTAAAGCGGTATTCTTTAACGTTAGTCCAAATGCATTGTATTGCGTGAACATGTCCTCGACTTGTTCTGCTCTTAGTACTTGCTTGAATTCTGCGACATGGTCATAGGGATCTCCTATCCCATCAAAGTAATTCTTCATGGATTTCACTAATTGAGTGGGTCTCAATACTCTTGCGTGTTCACGTGGTCTAGGTAGAGGAAAATCATCTCTACCACCTAGTATTCCATGATCTCTTTGTCTATCCGCTCTATTAGTGTTCGTGGTTGTTCTATCTCTCCCTATGGGATGAGTGAAGCTTACTTCCGGTCTCTCGTTATTTCCTTCTTTTTGATTTCCATGGGCTGAGGATGTTCCTGCCCCTTGTTGACTTGTATTCATGTTCGTTCTAGATGGAGGGAATACCAATTCACCTCTCCATGTGTATGTGTTTTTAGCGCGGTCAGGCACCACAAAGACTCTTTCTGAAGTCTCATCCAGGTATACAACCTTTCCAGGTGTATCTGGGTCCTTGAATTCATAAATTGTAATGATGCCTATCTCACCAGGGTGTTCCTTTCTGTACCTCCAAAAGGCTTCATCTGTCTCTTTATTTACGAACAACTCGGTGCTCCTGTTATCTTGAGGGATCCACTCTGGGATGAGTACTCTTGTTAATACGGATTTCCCTCTAGGTGTCCTAGGTTCTTCTAACGGTTCTTTTCCTTGAAATTTCGCTTCCGTCTCTAATTGAATTGTGCCAAACTCATTAGTATCGTTTGGCTGCGTACTTAGAGCGTACATGGTTCCTTCTTTGTCTATGTAAGCGTCTCTCTCAAATTTCACCACTGGTCTTTCCAATCCAATGGGTTGATCAGGGTTGTGCATTTGCACCACTTGCCTTCGCAAACCATCCTCATAGATGTGAGCACCTAATCGGTTGGTTCGGAGAAACTCTAATTGTGTTCTATAGGGTCCTTCAGGTTTTTCTAAATATGCTACATTAGACCCTCCTTCTGGTCTGTCTGTGCTAAATGCCATTTCAGATTCGCTAGTATCTGAGCTCTCGTAGGGGTAATTACTATTCAATTGCCGAGCCCACGATCGTGCAGTAGTTCTTACACTTGCCTCTGATGATCTAAGGCTTCGTCGGTCCGACTTACCTATGTGTCTCCCTGATCTAAGGTTCATTAATTTTCTTCCTTGCACACTTAATCACACACTTAGATCGTCATGGTTCTTTGTTATTACTTTCTTGATTCTTTTTAATTTTCTTTGGATTCTTGTCTTAATGCATGCGTCAGGAATTCGACTTTCCGTTATAGTTTTGAGTTCTCGTTCCGTCAGACTTAGGTTCTTTCCTTTAGGTTTTCATCACACACACCTTTACTTGTAGTCTTAAACTTGAAAGAATTAAGTATCTTGAACTTGAGGCGTTCCTATCGACTTAAATCCACAACACTACCGTTTAGCCTAATCTAAGAATTGACTGAGGGGGTTGAGTAATCTTCCAACCTCGAGTCAGCTTTTCTGGTTGCTCGGATGCTCTGTTGCCCAAGAAGCCACGGTTCCCAAGCTTTGCTGTCTTCACTGCCTTGCTTGCTTGCCTTTGATTGCCCTTGCTAGACCTGGAAAAATCCAATATTAGACCAATTCACAGTTGGATGATCACACACTTGAGCATACACACCTTTTTAGTCCCTTCCCTTTTGCCCAAAATTTCAATACTTGCCCCCTGACTTCCTAGTCCCAAACTAGGTGAACCTCAAAATAGCTTATCAGGTTTTCCTTCAAATATGAGCTAAGGGGTCTCCTATGAGTCTAATGGTCCAAAAATTTCTCAAAAATACCCCCAAAATTGGTCAAAAAATGGAACCCTAAATTTGCGATGGGGGTGCACAATCGCGATGGTCTGGGACCGTCGCGATGGTCCAAGCGAACCGTCGCGATGGCGTGGAATTTGGACAATCGCGATGGTGCAAAAAGGTGAACCGTCGCGATGGCTCGAAATGAACGATCGCGATGGCGTGAGGTCGAACCGTCGCGATGGCGTGAGGTCGAACCGTCGCGATGGCCCGAAGTGAACGATCGCGATGGCATGGAAATGGACCGTCGCGATGGCCCGAAGAATGAACCGTCGCGATGGCGTGATCAGGCTGACAATCGCGATGGCGCGGTCAACGGTCAAAGGCGGACAATCGCGATGGCGCGGTCAACGGTCAAAGGCGGACAATCACGATGGTCCGAAGTGAACCGTCACTATGGTCACAAGCGCGATGGCGTGAGCCAATCGCGATGGTCCGATTTTGGGCTGTCGCGATGGTCCGAAAAACGAACCGTCGCGATGGTCTATCTTGACACGTGGCACTGTCGTGGCGATGGCGTGAGCCAATCGCGATGGTCCGGGGTCAGCTGAACAATCGCGATGGTCCAAGTGGACCGTCGCGATGGCTCAAGTGAACCGTCGCGATGGTCCGAGACCGTCGCGATGGTCCGGCCGAGCCGTCGCGATGGCGTGAGCCTATCGCGATGGTGCGACACAATCGCGATGGTCTGAGCCAATCGCGATGGTCCACCAAAGTATGAATTTTTGAGATGCGCCTGTGGATTCGTGGATGCGCAAGGATCGCCTACCTCATGGTGTGGTCACCTACCAAGAATTCCGAAGGTTGCAGACCATCGCGATGGTCCGCCACACTCGGCAGATCTTTGACAGAGAGTAAATTTTTACCTTTTCCAAGCTTTCCTGATGCACTGGAGCTCTGTACCTGCAAGAAAACTCAAGAAAACGCAAGCACACACAAGCACAAAAGTTCTCTCTCGCTCTCTCGCATGCACAAATGAGGGGAAATGAGGTGAATGGGTGGATATGGTGAATTTTCTGATTTTTTTGGAGATGAAGATGATGATGCGATGATGAAGATGGAGTATGGGGAAGGTGAAAAACACTAAAAACTAAGTAAAAACAACAACAAAAACTGAAATTTTTACCTTCCAACGCCACTTCTTGCTATACTCTTACCATCACACATTCGTCCTAGACTCGATCCCCGGCAACGGTGCCAAATTTGGTGTTGCTCTAGCACAATGGTGAGAACCACGTTAAGAAGCTTCACCTCCTTAATGTCAATCCGCGGAAGAGATAGGAGTGATATGAAGATCGTGAACGTGAGATGATGTGAGAGTGAAGGTGAGAAGCACAAAGATGCACACACACATACACACACACAATGAAGAGACAAGCAAGACACAATGGAAGGTGGGAAATTAGTTCTATTACTCAAGATCACTATTACAAACTCAAAATAACTCTAATCTCAAACAAGCTAACATCAACCAACCTCCAAAATGAGCTCTCTAGCTCTTTTTATAGTTTCTAGACTAGTTTTGACCGGTTTCACATCTAGTGACCGGCATAGTTAAAAAATAGGTCCTAGAGGCTATTTGGAAGGGTAAACGATGTCTAAAAATAACGAAAATTGGTACGAGCATTCTACCTAAGCTCCTCAAGCTCGAGGACTCCTCGGCTTGCACAAAATGGAGCTATGAATTGGAAAATGGGATTTTGTCTATATTACATATGTTACAAGAGTGATGAAAATCACTGTTGGATGTTTGAAGAGGTAATAAAAACATAATTGTTTGAAAAAAAATGATCCGACTGGCTCCCTGCTCCGTCTTTACATGCTTCCATGTCGTCTGTGCCTCTGACTGTGCCTCTGACTGCTTCCAACAAACGTCCCTCTCTTTGTCTTGGATCACTCATTACCTTCATTCAACGTCCCTCTCTTCGTCTTTTGAAAGTCCACACTTGCGAAAGCCCACACTTGTTGACCTTCTTTAGCCTTTCTTTCATATCCGTTATGCCTTGACCTTCATTCTACACTCTCTTCTTAACGTCTACTTCCATGATCTCTCAAGCGAAACGTCCCAAAGCTCTGAATTGTAGACATGTCATCAACAAATGTTATTACTAAACCATCTAATGTGTTGATATAACCCGCACACTTTTCTCCTTTTTTAGAAGGTTTTTTTTTCCCTAGCTTGGATCAATGCCTATAACCCTAATGAGTGACTTATCTTTGGACATGCTCTTGGTAATACGTTCACTATTGTGTGTTGTGCTCCAAGCTACTTCTTCTTCCTGCTTCTGCTCTGCGTGTGCTTCCACGGACCTCAAACTCCAACAATTGGTATGAGCGTAGGTCGCCGCTTCATCTAGGGCGACGTCAACACCCCTCCAATCATAGTCTCACAATCGGACGAAAACTCGTGAGCATACTCGAGGTGATTAGGAGTTCAAAAGAGCTTTACTCTATCATGTCCAAATCGTGATTTGAGCTTGTTTCGCCCTACGAACACACTATCGCAATGCCTATGCAAGCGATTTCATCTTTTTGTGTCAAACATATATACAGGTTTCGGTTCCCCATTGCCTTTCCTCTCTTCTCAACGTCTTTCCTCTCCTCATGATTTATTCCATACACATGATCTCTTGAGCCTCATCCCATGCTTTCTATTGTACTCGCTACCTGCAAAGCTCATAGGTTACTCCACCGGAACGTCCCACAGCTCTCAATCGAGGAAGGCATTCTTCACATACAATCAATAAACTGATGGTTCTCATGGAAATCATTCATAGTGGAGAGACTGACTCTCATTATCACCCTAAACGCTAGAAACATACACTCCATTGTAGTTTGATAGAAAAGAAGCACCATGCGATCCTAATGCCTTGGTAGGACATCTTAAGTACATATGCAACACACATTATGCCTTAAGTCGGAAACTATGAGGTAATGCCTAACTATTGACCATACATCTTCCCAGGTATTGACAGTACCTTGACTCCATCATGATTGATTAAAATTCCCTGGTCATTGTGTATGAAAGTTTGTATATGGTGAGTAAGCTGTATTGCAAAGCCAAAAAGCACCATGGGACCATATGCAAGTATTTCAAAGAAAAGGTCCAACTAACCTCATATCTGTTAGAATATGCAACAGCCATTTTGCAATAGATTTTCCCTCACCAATTGTCATGGGGGAGGAGATAAGGAAGAGAGCTCTCTCACACACTCTCACACTCAAAGAGGAGCACACACAGATTGAGGCAAGGAAAAATGATCTTCTTCTTCTTCTTCTTCTTCTTCTTCTTCTTCTATTACATAAAAGGAATGTACAAGAAGAACCTAAATAAACAATACTACAAGTGCAATCAATAAAGAACAATACATAAGGAAAGTCCTAATGTCCACGAACGAGTGAGCTTGCAAGAAAACAAATGTTCCATCATTCTTGGTAGATAAATCTAGTAAAGCTCAATGAAGTATCCCAAACATATACCAGTGTGACCACTATACATGTTAGAGAAATGAAAAAGTGATACGTGTCATCCTTGATCATCACATGTTGAACTTCATATCTCAACATTCCCCCAAAAGCTCAACATCATGTCTTATAATCCAAGCATCTTCCAAAACATCTTAAGCATCTCTGCTCCAAGTGCTTTAGTAAAAATATTAGCAACCTGCTCATCTGTCCTCACATAAACAAGATCAATATCATATGCTAAGACCTTCTCTCTGATGAAGTGATAATGTACTTCAATATGCTTCGTTCTAGCATGAAAATTAGGATTTTGTGCTAACTAAGTACTGCTAAGACTATCACAATATATCATGATGATCGAGTTCTTCACTTCCATACCTAAATCTGAAAGTAGCATATCTAACCATGATGCTTCACATGCTACCATTGCATCACCTCTATACTCAGCCTCCATACTCAACAAAGAAATAGTGGGTTGCTTCTTACTACTCCATATAATAGTTGCACTTCCAAGTGAGAATAGAAATCCATTAGTAGATCTTCTATCTGGAATACTACCAGCCCAATCCCGTGTCGATTTCTAATCAGAAAGGCTCTTACCAATTGAGCTAATGGGCCAAGTTAATACCATACAATTATTTCAAGCTACATAACACTAGTTAATACTGTTCACAAGTTTGAACTGATGAGGGTGCCGATGGTGTTGGTATGCGATACATCTCCTTCATTGATCAATTTGGGCTGCTACGAACTCATAAGACTAGAATCACTTGACTATATTTGGATGCATTCTTGATCAGGTTGCTACATTTGGACCATCGCTTATGTCGCCTCAAATCACTTCCTTGCTTTCCTACATCATCAGGTCCACATCTTTACATGGCCTATTTGTGGATGAACATGTGGCTCTAGTCCAACCATGGATTCCCGAGTACATTTTGTTGATGCTTTCCAAATCTTGCCACCAATCCTAAAACGGCTTCTTTCGTTCAATTTCGCTATTTATGAAGCTGTTTGGTCAGTTTTGCATACGTCAAGCCAATGCGGCCACATATGGCTGGTCCGCCACTACTAGAATGGTACTTGTCGGCATACAACGGCTACCCATGCTTAGTTTCCTACATCAAAGTCCACATCTTTGCATGGCATATTTGTAGATGAACATTGCTCCAATCCAACCATGGATTTGAGCCAACATATCTCTGCCTTTCATTTCCCCATGTAGAGTCTTCTGGATTGCCATCGCACATGTGGACAATGCCATCCCACATACACCACCACATCGAAGAGGTGCTCCTCACCTCTCAAACATGCTCTCTATTGGTTGGAGTAATTAGTCCATCTCTCGTCCATCCATGAGTCCAATTGCTTGCCCTAGTTCAGAAGTAGTAGTAGTAGTAGTAGGAGTAGTAGTAGTAGTAGTAGTAGTAGTAGTAGTAGTAGTAGTAGTAGTAGTAGTAGTAGTAGCAGCACACAATTTTGGTTGATTCAAGAAGTAACAGCAGCACACAATTTTGGTTGAAATGCACCACACAAGTGCATTACCTTCGTTCCGACCCATCAAAATGTTCAACAACATCAAATTGGAATCTCCTTTCGGATCACCTCCACTCATCTTCTATGCTTCACTAATTTGAGACCTTCACTTTTGCATTTGCATTCATCTATCTTCCCACACTTGTGATCTCCTTCACTATCATCATGTACACAAGTGCGATATCTACCTTCTTTGGCCTTTCTTTCATATCTGTTATGCCTTGATCTTCTTCTTCTTCTTCTTCTTCTATTACATAAAAGGAATGTACAAGAATGACCTAAAAAAACAATACTATAAGTGCAATATATAAAGAACGATACATAAGGATAATCCTAACGTCCACAAATGAGTCAGCTGGCAAGAAAACAAATGTGCCATCACTTTTGGTAGATAAATCTAGTAAAGCTTAATGAAGTATCCCTGAGAAATACAAGTGTGACCACTATACATGTCATAGAAATGAAAAAGTGATATGCGTCATCCTGGATCATCACATGTTGAACTTCATATCTCAACATTCCCCTTCAATCTCAACGTTATGTCTTGTAATCCAACCATCTTCCAAAACGTCTTCAGCTTCTGTGCTCCAAGTGCTTTAGTAAGTATTAGAAACATGCTCATCTTAATTCCTCACATAAACAAGATCAATATCACATCTTAATACCTTCTTTCTGATAAAGTGATAATGTACCTAAATATGCTTTGTTCTAGCACGAAAAATAGGATTTTGCGCTTACTAAATGTTGCTAAGATTATCACAATAGATGATGATTGACTTCTGCACTTCCACATCTAAATCTGAAAGTAGCATATCTATCCATGATGTTCACGTGCTACCATGGCATCACTTCCATACTCAGCCTCATTACTCAACAAAGCAACAGTCGGTTGCTTGTTACTACTCCATAGAAAGACATTAGTAGATCTTCTATCTGGAATACTACCAGCCCAATCCACACCGGTGTATCTATGAACCTACAAATCCTCACCAGCTTCATAAAACATTGCATAATCCAAAGTAGCACTCACATATCGTAGAGTGCCACTCAAGGCATCTAAGTGTGGTTTCCTGGGAACCTACACAAATTGACTTTCAAGTCCAACAGTGTAGCTTAGATCGGGCCTTGTAATTTTAAGATATATCAAACTTCCCACAATTTTCCTATACATAGTAACATTTTCCAATGCTTCACCTGATGTAGTATCCAACTTCAAATTTTGATCTAATTGCATAAAAATTGGCTTGAAATCAACCATACCAAACTTTTGTAGGATACTTAGGGCATATTGCCTTTGCAACATCCATATACATGTTTTTATATGCATAAACGCAATGCCTAAGAAATAGCACAGCACACCAAGTTCTTTCATGTCATCTTCCTGCATGAGGAGCTGCTTTACCTCTTTAATGCTTACTTCATTCTCACCTCCTACAATTGTGATGCCATCATCATCCTTCCTTATATATAATGAATGATCTATCGAATATTGTGCAGGATGTTGAAAAACAACCTACTACACCTACAAATGCAATTATTGAAGGTGATGCACATGGTGTTGAAGATGAAGATCTTCAAATTCCTATTTGTGTTGTGGTTCCTTTCGCACCTATTTCAAAGCAACTTCATTGGGATGGCAAAGATGCTCAAGCACATGCATTGATATCTTTGTCTATCAAACATGCCATTACCCCATACATTTGCTCTTGCACAACAATTAAGGATGCTTGGGATACACTTACCACTTTATACGAGGCAAGAAATGAGGTTCGTGTTGCTTACCTCTGAAAAAAATAGTTGAAGAGTGAGTGCATGAATGAAGGAGATTCCATGGATATTTTTTTGACGAAGATCAAAGGTTTGAAGGTGCAGTTGGTTTCTACTCATGAAGTCTTGCTAGAAGTTCACTTGTGCAGACTATTTTGAACGGTCTTTGAAATTCATATAAGCATTTTTCTTCTACTCTTAGATTGATGATGAAAGGCAATCCAAATGCCTTAATATTTGAGCAATTAGTCACTATGTTGTTGCAGGAAGATGAGTCAAGGCAGCGTGTTCCAGATCAAGATTTCCTAGCCAGCCAGAAGGGCAAAGGTTAATGGAGCTCATCTATTAGTAAGCAAGAATCTGCTAATTCATCACAATCCAAGAAGGGTGACAAAGAGGAGAAGAAAACAAAGTCTGCTAATCTTGTGCAAAATGAAGAATGGACGTTTACTATTGTTTACAGTTATCCCATATTCATACAGAAATGAATTGAATTCAGAAGACATATAACCCCCCCTTGATTAGAATGGAGTGTTCCCATTTTACATGTTGATTGAATCTAAACCCATAACTAGGAATGTTTTGAAGTACATGGACATTCCACACTCTGAATTTAGGAGGTAGATCCATGCATGCCTAGAAATATCAATAATGAGAGTAATTATGTGAAGGTCATTTCCAAAAGATGGTGGCTACATAGGACCATGAACATCATTAAAATCAAGCTACAATTTTCTTTCAGCCCTTACTTTGCCATTTTTAGGAGAGAAAGAATGTTACATCATACCTAAAATGTTTCTCTCACACACATGTATGGATGGTGCCTCAAGTTAAGATAAAGAGGACACCATATTAGACTTTTCTAGGCATAGGTAACTAGAAAAATTTAGATCTCCAACACATACATGCCAAAGGTTAGCATTTGTGATGTCGTCAACAAACTTTATTACTAAACCATCTAATGTGTTGATATATTTTGGTAGTGATGTGTGTGAACACACTTAGGACCGTCCGGGCACTATTTTCCCTCTTTAGGAGGTTTTTTTCCCTCGGCTTGGATATACTCCTATAACCCTAAGAAGTTACTTATCTTTGTACATGCTCTTGGTAATACATTCACTATTGTGTGTTGGTGCTCCAAGCTTCTTCTTCTTCCTCCTCATTGTGCTCTTAGTGCAGTTCTAAAGGTCTCAAACTCCAACTGGTATAAGGGTAGGTCATCACTTCATCTAAGCCAACCTCAACACCCCTCTGGTCACCATCTCACCATCGGACAAAAACTGGTGAGTGACTTATCTTTCATATCCGTTATGCCTTGATATTCTTCTTCTTCTTCTTCTTCTTCTTCTTCTTCTTCTTCTTCTTCTTCTTCTTCTTCTTCTTCTTCTTTTTCTTCTTCTTCTTCTTCTTCTTCTTCTATTACATAAAAGGAATGTACAAGAATGACCTAAAAAAACAATACTATAAGTGCAATATATAAAGAACGATACATAAGGAACATCCTAATGTCCACGAATGAGTGAGCTAGCAAGAAAACAAATGTGCCATCACTCTTGGTAGATAAATCTAGTAAGTATCCCTAACATATACCAGTGTGACCACTATACATGTCAGAGAAATGAAAAAGTAATATGTGTCATCCTGGATCATCACATGTTGAACTTCATATCTCAACATTCCCCCTCAATCTCAACGTCATGTCTTGTAATCCAAGCATCTTCCAAAACTTCCTCAGCTTCTCTGCTCCAAGTGCTTTAGTAAGAATATTAGAAACATGCTCAACTTTCCTCACATAAACATGATCAATATCACTTGTTAATACCTTCTTTCTGATGAAGTGATAATGTACCTAAATATGCTTTGTTCTAGCACGAAAAATAGGATTTTGTGCTAACTAAATGTTGCTAAGATTATCACAATAGATGATGATTGACTTCTGCACTTCCACATCTAAATCTGAAAGTAGCATATCTATCCATGATGTTCACCTGCCACCATGGCATCACCTCTATAATCAACCTCATTACTCAACAAAGCAACAGTCGGCTGCTTCTTAATACTCCATATAATAGCTGCACTCCCAAGTGAGAATAGAAAGACATTAGTAGATCTTCTATCTTGAATAGTACCAGCCCAATCCACATCAGTGTATCCATGCACCTGCAAATCTTCACTAGCTTCATAAAACATTGCATAATCCAAAGTAGCACTCACATATCGTAGAGTGCCTCTCAAGGCATCTAAGTGTGGTTTATTGGGAACCTACATAAATTGATTTTCAAGTCCAACAGTGTAGCTTAGATCAGGCCTTGTAATTTTAAGATATATCAAACTTCCCACAATTTTCCTATACATAGTAACATTTTCCAATGCTTCACCTGATGTAGTATCCAACTTCAAATTTTGATCTAATTGCATAAAAATTGGCTTGCAATCAACCATACCAAACTTTTGTGGGATACTTAGGGCATATTGCCTTTGCAACATCTTTTTATATGCATAAACGCAATGCCTAAGAAATAGCATAGCACACCAAGTTCTTTCATGTCATATTCCTGGATAAGTAGCTGCTTTACCTCTGTAATGCTTACTTCATTCTCACCTCCTATAATCGTGATGCCATCATCACCCTTCCTTGTATATAATGAATGACCTATCGAATATTGTGCAGGATGTTGAAAAACAATGTACTACACCTGCAAATGCAAATATTAAAGGTGATGCACATGGTGTTGAAGATGAAGATCTTTGAATTCCTATTCGTGTTGTGGTTCCTATTGCACCTATTGCAAAGCAACTTCGTTGCGATGGCACAGATGCTCAAGCACATGCATTGATAGCTTTGTCTATCAAACATGCCATTACCCTACACATTTGCTCTTGCACAACAATTAAGGATGCATGGGATACACTTACCAATTTATGTGAGGCAAGAAATGAGGCACCTGTTGCTTACCTCTGAAAATAGTTGGAGAGTGAGCATATGAATGAAGGAGATTCCATGGATAGTTTTTTGACAAAGATCAAAGAGTTGGAGAGTAGTTGGTTTCTACTAATGAATTCTTGCTAGATAGTTCACTTGTGCAGAATATTTTGAACGGTCTTCCAAATTCATATAAGAGTTTTTCTTCTGCTCTTCAATTGATGATGAAAGGCAATCAAAATGCCTTAATATTTGAGAAATTAGTCACTGTGTTGTGGCAGGAACATAAGTCGAGGCAGCATGTTGCAGATCAAGAGTTCCTAGCTAGCCAAAAGGGCAAAGGTTAATGGAGCTCATCTAGTAGTAACCAAGAATCTGCTAATTCTACACAATTGAACAAAGATTACGTGGGAATTTCAGTCGAGCAAATTCATCAAATATATCCAAGAAAGGTAAAGAAAAGCTTTTTGCTGGTCATAAAACATGTGCAGGTTTTGAAGACGTTGATGGAGATTCAAGCGGTTCAGAAAAGAGTCTTGATGAGGAACTTGGATTGCCCTCTGTGAAGACTCCAGGAGTAAGAAGAGCACATACAGATGATACAAGGAGAAGTGACCTAGGACCAAGAAGATCTGGGAGGATGCGTAATTCAGTGCAACGATTGACATATGATAGGTACATGGCTCGCCATTGTGCCTACATGGCAAAGGTAATACAAGATGCTGAACCTTCTTGTTTTGAAGATGCAATTGGTAATGCAGATTGGGAAAAAGCTATGGATGAGGAGATGGCTGCACTTTATGGAAATGATACATGGAAGCTGGTTCCATTGCCACAAGGAAAGAAACCCATAGGATGTAAATGGGTTTACAAGGTAAAGCATAATGCTGATGGTAGCATAAGCAGGTATAAAGCACGATTGGTAGCTAAAGGATATGCACATACATATGGCATTGATTATGAGGAAACATTCAGCCCTGTAGCTAAAATGTCTACTGTTAGGACACTTGTTGCATTAGCTACAGCAAAAGGATGGACTTTGCATCAGATGGATGTGAAGAATGCTTTCCTACATGGTGAGTTACAGGAAGAAGTATATATGGACTAGCCACAAGGATATGAAGATTCAAAGCATCCAGAATATGTTTGTAGGTTGCAAAAGGCTTTGTATGGGCTAAAACAGGCTCCGCGTGCATGGCATGCAAGGATTGCTGATTACTTAATCAGCATTGGGTTTTCTATGTGTGATGCAGATCACTCACTATATGCAAGGAAGGCTGATGATGGCATCACTATTGTGGCTATTTATGTTGATGACCTGATTGTAGGTGGTGATAATGAAGAAAGCATCAAAGAGGTAAAGAGACTTCTTATGTAGGAATTCGACATGAAAGATCTTGGTGTGCTGCGCTATTTCTTGGGCATTGAGTTTATACATACACAAACAGGTATATGGATGTCGCAAAGGCAATATGCCTTGAATATGCTGCAAAAGTATGGCATGGTTGATTGGAAGCCAATTTGTATGCCTTTAGATCAGAACTTGAAATTGGATACTACATCAGGTGAAGCATTGGAAAATGCTACTATTTATAGGAAAATTGTGGGAAGTCTTATATATCTTACAATTACAAGGCCTGATTTAAGCTACACTGTTGGACTTGAAAGTCAGTTTATGCAGGTTCCCAGGAAGCCACATTTGGATGCTCTGAGGCCCACTCTACGTTATGTGAGTGCTACTTTGGATTATGCATTGTTTTATGAAGCTGGTGTAGATTTGCAAGTTCATGGATACACCGATGCATATTGGGCTGGTAGTACTCCAGATAGAAGATCTACTAGTGGCTTTCTTTTCTCACTTGGAGCTGCAGCTATTACATGGAGCAGTAAGAAGCAACCCACTATTGCTTTGTCGAGTACAGAGGCTGAGTATAGAGGTGATGCAATGGGAGCATGTGAGGCATCATGGCTGGAGATGTTACTTGCAGATTTAGGTGTGGAAGTGCAAAAGCCTATCACTATCTATTGTGATAATCTTAGCAGCATACAGTTAGCACATAACCCTGTTTTCCATGCTAGAACAAAGCATATCGAGGTACATTATCACTTCATCAGAGAGAAGGTATTAGTAGGTGATATTGATCTTGTTTATGTGAGAACAGATGAGCAGGTTGCTGATATTTTCACCAAAGCACTTGGAGCTGAGAAGTTGAAGAAGTTTCGGAAGATGCTTGGATTACAGGATATGGCGTTGAGCTTGAGGGGGAGTGTTGAGATATCAAGCTCAACATGTGATGATCCAGGATGACACGTACCAGTTTTTTCGTTTCTCTGACATGTATAGTGGTCACGCCGGTATATGTCAGGGATACTTTATTGAGCTTTATTAGATTTATCTACCGAGAGTGATGGCACATTTGTTTCTTGCCACCTAACTCATTCGCGGACATTAGGTTTTTCCTTATGTACTGGTCTTTATATATTACACTTGTTGTATTCTTGTTTTTTAGGTCATTCTTGTACATTCCTTTTATGTAATAGAAGAAGAAGAAGAAGAAGATCATTCTTCCCTCTCTCAATGTGTGCGTGTGCTTCTCCTTGAGAGTGAGAGTGTGTGTGTGAGCTCTCTTCCTTATCTCCTTCCTCGTGACACTCACCACATATGTTATGGGGATTCCTATCTCTCCAGGTGCCCAATTTGGAGGGATCACAATGCCCACATTTACCACAATATACACGAACATCACATCCACCCCACCCACAGTCCCCTTATACACATTTACACACACTCTTGACACCATGGAAACATCACCAGCCACAACACCACTCCCTCCCCCCTCTCTACCACCATCTCCCATACCCCCTCCACCTACATCACCTCTCGTGTCCACTTCATTCACTATCCCTTTCCCCCTCCCCATTCCCCCTGCATCCTCCACCTTCCCTGCATTCATGAATGTAAATAACATGTTTTATACATTACATCAGTGTGTACATGAGTTGCAGATAGAATACCAAACCTTGGAAGATCGACATCGCCAAATAACCACGGATCATGAGCAACTACAGAAGAGGCTTGCAACTTTGGAAGCATGAAATACTGACCTAAATCAATGCTACACTATGCTTGAGCACGCTCATCAGACCCTTTTGGAAGCTCCCCAACCATTCGATCCCACTTAAGTTAAAAAACTAACCACTCCACTAGAACTTTATCAGTCAGAACATGTTAAAAGTCGTCGCAACCTGACCCTACTCAGAAAGCACATGGAAATTGCCCTCAAAGAGAACAAGCGCCTGCAAAGGCAAAATGAAGAAAATTTAGAGGCAGCCATGGAGGGTTCCCCCTAGGAGATCGACCCTGAAAGATTCAAAGTTGTGCCATCCGAGACTATGAAGACAATTTTAGAAAGCTATGCAGATCTACTGGACGCGCATGATGAGCTGGGCGAAGAACGGGATACTCTCCGCCAAGAGCTAACAATGCAGGATGCCCAACCCAAGAGCACCGATTCTACCACCACTACAGAAGATGTAAATGCACTGAGAGAATAGGTCACAGAATTGCAAGGCAAGTTACTCCAATATGAAAGACAACCCTCCCTAGTCATCGAGCCAGAACCAGATGATTTGGTACCCATAGAAGTGGATGAGTCATATGAAGAGCCATATGTTCCTATGCCAATGTCGGGCGGCCAACAAACCTGTGAGGGATTGGACACACTAGAGGAAGAAGCCCCAGAATGGATGCAAAAACTTAAAAAAACAGCTAATACACACGACGAGCGAGTAGCGGTCCAAATTGAGTCCATGACAAAGATTGAGGACACTATTATCAAATCAGAATATTTTCAAGTATGTCCCATCACAGATGGATAGGCACCAATGATGATCAGTATGTGCCGTATTGTGTACTCTTGGCAGATTACAACGCCAAAATTCAACGACAATGTGGCAAAGCTCCAACCTTTGCCACTCAATTCGGGCGTGATGATATCCCTGAGAGGGCTAAACAAGGATCAATTCATCAACCTACCTGGCGGTTACAACTCTCAGAAACTTACCCTGAGATGGTTCGAACCTGGAACAACATGCCACTATTCATTAAGTATAATCCCTGTTATGCTCCCATCCTCAGAAGACGCACATGGCCTGATTTTGCCATCACGGTGAAGAATGTCAAAGGCTGTGCAAAGTGGCTCAATTACGTATACTTGGCACCGCCACGGGGACAAGCTACAGTGGGCTACATGATCTCCACCATCCGCCACTAGGGAGTCAGAATGCAAAACATCCCAGATTATAATGGCTTAGATGTGCATAAAGATATTCGAGTTGATGCTGGTTACCTTCAGAACCTTCAAAAATATTCAAGATCCACATTTCTGAGGTGTCGGATTCACAGCAAGTAACCTTGACTTGGTCTACGATATGAGTACAACTCCCTCCATCCAGGTAATATATGCATGGCACGCACGAATTAAATACCTCCCTGCTTGCTACAAGCAAACATTTGAAGAGATGTTCATCACAGGATTCTGGGAATACCACTCTGAAATCTTTGTTCCAGGACCCTCCCATCTACTCCACCTCTTTGCAGTGGAGCAGACACTACATTCAGAACAACTATGTGTGCCACATCCGGACGTTCCAGGTCCAGTGGATTGGGATGCCCTCCTAACTGATCTAGCATGGGGGCTGCAGCTGGAAGAACACCACCTCGCTTCAGATGTGGTTGAATTCTATGTCAAACGCTCAGCCAAACAAGGGTCTGTCAGAGATGACAGACGCGAGAGAGGGGGGGTGTTGGAAGCAGTCAACGCACCCGAGGACTCACAAGACAAGGAAGCCAAAGAAGGGAGCCAGAGCAGAGAGAAGGCACAAGCAGACAAAGTAGTCAACGAAGATCTGGCAAGTAGGCCATTCAAATTTTTCCAAATCAACACCCTCATAACAGTGATTCTCATCACTAAAAATCATTGTAAATACCATTTCACCTTTTTGTAACTCCATTTTCTACAAGCCGAGGAGTCCTCGAGCTTGAGGAGTATTAGAAGTATCAATTTTCATGATTTTTAGACTTTGTTTGAGCCCTCAAATAGACCCTAGAACCTAATTTTTAACTAGGCCGGACATTAGGTCTGGACAAGGCCAAAAACTAGTCAAAAACTATAAATAGAGCTAGAGAGCTCATTTTTCAGGTTAGCTTGTTGTGGAATTGAACTTGTAAGAGCACTTTTGAGTAATCTACAAGGATTCCATTATCTCTCTCTCTTTGTTCTTGCCTTGTGTGCGCGTGTGTGTGTATGTGTGTGCATGTTAGTGTGCTTCTCACTCACACACTTGTGCCATCACTTGTTCGAGGTCTTCATACCATCCTCACATCTTCCCGGATTGACATTAAAGGAGGTGCTACTCATCACTGAGCTACAAATGATTAGGGGAGACTAGGTTAAAAGGAGTAGCAAGAATATATGTAGCCAACAAGAAACAAAAAGCCTATTTCGATGCACATGTAAAGGATAAAGGCTTGAAGCTCAGAGACTTAGTCCTAGTCTATATGCTCAAGCAACACATGTGGAAGTTAGGGAAATGTGGTTATGGACCTATGATTATAAATAGGCTTTCAACAAGTGGAGTGATACAGTTAGATACCTTGGAAGGAGAGATATTGCATAATTAAGAAGACAAAGACTAGGGAGGGAGCACGATAATCAATTAGAAGGCCTCCATGTCACCCCCTGTACTAATAGAGGACCCCTAGATATCCTATGGCAATGTGTTGAACAAAGTCAACTACTCACCCTAGCATAGTGGATAGGAGACCATTCATTACAATTTTGCTAGGGCAAGGCACTGCTCTCCCAAAGAGATTAGGCTACTAATTTATTCAAGTGCTACAACTAGTGTGATTTTGGTGGTCTCACTTTGAAGACATGGGACTCAAAATGCATCCTATTGAGGCATATCCCTCCACAATACTTACATGACATTCCAAGTGGTATGTGGTTAGTGGGTGAGATGTTTGTGATGTGTGTGAATGTTGGTTAGATGGTTAGTGTTCATCGTAGATGCATACTTTGGGTGTGCAATGTACTCAGAATGCTCCTTCATCAGAGTGGATGGATTTACAAGAGTGGGTCAGGGGGTTTGATATGAGGTTTCAGTCTCCAAATTTTGATTGTGGGAGTGTAGCTTTTAGTGATGATGACATGTGAAGGTTTGTGAACAGGAATGTGTTGGATTTGGGATCTTTTGGGTACCCATTTCCTGACATTCTTGGGTGTGGCCGAAGAGTTAGAGGTGTGGAGTATAGATGTTTGCACTCGGATATGTGACAAGGGTGCTTATGAGTGTTGATTCAATCTTGTGAATGGCGGTGATGCTATTTGAGCTCGAAAGCAGGTCTTGGGCACCCATATCTGTCTAGCATTTGGGATTGCCTTCATTGACCGCCTTGGAACCCAAATAGAAATGGTGTGGCTAGATTGATTCCTTGGATACTCGTTCGTTGGGATCCTAGACATTGTAGCGCGTTTGGTGCATCTTTGGGATCCTATCTCCAAAGCTGAGGGTTGTTCACCCTTGCGTACCCAGATTTGTTTCATGCCATGAGGTACTCTAGATTGTACAGGTTGGTGTTCACACCTCTTGATCATTGGCCTCCCCTGTGTCGTGTATTGCCCGGCTTGCTTTCCTTGAATCCTCTTTGGAAAAGAAGGGAACTACTCTTTGACTGCTGCACTTTTGTCAAGAGTGACAATCTTCTGCACCATAGAACTTTGGACAAGAATAGCATCATTATCTTCATGTGGGTTCCTGGAGGGACCAAGAGTTGGTGCCTTTTCTAGTGGCCTAAGTGCTTGATTTTGTAGTTCAATCGTGATGCGGTGTTGGCCTACCCAAGCCTGAAGAAGTCCACTTCTTAGGTTGAGGTTGATTGCATGATCATAGATCCAGTCTTGGCCCAAGACAAGAGGTTCGGTAAGATCCTCGTCTTCACATACTAACACTTTTACTGCCATTAGGACCTCTTGAACATAGAGGGGAAGTTCCACCTTGCCCATGCAAGGGGTTTCCACACCTCCCAATCCTATGAGATATGCCTCTATAGGATTGATCTTCAATTGCAGTTATTGGTAGTAAGAAAGTCAAACTGCACTAGTGGCTACTCTTGAATCAATTAAAGCTCTCATGGTCCTTGCACTCTCTTCGTGTCCTACTTCTAGGATCACAAAAGGTCATCGATCGATTATCCTATGGGAACGTTCACCTCAAGCCTCGCACATGGCCATGTGATAGCCTAGAGATCATTGAGTGTCAGGTATAGGCTAATCTCTACCTTGTCTCCTCAATTTCATTCGTCGGATGCGTTCTAAAGCTTCTACCTGTGCTTCTTCTCGGATTCGTTTTTCCTCTTCTTTACGTTTCTTAGCAGTGTTGAGCCAATTTAGCATCTCTTCGATCAAGGTTTCTTGATATAACTTGACTCTACATCCGCTTATGTAGCTAGGGAGAATATCGCCTTCTAAAGTGGCTAGTTGTACTACCCCACTAGTTGAAATCCTATTTATGATCATAGGTCCATAGCCACGCTTCTCTAATTTTCTCGCATGTTGCTTCAAAGTGTAGACTAAAACTAGGTCTCCCGCTTTCAAACCCTTATCTTTCACGTGTGCATCAAAATATGCTTTGTGTCTTTTCTTGGCTGCATATATTCCTGCTGCCACTATCAATCATGTTTCACCCAATCGTTCAAGATCAAAGATTCTAGAGGAGAGCTCATGCCCTGTCCACTCATGCTCTTGTGCTACTTTCAATGTAGGTATCAAGAATTCCAATGGTAGCACTGCATTCTGGCCAAATACCATCTGAAAGGGTGTGGCTTGGAGTACCGTTTTATAGGCAACTCTGTATGCCCAAACAACATGGTGTAGCTGTTTGTCCCAATCGGAGTGTTTATTGTTCACTAATTTGGTGAGCACATTGCATAGAATCTTGTTTGTGCTCTCAGCTTGCCCGTTAGCTTGTGGATGATAGGGGGCAGACTTCTTATGTATAACCAAGAATTCTTGGAGCAGATTTTCAATAACTTCATTCAAGAAGTGAGTCCCTCTATCACTTACTAGCTCTATAGGTAGCCCGTATCTAGTGAACACATTCTCAAATAAGAACTTAGCAGTCGTCTGAGCATCATTCTTTGTCGTAGACTTTACCTCTACCCACTTGGTTAGATAGTCAGTGGCCACGATGATATATTCAGCATGTGAACCCTTAGCTAGGGGATTAATAGGACCTACAAAGTCTATTCCCCACTTAGAGAATGCACGTCCACCCATCATAGGTTTCAGTGGCATCTCATCTTTACGTATAGGATACTGAGTTCACTGACAAATGTCGCACCTCTTCACATAGGTATGTGCATCCATGTGAAGGGTGGGCCACCCAAAGACCTGCAAATAGCATAGCCTTGATCACCCGATCTGGTCCAAAATGTCCTCCTTCCACACCTTGGTGAGCAGTTTCCAAGATCTTGAGATATTCACTCTCATGGACACATAGTCTCAGATATCCGTCTTTTCCACGTTTGTATAAATTATCACCAATAAGTGAGTAGTCTAGGGCTTCTTGTTCTAAACTTCTTTGCCTCGTCAGGGTCATATCTTGAGGGAATGTTTTCATCCTCAAGAAGGCTACTAATGGTTCACTCCAATCTAGCACTATGAACACATGATAAAGAGTGGCATGTTCCACGGGTGGTTTAGTGCAGGAGATCGGGCATTCCTTGCATAACTTATGGACATCAGCCTCCATAGTTGGCCAATGCACTCCGAGTCTCCTTAGTGTCTGTAAAGTTCGTTGCTTTGAGTAGTGTTGCTCTAATGCACCTACATGTGCTAATTGCAACCATTTTGCCTACTCATCCTCTTCCACACAACAAGCTAGGATCCCTTGATCTGTATGCTTGTATATACTTCCTGCCATGATCTGGTATTTTTGGGCTTTTACTATCTCCCTATCTTGAGTGTTTACTACTGGATGTTTAGGCCCGTATGTCAATACTGGCACTAGTGTCTTAGCCCACTGAGGTACAACTTCCAAATTAAATAAGTATGCATCAGGAAGGTCATCTGATACTCCTTGTGGGGCCTTGTTGGAAGCAGTCAGAGGCACAGACGCCACGGAAGCATGTGAAAACGAAGCAGGGAGCCAGGCGGATCAATTTTTTAAAAACAAATATATTTCTTATTAATTCTCCAAACATTCAACAGTGATTGTTATCACTAATTGTAACATATGTATCATAAGAAAACCCCATTTTGTAATCCATAGCTCCATTTTGTGCAAGCCGAGGAGTCCTCGAGCTTGAGGAGCTTAGGTAGAATACTCGTACCAAATTTCGTTATTTTTAGACATCGTTTACCCTTCCAAATAGCCTCTAGGACCTAATTTTTAACTAGGCCGGTCACTAGATGTGAAACCGGTCAAAACTAGTCTAGAAACTATAAAAAGAGCTAGAGAGCTCATTTTTGAGGTTATCTTGTTGGAGATTAGAGTTATTTTGAGCTTGTAAGAGTGTTCTTGAGTAATAGAGCTAATTTCCTACCTTCCATTGTGTCTTGCTTGTCTCTTCATTGTGTGTGTGTATGTGTGTGTGTGCATCTTTGTGCTTCTCACCTTCACTCTCACATCATCTCACATTCACGATCTTCATATCACTCCTACCTCTCCCTCGGATTGACATTAAGGAGGTGAAGCTTCTTAACGTGGTACTTACCATTGTGCTAGAGCAACACCAAATTTGGCGCCGTTGCCGGGGATCGAGTCTAGGACGAATGTGTGATGGTAAGAGTATAGCAAGAAGAGGCGTTGGAAGGTAAAAATTTCAGTTTTTGTTGTTGTTTTTACTTAGTTTTTAGTGTTTTTCACCTCCCCCATACTCCATCTTCATCATCGCATCATCATCTCCATCTCCAAAAAAAATCAGAAAATTCACCATATCCACCCATTCACCTCATTTTCCCTCATTTGTGCATGCGAGAGAGCGAGAGAGAGTTTTTGCGATTGTATGTGCTTGTGTTTTCTTGAGTTTTCTTGCAGGTACAGAGCTTCAGAGCATCAGGAAAGCTTCCAAAAGGTAAAAAATGTACTTTCTGTCAAAGATTTCCGAGTGTGGCGGACCATCGCGATGGTCTGCAATTTTCGGTTTTTGAGGTAGGCGACCACACCACGAGGTAGGCGATCCTTGCGCACACACGGCACCATAGTTGCATTTCAAAAATTCGTTATTTGGTGGACCCTCGCGATTGGCTCGGACCATCGCGATTGTGTCGCACCATCGCGATAGGCTCACGCCATCGCGACGGCTCGGCCGGACCATCGCGACGGTTCGCTTTTTCGGACCATCGCGACGGTTCACTTGAGCCATCGCGACGGTCCACTTGGACCATCGCGATTGTTCAGTTGACCCCGGACCATCGCGATTGGCTCATGCCATCGCCACGATAGTGCCACGTGTCTCGATAGACCATCGCGACGGTTCAACTTTTCGGACCATCGCGACAGCCCAAAATCGGACCATCGCGATCGGCTCAAGCCATCGCATCGCGGACCATCGCGACGGTTCACTTCGGACCATCGCGATTGTCCACCGTTGACCGTTGACCGCGCCATCGCGATTGTCCGCCTGATCACGCCATCGCGACGGTCCATTCCCACGCCATCGCGATCGTTCACTTCGGGCCATCGCGACGGTTCACCTTTTCGCGCCATCGCGATTGTCCACCGTTGACCGTTGACCCGTGCCATCGCGACGGTTCGCCTTTTCGGGCCATCGCGATTGTCCAAATCCCACGCCATCGCGACGGTTCGCTCGGACCATCACGACGGTCCCAGACCATCGCGATTGCCCACCCCCATCGCAAATTTTGGACTTCAATTTTTGACCAAATTTGAGGGTATTTTTGAAAAATTTTTGGACCATTAGACTCATAGGAGACCCCTCAGCTCATATTTGAGGGAAAACTGGATTGTCAATTTTTACCCCCCAGGGCCTGAACGCGTGTAACTTTCTCATCCGAAGTCCGTTTTTTGAGCTTAATAGCTCGTTAGAAAGCTCGTGACGAGTACTACGTCTATTTTTGGATAAGCTATTTTGAGGTTCACCCAGTTTGGGACTAGGAAGCCAGGGGGCACACATTAAAATTTGGGCAAAAAGGGAAGGGATTAAAAGGTGTATATACTCAAGTGTTTGATCATCTTGTGAATTGGTTTAACATTGGAATTTTCCAGGTCTAGCAAGGGCAGTCAAAGGCAAGTGAGCAAGGCAGTGAAGACAGCAAAGCTTGGGAAGCACAGCTTCTTGGGCAACAGGGCATCAGAGCAACCAGAAAGGTCGACTTGAGGTTGGAAGATTACTCAACCCCCTCAGTCAATTCTTAGCTTAGGCTAGACGGTAGTTGTGGAATTAACGACGATAGGAACGCCTCAAGTTCAAGATACCTAATTCTTTCAAGTTTAAGACTTAAGTAAAGGTGTGTGTGACGCGAAAACCTAAAGAAAAGAACATAAGTCTGACGGAACGAGAACTCAAAAATCATAACGAAAGCCGAATTCCTGACGCATATATTAAGACAAGAATCCAAAGAAAATCAAAAATAATCAAGAGAATAATAACAAAGGACCATTGACGATCTAAGTGTGTAATTGAGTGAGCAAGGAAGGAAATTAATGAACCTTAGATCAGGCAAACATATAGGTAAGTCGGACAGAAGAAGCCTTAGATCATCGGAGGCTAGTGTGAGAACTACCGCTCGATCTTGGGCTCAGCAATTGAATAGCAATTATCCCTACGAGAGCTCAGAGACTAGCGAATCAGAAATGGCATTTAGCACAGACAGACCAGAAGGAGGGTCCCATGTAGCATACCTAGAAAAACCCGAAGGACCCTATAGAACGCAACTAGAGTTTCTCCGAACCAACCGATTAGGTGCTCGCATCTATGAGGATGGTTTGCGAAGGCAAGTGGTGCAACTGCACCACCCTGATCAACCCATTGGATTGGAAAGACCAGTGGTGAAGTTTGAGAGAGACGCTTACATAGACAAAGAAGGAACCATGTATGTCCTAAGTACGCAGCCAAACGATACTAATGAGTTTGGCACAATTCAATTAGAGACGGAAGCGAAATTTCAAGGAAAAGAACCGTTAGAAGAACCTAGAACACCTAGAGGGAAATCTGTATTAACGAGAGTACTCATCCCAGAGTGGATCCCTCAAGATAACAGGAGCACCGAGTTGTTTGTAAACAAGGAGACAGATGAAGCCTTTTGGAGGTACAGAAAGGAAAACCCTGGCGAGGTAGGCATCATTACAATTTATGAATTCAAGGACCCAGATACACCTGGAAAGGTTGTATACCTAGATGAGACTTCAGAAAGAGTCTTTGTGGTGCCTGACCGCGCTAAAAACACATACACATGGAGAGGTGAATTGATATTCCCTCCATCTCGAACAAACATGAATACAAGTCAACAAGGGGCAGGAACATCCTCAGCCCATGGAAATCAAAGAGAAGGAAATCACGAGAGACCGGAAGTAGGCTTCAATCCCCCCATAGGGAGAGATAGAACAACCACGAACACTAATAGAACGGATAGACAAAGAGATCATGGAATACCAGGTGGTAGAGATGATTTTCCTCTACCCAGACCACGTGAACACGCAAGAGTATTGAGACCCACACAGTTGGTAAAATCAATGAAAAATTATTTTGATGGGACAGGAGATCCCTATGACCATGTCGCAGAATTCAAGCAAGTACTAAGAGCAGAACAAGTCGAAGACATGTTCACGCAGTACAACGCATTTGGACTAACGTTAAAGAATACCGCTTTAACTTGGTTCCAACCACTGCAACAAAGGCAATTCAGAGACATCCATCACTTTTTAGAGTCATTCATTACTGAATTCTCTAAAAGTGGGGTTAGACATGACACGTCTTCGTTGATTCATAGTTTTAAGCAAACCCCTCAGGAAACAGTAAGACTGGCAGGTCGTAGATTCAGACAATATGTCGAACGATGTCCAATGCAAGAGCTACCCTCACAAGCCAAACAAGTATCCCTATTCCTAGATGGCTTGTTGAGCGCTAAACTACGCTCCTATGTGTACCTAAAAGAACCCAGAACGCTAGAGGAGTGTGTAAGAATATGCATAGACATTGAGGATAACCTAGGAGAGGAATTAGAACTCTCAAAGGTCTATAAAGACTCAGATTGTTCTTCTCTAGCATCCACAAAATTGTCGAATTCAATAGAGGACCTAGCAAAAAAAGTGGCCCAAAAACTAGGAGTTTCTAGTAAACAGGTGCCCAAGCTACCAACTAATGTACGTTGTTACACTTGTGGTGGAAATCATTTGGCAAACGTGTGCCCCAATGCACCTCAACCTCACGTCAACCCTAGTGGCCAATATTGCACAATTGAGAGAAGATACACGAATCATACGGCTCAGGACTGCCCATACAACAAACAAACCGTGAGACAAAACTACCCGCAAACATACCAGCAGCCAGGTAGGTATCAAGGCCAATACAATGCTCAGCCTTATTACTATAGGCCTCCTCAGAACTACCCATATCAGGCTCAACAGAGACCTCAACCCGTCTTAGCTCAGCAGCCACCCCCGCCAGCGAATGTCATCTCAGTCAAATACGCTGCTGCAGAAGAGAACCTAAGTAGGGCCTTAGTGCCTTCTTCACCTTTGATCACAGAAAGTGACCCGAACTCAAACAGTTTTGACTCTACACACGTAACTAGTCCACCCGCTTATTACACGGAGTCACCAGAGCATGTGGAGACATATCATTATGATAGTCCACCAATGGAACCTAGTTGGGAGCCAAATTATACTAATGTGATGTACGCAAACCCAAACCCACGGCCCCAATTGAGACAACAGAGACCACAGGGCCCTAGAGGACCATGCTTTAGGTGCCAAGGAGATCATTTCATAAAGGATTGTCCACATCCCCCAATAGCAAGGCAATCACAGTACTATAGCATACAAGGCTTTTGTGCCGATTGTGGTAAAGAGCACATAATCAAAGATTGTCCTAAGAACCCAGTTAACGCTTCGAATGTGACACCGATCAACGTGATAGGTATTGTAAATAACGCAGATGGATCCAACCCTACATACGTGCCTATCCAAGCTATAACCAGAGCCCAGGCACTTTTACAAAACCAACAGCTTAATCATGAGAAAATAGCCGAAACTAGTGAAGTTGCAGAATCTAGCAGTAAAAAGACAAAATCTTGGAAAGATTCTAGAGAAAGGATAAAGAGAAAATGGACTAAAAAGATAAGTGAGTTGGAAGGAAGTTTAAGGGAATCTAGAGCCAAAATCCAAGAATTGACCTCACAAGAATTAAACCAAGAAATCCCAGCTCAGAAATCAGGATCAGTTTTAGCGGAACCCATACCGGAAGATCTAGACATGATGTTTCGTGCATATCAGGCTAGAATAAAAGAGGGACCTCAAGTCACGGAAATGAGTAAAAATTACCCTCGAGCTGATCTAGAAATTGAGAGAACTAAACTGTGCATGAAGATGGTAGAACTAGCACAAGCTTTGTTCGAAGCCTCTAGATATCTTAATTGGAATAACATGGCAAAACCGGAACTACACTTTCAAGGACTAATGGAGAGGCTAGAACACTTGATAGAAAGCAAAGAGAAAAAGGATCAGTCTAGGAACCCTACTGTTCCAGAGACACAGGAAAGGAATACACCATCCCTGTCTCAAGTACCTAATACAGAAAGTCAAGATAACCTATCTTCCATACAGAGGTACTCACATGAATTTTTGAGAGAAATACAAGAAGAGAAATGGAGAAAAGAACAAGGAACTCATCCTCCTATTCAAGAAATAGACGATTTGCAGGAACAATTTCCCCAAGACATCCCCTCTATTTACGATGATGTAGAGGTGGAACAACTGAGTGAACCCACAGGATTTGAATCTAATTCTCTACAAGAATTACCTCAGTTCACCGGACCTTGGGAAGCAAAGTCTATTAGTATGAGAGCACCCACGATAATAGTGAGGAATGAAGAATCAGTGATCCCTAGGAACACGGAGGCGATCAAGAACACTAAAGTACAGTGTAATCTCACTCTGGAGGAATTGTTAAAGGTAAAACCAGAATTGTGGAAGCATGTAGCAAATCAATTCCCTGAGCTAGCTACCACACCCTCTCAAATAGGATCACATAAGAAGGTACCAGAGATACCCGTGGAGAAGATTGGAGACGTAAGCGAAGGGGAGGAAGGTAACACATATCTTCCAATAACCCATCAGGGCTACACCACGAAAGCCATCTTAGATTCAGGAGCCGGAGTAGCCATCGCTACCACCGCTTTATGGAAACGTTGGGGTAAGCCAGCACTCAGACCCACTAGGATGAAGCTACAAATGGCCGATGGACACATAGAAAAACCGTTAGGCTTACTAGAAGGCATATCTCTCACCACTTGTGGTGTAGAATTTGAGCATACCTTTGCCATTTGTGACTTCGCGAAAAATCATGCATATGAGATGATATTGGGACGACCATTCATGCGTCAGTTGCAAATTGTACAAGATTGGGGAACTAATTCTTTGTACTTGCAACATTTAGGAGTGACTACTAAAGTCAATCTTAAAGACTATTCACATAGAGATGTACCCCCAATACAATGGAATACCATCCATAAGACTCCAGTAGAAACGGAATCCGTGCACTCATTAGAATCAGATCCTTCTTGGTTGCATGAGGATACCCATTTATGGATGTGTAAAGTAGCCAAACAAGAGGAAGAAAGATTAGAAGCAAGGACCTTAGGTGCGGAACAACATCCAAGAACCCTTCAAGATCCAGCCTACGCACCTGTAGTATTCCCAGACGAAGAGTTTGAACCCCATGGTTGGGCGGAAATCCTAGCAACCATGGATGTAGCCATCAATGAAGAACAATGGACACCCCACTGTGACGAGGATGGCTATGACATTTCAGTCTTCACGATAGAGCCAATCATGTGCGATGCAATTTTAGAAGAGTGTGAACCAGACACGGATGCATTTGAGGACGCAAGCGATTTTGATTTAGAATCAATTATCATGGACCCACCCTTTGCATCAGAGGAAGAATATTTCTACGAAATAGAGACTCACACTCAGAGACACGAGGACATAACGAACGAGGTAAGGTTAGCCACAGAAGTGACTACTAAGAGTGAAGGCAAGAAGAGAAAGAAGAAAGAAACCATGTCGGAAAAAGAAGAATCTTTATTTGAAGTACCCGAGAATTTCAAGAAATACGAAATCGACGATAGAAGAATCATGGTACGAATGCCTAATAGAAAAGAGAATGATGGACAAGTATATGATAACCGAGAGAAAACCAAGAAAATAATAGTTGCCATAGAAGGAGAAGAAGAAAAATGCACCTACATAGGGCATGATCTGACGACTGAAGAAGAAGAAGAGCTAGTTGCCCTATTGCGCGAATATAGAGATGTTTTTGCTTGGAGCTACAAAGATTTGAAAGGAGTAGATCAAGATATATGTTCTCATAGAATCCCTATGACTCCAGATGCAAAACCGACAAAACAGAAACCTTACACGTACAATGATAATTACGCTGCGAAGATTAAAGAGGAGATAGATCGATTGATAGAAGCAGGATTCATTTACGAAATTGAGCATACCGAATGGGTATCCCCCATTGTGGTTGTGCCCAAGAAGAATGGAAAATTGCGTGTGTGTATTAACCTTAAAAAAGTTAATGCCTCCACGATTAGAGATAGTTATCCTCTTCCTATTACGGAACACCTATTGGAAAGAGTTGCGGGCAAGGAAGTTTACAGCTTTCTTGATGGATTCTCAGGCTATAATCAAGTAGCCATTGCTCCAGAAGACCAACACAAGACGGCTTTTGCCACAGAATGGGGCATATTTGCATTTCGTGTGATGCCATTTGGCTTAACAAATGCACCCGCTACCTTCCAACGACTCATGTGTCATGTCTTTAAGGAATTCTTACGCAAGAGCTTGGAAGTTTATGTCGATGACTTATGTGCTCATTCAAATGTAAGACAGACACATATCCCAGAGTTAAGACAAATATTTGACAAATGTCGAGAATATCAGGTTTGTTTGAACCCAGACAAATGCGTTTTCATGGTCAGACAAGGCAAAATTCTAGGACACATTGTGTCAAAAAATGGAATCTCTACGGACGAGGAAAAGGTGAAGGTAATTGCAGAATTACCAAGACCAACTAATGTGAAAGAGGTACAGGCATTTATGGGCCATTGCGGCTATTATAGGAGATTCATACACATGTATGCAATCATAGCCAAGCCTTTGTACTCTCTTTTAACCAATTTTGAGTGGACAGATGAGTGTGAAAATTCATTCAATGAACTCAAACGACGCTTGTGCTCAGCACCTATATTGACTACCCCAGATTGGAGTAAGCCATTCCATGTACATGTGGATGCATCCAATTACGCCATAGGATGTGTGTTAGCACAACCCACGAATGAAGGTAACATCGATCTCCCCATAGCCTACGCTAGCAGACAACTGAACGCAGCAGAAAGAAATTACACCACGACGGAACGAGAAGGACTAGGGATGATCTACGCGGTAAAGAAGTTTAGGCACTACTTGTTGGCCAACAAATTCAAGTTCTTTACAGATCATCAAGCCCTATTATACTTAGTCAACAAACCATGTAACACAGGACGCTTGATACGTTGGTTTCTATTACTCATGGAGTATGATTTTGAAGTGGTAGTCAGGAAAGGAAAGACACATCTTAGAGCCGACCACCTCTCAAGATTAACCTCAGGAGAAGCCCCTCAAGGAGTAGCGGATGATCTACCAGATGCATACTTGTTTAACCTTGAGGTAGCACCAGAATGGGCTAAGCCTTTAGTCCCTATTCTGACATACGGACCCAAGAATCCTAGAATAAAGATCAAAGAAGGAGAGATTACCAAGTCTCAGAGATACCAAATAATGGCAGGAAGCATATACAAACAGGATAATCAAAAGATTCTTGCTTGTTGTGTAGATGAATCAGAACGTGCGAATTGGTTGCAATTAGCACACATAGGTGCACTAAAGCAACATCATTCAAAACATCGAACATTACAGACTCTGCAAAGACTAGGAGTATTTTGGCCTACGATGGAAGCAGATGTCTACAAGTTGTGTAAGGAATGCCATGTTTGTTGTGAAAGACCACCAGTAGAGCATGCTGCATTGTATCACGTGTCTCTCACACCAGACTGGAGTGAACCTTTAGTGACATACTTGAGGACGCACACATTCCCTCAAGGAATGACCTTAGCTCGACAACGCAGTCTAGAGCAGGAAGCTCAAGACTATTCACTTATTGGCGATAATCTATACAAAAGAGGACGAGATGGATATCTAAGACAATGTGTCCATGAGAGCGATTATCTTAGCATACTAGAGACTGCACACCAAGGTGTTGCAGGAGGTCATTTTGGACCAGATAGGATGATCAAAGCCATCCTCTTTGCAGGATTATGGTGGCCCACTCTTCACATGGATGCACATACCTATGTAAAGAGATGTGACGTGTGCCAAAGAACTCAGTTTCCTACTCGCAGAGATGAAATGCCATTGAAACCCATGATGGGCGGACGTGCATTTTCTAAGTGGGGTATAGACTTTGTAGGACCCATCAACCCCCTGCAAAAGGTACACATGCGGAATACATTATTGTTGCCACAGATTATCTGACGAAATGGGTAGAGGCTAAAGCCACAAAAAAGAATGATGCTCACACGACTGCAAAATTCTTATTTGAAAACGTCTTTACAAGATATGGATTGCCTATAGAGTTGGTGAGCGATCGAGGCACTCACTTTCTAAACCAAGTCATTGAATATCTATTACAGGATTTTATGGTGATTCACAAGAAATCTGCACCATATCATCCTCAGGCCAATGGTCAGGCTGAAAGCACTAACAAAATACTTTGTAACGTACTGACGAAACTCGTGAACAACAAACGTTCAGATTGGGACAAACAGCTACACCACGCTGTTTGGGCATATCGAGTGGCCTACAAGACCGTACTCAATGCAACTCCCTTTCAGATGGTTTTTGGTCAGAATGCAGTGCTTCCTTTGGACTTCTTGATACCGACCCTTAAGGTTGCACAAGAACATCAGTGGACCGGCCATGAATTATCAGCAAGAATAATGGACTTGGAACGATTAGGAGAAACAAGGCTGAGGGCAGCAGCAGGAATATACGCAGCGAAGAAGCGACAGAAAGCATATTTTGATGCACATGTGAAAGATAAAGGCCTAAAAGAAGGAGATTTAGTTCTAGTATATACGCTGAAACAGCACGCGCGGAAGTTAGAAAAGCGAGGTTATGGACCTATGATCATTAACAGACTTTCGACTAGTGGAGCAGTACAGTTAGCCACCTTAGAAGGAGATATAATGCCTAATTACATTAGTGGCTGTAGAGTCAGGTTATATCAAGAACCTCTTACTGAGGATATGCTTAGACGACTCACGTTGGCAAAGAAGCGTAAGGAAGAAGAAAACAGAATACGAGCCGAAGCTCAGGCAGAAGCCATAGAACGCATTAAGCGCATGAAGCTAAGAAGACAAGGACTAGGGAGAGAACATTATAACCATCTGGAAACATCACCCAGATATCCCATGGCCATGTGTCAAGTAAAGTCAACCACTCATCCTAGCATAGTGGACAGGAGACCATTCGTTACAGTTAGGCTAGAGCACGGTAACCATAGCCAAGACCTCAGGGCTTTGATTGACTCAGGTGCTGCGACTAGTGCGATTAGATGGTCCCACTATAAGGATTCAGGAATAGAAATGCGGCCAATTGAGGCATACCTCATAGGCCTAGGAGGCATGGAAACCCCTTTCATGGGTGAGGTGGACCTTCCTATCCTCATTAAGGATTTGACGATGACAGCAAAGCTACTAGTGTGCCATGATGACGACCTGATAGAACCCCTAATCCTTGGCCAAGATTGGCTATACGATCACTCAGTGGACCTAAATCTTAGACAAGGCTCCTTACAGATTGGAACCTTAGAGCAGAAGCGAGTGATACCGCTTGACTTCCCTAACGGCATTCCGCTTGACGGTTGTGACCCTAGACCCTATGAAACGCATGCGACGGAAGACAGGAAGATTTTTGGGCAGACCAGTCACGTTACGTCTACACCAACCCACTCGGGCTTGGCTATAGGCAGTTGTCAGTCAGAAGAACGACAGGAGATCTTCCCTGGGACTTCCTGCAAACTAGAAGCGACAGTTACCCAACAGCAAGGGCAGATGGACACAATCAGTGGTCAGGTGGGTTGCATCAGCGGCCAAATGAGCACGACACCCTGCGGTGCTCATCCTTCCAAAGTTGTTGCGGACTGGCCTAGATTAAAGTTAAATAAGGCATCACTTCCTAATGGGCAGGTCACGCAAGTCTTGGATCTCCCTTCTTTTCCAAAGCAGAGTGTCCATCCGACCTCTCACCCCCAGCAACAACTGAGTCAATCACAACGAAGGAACCCAGACCGACTGCAGTATCGGAGGAAACAACAAGGAAGGCAGTTCAGGCCACCCAAAGGAAGCGGCACCAGACAAATATGGGTGCCAAAAGGACAAAAAGCACCGAAGGACTCCAACCAAGCAGAGATCAACAAGCAAAAGGCCGAACAGAAACAGAATCGATATCCACCATCCCCTCGACCTTCTTCTACAGGTCCGAGCATCCGACAAATGTGGATCGCCAAGAAGTACCTTACCCATAGACCCACGCCCACGCAGATTTGGGTACCCAAGCCATGTATCATAGCTCAACCCATAAGCCATGTAATATATAACCCCCATAACTCATCTCATCCCTCGATACCACCAAACCCGACACCACCTCTTACCCCTCAGCAGAAATCCACCACCCACTCCAAGATCCTTAGGAAATGGATACCGAAACGTGTCCAACCGTCTTCCCCTAACCCATTGTCTAACTACCCCCCGACTAACATACAACCTTGTACTAAATCACTAACCTTTAAACCTTGTATAAATTCACACACCATCATCACACACCACTCGTAATCTCATCTCATCAAGAAATGTATGCATGATCTGAAACGTATAGGTGTCTAGAGACCTGCACTAGTGCTGCAAGAAACATTGCATCCATCACATCACAGCACTTGTCTACACGGGTTACGCATCAGTTATGGAAAGGGATTGCGGTCTCACTTTAATGGGATCATGATTAATTTCCATGCTAATGTGTTAATCTTTTGTAGCAGATCTTTCTCACTAGCGCACCAGCCACCATGCAAACCGACGAAGGAACATCAGGAGCAGGCCCCAGTGTAGCGGCTGTGCCCCTTAACGTGCTACGAGCAGAGTCCCACCCGACTGCTCCACCGCCGGAATTTCAGGGATTTCCAGGGCCCATGCCTATCGACAACCCACCCATGGGCTACACCGAAAAGATACACAGGAACTCTCATTGGTTTCACGGCCTTGCAGGACCCCTTGCGGACGCAGACTTTATATTTGAATCCTCTCTGACTTTTGATGACCGCACGTGGGGAAAGTACCAGTTTTTCTCCAGAGAGTTCGAAGCCCTACAAAGCACCCAGGATTTAACTCATGTTTGGGCCAGAGCAGGCTTCACAGAGTATTTCAGTGATCCTATGCCCAAACCGGATTTTTACAGGTGCTATTACTTAATCACTACCTTACTGGCATCAGAGAATAAGGACATCCCAGGAACCTTCATATTGCCTACTCTAGTGGATGATCCACCTTACAAAAGATTTTATCTCTCTAAGGACTTAATCAGAGCAGCCATCAAGATCCATGGCACCCACACACCCACAGATCGAGAGAGATTGATTCCAGAACCGATGAAACGTGGGGATGTCACGAAGTGGGAGGAGATTTCGGCCATTACACCTGAGCTGTCAAAGCCACTAAGGATATGCATGCAACATTTCGCATTCCCAGCTCAGGACAGATTTACCATGCCACACAAACGAATCTGGTTCGGTTTGTATTTGGCATGTACGGGACCTCAAACAGTTGATCTGGCAAGCTGGATCATAGATCAAATGTATCTGGCACAGCACAGATGGGAGCGCAAGAAGGTGCTTAACGGATGTTGTGCGCTCACTAGAATTGTGTATATGTGTTTGGCTTATGACTTGCCCATCGAGCGTGCATTAACAGGAGAGGAATTGAAGGCATTCAAGGGCACAACGAAGAAAGCCAGGAAGCCCAGTAGGACACGGGCAGGTAAGCGCATGCGAGGCACCATCCCCTGCCTTCAAGTGCCAGAGTCGCCATCACCACAACCATCTCCAGAGCGACCACAGACAGAAGCTGCTCCCACTGTACAACCTATTCGCATACGGTTGTCCAGACCAGTGATTACAGAGGCCACCACTAGTACCGCTGCACCTCAGGCAGCTGCCACCTCAGAACCCACCACCACAACAGCAGAAGCTCCCACCACTATTGGTGCGGAAGCGTTTTCTTTCCCGATACCACATATGGAGGCCGACCCCATTAACACGACATTTGATTTTGAGATGCCTGATGCATTCTCAAACGAATTCCAGTATTCAGAAGCACAACTGTTCTCCCAGGAATATGAACGTCCCAGCTACCCTACTACGCCGAGAGATTTGCCACAGGGACAAGCTGTGTCGAGCTCTGAAGAAGAGAGAACCAAAACAGACAACGAGGAAGGCGACGATGAAGCCAGCCAGGGCTCACATGACGAACAGACAGAGGGCCAAGGCCAACAAACCGACACACACGGCGACACCAGCACATATGAAGATGAGACATTCGAAGCCGCAGCGTACACACTGGCTATAAAGAAATTATATCGCACCATGGAGAAAGTCTGGGCACGAAAGAAGTTAACTGAAGAGGAGAGCCAGGCATTAATTGAACAGGAACTCATCTCCGGAGGATTCGAAGACGCATATATCAGAGGGTTCAGGGAGTTAGTCAAATCAGTAGGCTCCCATGAAGCACTCAGGTTTTTACAAAGAAAGCAACTACCACAGTTTGATCCCCGCCGAGTGCGACTACTTTCAAAGCCCGGAGAGTATATTCGTGTACCAACAGGAGCTCCATCTTCAGCACAAGCCAGGGAGGCACGCCTCGCCCCAGAAAGTTCATTGACCGCAGAAACCATCCTTGTAGATTCGCCACCCCGTACCACCATTGTACATACCACTACTATCCTCGAAATAACATCCACCCCTTCTACTCCTCTCTCACCTCATATTTCACCAACCCATCCCGTATCCCCCACACACCCACCTGCTTTCCCCACATCCACACCTGTACAAAGCAACATAGCCACAACCTCTTCCTTACCCATTCATACCACCATGCCCACACCCAACCCTCCGCATCCATATGTTAACCCCTTCACCCCTTCATCCTTCCCAGCGTTTCCCCCACCTCTAAGACCCCCATTCCCCTTCCTAACCCCACTAACCTTCTCACCAGTCTCACCCCCCCAACCTACCATAACCCCTATTTCCCCGTTTCACCAAGGTGCTCCTATCATCCCCCCTGTAAACTACTCTATATTTGTAAATCCCGTATTCACACCTACACAACCACCCACGATTACACCACTTTTCACAGTCACAACACTAAACACGTTCAATGGCATGGACATATCACCATCCACCTCACCACCACCCACTCCACTCACAGCACCCTCATATTTAGGCACTTCACAATTTTCCACAATCACCACTGCATCCACTGTCCCAACCCCATTTCCCAATCCCACTGCATCCACTGCCACTGCATCCTCATTTAGCACTTCACTACTACTATCGCCCACCATAGACACCGCATTTCAACACATGTTCACATGCATGACGCAAGTCCGCGAGGAGTTTGCATCACTCGGCACCCACTATCAACAGCTGCAGACGACAACGAATGAACTACAAACGCAGCTTAACTCACTATCAATTGAGAATGCCTCACTGAATAGCCGATACCAAGATTTACGAGAGGCCTATCACAAATTAGAACTAGAAAGTGAGGAGAAAACCAAAGAGGCCACCGCGGATTTGGATAATCTCCTTCGAGCCCAGACTGTCCGCAATGCAACGCTTACTAGAAATATGGGCTTACTAAGAAGACACTTAGCCGCAGCAAAAGAGGAGAACCAGAGACTCCAAGAGCAAAATAGAGAGAACTTGGAAGCGGCTTTAGATCATCCAGAACAGCCACTAAGTCCGAGCAGATTCAAGGCAATCCCATCTGAGTCGATGCGGATGTTGCTAGACGACCATGTTAGATTGCTCGAGGACTATGATCGTATGAACGAAGAACATCAAAAGTTAAAGGAAGATCACAAACTGCTACAGCTCAGAGAACCAGCAACACAACAAGTACACGTAGCAGCGGAATTACCAGCACCTGTGGACCCTGCCCCTGAAGTTTTAGAGGAACTCAACGCACTCCGGGCCCAGGTAACAAATCTTGAATCAAGAATTGCCATCTATGAAGCACCACCAAGGCCAGACTCCCCACCTGAGCTACCAGCTGAGGAAGAAACCGTCACTATCCCGGTGGAGGAGACATTCGAAGAGGCTTATGAACCGATACCCATCCCAGGCGGACGTGTCACGGCCGAAGGCCAGATGACATATGAATTACCTACCCCCGCGTGGATGAAGACAGTTGAAGAACTCGGAACGACACACTCGGCCAGAGTAGAGGCACAGCTACATGCCATGGCCATAATGGAAGAGAAAATTTTACAGTCACCATTCTTTGCTCAATTGGCCCCGCGACGATACATATCTGGGCATGAGCTCCAATATAAACCGTACTTCATGTTAATGGCCGAATACCAGTTAACCATAGAGAAAGAAACAGGCATGAAACCCACGCATGCCACTCAATTCGAGCCAGAGGACTTGCCACCAAGGGTGCAGAGAGGTGAAATCCTTCAACCAGACTGGCGCAGAGATTTATTGCAAAACTATCCCGAGATGATGAGCACATGGGTAAAAGCGCCGCTACATTTAAAATTTAACCCATGCTGGGGACCAGTCCCACGACGCCGCTCTTGGACTGCCTTCGCCATTAAGGTACAGAACAATAAGCAGTGCCAAGACTGGCTGAACTATCCCTATTTCAGGCCACCAATCGAGTTACCCACAGTAGGCTACATGATGGCGACGATCCGCCACTGGCTCCCTAGATTAAAACATATGGATGATGTTGCCGCGCACATGACTGTCAAAATCTTTGACATGATGCAGATGGTCTTTAAAGTCTTCCGACGCATCAAGGCTCCCCATGTAAACACCCCGGGCTTTGAGCATGGCAATTTTGATTTAGTCTATGATATGAGCACAACGCCATCGCTACGGGTGTGTTACGCCTGGCACTGCAGGATCAAATATCTACCGGCATGTTACAAGCAGACATTCGAAGAAATGTTCACCACCGGTTTTTGGGAGTACTATTCAGAAGTATTTATAAGCAGGCCCACACACTTATTGCAATTATTCGCCTGTGAACGAATGGTGTACTCCACACATTATCAGCTCCCACCACCAGACGAGCCACAACCTATCGACTGGGAGAAACTCGAGGCTGATCTAGCCCGAGGTATTCGTATATCAGAGCACACCCTCGCTCAAGACCTCCTACAGAATTACATCCGGCAGACCTCACAACAAGGTTCTGTCAGGGACGACAGAAGCGAGAGGGAGGGGGGTGTTGGAAGCAGTCAGAGGCACAGACGCCACGGAAGCATGTGAAAACGAAGCAGGGAGCCAGGCGGATCAATTTTTTAAAAACAAATATATTTCTTATTAATTCTCCAAACATTCAACAGTGATTGTTATCACTAATTGTAACATATGTATCATAAGAAAACCCCATTTTGTAATCCATAGCTCCATTTTGTGCAAGCCGAGGAGTCCTCGAGCTTGAGGAGCTTAGGTAGAATACTCGTACCAAATTTCGTTATTTTTAGACATCGTTTACCCTTCCAAATAGCCTCTAGGACCTAATTTTTAACTAGGCCGGTCACTAGATGTGAAACCGGTCAAAACTAGTCTAGAAACTATAAAAAGAGCTAGAGAGCTCATTTTTGAGGTTAGCTTGTTGGAGATTAGAGTTATTTTGAGCTTGTAAGAGTGTTCTTGAGTAATAGAGCTAATTTCCTACCTTCCATTGTGTCTTGCTTGTCTCTTCATTGTGTGTGTGTATGTGTGTGTGTGCATCTTTGTGCTTCTCACCTTCACTCTCACATCATCTCACATTCACGATCTTCATATCACTCCTACCTCTCCCTCGGATTGACATTAAGGAGGTTAAGCTTCTTAACGTGGTACTTACCATTGTGCTAGAGCAACAGGCCTCTCCTGACGTGAGCCTAGAGAGATGATCTTCTCTCATATGAGTTTTCCCTTTCCTCGCCACGACCTCAAAGTCATATTCCATCAGTAAGAGGAACCATCTTACTAATCTGCCTGTATTGCATGGCTTGTTTACCAAGAATAACAGTGCTTGATGATCAGTAAAAAATTTAAACTTATTTGCAAGCAAATAGTGTCTAAACTTTTTAACTGCATATACCATACCTAATCCTTCTCGTTTAGTAGTGGTATAGTTTCGTTCAGCTACATTTAACTGTCTACTAGCATAGGCAATAGAAGATCCATATTACCTTCACCTATAGGTTGTGCGAGTACATTCCAATAGCATAATTGGACGCATCCACATGCACATGGAAGGGCTTATTCCAATCTGGTGTGGTCAAGATTGGCGCTGAACACAATCTTCTTTTGAGCTCGTTGAAAGAATTTTCACATTCATCAGTCCAAAAGTCTATACAGAGGCTTTGCAATGATGGCGTACATGTGTATAAAGCATCGATAATAACCACAATGCCCCATAAAAGCTTGTACTTCCTTGACATTCTTTGGCCTAGGTAGTTCTGCCATGGCCCTCACTTTCTCCTCATCAGTGCAGATGCCGTTCTTTGACACTGTGTCCTAGAATCTTGCCTTTCTTGACCATGAAAACACACTTTTCTGGGTCAAGCAGACTTGATATTCTCTACATTTATCAAAGATTTGCCTCAGTTCAGGTATATGGGTCTGTCTAATGTTGGAATGAGTAGAGAGTTCATCAACATAGACTTCCAAATTCTTCCTCAAGAACTCTTTAAATACATGGCACATTAGTCTTTGAAAGGTTGCAGGAGCATTGGTAAGCCCAAATGGCATTAGTCGAAAAGAAAATATACCCCACTCTATGGCAAAAGCCGTCTTATGCTGATCTTTCGGTGCAATGGCTACTTGATTGTAACCAGAGAACCCATCCAAGAAGCTATACACTTCCTTGCTTGCTACCCGTTCTAATAGATGCTCAGTGATAGGAAGCGGATAACTATCTCTGATAGTGGCTGCGTTAACCTTCTTCAAGTCAATGCATACACATAATTTGCTGTTCTTTTTGGGCACCACTACAATGGGGGATACCCATTTAGTGTGCTCAATTTCATAGATAAGTCCGGCTTCCACCAAGCGATCTATCTCTTCTTTAATCTTGGCAGCATAGTTGTCATTGTATGTGTATGGCTTTTGTTTAGAGGGTCTGGCCTCTGAGGTCATGGGGATCGTATGTGAGCATATGTTCGCGTCTACGCCTTTCAAGTTCTTGTAGCTCCAAGCAAACACATCTCTATATTCTCGTAGTAAGGCTATCAACTCCTGCTCCTCTTCTTCACTTAAGTCATGTCCTATGTATGTGCATCTCTCCTCTCCTTCTTCTATGGCTACCACTATTTTCTTGGTGGTTTCTTTGTTATCATAGGCCTCTCTTGCTTGTGCATCGTGTTTTGGCAGTTTTATCATGACTCTCCTGTCTTCTATTTCATACTTCTTAAAGTTTTCTGGGACCTCGAACAAGGATTCTTTCTCCTCTAGTGTGGCTTCTTTCTTCTTCCTTTTCTTTCCTTCACTCTTGGTGGTCACTTGTGTGGTTAATCTCACCTCATTTGTAATTTCTTCATATCTCTAAGGGTGAGCTTCTACTTTGTAGAAATATTCCTCATCTGATGCAAAAGGAGGGTCCATTATAATTGACTCTAGATCGGAGTCACTTGCATCCTCGAATGCATCAATGCTAGGTTCACATTCTTCTAGAACCGAATCTCCCATGATTGGCTCTATGGAGAAGACTAAGATGTCATAGCCATCCTTGTCACAATGGGGTGTCCACTGCTCTTCGTTGATGGCCACATCCATAGTTGCTAAAAAATCTTGCCAGCCGTGAGGTTCAAATTCTTCGTCAGGAAAGACTATAGGCGCATAGGCTGGGTCTTAAATTGATCTATCGGTTTCCTTCGCACCTATCTCTCTGGCTTTTTCTCTCTTCTCTTCTTCTACTGCTACTTTACACATCCACAGGTGAGTGTCTTCATGCATCCATGAGGATCCTAATCCTATGGAATGAACTGAATCAGTATCATCTTTGGCTCGATGGACGGGATTCCATTGAATAGGGGGCACGTCTCTATGAGAGAAATCTTTGAGATTCACTTTGCTAGTGACACCCAAGTGTTGTAAATACAAAGAATTGGTCCCCCAATCTTGTACCACTTGCAACTGCCTCAAGAAGGGTCTTCCCATAATCATCTCGTAGGCATGATTCTTGCTAAAGTCACATATAGCAAAAGTATGTTCAAACTCTACACCACAAGTGGTAAGAGTTATTCCCTCTAGTAGCCGTAAGGGTCTCTCAATGTGACCATCAGCCATTTGTAGCTTCATTCTGGTGGGTCTAAGTGTTGGCTTGCCCCAACGCTTCCATAGGGAAGTGGTAGCATTTGCAACTCTTGCGCCTGAGTCCAGAATTGCCTTGGTTGTGTAACCCTAATGAGTGATAGGGAGATAGGTGTTTCCTTCTTCTCCTTCGCTCATGTCTCCTATCTTGTCCAAAGATATTTCCAATACTGTTCTATGAGATCCTACCTGGGAACGAGGTTTTGACATGTCTGGCACTTGCTTGGCTACATGTTTCCACAATTCAGGCTTGACCTTGAGTAGCTCTTCTAAAGTGAGATTGCACTGCACTTTAGTATTCTTTACTACCTCTATGTTCCTAGGTATGATTGAGTCTTCATTTCTTATCATGATTGATGGAGAGTGTTTATCTCCAAAAGAACAAGCTATCCTTGATGTTAGACCACCTCTATATCAAGAATAACTTTAAACTTCAACCAATTTTGGAAGACAATCACCAAACTATCAAGAAATTAGCTAAGTGTGAAGAAAGTCATTTCACAGAAAAATCTGATGCACATTAATCACTCATTGATTAATCATTTGTGTAAAGTTTCTAATCAAACTTTGTAGAATGTGTTGCCTAGAGGTTGCACATCTCCTCCAAGTTAAAACACTTCAAAAAATTCAGTAGATTATGAGAAATGCTTCAAACATTCTACCTATGTCTAAAACTGCCTTCCTGTAGACTCGATTTTGACACCTGCAACTTCGAACACATAGTTCTCCCAATCTAAAACCCGTTTAAGAAAATGCTTTTAGCCATAGATGGCTTACCTTCCAACTTAGATTTTGACTCTTGATTTGTGTAAAACTTTACACTGTGCACTGAGAACTGATCATTTATTTGACCATCGAATCTGCGCCTGTTTCAGAAGACACTCAGCACTTTCTCATACATAGATGTTCCTACACAAAATTGTTGGTGCAGACCAATCACCAATTGAAGGCTTGGAAGATTAAAGGATAAAGGAAGAATCAACTCTTGAAGTTTGGAAGAAGATTACATTCAGAGGATAAGAGAAGTGTACACATATGTACATTAGTATAGTCATAGCTGACTTAGATCTTTGTTTTAGTAAGAATCTTGTACAAATTATCTATAAATACTTTGAGAAAAGTCGGGGCAAGTATGAGAGCATGTGTTACAATAGTTAGAAGCCAAGAATGAGGAAGTTAGATGTCATGAGATAGAGAAAAGTTAGTTGAGTTTCCTCTCATCACTCAACTGTAAATTTCTCTGAGTAATTGAAAATAGTTGCGCCCGATGTTTCTGTGTGTTCTCCTTCTACAGTAGATCAATTGTGAAATGCTTTTGTACAAGTCTAAGTCTAGGGTTGCTTGACCTCTGTACAAAGTTTTAGATTCCAATTGCAATCAGGCTTAGAGAATTAAGTGTAGGAACATTCATATGTGAAGTGTGTTCACAGGTTCCTAAAACAGGCGCAGATTTCAAACTTAGTGTTTTGATCATTTCTCCCAGCACAGTTTAAAGTTTTGCATGAGTGAGGGCTTAATCTTTAAGTTGGAAGATAAGCTACTCATGACTAGAAGCATTTGCTTAAACGGGTTCTATTCAAGGAGAACCAAGTCTTAGAAGTTGCAGGTGTAAAATCGACTGTTATGAATAACAGTTTCTGACATAGGTAACTTGTGAAGTTGATTTCTCAAGTTATACTAAAACTTTTGAAGTAATTCAACTTGGAGGAAGTGCGAAATCTCTAGGAGATACTTCGTACAAAATTTCATTAAAAACTTTACATGTTTGATAGGTCAATGTGGAGAAATAGTGCAGCAGATTTTTCTGTATTTCATCTTCTTCACAGATTTGTCAATCCTTTGATAGTTAGTAATTGATCCTCTAAATTAGTGGAAGTTTTGACTTACTCTTGGTATAGAGGTGCTCTAATCACAAGAGTAGGTTGTTCTTTTGGAGATTAACACTCTCCATCAGTGGTATCAGAGCAGGAGACATCAAATCAAGGAAAGGAGGATCCCGACTGCTGCAGATTCAAGAAATTCAACATTTGAAGGACTAAGAAGTGAAAGCTTGGAGTCAAACCTGAGGAGAAGACTATTCGACATCAAGAAGGACAAAAGGAGTCTAATTCAAAGTAAAGGTACATACATTGTTTGTAAAGCTTGAAGATTTCAATACACAGGTGGACACAAGATGGGAGATTCTCTTCAGATAGAGAAATTGGATAGGGAAAACTATCCTGCATGGTCAATGAGGATGGAAGCTCATCTTATGAGCAAAGATTTAATTGGTTACATCACAGGAGAAGAAGAGAAGCCACAGTTCAGAGATCCTAGTGTTCCAACTAGGGAAGAATTAGCAGATTTGAAAAATTGGATGAAGAAAGATGCTCAAGCTAGGAGCATTATCTATATGGGAGTCAATGATTACTTGTTACCTCATATTCGAGGTCTTGAAAGTGCAACTGACATATGGAATGCTTTGGAGGAGCATTTCCAGAATACTACAAAGTCAAGGAAGGCATCCTTATGGGCAGAGTTTACAACTTTTAGGAAGAAGGCTTCTCAATCCATCTCAGACTATGTGACAAGGATGAAAGATATTGCAGATGCTTTAGGAGCTGTTGATGAAGACATTGAGGAAGATAAGTTGGTAAGGCAAATCCTTACAGGATTGAGAGGTGATGACAAATGGAAGCCATTTATTTTGTCTACAGAGTTATCACTTGACCATTTCACTCCTGATTTAAATCAATTGTTAGGTCATATGCTAACATTTGAGCAGGATGTTAAAGGAGATGGTGACAAGAGTGCAGGTCATGCAATGTACTCAAAGGACAAGAAGAAGAATAGCAAAGGAAAGCAACAAGTAAATGAAGATGAAGGAACAACTACTCAAGCCAACTTCCTAAGAGGAAGAGGAGGTGGCAAAGGTAGAGGAAGAGGCAGGAAGAACAAAGATGGAGGCAAAGCTTGCTGGATTTGTGGTAAGACAAATCACTTAGCTAATGATTGTTGGCATAATATGATGGAGAATGTTAATCTCCAAAAGAACAACTTACTCTTGTGATTAGAGCACCTCTATACCAAGAGTAAGTCAAAACTTCCACTAATTTAGAGGATCAATTACTAACTATCAAAGGATTAACAAATCTGTGAAGAAGATGAAACACAGAAAAGTCTGCTGCAATATTTCTCCACATTGACCTATGTCAGAAACTGTCATTCAGAATAGTCGATTTTACACCTGCAACTTTTAAGACTTGGTTCTCCTTGAATAGAACCCGTTTAAGCAAATGCTTCTAGCCATGAGTAGCTTATCTTTCAACTTAAAGATTAAGCCCTCACTCATGCAAAACTTTAAACTGTGCTAGGAGAAATGATCAAAACATTAAGTTCGAAATCTGCGCCTGTTTTAGGAACCTATGAACACGCTTCACATGTGAATGTTCCTACACTTAATTCTCTAAGCCTGATTACAATTGGAAGCTAAAACTTTGTACAGAGGTCAAGCAACTCTCAACTTAGACTTGTACAAAAGCATTTCACAATTGATCTACTGTAGAAGGAGAACACGCAGAAACATCGGGCGCAAATATTTTCTATTACTCAGAAGAATTACAGTTGAGTGATGAGAGCAAACTCAACTAACTTTTCCTCTATCTCATGACATCTAACTTCCTCATTCTTGACTTCTAACTATTGTCACATATGCTCTCCTCATTGCCCCGACTTTTCTCAAAGTATTTATAGATAAATTTGTACATGATTCTTACTAAACAAAAGATCTAAGTCAGCTATGGCTATACTAATGTACATATGTGTACACTTCTCTTATCCTCTGAATGTGATCTTCTTCCAAACTTTAAGAATTGATTCTTCCTTCATCCTTTAATCTTCCAAGCCTTCAATTGGTGATTGGTCTGCACCAACAGCTCCCCCTCAATCATCAATTGAGGTTTTCTCTGTCTTCTTTATACTTGCCATGTCTTTGAACCTTTGTAACTTAGGTCCATCCAAGCTCTTTGTCATCATATCTGCCACTTGTTCTTTTGTTGGAGTGTACATCACTTCAATCTCTTTATCTAGTACCTTTTCCCTCAAGAAATGATACTGAATCTCTATATGCTTAGTTCTGGCATGAAAAACAGGGTTAGCTGCCAAATACAAAGAACTCATATTGTCTCCAAAAATTATTGGAATACTATGATCAATCTCAAAACTTTTCATCAAGGTCTTCAACCATATCACTTCCTTTGCAGCTTCTACCATTCCCTTATACTCAGCTTCTGTGGATGATAAAGCAACTGTATGTTGCTTCTTTGAACACCAAGAAACTAGTTTATCTCCAACATAACAAAGATACCCATGAGTAGACCTTCTATCATCTGAGTCACCTGCCCAATCTGCATCACTAAACACTTTGATTCTTGTGTCAGAAGTGAAACCATAATACAAACCTTCACTTAGGGTTCCTTTGATATATCTGAGTACCCTTTGGGCTGCAATCCAATGAGTCTTCTTTGGACAATGCATAAATTGTGACAACACACCTACTGCATATGATAGATCTGGCCTTGTCAAGGTAGCATAGATTAAACTACCTACCAAACTCTGATATTTCTTCATATCATTGAACTCTTCACCTCCATACCTGCTTAATTTATGATTTACCTCCAATGGTGTAGTTGAGGTCTTGCAATCTTCCATGTTAAACTTGACTAGAAGATTCTTCAAGTATCTCTCTTGTGAAACATATACTCCATGTTGAGTATACACAATCTGCATTCCTAGAAAATAAGATAAGTTTCCCAAATCACTTATCTTCAACTCCTTCTCTATTTGTCTTTTGAGTTCATTGATTCCTTGAGCATCTGTTCCTGTAACAATAATATCATCAACATAAATGCACATGTAAATGTATCCATTTTCACTTGCCTTCACTAGCAAGCTACTATCTGCCTTTGATGCTTGAAATCCACATTCATTCAAGAACTTGACCAATCTGTAATTCCAAGCTCTTGGGGCTTGCTTCAACCCATATAAAGCTCTCTTGAGCTTACACACATAATCTGATCCAATTGATTCCATGAAGCCTTCTGGTTGCTCCATATATACTTCATCTGCAATGTATCCATTTAGAAATGCATTTTTCACATCCAATTGTGATAATTTCCATCCCTTACAAGCAGCAATAGCAATCAATGTCCTAATTGTAGACATCTTAGCAACAGGACTAAAGGTTTCATCATAATCTACCCCATAAGTTTGGGCATAACCTTTGACCACAAGTCTAGCCTTATATCTAGACACCTTACCATCTGCAAACCTCTTTGTTTTATATACCCATTTACATCCAATGACCTTCTGATTCTTTGGTCTTGGTACTAGTTCCCAAGTTTCATTTTCAAGTAGAGCATCATACTCTTCCTGCATTGCCTTCTCCCAATTCTGTTTACCTTTGGCTTCTTCATAAGTAGTTGGATCTTCTTCTGTTTTCACAATGTAGGCATAATCTTTTGTTGTTAGGAAAGATGTATCATAACTATACCTTATAGGTTCTTTCCTTTCCCTTGTAGATCTTCTGATTTCTGCACTTCTTGAAGTTTCAGCCTCATTTGATTCTGGATCAAATCTTGGCCCTTCTTCTACATGATCCTGCACTCTACTTCTAGAGTCAACTTCATCAACAATTTCTTCACATACTTTTACCTTTGCCTTTCCTTTACTTTGTATCTCTTCAACACCTGCAAACTCATTTGGTGATCTTGTATACCACATATTTTGCTCATCAAATGTCACATCTTTAGTAACAAGAAATTGCTTTGTGGATGGACTCCACAACCTGTAACCCATCTGTCTATCATCATATCCAATAAACACATACTTCTCTGCTTTTGGTTCTAGCTTATGTCTTAATTGTGAAGGAACATAAGCATATGCAATACATCCAAATACTTTACAATGATCAAGAGTAGGCTTCTTACCCCACCATGCTTCATAAGGGGTTCCTCCATCCAAAGCTTTGCAAGGCAACCTATTCACAAGATATGTTGCAGTGTTAATGGCTTCTGCCCATAAGTAATTTGGACAATTCTTTTCCTTCATCATGGCTCTTGCAAACTCTACAAGAGTCCTATTCCTCCTTTCTGCTACTCCATTCTGTTGAGGGGAGTACCTGCAAGTTACTTCTCTTTTGATACCTGCATTCCACAGATAATCATCAAACTCTTTAGAGAAATACTCTCCCCCTCCATCTGATCTTAACCTCTTGAGCTTTTGCCCTGTGATCCTTTCTGCATAAGCATGAAAATGTTTGAATGTCTTGAAAACTTCTGATTTATCCTTGATTACATACAAAGTAATCCACCTGGTTGCATCATCAACAAACAACACATAATATCTGGATCCATTTATGCTATAGTCCCTTGAGGGACCCCATACATCTGTATGAACCAATTCAAGCATATTTGAATGCTTGTATCCTGATTTGTTATAAGAACTCTTATGTGCTTTACCTAATTGACAAGCTTCACACTTGTACACCATATGTTGCCCTTCAATGTTTGGCAATCCAAGCACCACCTAATTCTTTGACATCTCCTTTATAGCTCTCTCATTGAAATGACCTAGCCTTTTATGCCATAGGTCTAATTCAGATACCTTTTGACTTCCATAGGTAAATAATGCATGTCCCACATTACCTTGGACTTTGAGAGTGAACAATCTTCCTTCCTTTTTACCTGCAATTATGTTTCTATATCCCTGATTTGGATCTTGTACATAAACACCATCATTTGTGAATCTTACCTCATATCCTTTCTCCACAATTTGCCCTACACTTATCAAATTTTTAGGAATAGTAGGAACATAAAGTACCTTGCTCAGAAGTGTACTTCCACTCTTTGTCTTCACTGATCCAATGCTCTCCACTTTATGTTTGGTATTGTCACCTGTCTGAACTGTATGTCCATTCACCCTTGCTTCCATATCAGTCATCAAAGATAGATTCCCACTCAGATGGTTGCTGCACCCTGAGTCAATATAAAACACTCTTTGATCTTCTCCCATTGATTCATGAGTTGCATTCAATATAAGAGTCATGTCATCCTTCTGATGTGATGCATAATTGTAGGACTGAGATTGGAAGTTTCTTCCACCTCCTCTACCATATGATGTCCTACCTCCTCTTCCTCTGAAATTGCCTCTTTGGTTTCTGCCTCCTCTACCTCTTTGGTTATAATTCTGATTATTGCTTCCACCATTTTGATTGTTATACCAACAATCATTTGCCAAATGATTTGTTTTGCCACAAATCCAACAAGCTTTAGCATTATCTTTGTTCTTACCTCCTCTTCCTTTACCTTTGAAATTCATCTTCCCTTTTGTGAAGTTAGCTTGATTTGAATTCCCTTCATCATCATTTGATTGCTTTCCCTTGCCATTCTTTTTCTTGTCCTTAGAGTACATAGCTTGACTTGTACTTCTATCATTGTCTCCTTTAAGATCCTGCTCAAAGGTTAGCATGTGTCCTAGCAATTGATTAAGATCAGGAGTAAAGTGATCAAGTGACAATTCTATGGACAATATAAAAGGCTTCCACTTCTCATCTCCTCTCAAACCTGTAAGTATTTGTCTTACCAACTTTTCCTCTTCAATGTCTTCATCCACTGCTCCCAAGCTATCTGCAATATCTTTCATCCTTGCCACATAATCTGAAATTGATTGTGAGCTCTTCTTCTTGAAGGTTGTGAACTCAGCCCATAGTGAGGACTTCCTTGACTTAGTTGTATTTTGGAAATGCTCTTCCAAGGCATTCCAAACATCTGTAGCACTTTCCAAACCTCTGATGTGAGGTAGAAGGTAATCATTTACAGCCATGTAGATGATACTCCTTGCTTGAGCATCTTTTCTCATCCAAGTCTTCAACATTGCAAGCTCTTCCCTAGTAGGAATACTAGGATCTGCAAACTCACGTTTTTCTTCATCTCCTGTAATAAATGATATAAGATCTTTGCTCATGAGGTGTGCTTCCATCCTCATGGACCATGCTGGATAGTTCTCCCTATCTAGCTTATCAATCTGCAAGCTTTCTCCCATCTTATGTTCACCTGTGTATTGAAACCTTCAAGCTTTACAAACAATGTATGTACCTTTACTTCGAATTAGACTCCTTTTGCCTTTCTTGATGTCTAATAGTCTTCTCCTCAAGCTTTGACTCCAAGCTTTCACTTCTTAGTCCTTCAATTGTTGAATTTCTTGAATCTGCAGCAATCGGGATCCTCCTTTCCTTAATTTGATGTCTCCTGCTCTGATACCACTGATGGAGAATGTTAATCTCCAAAAGAACAACTTACTCTTGTGATTAGAGCACCTCTATACCAAGAGTAAGTCAAAACTTCCACTAATTTAGAGGATCAATTACTAACTATCAAAGGATTAACAAATCTGTGAAGAAGATGAAACACAGAAAAGTCTGCTGCAATATTTCTCCACATTGACCTATGTCAGAAACTGTCATTCAGAATAGTCGATTTTACACCTGCAACTTTTAAGACTTGGTTCTCCTTGAATAGAACCCGTTTAAGCAAATGCTTCTAGCCATGAGTAGCTTATCTTTCAACTTAAAGATTAAGCCCTCACTCATGCAAAACTTTAAACTGTGCTAGGAGAAATGATCAAAACATTAAGTTCGAAATCTGCGCCTGTTTTAGGAACCTGTGAACACGCTTCACATGTGAATGTTCCTACACTTAATTCTCTAAGCCTGATTACAATTGGAAGCTAAAACTTTGTACAGAGGTCAAGCAACTCTCAACTTAGACTTGTACAAAAGCATTTCACAATTGATCTACTGTAGAAGGAGAACACGCAGAAACATCGGGCGCAAATATTTTCTATTACTCAGAAGAATTACAGTTGAGTGATGAGAGCAAACTCAACTAACTTTTCCTCTATCTCATGACATCTAACTTCCTCATTCTTGACTTCTAACTATTGTCACATATGCTCTCCTCATTGCCCCGACTTTTCTCAAAGTATTTATAGATAAATTTGTACATGATTCTTACTAAACAAAAGATCTAAGTCAGCTATGGCTATACTAATGTACATATGTGTACACTTCTCTTATCCTCTGAATGTGATCTTCTTCCAAACTTTAAGAATTGATTCTTCCTTCATCTTTTAATCTTCCAAGCCTTCAATTGGTGATTGGTCTGCACCAACATAATAATCAGAACAATGGTGGATACAATCAAAATTATAATTCAAGAGGAAGAGGTGGCAGAAATCAAAGAGGCAATTTCAGAGGTAGAGGTGGAAGGAATTACTTTGGAAGAAATGCAGGTAGAGGATTTCAAAGTCAACAATATAACAACACCTACTACAATTATGCTTCAGATCAAAAGGAGGATTCAACATTGATAATGAATGCAACTTGTGAAAGGCAGAATGAAGATCAAAGAGTTTTTTACATTGACTCAGGGTGTAGCAATCACCTGAGTGGTAACATATCTTTGATGACTAACTTGGAGAATAATGTTTTTAATCATGTTGTTCAGACAGGTGACAACACAAAGCACAATGTGAAGTCAATTGGATCAGTGAAGGCCAAGGATGGAAGCACCTTATTGAGTAAGGTCTTGTATGTTCCTACAATCCCTAAGAACTTGATAAGTGTAGGACAAATTGTTGAAAAGGGATATGAAGTAAGGTTCACTAATGATGGAGTATATGTGGAAGACCCTAGCCAAGGGTATAAACAGATTGTTTCAGGGAAAAAGGAAGGAAGATTATTTACATTGAAGATTCAAGGTAATATTGGTCATGCTATGTTCACATATGGAGGACATAAGATCTCTGAGTTAGATCTTTGGCACAAGAGGCTTGGACATTTCAATGAAAGAGGTATTAAAGATATGGTTAACAATGGTTCAGTGCTTGGATTGCCTAATGTTGCAGGTCAACATATGACATACAAATGTGAGGCATGTCAATTAGGTAAGGCTCATAAGACTTCTTATTCCAAGCATAGTTTTATGCACTCAGAGAAGCTTGAGTTGGTACACACAGATGTGTGGGGACCATCAAAAGATTTCAGTATAAATGGATCAAGGTATTATGTGATTTATGTTGATGATGCTACTAGATGGATCACTATCTATGTGATCAAAGATAAGTCAGAAGTGTTTAATACATTTAAACACTATCATGCATATGCAGAAAGAATTACAGGTCATAAGTTGAAAAGACTAAGGTCAGATGGAGGGGGAGAGTATTTCTCTGATGAGTTCAGTGATTACTTATGGAATGCAGGTATAAAAAGGGAAGTTACTTGCAGGTACTCTCCTCAACAAAATGGTGTTGCAGAAAGGAGAAATAGAACTCTTGTTGAGTTTGCAAGATCCATGATGAAGGAGAAAAATTGCCCTAATTATTTGTGGGCTGAGGCTGTAAATACAGCCACTTACTTGGTCAATAGGCTACCATGTAAAGCCTTGCAGGGTATGACACCATATGAGGCTTGGTGGGGTAAGAGACCTACCTTAGATCATTGCAGAGTTTTTGGGTGTGTGGCATATGCATATGTGCCATCACAATTAAGACACAAATTGGAACCCAAAGCTGAAAAGTATGTTTTCATTGGCTATGATGACAAGCAGATGGGCTATAGATTGTGGAGTCCATCTACAAAGCAATTTATGGTTTCTAAAGATGTTACATTTGATGAACAAAGTACTTGGTATGCAGGTACAATCAAAATCAATACAGATGATGAAGGAGAAGTGAGTCAAAGAAAAGGTAAATCAAAAGTTCAGATATTTGATGAGCAAGAGAATAATGAAGTGCAGGTTGAAGTGGAAGAGACACCCAGATTTGATCCTGAATGTGAAGAGCCAGAAACCTCAAGGAGTGGAGAACTCAGAAGGTCATCAAGAAATAGGTGGCAACCTACAAGGTATAGTTATGATACTTCATTTTTAGCCACAAAAGATTATGCTTATATGGTGAATACAGATGAAGACCCTTCTACATATGAAGAGGCAAAAGGTAAGGAAAAATGGGAGAGTGCTATGCAGGAAGAATATGATGCACTATTGGAGAATCAAACTTGGGATTTGGTTCCTAAACCAAATAATCAGAAGATTATTGGATGCAAGTGGGTCTACAAGACAAAAAGGTTTGCAGATGGAAGTGTGTCTAGATACAAAGCTAGACTTGTTGTCAAAGGCTTTGCTCAGACATATGGTATTGATTATGATGAGACCTATAGTCCTGTGGCAAAGATGACAACCATCAGGACACTTATTGCTATTGCTGCATGTAAAGGTTGGAAGTTATGTCAACTTGATGTAAAAAATGCTTTTTTGAATGGTTATATTTCAGATGATGTATTCATGGAGCAACCTCAAGGATTCAGAGATAAAAGGTATCCAGATCATGTGTGCAAGCTCAAGAGAGCTTTGTATGGTTTGAAGCAGGCCCCAAGGGCATGGAACTATAGACTTGTGAAGTTCCTAAAGGAACTTGGATTTCAGGTGTCTAAAGCAGATAGTAGCTTGCTTGTCAAAGCAAGTGATAATGGTTTCATATACATGTGCATATATGTTGATGATATAATTCTTACAGGTACAGATGAAGAAGGAATACAAAGACTCAAGAGGCAAATGGAAAAAGAGTTCAAGATAAGTGACTTGGGAGACTTGTCATACTTCTTGGGCATGGAGATTACATATACTCAACATGGAGTATTTGTGACCCAAGAAAGGTATTTGAGGAACTTGTTAATCAAGTTTAAAATGGATGATTGCAGGGTAGCACCTACACCTATGGAGGTGAATCACAAATTGAGTAAGTTTGGAGGTGAAGAACTCAAAGACATGAGACAATATCAGAGTTTGGTTGGTAGCCTTATCTATGCTACTCTAACTAGACCTGATTTATCATATGCAGTAGGGGTTTTGTCTCAATTTATGCATTGCCCAAGGAAAGAACATTGGATTGCAGGACAAAGGGTGTTGAGGTACATTAAGGGTACACTCAATGAAGGTTTGTATTATGGGTTTACCTCAGATACAAATATCAAAATTTATAGTGATGCAGATTGGGCAGGTAATCCAGATGATAGAACATCAACCTATGGATATATGTGTTATGTGGGAGATAAGTTAATCTCATGGTGTTCTAAGAAGCAACATACAGTTGCTTTGTCTTCTACATAAGCTGAGTATAAAGGCATGGTTGAAGCTGCAAAAGAAGTGATTTGGCTCAAGACCTTGATGAAGAGTCTTGAAATTATGCATGGGGTACCAATTATATATGGAGATAACATGAGTTCATTGTATTTAGCTGCTAATCCTGTTTTTTCATGCCAGGACCAAACATATTGAGATTTAGTACCACTTTCTAAGAGAGAAGGTGATGGATAAAGAGATTGAAGTAATCCATACTTCAACAAAAGACCAGATAGCTGATATGCTTACAAAAAGCTTGGATGGACCAAAGTTACAAAGGTTCAAAGACATGGCAGGTATAAAGAAGACAGAGAAAACCTCAATTGATGATTGAGGGGGAGCTGTTGGTGCAGACCAATCACCAATTGAAGGCTTGGAAGATTAAAGGATGAAGGAAGAATCAACTCTTGAAGTTTGGAAGAAGATTACATTCAGAGGATAAGAGAAGTGTACACATATGTACATTAGTATAGTCATAGCTGACTTAGATCTTTGTTTTAGTAAGAATCTTGTACAAATTATCTATAAATACTTTGAGAAAAGTCGGGGCAAGTATGAGAGCATGTGTGACAATAGTTAGAAGCCAAGAATGAGGAAGTTAGATGTCATGAGATAGAGAAAAGTTAGTTGAGTTTCCTCTCATCACTCAACTGTAAATTTCTCTGAGTAATTGAAAATAGTTGCGCCCGATGTTTCTGTGTGTTCTCCTTCTACAGTAGATCAATTGTGAAATGCTTTTGTACAAGTCTAAGTCTAGAGTTGCTTGACCTCTGTACAAAGTTTTAGATTCCAATTGCAATCAGGCTTAGAGAATTAAGTGTAGGAACATTCATATGTGAAGTGTGTTCACAGGTTCCTAAAACAGGCGCAGATTTCGAACTTAGTGTTTTGATCATTTCTCCCAGCACAGTTTAAAGTTTTGCATGAGTGAGGGCTTAATCTTTAAGTTGGAAGATAAGCTACTCATGACTAGAAGCATTTGCTTAAACGGGTTCTATTCAAGGAGAACCAAGTCTTAGAAGTTGCAGGTGTAAAATCAACTGTTATGAATAACAGTTTCTGACATAGGTAACTTGTGAAGTTGATTTCTCAAGTTATACTAAAACTTTTGAAGTAATTCAACTTGGAGGAAGTGCGCAATCTCTAGGAGATACTTCGTACAAAATTTCATTAAAAACTTTACATGTTTGATAGGTCAATGTGGAGAAATAGTGCAGCAGATTTTTCTGTATTTCATCTTCTTCACAGATTTGTCAATCCTTTGATAGTTAGTAATTGATCCTCTAAATTAGTGGAAGTTTTGACTTACTCTTGGTATAGAGGTGCTCTAATCACAAGAGTAGGTTGTTCTTTTGGAGATTAACACTCTCCATCAAAAATTCTCTCAGCCTGTTTGCAATTGAAATCTCAAGCTTTAACCATAGATAGATTAACTATGGACTTAGATGTGTACAAAAGGATTTCTGATAAAATCAAACACAAAAGGAGAATTAGAGAAAAGATCGACGCGCAATTCTCTGAACATTCTTTCTATTCAACTCTACATACATCTGATGGATGATACATCTAATACACATCATCTATTCATCTATACTTCATCTCATCCTTCTCTTACCACCATCTACACGTATCGATATATACATATGAGTATTGATTCGTCATTACTTCAAAGTATATTGAAGTATTTACAAAGCTAATGTACATATATTTAAAAAACTTTACTATCTGAATCTTCTCTTTACTCCATGAAGTTGGACTTCATTATTTTCTTCATTTCTTCACTTCTAGGCTTCATACAATCACCAATTGTTGATTGTCCTGTTCTAACAGCTCCCCCTCAATCATCAATTGTGATTACCTACATCTTCTTTATTCCTGCCATATCTTTAAACCTCTGCAACTTTGGTCCATCTAAGCTTTTTGTCATCATATCTGCAAGTTGATCTTTTGTAGGAGTATGCATAACTTCTATTTCTTTATCAACAACCTTCTCTCTCAGAAAATGATAGTGAATCTCAATATTTTTAGTTCTAGCATGGAATACAGGACTTGTTGCCAAATATAAAGAACTCATATTGTCTCCACAAATGATAGGAGTACTTTGAACAATATCAAAACTCTTCATAAGAGTCTTTAACCATATTACTTCCTTTGCAGCTTCTACCATGCCTTTGTATTCTGCTTCTGTAGATGATAAAGCAACTCTATGTTGCTTCTTAGAGCACCATGAAATTAGCTTATCTCCCTCATAACACAAGTATCCATGATTTGATCTTCTATCATCAGCATTACCTGCCCAATCTGCATCACTGTATATTTTGACTCTTGTATCTGAAGTAAATCCATAATATAGACCTTCTTTAAATGTGCCCTTGATGTACCTAAGTACTCTTTGTCTTGCAATCCAATGTTCCTTTCTAGGACAATGCATGAATTGAGATAGAACTCCAACTGCATATGATAAGTCAGGTCTTGTTAATGTAGCATAAATCAAGCTACCCACCAAACTCTGATAGAGCTTCATATCTTTGAATTCCTCTCCTCCATATCTAGTCAATATATGATTCACTTCCATTGGAGTTGGTGCTATCCTGCAATCTTCCATTTTAAATTTGGTTAGCAAACTTTTCAGATACCTTTCTTGAGTTACATATACTCCATGCTGAGTATATGAAATCTCCATTCCCAAAAAGAATGAAAAATTTCCCAAATCACTGATTTTGAACTCTTTCTCCATCTGCTTCTTAATCATGTGTATACCTTTGTCATCTATTCCTGTAAGTATTATGTCATCAACATAAATACAAACATAAATAAATCCATCCTCACTTGCTTTGACTAACAAGCTACTATCTGCCTTTGAAGCTTGAAATCCAAGTTCCTTCAAGAACTTTACAAGCCTATAATTCCATGCCCTTGGGGCCTGCTTCAATCCATACAAAGCTCTCTTGAGCTTACACACATAATTTGGATACACTTGATCTTTAAAACCATCTGGTTGATCCATGTAGACTTCATCTGAAATATAACCATTCAAAAATGCATTCTTCACATCTAATTGAGATAATTTCCAACCTTTGCAAGCAACAATTGCTATGAGAGTCCTTATGGTTGTCATCTTTGCAATAGGACTATAAGTTTCATCATAGTCCACACCATATGTCTGTGCATATCCCTTTACAACAAGCCTGGCTTTGTACCTAGATACACTTCCATCTGCAAACCTTTTTGTTTTGTAGACCCATTTACATCCAATGATCTTTTGACTATTTGGTTTAGGAACCAAATCCCAAGTCTCATTTTCCATCAATGCATCATACTCCTCTTGCATAGCTTTTTCCCAATTCTTCTTTCCTTTGGCTTCATCATATGTGGATGGATCTTCATCTGCTTTTAGCATGTAAGCATAATCTTTAGTAGTCAAGAATGAAGTATCATAGCTATACCTTGTAGGCTGCCATTTGTGCCTAGATGACCTTCTGACTTCTCCACTTCTTGAAGTTTCTGGTTCATCACATTCTGGATCAAACCTTGGCACTTCTCTTCATCAAATCTCTGAACCTTTGATTTACCTTTCTTTTGATTCACAACTTCTTCAACATCTGCATAAACATTAGGTGTACCTGCATACCAAGTACCTTGCTCATCAAATGTAACATCCTTAGACACAAGGAATTGCTTTTTGCATGGACTCCACAACCTATGACCCATCTTGTCATCATAACCACTGAATACATACTTCTCAGCTTTAGGTTCCAATTTATGCCTCAATTGTGATGGCACATATGTATATGCCAAGCATCCAAATATTTTACAATGATCCAAGGTAGGTCTCTTACCCCACCAAGCTTCATATGGTGTCATACCCTGCAAGGCTTTACATGGTAACCTATTGACCAAATATGTGGCTGTGTTTACAGCCTCAACCCACAAATAATTAGGGCAATTTTTCTCCTTCATCATGGATCTTGCAAACTCAACAAGAGTTCTGTTTCTTCTTTCTGCTACCCCATTTTGTTGAGGAGAGTACCTGCAAGTAACCTCTCTCTTTATACCTGCATTCCACAAATAATCATTGAACTCATTAGAGAAATACTCTCCCCCTCCATCTGACCTTAACCTCTTCATTTTTTGACCTGTGATTCTTTGTGCATATGCATGATAGTGTTTAAATATATTAAACACTTCTGACTTGTCTTTGATCACATAGATTGTAATCCATCTAGTAGCATCATCAACATATATGACATAATATCTTGAACCATTTATACTGAATTCCTTTGAAGGACCCCACACATCTGTATGTACCAATTCAAGTCTTTCTGAATACATAAAACCATGCTTATTATATGATTGCTTATGAGCCTTACCTAACTGACATGCTTCACATCTGTATGTCATGTGTTGACCTGCAACATTAGGCAATCCAAGCTTTGAACCATTGTTAATCATTTCTTTGATACCTCTTTCATTAAAATGTCCAAGTCTTTTATGCCAAAGATCCAATTCAGACACCTTTTGCTCTCCATATGTAAACATAGCATGTCCAACATTACCTTGTATCTTTAATGTGAAGAGGCTTCCTTCTTTCTTTCCTGTAACAATTTGTTTATACCCTTGACTAGGGTCTTCAACATAAACTCCATCATTAGTGAACCTTACCTCATATCCTTTTTCCACAATTTGTCCTACACTGATCAAGTTCTTTGGAATTGTAGGAACATACAGAACCTTACTCAAGAGAGTACTTCCATCTTTGGCTTTAACTGAACCAACTGACTTTACTTTGTGCTTTGTATTATCACCTGTTTGAACTGTGTGATTGATTGCCTTATGATCTAAATCAGTCATCAAAGCAATATTTCCACTCAGATGATTGCTACATCCTGAGTCAATATAAAATACTCTCATGTCTTCATGTGAGGCTTCACATGTTGCATTCATAATAAGAGTTGAATCTTCTTTCTGATCTGATGCATAATTATAGTAGGTGTTATTATAGGATTGATTTTGAAAGTTTATTCCTCCTCCTCTTCCAAAAGAATTCCTACCACCTCTACCTCTGAAATTTATTCTCTGATATCTGCCACCTCTTCCTCTTTGATTAAAGTTCTGATTAAAATTACCATTGCTTTGATTATTATGTCAACAATCATGAGATAGATGATTGGTCTTACCACATATCCAACAAGATCTGACATTATCTTTGTTATTTCTACCTCTTCCTCTACTTCTACCACTTCCTCTTCCTCTTAGGAAGTTTGCTTGACTTGGAGTACCTTAATCTTCAACTGATTGTTGCTTTCCTTTTCTAGCTTTCTTCTTGTCTTTAGAATACATTGCATGATCTGCACTCTTATCAACATCTCCTTTGATATCATTCTCAAAATTTAGCATATGTCCTAACAATTGATTCAAACCAGGAGTGAAATGATCTAATGAAAGTTATGTAGAAAAAATAAAAGGCTTCCCCTTCTCATCTCCTCTTAGCCCTATGAGAATTTGTCTTACCCACTTATCTTCTTCAATATCTTCATCAACTACACCTAAAGAATCTGCAATGTCTTTCATCTTTTCCACATAATCAGATATTGATTGTGAAGCCTTCTTCTTGAATGTAGTAAACTCTGCCCATAATGAAGCTTTCCTTGATTTGGTTGTATTTTGGAAATGCTCTTCCAAAGCATTCCAAATGTCACTTGCACTTTCAAGTCCTCTCATATGAGGAAGCAAATAATCATTCACTGCCATGTAGATTATGCTCCTTGCTTGAGCATCCTTCTTCATCCAAACCTTTATATCTGCAAGCTCTTCCCTAGTTGGAACACTAGGATCTTTAAACTTTGGCTTTTCTTCCTCTCCTATGATGTATCCCATCAGATCTTTGCTCATAAGATGAGCTTCCATTCTCATAGACCAAGCTGGATAGTTCTCTCTATCCAACTTCTCAATTTGGAGACTATCTCCCATCCTTGCTTCACCTGTACTATCAAATCTTTAATCCTTATAAGGAATGAATGTACCTTAGCCTCAAAGTTTACTCCTTCTGATCCTTTTGATTGCCTTTGTGTGTCTTCCTTCAGTCTTTCTTCCACACTTTATCCTTTTGAACCTTCAAGATATGAAATTTGTATATCTCTAGCAGTCGGGGTCTTCCTTTCCTCAATTTTGATACTTCCTGCTCTGATACCACTGATGGAGAGTGTTAATCTCCAAAAGAACAAGCTATCCTTGATGTTAGACCACCTCTATATCAAGAATAACTTTAAACTTCAACCAATTTTGGAAGACAATCACCAAACTATCAAGAAATTAGCTAACTGTGAAGAAAGTCGTTTCACAAAAAAGTCTGCTCCACATTAATCACTCATTGATTAATCATTTGTGTAAAGTTTCTAATCAAACTTTGTAGAATCTGTCGTCTAGAGATTGCACATCTCCTCCAAGTTAAAACACTTCAAAAACATTAGTAGATTATGAGAAATGCTTCAAACATTCTACCTATGTCTGAAACTGCCTTCCTGTAGAATCGATTTTGACACCTGCAACTTCTAACACATAGTTCTCCCAATCTAAAACCTGTTTAAGCAAATGCTTTTAGCCATAGATGGTTTACCTTCCAACTTAGATTTTGACTCCTCATTTGTGTAAAACTTTACACTGTGCACTGAGAATTGATCATTTATTGGACCATCGAGTTTGTGCCTGTTTCAGAAGACACTCAGTACTTTCTCACACATAGATGTTCCTACACAAAGTTCTCTCAGCCTGTTTGCAATTGAACTCTCAAACTTTAACCATAGATAGATTAACTATGGACTTAGATGTGTACAAAAGGATTTCTGATAAAATCAAACACAGAAGGAGAATTAGAGAAAAGATCGACGCGCAATTCTTTGAACATTCTTTCTATTCAACTCTACATACATCTGATGGATGATACATCTAATACACATCATCTATTCATCTATACTTCATCTAATTCTTCTCTTACAACCATCTACACATATCTATATATACATATGATTATTGATTCGTCATTACTTCAAGTATATTGAAGTATTTACAAAGCTAATGTACATATATTTAAAAAACTTTACTATCTGAATCTTCTCTTTACTCCATGAAGTTGGACTTCATTCTTTTCTGCATTTCTTCACTTCTAGGCTTCATACAATCACCAATTGTTGATTGTCCTGTTCTAACAATGATCGTCGGTGCTCTCATACAAGTGGACTTTGCTTCCCATGGGCGTGTGAAATGGGGTAGCTCCTGTAAGGAATTGGACTCAAAGTCTAATCTCTCTTGAGATTGGGCATTCTCATGCTCTCCATAAATGGAAGGAAGGTCTTGTGGGAATTGATTGTGGGTGTCATCCACAAGTTCAATGGGAGGAGGAACTTCACTCTCTTTAGCCCATTTCTCTTCCTGAATCTCTCGCAAGAATTCTGGTGAGTATCGATTTATAGAAGAAGAGGTGTTTGGTTCAGTGGAGTTAGGCACATAAGCTTCCTTGGGAGGAATGCTTATTCTATCACTTGCCCTCTCCTTCGCCTGGGAGTTGGCTCCTTTTCCAAACTTTGCAATTATCGTCTCCAACCTATCCAATAGACCATCAAAATGCAATGGCGTTCTAGTGGAACTCGAGCAATTGAAGAGGCGACTGGCCTCAAACATGGCTTGCGCCAATTCCACCATCTTGGCACACAACTTGGTTCGTTCAAGCTCTAAGTCAGCTCTAGGGTAACATCTTTCATGATCTGTTACATTTGGCCCTTCCTGGATCCTGGCCTGATATGCTCTAAGCATCATATCTATGTCCTCGGGAGTGGGATCTGCGAAGATTGATCCTACTCGAGGTGGTGGGTGGGTTACGTGTGGTGGATTACAGGGTGGAGGAATGGAAGGTGATGGGGATGGTAGTGGAGGTGATGTGTGAGAGTGCGTTTGAGATGTGATTTCTATGATCTTGGCTTTGGTTTCTCGTAGACTTTCCTCGAGTTCGCTCATCTTTCTTGCCCATTGCCTTTTCATACGTTCACGGCTATCTCTCCAAGCTCTTGTTCTCTTCTTAGTCAGGCCCTTAGTCTCACTAACCTCCGCATTCTTCTCCTGGCCTAAGTCTTGGTTTTGCTTAAGTGTCTGAGCTCTCGTGATGACTTGCACTAGGGCTGTGGAAAACACTCTTCCCATGGAGTCTACCACTAAGCCAATAACATTGATAGGAGCAATTTTTGGCGTATTGCTAGGGTTCTTGGGACACTCTCCTATCAAGTGCTCCTTCCCACAATCCGGACAAAAGCCTTGAATTGTCAGGGATTGGGTTTGTGTAGGTGCAGGTAGAGGGCAATCACGAATGAGGTGATCTCCCTGACAGCGATAGCATGGCCCTCTAGGAAATGGAGGTCTCATCAGCCTAGGCTAGGGTCTCGAGTTGGGGTTTGCATACATGACATTTGCATATTCTGGCTCCCAACTGGACTCACTCGGTTCTTCATAATAGTATGACTCATTATGCTCGGGTGATTGCATGTAGTAAGCCTGTGGGCTATCGATATGGGTAGAGTCAAAACTATGATCACTTGGGTCACTTTCTGAAAGTGATGATGTCACTGGCATTAAAGCTCTATTCAGATTTTCTTCTGCAGCTGCATACTTCACTGGAATCACATTGGTGGGGGCAGGGGGTTGTTGCGCTAGGACTGGTTGCGGTCTTTGTTGCCCTTGATAGGGTGGTTGATAGGTTTGCTGGGGCCTAGAATACTGTTGTTGTGGGTACTGATTAGGGTACTTTCCTTGTTGTGGATATGGCTGAGGATAATTTTGTCTAACAGCTTGTTTGTTATATGGGCAGTCTTGTGCTATGTGATTGGTGTACCGCCTTTCTATGGTGCAGTACTAGTTGTTGGGATTAACTTGGGGTTGAGCCATGATAGGGCACACATTAGCCATATGGTCTCCTCCACAAGTATAGCATCGTTTTCCCGGGGCAAATCTAGGAATTTGCTTGCTAGAAACACCTAATTTTTTGGCCACCTTTTCTGCTAGATCCTCAATCGACATGGATTGTGAGGAAGTGAGGCTAGTAGAACTATCTGAATCTTTATAGTTCTTTGAGAGCTCTAATTCCTCCCCTAGATTATCCTCAATGTCGATGCACATGCGTACACATTCTTCTATTGATCTAGGGTCCTTCAAGTACGCATATGATCGAGTTTGGTACTTAACAATCCATCTAGAAATAAGGCCACTTGTTTGGCTGGAGTGGGTAACTCTGGAGCAGGGCATCTCTCTAGGTATTGCCTAAACCTTCTTCCTACGAGCCTCACTGTCTCTTGAGGTGTTTGCTTGATGCTGTATATCAAGGAAGATGTGTTATGCCTAATGCCACTCTTGGAAAACTCAGTGATGAATGCTTCAAGCAGTTGATCTATACTTCTGTATAGATCTTGGTTAAGTGGTTCAAACCAAGTCAATGTAGTGTTCTTGAGTGTTAGGCCAAAATCATTGTATTGAGTGAACAAGTCTTCCACTTGTTCAGCTCTCAACACTTGCTTAAACTCAGCTACATGGTCATATGGGTCTCCTGTGCCATCGAAGCAATTCTTCATGGACTTAACCAATTGTGTAGGCCGCAAGGTTCTAGCATGTTCTCTAGGCCTTGGTAAAGGGAATTCCTCTGCATTTCTTAGATTCCTTGGGTCCCTCCGTCTTTCCCTCTCCACTCTATCAGTCTCTGTCCTCGTTCTTTCTCTTCCAAGTGGATTGGCAAAGCTCACCTCAGGTCTATCTCTACTCCTCTCTCTCTGAGTTCCATGAGCCTGAGATGTTCCAGCTCCTTGGTGACCATAAGACACAGTGGATCGAGGTTGGGGAAAAACAAATTCTCCCTTCCAAGTGTATGCGTGTCTTCCATGCTCTGAGACCACAAAGATCCTTTCAGAAGCATCATCTAAGTACGTCACTTTGCCTGGGATATCAGGATCTTTGAATTCATAAATGGTAAGAGATCCTACTTCATTAGGCTTCTCAGGCTTTACCTCCAAAAAGCCTCATCCGTCTCTCGATTCATAGAGTAGATCTATGCTCCTATTGTCTTGGGAAACCAACTCGGGAGTGATTATTCTTGTCAAAACCGACTTGCCATGAGGGGTTTTTGGCTCCTTTCCTACGTTCCCCTGCTCTATGTCTCCTATTTCGACCTCTGGGATTATGTTGCCGAATTCATTTGTCCTTTCAGGTTGGCTGGTGACCACATACATTGTTCCTTCTTTATCTATATAGGAACCATTTTTGAACTTGACTATCGGGTGTTCTAGTCCAATGGGCTAATCCGGGTTTTTAATTAGGACAACAGATCTTCTCAGGCCGTCCTCATAGATGCGTGCACCTAAGCGGTTGGTCCTGATGTATTTTAATTGAGTTTTGTAGGGACCCTTAGGTCTTTCTAGGTATGCCACTCCTGAGCTACCTACAGATCTCTCCATGTTGTAAGACATCTCCGAGTCACTAGTTTCTGAGTCTAGAGTGTAGGGGTAGTCGCTCAATTGCTGAGCCCAAGATCTGGTTGTATGCTTGACACTAGCCTCAGATGATCTAATACTCTGAGGGTCTCTCCCTAAGTGTCTTCCTAATCTCAGGTTCATATGCCCTTTGTACATTGCTGATTCTTTGATACCAATCACTTGTTCCTTTTGAGTTCCTTTGTATGTGTGTTCTTGTCTTTAATTTACCGTCGTCAGGAGTACTTGAATGTGTCGTACTTGATGTTCTTCGTCCACTTAGTTTAAGTCCTTTTCCTTTAAGTTATACCTTGACTGCAATTTAGCCTATTCTTGGACTTGAGAAGTTAAAGGCTCTTAGAACTTGAGTATTCTTATCATACCCCTAGTCAATGAGGACAACTACTCGCACTTAGCCTATGCTAAGAATGGACTGAGGGGGTTGAGAGATGTTCCAACCGCAGGTCGCTTCTCCTTGCTATGCTTGTCTGCCCAGGAAGCGCGTTCCCAAGCTTGCACACAATGGCACTTGCTTTGATTCCTCCAAAAGCTCTCTATGATCCTGTAAACATTTCAAGTTTAGCACAAATTTTTACCTTTATTTGACAAACAGTTTGATACAGACACTTTTAATGACCCATGTTTCCCCCTTTTCTATTGCCAAAAAATTTCCTCTAGAGCTCCCTTGGTGTACCTACCCCTCAGAGGGTCAACTTCAAAATACCCTATCTAAAAATGAGCGGTTCAGGGGGTTAAACAGACAAACAGAACCTTTCTGAGTTTAGGGCATTTTTCCAAGGCCTTTGTAATGGTATAGGGCATTTTTCCAAGACGCTATCTGTCGTCTATCGTGGGTTTTGGTCTGTCACGATAAACGATGTCTGTCGTGATAGACGGGGTCTGTCATCTGTCGTGGGGTATCTATCGCGATAGACGGTGTCTTCGCTGTTGGGAAAGATGGATGGATGATCCAAGAGATTGAGTAGGTACTGCTAAAACCTGCTTTGTACCAGCCCTCTTTAGCTTCAGACTTGATTAGTAGACTCCCTTAGCTTTCCAATGACACCAACAAAGGGCCTATGTCCTTTGGAAATGAAGTGTGTAATGATTGAATCAAAACAGATAACTTTGGAAGTCACAAAGTCAAGAAAACCTTCTATTTTGGTCTTAACACCTGCTCAATGTTTTGTTCAGTGTGACCAGCACAGTAACAATTGATAAAATTCCTTCTAGGGGTATTCAATTAGCATAGTAAGCTACCATTTGCAAGTGGAATGATGTAAAATAATGAACTATGCTAAGAGAAATTAATTTAGCAAGATTTGGTATACCCCCGACTTTTTAGGACTCTAGCAGAGATAGACCAGTGAGCACCTCGACGATGATTTCTCTGAATTGGCTGAATGAAATCACTTCAAACTTTGTCCACATGTAGATGACTTTAAGCTGAATCCATCAAGCTTTGAATCACTGAATTTAGTGGAGTATTGACTGAGATATGCCCTTGACAAGTTGACAGACGTTTGAGTAGACTAGCGGAGAACACAAAAGATGAATGATGTAAATGTATCTATTGATTAACAATTGTGTACAATCGCATTGGCATGGATAGCATTGCCAAATGGTGTAGAGAGGTGTAGGCTATGGTATAGTCCTTACACACACTCAAACTCAGTAGAGTAAGCCTCGGGAAATGAAGAGATGTGTCCGCGACTTTTCCAAGTACATTTTATATAATATGTGCAAAAATTTGAATTCAAATTCAAATTTTGGCTTCCTATGATCAAGGTTCTAAAAGCTTGGAGATATTCTCTCAATCAAATAAGCTACTTTTTCCACGACTCACTTTGGTAGGTGATTACAAAGGATTCCAAGTCATTTTGACTTTTACAGATGAGGTAAAGTGGTAAGTAATCACTAGCATATGTTCCTATGGTTCTTTATGTATGTAGAGTCTTCATGATAACTTCCAAGCCAAATGTGTAGGCTTGTGATTTACACCAATAGCTCCCCCTCAAGCCAAACATTTTGGCTTAAGTCTTCATCTTCAATCTTCAAGTACATCCTGCAATCCAATCACAGATTTGAACCTGCAAAGCTTGGTCCCATCCAAAGCTTTGATCAGCAAATCTGCACATTGCATGTTGGTTGACACATAGGTCAGCTGAATGTCCTTGCTTAGCAACTTCTCCCTCACATAATGATAATGAACTTCTATGTGTTTGGTCCTAGCATGATAGATAGGATTAGCTGCAAGGTGAAGAGAACTTGTATTATCTCCAAAGATAATTGGAGGCCTAGTATGTAAGCCCAATTCTGTATACAAAAGCTTAATCCAAATTGCTTCTTGAGTGGCATTAGCTAGCCCTCTATACTCTGCTTCTGTAGAAGACAATGCAACAGTTGGTTGCTTCTTTGCAGACCATGAAATTGGTTTGTCACCTGCAAAAGAAATGTATCCTGAAGTGCTTCTCCTATCATCCTTGCATCCTGCCCAATCTGCATCTGAATAAACTTTTATGTCAATATCTAAAGTGTAAGGAAAGTACAAACCATGGTTTTGTGTACCCTTGAGGTACTTCAATATTCTCTTGGCAGCCTCTAAGTGAGGTATCCTTGGCTTGTGCATAAATTGACTTAGCACACTAACTCCATATGCAATATCAATTCTTGTAAGAGTAGCATAGTTCAAGCTACCTACCATACTTTGATAACCTGTAATGTCTTGGACTTCATCACCTTCATGGGCACTTAGCTTTAGGTTCACCTCCATTGGGGTACTAGCTGCTTTAGCATCCTGCAAGTGAAATTTCTTCAACATGTCCTGCACATACTTCTTCTGAGTAATGTATATTCCTGAATTAGTGTAAACTAATTCAAGTCCCAAAAAATACTTCAATAGCCCAAGATCATTGATCTTGAACTCCTTCATCATTTGGCTTTTGATGCTTCTGATTCCATTGACATCATTACCTGTAATGATGATGTCATCAACATAGACATAGAGATAGATTATCTCTGAATTACTTCTCTTAATGAACAGAGAAGTGTCAGCCTTACTCATGACAAAACCTTGGTCTTGGAGGTATGTAGTTAGCCTGTAATTCCATGCCCTAGGTGCCTGCTTCAATCCATATAAAGCCTTCTTTAATTTGCAAACATAAGTTACCTTCTTAGGATCTTCATAGCCAGGAGGTTGTGACATATAAACCTCTTCTGAAATCCATCCATTCAAGAAAGCATTCTTGACATCCAATTGGTACATGTTCGAATTCTTTGATGCAGCCACACTCACCAACACTCTGATTGTTGGCATCTTGGCCACAGGAGAAAATGTTTCTTCATAGTCAATGCCTTGGGTTTGTGCAAAACCCTTGGCTACTAATCTGGCCTTGTACCTGTTAATTGTGCCATCAGAATTTCTTTTCAATTTATAGATCCATCTGGATCCTATTACCTTCATGGAGTCCTTCTTGGGTACTAACTCCCATGTATCACTCTCCTTGAGTGCTTCAATCTCCTCATCCATAGCTTCCTTCCATTATGATTTTGTGATTGCTTCTTCATATGATCCTGGTTCTTCATTTAGCAAATCCTTTGCAAGATAAATTGAATGCTTAGTAACAAGCGATGTATCATACCCATATCTGATAGGTTTTTTGCTCTCTCTTTGAGACCTTCTGATTGATTGAGTTGAAGATTCTGGTATGTCCTCAAGCTTCTTCATTTTGCCTTTGGACTTCCATGCCTTGAATTCTTCAAGGTTGATTGTATCTTCATCATCTGAACTTGAGTCTTCTTTCTGAGTTGGTTCCTCCTTTGTAAGTTTTGGAAATTCCTCTTCCAAATCATAGGGTAATTTGACCTTCCTGCATTCATTCTCATACCAAGAATCATTCTCATCAAAGATCACATCTCTGCTTACCATAAATCCCTTATTGGTAGGGTTATAAAACCTGTAACCTTTTTTATTTAAATCATATCCAATAAAAATGCATTTTTCAGCCTTTGGATCTAGCTTTCCTCTTACCTATGAAGGAATCTGTACATATGCTACACATCCAAAAATTTTGCAGTGATCCAATGATGGTCTCTTACCATGCCATGCTTCATATGGTGTCATACCATCAAGTGACTTTGATGGTAACCTGTTTATGAGATAGGTGGCAGTAGAAACACTCTCTGCCCATAGATAGTTAGGTAATTTCTTCTCATTAAGCATAGATCTAGCTGTCTCAACAATTAACCTATTTCTTCTTTCAGCTACCCCATTCTGTTCAGGAGAGTACCTTGTGGTTATTTCCCTTTTGATGCCTCTGTCCTGCAAGAAGTCCTCAAATTCATTGGAGAAGTACTCACCTCCTCCATCTGGCCTTAGCCTCTTCAAATTCCTTCCTGTCTGATTTTCAACTAATGCAAGATATTTCTTAAAACAATTAAATACCTCATCCTTGTGCTTCATAAAGTATAATACAGTCCATCTGCTATAGTCATCAATAAAAGACACATAGTACCTTGAACCTGACACTGAGGGGTCTTTGCTAGGTTCCCATACATCTGTGTGTACAAGCTCTAGATAGTCTTCATGCATATATCCTTTCCTTGAGAAGGGTAACTTGTGAGACTTACCAAATTGACAAGCACCACACTTGTAAATCATATGTTTCTTGGATACATTAGGTATCCCAAGCACACATTGGTCCCTGCACATTTGCTTCAAGGTCCTTTCTCCAATGTGCCCTAATCTCTTGTGCCAAATCTCAAGCTCTGAAAGTGTCTGATCCTTATAACTGTATAATGCAATATTTTTTGTATCTTCCAACTCAAAAGTGAAAAGTCTACCTGATTTTTCTCCTTTAGCTATCCTTTTGAATCCATGTCTTGGGTCCTCCAAAAATGCTCCATATTGATGGAATCTGACCTGCAACCCTTTTTCTACAATCTGACCAACACTCATTAAGTTCTTTGTAATTGTAGGTACATAAAGTACTCTGCTCAACAAATTCTGATTGCCATCACAAGTTTTCACATTTCCAACTTTAACTACAGAATGCTTTGTATCATCACCTGTTTGGACTTGGTGTTTACCTTTTGGTTCCTCAAGATCAGAGAGTAGTGCCACATTACCAGCCACATGATTTGAACACCCTGAATCAATATAAAATAAGTGATCATCATTTGTACCTGACTTTGAAGTCATGTTCATGATTAAGAGAGAGTCATCCTACTCCTCTGTGTAGTTGTTGTAGTCCTTTCTGTTTCTGAATCCTCCTTGATAGTTGCCATTGTAATTGTTGTTGTAGTTGTTGTTATAATTGTTGTTGTGGCCTTGGTGATGGTTGAACCTTCCTCTAGACTGAGAGTATCCACCTCTTTGGTAGCCTCTTCCTCTCTGATTTTTGTAATTCCTGTAACACTCATCTGTGGTGTGGTTTGACAAACCACAAATGTTACATGGTGATGAATTATAGGGTCTCCCCCTACCTTGCTTACCTCCTCTCCCCCTACCTCTTGAAGATCTACCTCTCCCTGCATAGTTGGCTTGGGAGGTAGAGCATTCATCTTCCACCTTCTTACTCTTGCCTTTATCCTTAGATTTCTTATCAGTGTATAGGGTAGAAGAGTTGTTACCTTTGGTAGTATCTCCACTCTTGGTAAGCTTTGCTTCATGTGTGAATAGTTGACCCATGAGAGTTGTAAGATCTAGAGTGTGCATGTCCATGTAGAGATCCATTGCAATGGTGAAGATTTCCCACTTGTCATCAGCCTTGATTCCATTAATTACCTGCCTTACAATTTGTTCCTCTTCAATCTCTTCTCCTATGCTTGCTAACTGATCTGCAACATCTTTGATCTTGGTCACAAATTCTGAAACAGCTTGCTTAGGTTGCTTCCTTAGTGTTGTGAATTCAATCCACAACTGATTTTTCCTAGCCCTTGTATTGGAGGAAAAATATGATGACAAGGTTTCCCAAGTCTCTTGGGAAGTCTTACAATTTCTGATATGAGGTAAAAGAAAGTCAGATATAGAGTTGAGTAAATAAGACCTTGCCAATGCATCCCTTGCACACCATGTGTTGAGTTTTTCTTGCTCCTCCTTGGTTGGCAAACCTCTTGCTTTGAATGAGGGCAATTCCTCATCTCCTGAGATGTATCCATAGAGACTCCTTCCTTGTAAGTAGGTCTTCATCCTTAGAGACCAAGCTTGATAGTTGTTCCTGTCCAATTTGTCAATAAATGAAGGAAAACCATCTCCCATTTTACCTTATTTGCTCTGATACCACTGTTGGGAAAGATGGATGGATGATCCAAGAGATTGAGTAGGTACTGCTAAAACCTGCTTTGTACCAGCCCTCTTTAGCTTTAGACTTGATTAGTAGACTCCCTTAGCTTTCCAATGACACCAAGAAATGGCCTATGTCCTTTGGAAATGAAGTGTGTAATGATTGAATCAAAACAGATAACTTTGGAAGTCACAAAGTCAAGAAAACCTTCTATTTTGGTCTTAACACCTACTCAATGTTTTGTTCAGTGTGACCAGCACAGTAACAATTGATAAACTTCCTTCTAGGGGTATTCAATTAGCTTAGTAATCTACCATTTGCAAGTGGAATGATGTAAAATAATGAACTATGCTAAGAGAAATTAATTTAGCAAGATCTGGTATACCCCCAACTTTTTATTCACCACCGTTTGGCAATAAAGGAAAACATACTCTCTTCTTCTCCTATGACTATGTCCTTCCTAACGATCACTTGAATCACATTAGCACCCATCAATGCTCTCTCATGAAACGCATTCCTATGATCCCATCTATTGAAGGTAGATCTCTTTCCCCTTAGCAATCATATGGTCTAAATCCATAAGGATAATGTGTAGGGATCCAATTACTAATAAAATTGCCTTATGTTGTTCTAGACGAGAGCAAGTACCACATCAAGAAGCTCCACCTCCTTAATTGTCAATCCTTGGAAGATGTAGGATAATATGAAGCTGATGAATGAGTGATGTGCGCGAAGATGAAGATGAGAAGCACACTAGTGTGCACACACATACATACACACACATGGAAGAGACAATAGGAGTGACAATGGAAGGAGAAATCTATCTTGCATTACTCAATCTCTCTTACAAGTTCTCTCTTAACATTCACTAGCTAACCCCCAAAAACGATTCTCTAGCACTTTTTATCATTTTTCACTAGCTTTGGCCATGTTTAGACCTAGTGTCCAACCTAGTTAAGAAATAGGTTTTTGGGCTTGTTTGATGGTTCAAAGAGGGTCTAAAAATTATGAATATTGACGTTTAGGTTCTACTTAGGCTCCTCAAAATTAAGGAATCCTCAACTTGTACAAAATGGAGCATCAAAAGATAAAATTGTATGTCTGCTTCAAGTTTGTCATAGTGTATGGCTTGAGGCATATCTTATGGTGGGAATTTGTAGTGAGTGGAGTACACCTATTGCTCACAAGCAAAACGTTGGAGCACATGGGTAGGGCAAGTGATGAAGACTTTGGAGTGGTATTCCCAAAATCCCATCATGAGCATTTCTTCAAATGTTAATGTATAACAGGTAGATAAGAATTTAATGCGGCAGTGCCAAGCATAGCAAACCTTCATGGATGGTGTGGTGCTCATATCATACACCAAATCTCCATGACCATGCTTAAACCCCAAGGTAGACATATGGGGTGCAATAACACGATGGAAGACTTTAAATGTTTTTTGCATGAGATCAAATATTTTAAGCAACATTTGGGCGGCTACCCATCATACATTTTAGTCGTGGTATCTAGTGTTGTATAGTCATTATCAGGTATGTGATTGTCAAGGGACCTTGTCATAGTGTGAGATAGGGATAGTTTAATCAATACTAGCACTGCTTATTTTTCTAAACTTTGAGGAAAATGCATCCCAAGATCGGTGATGAGGAATAGAGCCATAGCACGGAATGTACCATATATGTAAAGGTGCCTTTGATGAGGTGTACATCATCCTAGGGTTTTATTGTAGTGATTCCTTCCTCCAATTTGGCTGAAATATAATTCCTTTGGTTGCATGCGGAGGAAGGTCCTCTAGATAAAATATAGCTAGAAGTAGCTAGAAGTAGCTCCAAAATATAGCTAGAAGTAGATGGAACCCCCTAGGAACAAGTTGACCTTCTCATAAACTTCATCATATAAAACCAATCATGCTTGCAGAGCTTACTGTTCTCTACTCACTGTGAAGTTTTTAAAACTGTTTTAACCACAGATAATAGAGATCAAGAGCTTTCCAATGAGCCAAAGAACACTCAACGTGGATAAATACACAAAGAGATATGATCTCTGCAAGTTCAAGGTTTAATGGAGACCTTCAGCAGGGGTGAACCCAAGAACACACACTACTTGCAGAGAGTACTGCTCTCAAGTCAAACATTAATGATTATGAAACTTAACAATATGAAAGTAGACACTAAGAGCTTTCAAATGAGGTATCTAACATGTAGTTTGGATATATAATGACGGAGATACAAGCTCTGCAATCTTTGCATACAAAATTACAGCAGTGTAGAGTTACGCATATGACTCTCTTGGACTTCCCACAAGATCACAACTTCTCTCCTCTTTTTATAGCATGGGGAACTAATCTTATTGCATCATGGATTTCAAATTCAAAGGTGCTATTGAAGGGACCATTTCAAGATGTGGTATCAAAAATGCAAAGGTGTCTGTTCCCACATTAGCCGAAGGTTTAGAGATTACTATGTCATGTTGACTGTTGTAACACAAGTGGTTGCATCAGGAGTGGTTCTACTCTTAGCCAATCCCTTGAGTTTTTGCACACATGATAGTGGGATGTGAATTGGATGGATGGCTGGTTGTTGTTCTATAGGTAATTGTTGTGGTGATGGTTGAGGGAGAGGAGACGTGGCCACTTGTAAGTAGGGAATGGATCCTTGCATGTGTTTACCAGAGTGTGCTTTAGGATATGCTTTAGACTTTGTAGCCCTGGTATTGCACTAGTTGAGCACTCGTGAAGGCTCGCTCCAATGGTATGTCATAAGCTACAAACATATATATTATGCATGTGGTTGAACAACATCCATGAATTACCCTCTTATGTGCCCATCTTTGATTTTCTAGAATTAATTGTTCTTGCACCCAACTATCCAAGTGGATTGTCTTTTGAAGAGTATTTGCAAGATACAACCCGAGGCACATTCTCTTGTGGGGTTGCATGAAATGGTCTTGAGTCGAGAACATGAAATGTTGCATGCATATGCGCAATGGTATGGATAGTTCATGAGTGATAGCCAATATGTCTACCCACTTAAAGACACCACCTTTTTTCAGTGATTTTGGAATTAGAAGTTCCTTCTCTGTGGGCATGCGGGAGCCATTTATTCTCAAAGCTTCTCTAATGAGATCTTGAGTGAGCTTAAACTTCTCAAAAGGGAGCTATGTTACTAATGACGGGAGGGAAAATGAGCCTAGGAGTTCTTTCCATTAGAGGCTTGGAGAGTGATCACTAAATAGTAACAAAAATAGAAGTCAGACTTGGATAGAAGTGCACTGAACTATGTTGTGAACTCGACTCTTTCCCACAAATGCGTCAATTCTATGGTGAGTGCTTCAAAATCTTGTGGGAAGAATTGGTACCTCCCTCATGTATTGCCGCTAAAACTCATGTTTGCTTCATAAATATGTTCGACATTCAAGAGAGGTCCTGCCAGGCCTTGAAACCAATGTGACTTGGGGTGGACATGCTCTGTCTTCCCTACTGCTAGATCTTCCATAGATATTGGACCAGTAAAGTCATGGAATTTGGTGGGTAACATCAAAGGTTGATCTTCAGTTGGTAGATGTTTCAAATTCAAATCGTGTATGGTGAGGACCACACCTGATGATTCTCTTGTCTACATTTTGATTTTGAGTATTTGTGCAAAGATGCGCTACAAAAGGACAACACATTAGCATGGAAATTAATCTTGATCCCCACATGGCAAGACTGCAATTCTTTTGCATAACTACTGTGTCTTCTATGTAGCTCGTGTGATGTGAAGTGACTTTGTGATGATATGTCTTTGCCTAATGCAAGTAACTAGACTTCCTCACATGATTGCTTTGAATAAGACATACATATCAATTCATGAGAGGGGTCATCAACAGTGGTTGCAAGAGAGTAAGGAATGATTGTTACAAGGGTGATCAGTTAATTGAGATGTGCATGGGTTAGTACAAGCACGAAGGTCAGATAGTTGAATTGTTACATTAGGTGTTAGTAATGACTGAGGTGTTTGGGGATATGTTGGCATACAAGTCATATGAAGAGCATACAGGCACAACGGAGCAGTCATGCACAATACGGCAACAAGGCCTAATCATTTTTTTTCCACGAACTACTTCCAACTTTAGTGATTATCATCACTACACACACATTGTAAATCCCATTTTTGGTAGAATAGACTCCATTTTGTTCAAGCGGAGGAGTCCTCAAGCTTCAAGAGTATTAGAATTAGCTACATACCAATTTTCATAATTTTTAGACTTCGTTTGAGCCCTCAAATAAGCTCTCGAACCTAGTTTTTAACTAGGCCGGACACTAGGTCTCACAATCGGACGAAAACTCGTGAGCATACTCGAGGTGATTAGGAGTTCAAAAGCGCTTTACTCTATCATGTCCAAATCGTGATTTGAGCTTGTTTCACCCTACGAACACATTATCGCAATGCCTATGCAAGCGATTTCATCTTTTTGTGCCAAACATATATACAGGTTTCGGTTCCCCATTGCCTTTCCTCTCTTCTCAACGTCTTTCCGCTCCTCATGATTTATTCCATACACATGATCTCTTGAGCCTCATCCCATGCTTTCTATTGTACTCGCTACCTGCAAAGCTCATAGGTTACTCCACCGGAACGTCCCACAACTCTCAATCGAGGAAGGCATTCTTCACATACAATCAATAAAGTGATGGTTCTCATGGAAATCATTCATAGTGGAGAGACTGACTCTCATTATCACCCTGAACACTAGAAACATACACTCCATTGTAGTTTGATAGAAAAGAAGCACCACGCGATCCTAATGCCTTGGTAGGACATCTTAAGTACATATGCAACACACATTATGCCTTAAGTCGGAAACTATGAGGTAATGCCTAACTATTGACCATACATCTTCCTAGGTATTGACAGTACCTTGATTCCATCATGATTGATTAAAATTCCCTGGTTATTGTGTATGAAAGTTTGTATATGGTGAGTAAGCTGTATTGCAAAGCCAAAAAGCACCATGGGACCATATGCAAGTATTATAAAGAAAAGGTCCAACTAACCTCATATTTGTTAGAATATGCAATAGATTTTGCCTCGCCAATTGTCATGAGGAAGGAGATAAGGAAGAGACCTCTCTCACACACTCTCACACTCAAAGAGGAGCACACACAGATTGAGGCAAGGAAAAATGATCTTCTTCTTCTTCTTCTTCTTCTCCTTCTTCTATTACATAAAAGGAATGTACAAGAAGAACCTAAATAAACAATACTACAAGTGCAATCAATAAAGAACAATACATAAGGAAAATCCTAATGTCCACGAATGAGTGAGCTAGCATGAAAACAAATGTTCCATCACTCTTCATAGATAAATCTAGTAAAGTTCAAGGAAGTATCCCTAACATATACCAGTGTGACCACTATACATGTTAGAGAAATGAAAAAGTGATACTTGTCATCGTTGATCATCACATGTTGAACTTCATATCTCAACATTCCCCCAAAAGCTCAACATCATGTCTTATAATCCAAGCATCTTCCAAAACATCTTAAGCATCTCTGCTCCAAGTGCTTTAGTAAAAATATTAGCAACCTGCTCATCTGTCCTCACATAAACAAGATCAATATCACATGCTAATACCTTCTCTCTGATGAACTGATAATGTACTTCAATATGCTTCATTCTAGCATGAAAATTAGGATTTTGTGCTAACTAAATACTACTAAGACTATCACAATATATCATGATGATTGAGTTCTTCACTTCCATACCTAAATCTGAAAGTAGCATATCTAACCATGACGCTTCACATGCTACCATTGCATCACCTCTATGCTCAGCCTCCATACTCAACAAAGCAATAGTGGGATGCTTCTTACTACTCCATATAATAGTTGCACTTCCAAGTGAGAATAGAAATCCATTAGTAGATCTATCTGGAATACTACCAGCCCAATCTGCATCGGCGTATCCATGAACCTACAAATCTTTACCAACTTCATAAAACATTGCATAATCCAAAGTAGCACTCGTATATTGTAGAGTGCCTCTCAAGGCATCTAACTATGATTTTCTAGAAACCTACATAAATTGACTTTGAAATCCAACAGTGTAGCTTAGGTCAAACCTTGTAATTGTAAGATATATAAAATTTCCCACAATTTTCCTGTACATAAACTCAACGCCTAAGAAATAGCCAAGCACACCAAGATCTTTCATGTCAAATTCTTGCATAAGGAGTTTATTTACCTCTTAAATGCTTACTTCATTCTCACCTCCTACAATCGTGATGCCATCATCACCCTTCCTTGTATATAATGAATGATCTGTCGAATATTATGCACGGTGTTGAAAAACGACCTATTACACCTGCAAATGCAATTATTGAAGGTGATGCACAATGTGTTGAAGATGAAGATCTTCAAACTCCTATTCATGTTGTGGTTCCTGTTGCACCTACTGCAAGACAACTTCGTTGGGATGGCAGAGATGCTCGGGCACATGCATTGATAGCTTTGTCTATCAAACATGCCATTATCCCACACATTTGCTCTTGCACAACAACTAAGGATGCTTAGGATACACTTACCTGTTTATACAAGGTAAGAAATGACGCTCATGTAGCTTACCTTTGAAAATAGTTGGAGAGTGAGCGCATGAATGAAGGAGATTCCATGGATACTTTTTCGACAAAGATCAAAGATTTGAAGGAGTAGTTGGTTTCTACTGATGAAGTCTTGCTAGATAGTTCACTTGTGCATACTATTTTGAACAGTCTTCCAAATTCATATAAGACTTTTTCTTCTACTCTTCGATTGATGATTAAAGACAATCCAAATGCCTTAATATTTGAGCAATTAGTCATTGTGTTGTTGTAGGAAGATGAGGCGAGGTAGAACATGTCCATTATGCATCTTGCAGATCAAGATTTCCTAGCTAGCCAGAAGGGCAAAGGTAAATGGAGCTCATCTACAAGTAAGCAAGAATCTACTAACTCTGCACAATCAAAGAAGGATGATAAAGACGAGAAGAAAACAAAGTCTGCTAATCTTGTGCAGAATGAAGAACAGATGTTTACTACTGTTTGTAGTTATCCCATATTCATACAAATATGATTTGAATTGAGAAGACATATAACACCCCTCGATTAGAATGGAGTGTGCCCATTTTACATGCTGACAAAATCTAAACCCATAAGTAGTAATGATTTGAAGTACATGGACATTCCAGACTCCGACTTTAGGAGGTGGAACCATGCATGCCTAGAAATATCAATAATGAAAGTAATTATGTGAAGGTCATTTCAAAATGATGGTGGCTTCATAGGACCACGAACATCATTATAATCAAGCTACAATTTTCTTTCAGACCTTACTTTGCCATTTTTAGGAGAGAAAGAATGTTACATCATACCTAAAATATTTTTCTCACAAACATGTTTGGATGGTGTCTCAAGTTAAGATAAAGAAGACACCATATTAGACTTTTCTAGGCATAGATAACTAGCAAAATTTAGATCTCCAACACATACATGCCAAAGGTTAGGATTTGAGATGTCCTACACTACCTATACTCCACATGCATAATCGTCCACAATTTTTTCAAAATTCTTCATATTATATATTCCATGACAGAGCATACCAAATTCAGTAGTTTTATTTGCATCAAACAACGATGAATTCTAGACATGTCATCAACAAAATTTATTACTAAACCATCTAATGTGTTGATATATTTTGGTAGTGATGTGTGTGAACACACTTAGGACTCCGCGATCACTATTTTCCCTCTTTAGGAGGTTTTCTTCCCCTGGCTTGGATATACTCCTATAACCCTAACAAGTTACTTATCTTTGTACATGCTCTTGATAATACATTCACTATTATGTGTTGTGCTCCAAGCTTCTTCTTCTTCATCATTTTGCTCTTAGTGCACTTTTGTAGAACTCAAGCTCCAACAATTGGTATAAGGGAAGGTCGCCACTTCATCTAGGGCAATGTCAACACCCCTATGGTCACCATCTCATAATCGCACAAAAACTAGTGAGCATACTCGAAATGATTAGGAGATAAGGAAGAGAGCTCTCTCACACACTCTCACACTCAAAGAGGAGCACACATAGATTGAGGCAATGAAGAACGATCTTCTTCTTCTACTTCTTCTTCTTCTTCTTCTATTACATAAAAGGAATGTACAAGAATGACCTAAAAAAGCAATACTATAAGTCCAACCATGGATTCCCGAGTAGATTTTGTTGATGCTTCCCAAATCTTGCCACCAAGCCTAAAACGGCTTGTTTCGTTCGATTTCGCTATTTATAAAGCTGTTTGGTTGGTTCTGCATATGTCAAGCCGATGCGGCCACATATGGCTGGTATGCCACTACCGCAGTAGTACTTGTCGGCATACAATGGCTACCCATGCTTAGTTTCCTACATCAAAGATCACATCTTTGCATGGCGTATTTGTAGATTAATTACCTTCATTCAATGTCCCTCTCTTTGTCTTGTGAAAGCCCACACTTGTGAAAGTCCACACTTGTGACCTCCTTCACTATCGTCATGTACACAAGTGGGATATCTACCTTCTTTAGCCTTTCTTTCATATCCGTTTTGCCTTGACCTTCATTCTACACTAAATCATGAGGAGAGAGGCCAACCTCTACTTCCATGATCTATCCTCATGATTTAGTCCATACTTCCACCGAAACGTCCCAAAGCTCTCAAGCGAGGAAGGCCATCAAAGAGACTGTGAATTGTAGACATGTCATGAACAAATGTTATTACTAAACCATCTAATGTGTTGATATATCTCGGTAGTGATGTGTGTGAGCACACTTAAGACTGCCCGCACACCTTTTTCCCTTTTTAGGAGGTTTTTTTTTCCCTAACTTGGATCAATGCCTATAACCCTAACGCGTGACTTATCTTTGGACATGCTCTTGGTAATACGTTCACTATTGTGTGTTGTGCTCCAGGCTGCTTCTTCTTCCTGCTTTTGTTCTTTGTGTGCTTTCGCAGACCTCAAACTCCAACAATTGGTATCAGTGTAGGTCCTCGCTTCATCTAGGGTGACGTCAACACCCCCCAAGTCACACTTTGACAATCGCACAAAAACTGGTGAGCATACTAGAGGTGATTAGGAGTTCAAAACCGCTTCGCTTTATCGTGTCCAAATCGTGATCTGAGCTTGTTTTGCCCTCCAAACACACTATCACAATGCCCATGCAAGCAATTTCGTCTTTTTATGCCAGACATATATACAGGTTTCAGTTCTCCATTGCCTTTCCTCTCTTCTCAACATCTTTCATCTCCTCATGATTTAGTCCATACATATGATCTCTTGAGCCTTGTCCCATGCTTTCTATTGTACTCGCTACCCGCAAAGCTCATAGGTTATTGCACCAGAACGTCCCACCACTCTCAAGCGAGGAAGGCATTCTTCACATGCAATGAATAAAGTGATGGTTCTCATGGAAATCATTCGTAGTGGAGGGACTGACTCTTATTCTTCACTCCATTGTGGTTTGATAGAAAAGAAGCACCACGTGATCCTAATGCATTGGTAGGACATCTTAAGTGCATATGCAACACACATTATGCCTCAACTTAGAAACTATGAGGTAATGCCTGACTATTGACCATACATCTTCCCGGGTATTGACAGTACCTTGAGTCCATCGGGATTGATTAAAATTGCCTGGTCATTGTGTATGCAAGTTTGTATATGGTGAGGAAGATGCATTGTGAAGAAAAAAAGCACCATGGGACCGTAGGCAAGTATTGTATGGAGAAGGTCCAACTAACCTCATAGCTCTTAGAATATGAATATATTTTGCCTCACAAATCGTCATGAGGAAGGAGATAAGGAAGAGAGCTCTCTCACACACTCTCACACTCAAAGAGGAGCACGCACACAGATTGAGCCAAGGAAAACTGATCTTCTTCTTCTTCTTCTTCTTCTATTACATAAAAGGAATGTACAAGAATGACCTAAAAACACAATACTACAAGTGCAATATAGAAAGAACAATACATAAGGAAAATCCCAATGTCCACGAATGAGGGATCTGGAAAAAAAAAAGTGCCATCATTCTTGGTAGATAAATCTAGCAAATCTCAATGAAGTATCCCTGACATATACCAGTGTGACCACTATACATGTCAGAGAAATGAAAAAGTGATACATGTCATCCTTGATCATCACATGTTGAACTTCATATCTCAACATTCCCCCTCAAGCTCAACATCATGTCTTATAAACCAAGCATCTTCCAAAACTTCTTAAGCTTCTCTGCTCCAAGTGCTTTAGTAAAAAAATTAGCAACCTATTCATCTGTCCTCACATAAACAAGATCAATATCACATGCTAATACCTTCTCTCTGATGAAGTGATAATGTACTTCAGTATGCTTTATTCTAGCATGAAAAATAGGATTTTGTGCTAACTAAATGCTATTGAGATTATCACAATATATGATGATCGACTTCTTCACTTCCATACCAAAATCTCAAAGTAGCATATCTAACCATGATGCTTCACATGCTACCATTGCATCACCTCTATACTCAGCCTCCATACTCAACAAAGCAATAGTGAGTTGCTTCTCACTACTCCATATAATAGGTGCACTTCCAAGAGAGAATAGAAATCCATTAGTAGATCTTCTATCTGGAATACTATCAGCCCAATGTTAACCATTGCAATGTATGGAGAGGACGTTTTATCCTTTGGGAAGGATGTTTTATTCCACTTCCTTCTTTCTGCTTTGGATGACATCCGCGATAAAGTGTTTGTCGTGTCCTTCTACTTTTGATGACATCGCTTGGAAGCAAAAGTGGATGGCCCATGTCGGTTTTGAACCTGCATCGATTTCTAATCAGAAAGGCTCTTATCAATTGAGCTAATGGGCCAAGTTAATACCATACAATTATTTCAAGTTAGATAACACCACATGCAAAAAGGTTAGAGGTGTGTTCACAAGTTTGAACTGATGAGGGTGCTGATGGTGTTGGTATGTGATACATCTGCTTCATTGATCAATTTGGGCTGCTACGAACTCATAAGACTAGAATCACTTGACCTTATTTGGATGCATTCTTTATCAGGTTGCTACATTTGGACCATCGCTTATGTGGCCTCGGATCACTTCCTTGCTTTCCTACATCATCAGGTCCACATCTTCACATGGCCTATTTGTGGATGAACATGTGGCTCTAGTCCAACCATGGATTCCCGAGTAGATTTTGTTGATGCTTCCCAAATCTTTCCACCAAGCCTAAAACGGCTTGTTTCGTTCGATTTCACTATTTATGAAGCCGATGTGGCCACATATGGCTGATCCGCCACTACCGCACTCGTACTTGTCGGCATACAATGACTACCCATACTTAGTTTCCTACATCAAAGTCCACATCTTTGCATGGTGTATTTGTAGATGAACATTGCTCCAGTCCAACCATGGATTTGAGCCAACATATCTTTGCCTTTCATTTCCCCATGCAAAGTCTTCTGGATTGCCATCGCACATGTGGAGAATGCCATCCCACATACACCAGCACATCGAAAAGGTGCTCCTCACCTCTCAAAGATGCTCTCTGTTGGCTGGAGTAATTAGTCCATCTCTTGTCCATCCATGATCCCAATTGATCGCCCTAGTTCACAAGTAGTAGTAGTAGTAGTAGCAGCACACGATTTTGGTTGATTCAAGTAGTAACAGCAGCACACAATTTTGGTTGAAATGCACCACACAAGTGCATTACCTTCGTTCCAACCCATCAAAATGTTCAACAGCACCAAAATGTTCATTGGCATCTCCTTTCGGATCACCTCCACTCATCTTCTATGCTTCACTAATTTGAGACCTTCATTTTTGCATTTGTGTTCATCTATCTTCTCACACTTGTGATCTCCTTCACTATCGTCATGTACACAAGTGCGATATCTACCTTCTTTGGCCTTTCTTTCGTATCCGTTATGCCTTGATCTTCTTCTTCTTCTTCTATTACATAAAAGGAATGTACAAGAATGACCTAAAAAAACAATACTATAAGTGCAATATATAAAGAACGATACATAAGGATAATCCTAATGTCCACAAATGAGTCAGCTAGCAAGAAAACAAATGGGCCTAGTAAAGCTCAATGAAGTATCCTTGACATATACTAGTGTGACCACTATACTTGTCAGAGAAATGAAAAAGTGATATGTGTCATCCTGGATCATCACATGTTGAACTTCATATCTCAACATTCCCCCTCAATCTCAACGTCATGTCTTGTAATCCAACCATCTTCCAAAACTTCTTCAGCTTCTCTGCTCCAAGTGCTTTAGTAACAATATTAGAAACATCCTCATCTTAATTCCTCACATAAACAAGATCAATATCACATGTTAATACCTTCTTTCTGATGAAGTGATAATGTACCTAAATATGCTTTGTTCTAGCACGAAAAATAGGATTTTGTGCTTACTAAATGTTGCTAAGATTATCACAATAGATGATGATTGACTTCTGCACTTCCACATCTAAATCTGAAAGTAGAATATCTATCCATGATGTTCACATGCTACCATAGCATCAACTCTATACTCAACCTCATTACTCAAAAAAGCAACAGTCGGTTGCTTCTTACTACTCCATATAATAGCTGCACTCCCAAGTGAGAATAGAAAGACATCAGTAGATCATCTATCTGGAATACTACCAACCCAATCCACAACGGTGTATCCATGAACCTACAAATCTTCACCAGCTTCATAAAACATTGCATAATCCAAAGTAGCACTCACATATCATAGAGTGCCTCTCAAGGCATCTAAGTGTGGTTTCCTAGGAATCTACATAAATTGACTTTCAAGTCCAACAATGTAGCTTAGATCCAGCCTTGTAATTTTAAGATATATCAAACTTCCCACAATTTTCCTATACATAGTAACATTTTCCAATGCTTCACTTGATGTAGTATCCAACTTCAAATTTCAATCTAATAGCATAAAACTTGGCTTGCAATCAACCATACTAAACTTTTGTAGGATACTCAGGGCATATTGCCTTTGCAACATCCATATACGTGTTTTTATATGCATAAACGCAATGCCTAGGAAATAACACAACACGCCAAGTTCTTTCATGTCATATTCTTGCATAAGGAGCTGCTTTACCTCTTTAATGCTTACTTCATTCTCACCTCCTACAATCATGATGCCATCATCATCCTTCCTTATATATAATGAATGATCTATCAAATATTGTGCAGGATGTTGAAAAACAACCTACTACACCTACAAATACAATTATTGAAGGTGATGCACATGGTGTTGAAGATGAAGATATTCAAATTCCTATTCGTGTTGTGGTTCCTGTCGCACCTATTGCAAAGCAACTTCATTGGGATGGCAAAGATGCTCAAGCACAAGCGTTGATAGCTTTGTCTATCAAACATGCCATTACCGCATACATTTGTTCTTGCACATCAATTAAGGATGCTTGGGATATACTTACCACTTTATATGAGGCAAGAAATGAGGTTCGTGTTGCTTACCTCTAAAAATAGTTGAAGAGTGAGCGCATGAATGAAGGAGATTCCATGGATAGTTTTTTGACAAAGATCAAAGATTTGAAGGTGTAGTTGGTTTCTACTCATGAAGTCATGCTAGATAGTTCACTTGTGTAGACTATTTTGAACGGTCTTGTTGATATATTTAGGTAGTGATGTGTGTGAACACACTACCGCCGGGGCACTTTTTTCCCTCTTTAGGAGGTTTTTTTCCCCCCGGCTTGTATATACGCCTATTGCCCTAATGGGCTACTTATCTTTGTACATTCTCTAGTAATACATTCAATATTGTATGTTGTGCTCCAAGCTTCTTCGTCTTCCTTGTGTTGTTCGCGTGCTTCCGCAGACGTCTAACTCCAACAATTGGTATCAGAGCAGGTCGTCGCTTCATCTAGGGCATCGTCGACACTCCTTCGTTTGCAGTCTCAGAATCGTACGAATTTTGGTGAGCATACTCAGGGTGTTTCCAAGATCGAAACAGCTTCGCTATGTGGTGCCGAAATCATGATCTGATCTTGTTTCGGCCTTCGAATGCACTATCATAGTGCTTGTGCAGGCTATTTCTTCTTTTTGTGCCAAAGATATATACCTGTTTCTGTTCGCTAGTATAAGCGTCTCGAAGTCTGCTACAGGTTTAGTAGAACTCGTCTAGGCAGTTCCGTTCAACTTTTTTAGATACAATCAATTTTCTGCATCAAGGTATTTTAGTCACCGGCCATGGTTGAAAGTAGTGATGTATTCTGTATGTTGGTTGTTGAGGATAAGTTGGATGGTACCAACTACCCATTATGGGCTTATATGATGCGACATGTATTGGTTGCAAAAGGATTGTGGAACATTGTGTAGGGTGTTGAAAGATGTCCTGTTACACCTGTAACAACAGGTACTACGAATACAGGTGCTGGAGCTGATGAAGATGGTGTCGAAGATGATATTGTGCAGATTCCTGTTCGTGCTGCTGTTTCTGCTGCACCTACTGCAGAGCAGATTCGTTGGGATGGCAGAGATGCCCAGGCACATGCATTGATAGCTTTGTCTGTCAAACATGCCATTATTCCTCATATTCGCTCTTGCAGAACAGCTAGGGATGCTTGGGATACACTTACCACATTGTACCAAGCTAGGAATGAGGCTCGTGTTGCTTGCCTCCGAAAACAGTTGGAGAGTGAGCACATGAATGAAGGTGATTCTATGTGTTAAAAGGACAAACTACTATCAAGTCTACCTTTTAATCTCTTTTCGGGTTCTTGGGGATGGTAGAGGCCTGATAATTCAGAGGCCCTGTATCTTATTTTCCCAATTAACGTATCAAACAAGCAGTACGTTATTATCCAGTATGATGTCTTCTACACAGTATTACTGTTCATGTAACGCAGAGAGTAATAATTATCGTCGCACAGACTTATTATCGCCAACGAACATTACTGTGTTAATCAAACATTAATGTGATTCAATAAGGTAAAATGACAATACTTAGAATTATGAAAGTCTGCACTACAATGTCTCCGCAGGGTCGCAAATCGCCCAGACAGACAGTCTGGCGATCCCGTCTCCTCTCTACCGGAGAATCACCTTAATTTCTCTTCATTGATTGATAAAAAGGGTACAACACTTCGCTATGACCTTTCGGTACGTGCAGTATAGAAAAATATAAATTACATAATGCCAATCCGGCGGCCTTACACTGGCACGCACGGTGGACTTGAACCCGCAACGCAAACAAAATTAAGGCTTGTCTACGATGCCTTGTATATACATAGTTCTGGCTAATTTGAAGGTTCTAGAGATTTTCTGTTTTAAAGAATCTAACATCAGCTTTAGTGTCTCCGGCTCTACTAGTTGTGCGTCAGTTCGAACAGAACTTGCCGCAATGACCTAACTCATCAACGTATCGGTCTGCGACTGCAAAAAGGCCTTGTTTGTTATTGATCTTTGGAGTTGTCCTCTCCAATCATTTAGCATAAAGAATCAACAATACATCTTTATTTTGTCAATCCTGGAAGTTTTCTTGAGACCACAACCCCTTCAAGATGAGAGAATCCAAGAAATAAGAGAATAATGGCTGGATTTTTGAGAATAGTGAAGATGAAGAGGAATTTCTAGGGTTTGGATTATCTTGAGCAAATCTCCACCATTTTCCACAATCTTGGTGTCTATTGCATGCTATTTTATCAGCAAAACACAATTATGAAATCAAAATAAAAAAATATCACCTGTATCATACAGACAAGACAATCGCGATTCTGTGAAAACAGATGATTTTCAGCTCCAGCACCATTCTTCATCAACTTATCACTCAACACAACAGTATTCAGCTCTCTTCATACACATTCAACAGATTTACACAATAGAAGCTCACAAATCTCCATGGATACACAAGAACTAGACTCACAAATCAAAGAAACCACACAAAAGAGGAGAAAACACGATTTTCAGCAGAAAACTCCTTCTTTATTCACTTGGATAGCATGTAAACAAATGATTAACCAACCCCCTCATAATAGAGGAAATTAGCTTATATACATTTTCAAGTGTCCCTTTTCACACTTGAATTTTGGTCCTTTCCTCTATTATTCTAAAAATATGCTATCTAGGAGTTTCCAAAAATTCTAGAAAAATTACATAAGATTCGATCCTACATAAGGAAGACTCTTCCTTATTTTTACAACAATTGCATAAATATTTTTACAAATTTCTATCATTTTACAATTATTTTTCTTCAAAAAGGCTTCCAAAAATGCATCTCAGCTAACATCCTTCCCCTCCTAAACCTTTTGGCTCCTGACAAAAGATTTTCTTGCTCTTCTGCACTAATCACTTTTCTTCATTTCTTCTTTCTTTGATATACTTGTGACAGCAAATCATGACTTTTTCTTTCTGTAATATTTAGATTATTGACCATTTCAAATAATGCCTTTCTGCATTGTACTGCGGCTTCTGGTTTATCAATGATATCCTTTTTCAAGTATTCTGTATAGGCAGCTTCATATGCTGTAAGTCTGGACTTAGTAACAACTGACAGATTTCCAAAAATCTCTGACTCTCTTTCAAAAAACCTGTAATCAAAGGCATCTTCAAAAATTTGTAAGTAATGACTACCCAAAAATATTACTCTACTATAATATGCCATTAAGCAGATTCTATCAGGTGTTTCGCTCAAATCAAATAATAATGCATCTGTTGGAGAATTAAAGCCGATATAATTCAGTGTTCTGATATCTGTGTCGGTATAGGTTTCTATACAAGCCAAAATTAATCTCATTATTCTGCTAAGTAGAATGCATGCAGGGTCATTGACATCTTTGTATGTAGCTATTACAGATTCAACAGTATTCACCATGTAACTCTTTGTATGCCATGTGCCTGCCTTTGGACCTGCTATTTTCAGGAAATTCAACCACTTAGGTGGAATTTGACCTTCTCTTCTTCTTTCCCAAAAAATTGTCCATTCTCTCCTTTGTGCCACTAGACAGTAAGCTGGATTGATTTTTAAATGCAGAGGTGCCTCTTTCCAAATTTTCCTACATTCTTTGTTGGCATCCAACCATTTGTTTCTCCACTTTGGATTGGCTCTTTCAAATAGTTCTTTAGTCACATTGATGTCCTCTTCATACTCAAGATATTTGTTTGGAGGTAGCCCAACTCTGGCCATCTGATAGTTCTTTATACTCTCCATAATCATACACAATGGTATTCCCAATCCATCTGCAGCCCAGTGATGCTGATCTGGATTGATTCCCTTATTTAATGCAAATGTGACAATTTGTTCTTCATACTCATCATGCATCTTCTTGATAAACCCCATTCTGGAATCTCTATTTGTCAGCAATTTTTTCACAAAATCTTCTGAATATTCTCCTTCTGATCTTTTGTCTGCCGGTTCACTATCATATTGTATTCCCTCATTATTTTCTACCCCATATTCTTCTGCATATGTGGTTTCCACATGTGTTTCTTCCTGAATTTGTGGCTTATCCAATTTTTTCTGTAATTCCTCTATAGTCATCATCAAACTCCCATTCTATTGTGCCCATAGTTCTCTTTCTTTTTTCGATTCACTCTGTTCCTTTTCCCTCTTTGTCTGCCAATCACTTCTTTCCTTTTCCATATCCATGTATAGCTTATTATATCCTCTCATAGATGTAGTAGCATGTGCACTAGCGTGCTTTTCTAATTCCTTGGCTTCTTTTAATTCTCTTTGTAATATCTGAATCTCTTTATGTAATCCTTCCTTTTCTTCCTCTGTCATCTGGGCTGTCTGACTTTCTTCCTTCAACTGCCCTTCCTCCAATAGTAGCTTGTTAATTTCTTCATTTGCTTTAGTCAAAATTTGATAAGAGGTTTGCAGAGTTCTATATCTCCCCTCAATCTTTCTCAACTCTTTTTCCAATTTAGTGTTCTGCTCTGCTAGTTGTACACTCTTTTCTTCAAATATTGAATCTTATTTTGCTTCTACACTTCTAGCTCTTCCAAAGCAATTATTTTATTGGTAAATTCCTCATTTTTCTCTTGTACCTTCCTCAGTTGCTCTGACATCTGCTCCTTCTCCCTTTTATGCTCTTTAATAATCATACTGCCTTTTTCAAATTCTGACTCTGCCACCATCCCTGAAATGATCATGTTCCGACCAGAAGGTCTGAACTGTTCAATGTTATTCATAATGATCTGACATGCTGATCTTATACTCTTTGGTTTCTTTCCAATCCCCCTTCCATTTCCATTTGTTTGGTTTCTAGTTGTTTGTCCTCTTTGCATTCACTCTCCTCTTCCTCTTCTTCTTCATATTCTATAATCTTGGCCTTGTTTTCTTCATTGCTTGGATGAGTGTCCAATGTTTCCGAATTTGCCATGTCTTCTTGAACACCTGAATTCTTTTGCTCTAATACATCTGAAATAAGCTTTATTTCCTGTATCTTTTCCTTTTCTTGGGCTAGAACTGATTCAATTACTTCCAAATCTTTCACCTCATCATTACTTCTTTCCTCTTTGTGTCCTTCTTCCTGCTCATCAATGTCCATGAGGTCCATTGCGACCTCTTGTTCTTGATCCTCATTGGATGTAAATTCCTCATTGTTCTTCAAATCATGTAGTACATCCTTTATACTCTGGATGCCTCCTTTTCCACTACTTTCTCTGTGACTTTTTGACCATTGCCTTTCTCAAATATTTCCTCTGCTTCCTGTAGTGGATCTTGATCTGTGCCTTTTTTATTTATGACTGAACTGCTTATCTGTGCCTTCTTGGCTATTTCTTCTATGCTCTCATCTAGTTTGAAGTAGGTTTGTGAGGGTTTTGTCCATATGGATTTCATCCCAGTATGCACTAGTCCACAACTAACTTCTTCCCTTATTTCACTTGCCTGTTCTATCATAGCTGCTTTTCCCTTCATCAACCTTCTTTCTTCTTCAATACTAAGTTGTTTTCCTGCTTGTTCCTGAATTGGCTTCTCCTGAGACTTTTTCTTCAATTCCTCAGGTGTTTTTTGTTTCTCAGAAGCCTGTGTAATTATATTAGGAGTATTTGGTATTGATAAATTTAGACTCTTTAACAGAAAACTCTCAATATCACTTTCAGAATCAGATGAAAAGTGTGAAGGTCCTCCTCTTTCTGGTTCTGTGGGTCTTGTTGCTTCTTCCATAGTGGATGGCTTCTGTGTTTCTTCCATTATTACTTCCTCCCTCTCTTTGGTGATAACAGTTTCAACTATGGATTTGCCCTTTCCCTTCTTGGTCAATTTCTTCTTTTGTACTGGTTTCTTTGGAACCTTCTTTTTCACCACAATAGTGGTTCCGGTCTCTAGAGGTCCTTGCAATTCCTTGAAGTAGGCCAGCAACTCGACTTCTTTCCTGACAAACACCTCCTCTGTTTCAGCTGTCATCATTTGATCATGAAGTGCTTCATAGTGCTACACCTCCTCCTGAACCCAATCTGTAGCTTTGCATGAATAATCTTCCAGCATTTTCTGATATTGTGCCTCATACATAGCTCTTTTGTTATTTCCTTGGGTTAAATAGGTGTATAATTGATCTTTGCTTGTTTGGGGTGGATGAGGTTCACTAGAGGATTGAACCTGTTTCTGTGCCTCCTCATGTTCCTCTTTTGCAGCTTCCTCCATTTCTAGTTCAACCTTCCTTGGGTCCAACCTTCTTTTCTTTAGAGGAATCACTTCCTCAGATATCATCTTCCTTTTCATGCCTGTTCCCCTCATGCGGGTTTGTCCTTCTGTTTCCTTTTCAGTCATTTTTCTTGGAGGACTCTTGATTCCAGCCATAAGACTTCTGAAATACTGTGCCTCTGGAGCCAATTTCAGTTGATCTTCCATCCCTAGAACATGATAAATGATTCTTGTTAAGAACTGGGCTCCATTCATGAACTTCTTCTGTTCCCAGTGTTTTGCTGCTTCTTTCAGCTGTTCATGGATGTATGGTGAGACATCCATTACTCCAAAAGGTTTGGTTCTATCCTTGTTGTTGAACATCAATAGTGTTACTAACTTATGTGGCATGGTATACCTTGGTAGTTTTGGAAAGCAAAAGTACTGTAAGAACATCCTTATGGCATATTCTTCATTCTCCCTTCCTTTAAACTCAGTGAATTTTGCATATCCTGTATAAGTTTCCTTATTCTTTTTGACAAAGCTCGGGTCAAGTTTGGTTCCCATTGTGTAGAATTGCAATGCTGCTCTGATATGTTCCGCCTTGATAGTGATACCTACTTCCTGATTATCCTTGTTTTTGACTTTGCACCTGAAATAGGCATCATTCCCTCTTCCTATTTCCGTCAAACTGCTCATTACTTGTGCTACTCTCTCAAAATCAATGAAAAAGATAGGCTTCTCCAATATTCTGTGCAGTCCTACTGCCTTCCATCTTTTCATATTGACTGCCACTCTTTGGAACCTGTAGAACTCCTGACACAACATTGTATATTTATACCCTCCTACTCCTACTGTGAATATGTGTTGGCCAATTATGTTTAGGGTCTCCCTAAGTTCCTTCACCACCTTCTCAGCTTCTGGAATTTCTGATTCTTCATCTGACTCTAGGTCCACCTGTTCCTCCATAGCTTCACTGTCCAGAAACCAATGGCCTCTTGATAGAACAACTGATTCTGCCTTGAAGTCATGAATTGGCAACTCCTTTGCATTCACCATTTTCTGAGGAAAATAAAATACACAAAGAAAAAATCTACCCACATAAGTTGCAAGAAGTTAAAGAGTAATATGTACGGCTTTATTTTGAGATGTCATGACATATGAATGAAAATAAAATCCAAAATAAATTCTATTTCTTCGGAAAAGACTCAAAAAGTGATCATTACAGGTGTAGCAAGATGTCTAGTGCAGTCCCTTTTCCTAACCATTCTTTTGGAAAAACAAATCATTTACCAAATGATAGAAAACAAAAAAATAACTAACAAAAATAAAAAAATAAAAAATAAATAGATCTCTACTATTCTTCTACCTAGATCTTGCTTTGTGACATATGATTTTTGTAAAAAACAACAGAAAATAAACAATTTTTCTCAATTTTTCTTTCTCTTTTTTTCAACAATGATTTTTTTTCTCTCCTCTTTTTTTTTTCATAATAATTTTTTCTTTCTCTTCTTTTTTCTTTCATAATAATTTTTTCTATTTCTTTTCTTCCCCTCCTAATTCTCCTTTTGTTTTTAGAAAAGAAAATCAAGTCTAATATATATTTTTTCATAATTTTTCACCATGTTATGATTTTCTAGATATAGATCAAATCTGGATGATCTTTTTTCCACTGGAACAACTCTGATTTTTTAACCCAGTACTTCCTGACTCCAATTGGTCTGGTTCCAGGCAAACAACCATTCCCTTTGGATAAGCATTTTGTAGGAGTTTTTGGTCTCCATATCCATTTTGTCCTTGATTCCTGTTTCAATGAGGAGACCTGTTGTAGACTTTGATTCCATGTGCTTTTTGCTCTGATGCTTTGATTCTTTGGACCATGCCATGATTGCCATCTTCTTCCCATCTCTTCACCCTTCTTTGTTCTTCCAATCTTTTGTTAATTTTGATTATATGAAGCTTGATCATTTAACATTTGTATTGGTAATGTCTGTATATCCTCAAATGCAAAAGTGAATCCTTCAAAGTGTATATCATGCACATCTGATTGAATTTCCTGTTTTTCATTACTCAATAGAAATATTAAAAACCTTTTGTCATTTATGTTCAATTTAAGCTTCATTTTTTCAAAATCCAAAATCACTTTACCTTGTTGAAGCCATGGTTGACCTAAAATCACTTTTTTAGCCATCAAATTATCTGGCCATTCTTCACAGTCTATTTTCATATATTCTTCATTAAACTTTACTTCAATAGTTAGTGAAGACATGCTCTGTACTATTTGACCCTCCAAAGTTTTGATTAGGGTTCTACTTTCAGTTCTTTTTATGTTGAATTTACTTACCAGAGCTGAACTAATCAGATTTACTTGTGCTCCAGAATCTATCAAAACCCTAATGCTTTTATTTTGAAAATCCATTATCATCACAGGGACATGTTCCTTTGGTTTGAGAGGAGATTCACACAGACAGACTTCCCTAAGCTCATTGATTTTTCTTATCCTTTCAATAGCTTCCTGTTGAGCTTCTTTTCTAATGTCTTCCTCTTCTCTTTTCCTATTTTGGGCTTGTTGCAACCTTCTCCATTCATCAACAGTTAATGGGCAATCATACCTCTTAACTCTACATCTACTTATAAAGTTTGGCATGATTTCTCCGTCCATGTTAGCTAGTTGAATGGCTCCACTGTTGCTTATCTGATGTATAATATATGGTCCATGTCCTTTTTTCTGGAACTTTTTCTGATGTTCTCTGACTGTGTAAGCCAACACTAGATCTCCTACCTGTAGATCTTTCTCTTTTATGTGAACATCATGATAAGCTTTTTGCCTTTTCTTGTCCACATATAAGCTCATAATGGCTTGGAGTCTAGATGCTCCCAACTTTTCCAATTCCATTACTCTTTCTGATAGTTCATGTCCAGTCCAATTATAGTGACTTCCTACTTTTAATGTTGGAATAAGGAATTCCATAGGTAAAACTGCATTTTGTCCATATACCAGATTGAATGGTGTGTTCCCTATTGCAGTTTTATAAGCCACTCTATAAGCCCATATGACATGATTAAGTTGTAGATCCCAATCATTCCTGTTTGTGTTCACTAATTTTGATAGTACAGTACAAAGTACTTTATTAGTACTTTCTGCTAGCCCATTGGCTTGTGGGTGATATGGGGTTGACTTCCTATGACTGATCAGGAAATATTCAGTGATGTTTTCTATGATTTGGTTTACAAAATGAGTCCCCCTATCACTTACTAGTTCAATTGGAAGTCCAAATCTGGTGATAATGTTTTCATATAGGAATGTGGCAGTAGTATTAGCATCATTTCTTTTTGTGGCCTTGGCCTCAGCCCACTTTGTCAGGTAGTCTGTAGCCACTATGATGTATTCAACATGGGATTGTTTTGCTGGAGGATGTATAGGTCCAACAAAATCCAATCCCCATTTACTAAAGGCTCTGGCTGAAATTAATGGAACCAATGGCATATCATTTCTTCTATTTGGTTGACTCACCCTTTGACAGACATCACATCTTTTTACATAGGTTCTTGCATCAGGAAATAGCGTTGGCCACCAAAAGCCAGAATATAAAATGAGTTTAGCAGTTCTGTCACTTGAGAAGTGTCCGCCTGCCACTCCAGAGTGTGCCATTTCCAATATTTCCATATATTTATTCTCAGGAACACAAATTCTTAGGTATCCATCCATTCCTCTCTTATACAACTGTTCCCCTATCAATTGATTATTCTTCAGAGATTACTTGTAAATTTTTTGAATCTGTACCAGCTATCACTTGTTTTCCTTTCTTCTTCCTTCTCAATTCTTCAATGATATTTTCACTCCAACCTGGATTTTTCTGGAACCAATATAGAGTTATGAATTCTGGATCTTGCAATATTTGGCACTTCCTGCAATTGGCAATGTATTTTGATACATCTTGAATTTTATTAGGCCAATGTAACCCCATCCTATTGAGATTACTTAGGGTGACTACCCTAGAAGCATGAGTGCAAGGGTTCCAATGATGAGCTCTCCTCAGGTATTCTTGTTGCTCCTCCTCAGGAGTGCAATATTCTAATATGCCTGTGTGGTTGAGATGGTACAAATGCCCAGCTAGTAACATAAAGTTCCTGCTTTGCAATACTAGGTGTGCATTATTCCCAATTGTTCTACAAGGTCCCATGGTTAATAATGGTACTAAAGTCATGGCCCACTCAGGAACGCTCTCTACCTTAAACAGATAAGTGTCTGGCAGATTGTCATCTAAAGGTGAACTGGGTTCTTCAGATTGGATTCGAGATAAATGATCTGCTCTCAAGTGTGTTTTCCCATGTCTGACCACCACTTCAAACTCAAATTCCATTAACAACAGAAACCATCTAACTATTCTCCCTGTATGACAAGGTTTATCTACCAAATATAGCAAAGCTTGATGGTCTACAAAGAACTTAAACTTGTTGGCCAAAAGGTAATGTCTGTATTTTTTTACAACAAATACCATGCCCAATCCCTCTCTTTCAGTGGTTGTGTAATTTTTCTCTGCTAGATTCAATTGTCTACTAGCATAGGCCACTGGAAAATCTAACTTGCTTCCTTCTATTGGTTGTGCTAACACACATCCCAAAGCATAATTTGAAGCATCCACATGAACATGAAAAATTTTGTCCCATTGAGGTGTTTTCAAAATTGGGGCTGTTACCAAACAAGTTTTTAGAGTGTCAAAGGCTTGGTCACACTCCTTAGTCCACTCAAATTTTGTAATTAGGGCATATAAGGGTTTTGCTATGTCAGCAAATTTATGTACAAATTTCCTATAGTACCCACAATGTCCCATGAAAGTTTGAAGTTCCTTTACACTTGTTGGTCTTGGAAGCTCTATTATGGCCTTTATTTTCTTCTCATCAGTTGAAATTCCATTTTTAGAGACTATATGACCCAGCATTCTTCCTTGTCTCACAAAGAATACACATTTTTCTGGATTTAAACATACTCTGTAGGTTCTGCATTTCCTAAATATATTTTCTAAATCTTGCAAGTGGTCTTGTCTTTTTAATGAAAAAGTACAAAGATCATCTACATAGATTTCCATTACCTTTCTCAGGAACTCTTTGAAGATATGACACATCAATCTCTGAAAGGTTGCTGGAGCATTAGTTAATCCAAAGGGCATAACCCTAAAGGCATAAATTCCCCATTCTGTGGAGAAGGCAGTTTTATGTTGGTCTTCCAATGCTATAGGGGCCTGGTTGTATCCTGAAAAACCATCTAAAAAACTATAAACCTCCTTCCCAACAACTCTTTCTTGAAGATGATCTATTATAGGCAGTGGATAGTTATCCCTTATAGTTGCTGCATTTACCTTTTTCAAGTTAATGCATACCCTAAGTTTCCCATTCTTTTTTGGTACCACAACTATAGGAGATATCCATTCTGTATACTCAATTTCATAGATGAAATTGGTAGCTAATAGCTTGTCAATTTCTTCCTTTATTTTTGTAGAGTATTTATCATTAAATGTGTAATATGTCTCTGTTTACTCGGTTTTGCTTCAGGTGTAATAGGAATCTTATGCTCACAGATTTTAGGACCAATACCTTTCAAATCCTTGTAGCTATAAGCAAATACATCCCTATAGTTTCTTGCCAAGTTTCTTAGTGCCTCTTCTTCTTGGGTTGTCATGTCATCAACCACTACAATGTGTCTTTCTTCTCCCTCCTCCTGAGTGATCATGATCTTTTTAGTTTCTTCCTCATTATCATAAGCCTCTCCTTTCTTCTTTTCCCTCTTTGGTTTCCTTCTGAGAAGTAATCTATTTTCCACTTCATAAGTCTTGAAATTTTCTGGTACATCAAACTGTTGATCTTTATTCATTTCCCTTGTCTTCTTCTCATTCTCCTGGTTTTCTTCTATTTCCTTGTGTTTATTTTTCTTGTACTTACCTGAGATTTTATCCTTAATAGCATCTTCAGCTTTTACTTCCTCCAAAAATTGTGTCTTTCCTTTTTCTAATATCATTTCTTCTTCTATGTCCTCTTCTGTTCTGGATACCTTTATCATTTGTATTCCAATGTGAAAAATATCATATCCTTCTTCATTTTGAAATTCCACGCCTACATATTCATCACTGGCTAGATCCATGGTAGCCAAGATTTGATTCCACCCATAGGGCTCAAATTCCTCATCCTTAAATTGTTGAGGTACATAATTCTCATCTTGTAACCTCCTTTCTTCCACACAATCCTCTCTTCTTAATCTCCTCTTCCTACATGTAAGATTTCTTATCATATTGCACTTCCATACTGATGATTCAGCCTCATCCTGGTCCTCCATCTCTGATTCCTCACTCAACTCTTGGTTCTGATGAATTTTATACCATTCTTGAGGAGATATGTCACAGTAGTGCCCATTTCTTGGATTTACTTTGGTTATTCTTCCTTTGCTCTGCAGGTATAAGCAATCATTACCCCAATCTTGCACAATTTGCATTTGTCTCCTGAATGGTCTTCCTAGGATAATTTCATATGAAGTAGATTGTGGGAATTCAACTATAGCAAAAGTATGTTCTATCTCTATCCCACATATGTCCACAATCACTTTTTCCCATATTCCTAAGGGTTTTTCTATATGTCCATCTGCAAGTTGCAATCTCATTTTTGTGGGTAATAATTCATTTTTTCCCCTTTTCTCCCAAGTTTGTTTAGCCATGATGGCCACTCCTGATCCACTATCCAAAAAGTTTCCTAATGCAAATGCATATCAATTCATGAGAGGGGTCATCAACGGTGGTTGCAAGATAGTAAGGAATGATTGTTACAAGGGTGATGAGTCAGTTGAGATGTCCATGGGTTAACACAAGCACGAAGGTCAGACAGTTGAATTGTTACATTAGGTGTTAGTATTGAGTGAGGTGTTTGGGGATATTTAGGCACCTACATTTTAGTAGTTTGTGAGGGGAATTGGTTAGTCTGCTTAGATACATGGGATTCTTTAGGAGGAGATAAAGTAGAGGGTCTGCATTGTTTTGGGGAGACTATAATTACATTGCTTAATTTTTGAGCATGTAGGCAGGTCGTGGGCACCCAAATAGTTGTAATGGTTGGGTTTTCTTGTCATTGATTGCTTTGTTATCCACACTTGTCGAATTCTTGTTTGAGGAGGACGTATTGGTGATGGTTAGTGTTTAGGTTGACTCCTCGTTTCCTTTTGTTCATGAAATGAATTCGAGGAACTAGTTGATGATTGTCGGTCCTTGGGTACCCATATTTGCCTTTGGCCTGACACCATTGGAGTCTTGTAGCATTTCCATGCTGTAGTCTAAGTTGTCCTTTTGTACACGTGTTGGATCTCTTATTGGCTTGTCTATGGTGGTGTGAGAGAGGTCCGATGGACATTGTGCTTTGGAAAAGAATGGAGCTCCAAAAATTGCATGTCCTGACCATTAGGAAATGAGGCATTGTGTACAATAGATCGAGGTAGGCATTCTAGAAGTGTAGAGGGTATTCTCGAGGGGTTGATTGTCCCCATCTATCCATGGATTGTGCCCTACTGGCTAAGGAAGGGGAGGAAAGTTTCTTGGGTACTCCTCTATCCAAGGGTAGTCCTCATCTATCGAGAGAGGTTTTCCATTGATGGGAGGATTTGACTATAAATCTTCCAGTCCACCGTCTCTTTCACTATGTGGGGGAAGGGGTTTCCTTCTACTGAGTGGGGGTGATTACGGATCTTGAGTTGTATCACTCATTGCTTGTTTGCAACCTTGAACTTAAGGGAGCATTTTCTAAGATTTAAGCCCACTGAGTGATCATATATCCAACCTTGGCCTAGAATCATAGGTTCTATTACATCATCATCATGAAAAACGTTGAGCTTCACCATAAAGGTTACATCTTCTATGAGGATCAAAATTTCCACCTCACCCATGCAAGGGGTTTCCATGCCTCCTAGCGCTATGAGGTATGCCTCAATAGGTGTTACCATTAGTGTCCATGTGAAAGGCCAAATAGCCACTGGACAATTCTTTGTATATGTTCTTTAATAACGCATATAGTGGCCTAGTCAGCCACGAACTGTATGTTCAACCGCATTTGTAAGACCTGAGAGGTCTATCTTCGTGCTCCCTGTGTACTGTGTTTTCTGCCTATTCTGTAGTCTCTGTGCGGAGTACCGTATGCAGCCTTAGGAGGTCCGTTTTCTACTCCGAGGATATCATCATGGAGCTCTTGAAAAGGAGAGCACACCATCATGCATTGCCATCGAAGTTCTTCACTAGTATCATAGCAGTTCAACAGAGAAAGCTTTGTTCCTTTTGTGCGAGCGACACGAGAAACCCCCCCAAGGAAGTCACCATTTGTGCCGTTGGCACCGTTGGCTTCGCGCGAGGGAGGACCTCAACGATCAAGGAATATAGAGGTTCCCGGTACTTCCCGAGAGATCACCCATCCTAGTATTGTTCGCCCCAGAGCTCGCTTAACCATGGAAATCTCTTGCCATTAAGCTACACTCTTGTGGTGTCTGAAGAAGGGGAAAGACTAAGGTTGACATTACCTTGAACATGTTTTGGTCCCTCAAAGCTTCATCCTTTGCTTTCAAATCCTATTTTGGAAGCATTTTTGGGGTGTCCTTTGGAGCCATTTTGGAGCACTTCCGCACATAGTTCTCTTCACATAGGTCCAAGAACATCAAGAAGAGTGTTCTTTGTACTTCTCGGATAATTAATATCAACCTTTTGGGGCTGCTTTCAGCCACATTGGTAAAAGTACAAGTTTCTTGAAAGGTTTTAGTTTTGGTGGGAGCAACTGTTGCAAAATTTATGCAGGTCTTTTGAGCGTATCATTAGAAGAGATAGCAGCCCATACACATGATCCCAAAGAGGAACCATGGTGGATCGATAGCAGAGCCAGTTCTCATATGACTTCTCATGCTCAATACTTTTCTAATATTGATGATTCTCATAATGGTGCTATCTTTATAGCAGATAGTACTCCAAATTCCATTGCAGGGAAAGGTGACATAACCATTCGATTGGGAACGGGAGAGAAAAAGACACTCGGCAATGTTCTCTTGGTACCATCGCTTATGAAGAATCTACTTTTAGTTGGAGCTATGACTGAGAAGGGACTCAAAATAAAGTTTGAAGGCCAGCAATGCCTCATTAAAGATCCAAAGAATTCCTACAAAGTGGTTGCTAGAGGAAGAAAGCAAGGAAATCTTTTCAAGTTAGAAGGAGAAGTCTCAGCATTTTCAGCAATGGGAAATGACAAAGCAGCCCCCATTATGCCTACCGAGTTATGGCACAAGAGGTATGGTCACTTGAACTTCAATAGTATGTGTATGCTGAAGGAGAAAGGCATGGTCATTGGAATTCTAGCCTTACAAAGGATTGGAAAAGTGTATGAAGCGTGCTGCCTTGGAAAGCATGCTAGGAGTAAGTTCTCAAAGAGCAGCTCAAGGGCACGTGATATACTTGATGTGGTGCATGCTGATGTATGTGATTCAGCCCACACTCCCTCACTTGGAGGGAATATTTATTTTGTTATCTTCACGGATGATTTCTCTAGATATACTTGGGTTTATTTTATGAAGTCCAAGGCTGATGTATTTCAGATTTTCAAACACTTTCATGCTATGGTGGAAAAGATGACAGGACGAAGACTAAAGACTCTACGGTCTGACAATGGAGGAGAATTCTTGTCGAAGGATTTCAGCCATTATCTACTTGAGAATGGCATTCGAAGGCAACTTACTTGCAGCTACGCTCCACAACAAAATGGAGTGGCAGAGAGGAAGAATATGACATTATTTGAAGCAGCAAGATGCATGCTCAAAGACAAAGGTATGAGCAACATCTTTTGGGCTGAAGCAATCAACACTTCATGCTATTTGATGAATAGGTCTCCTACCGAAGTCTTGAAGGGCATTACCCCCTATGAAGCTCTTCACAACATCAAGCCTAAGGTACATCATTTAAGAGTTTTTGGTTGCCTCGCATTTTCTCACATTCCAGATGAAAAGAGGAAGAAGCTGGATGACAAGTCAAGGAAATGCATCTTTGTTGGATATAGTGATGTAAGTAAAGCTTACAAACTTTATGATCCGTGTAAGAAGGAGACATTCCTATCAAGGGATGTGATTTTTGATGAGAATGCAAGCTTCAGTTCAACATCAATTTCAGATTTGGATAAAGGCTCTTCAACAACAGTTAAAGCTGAAGTTCCCTCTTCTACACATGAGGAAACCATTGAAGAACTAGAGGAAGAAGATGAAGATCACCGTGCAACTCTTAGAAGTTCTTCAAGGATCAGAACACAACCTCAAAGACTTACATATCAAAGAGGTAATTCCTCAAGTTTTGAGCAAAGTAATGTTGCGTTGCTTAACTCTATTTTACAACATGATGAACCGTCAACATACAAGGCTGCTAGTACTCAAAAAGAATGGCAAGAAGCTATGGACAAAGAAATGGCTGCTCTTCATCAAAATGGGACATGGGAGTTATGTCCATTACCTCCCAACAAGAAAGCAATCGGATGCAAATGGATCTACAAGCTCAAATTCAACAAGGAAGGGAAGATAGATAGACACAAAGCAAGGTTAGTAGCTAAAGGATATTCTCAACAATACGGATTGGATTATGATGAAACATATGCTCCAGTAGCAAAGATGAGTTCAGTTAGGTTATTACTTTCCCTTGCCTCCATATTCAAGTGGAAGGTGAAGCAAATGGATGTCAACAATGCCTTCCTCAATGGCATACTTGAGGAAGAAGTCTACATGCAACAACCGGAAGGATACATTGTCAAAGGTAAAGAGCACATGGTATGCAAACTTCTCAAAAGTTTGTATGGTTTGAAGCAAGCTCCCCAAGCTTGGTATGCAAGGATTGACGACCATATTTGCTCTCAAGGCTTTCAAAGAAGCAATGCTGATCATAGTTTGTATTATAAAGTCAAGGGAAAAGATATTGTTATTGTTCTTCTATATGTGGATGATCTCATGTTGACAGGAAGCAATGAAGCAATGATTAGAGATGTTCAAAGAAAACTCTCTAAAGAGTTTGAAATGAAGGATCTTGGTGACTTACACTACATTCTTGGCATCGAAGTCTCTCGACTAGAGAAGGGAGATATATTTCTCTCTCAACAAAAGTACCTTTTTTCCGTTCTTGATAGGTTTGAGATGTCTCACTCTAAGCCGGTCTCTACACCTATGGAGTCAACTCTCAAACTCACGAAGGACGAGAATGGTGTTCCATATGATGAAACACTATATAGACAACTCATAGGATCTCTCCTCTATTTGACCATCACAAGACCTGATATTTGTTTTGCAGTGAACTCTCTCTCCATAATATCTACAAGCTCCCAAAGTATCTCATTGGAATTCAACCAAGAGGATACTAAGATATTTGAAAGGTACTTCTTCACTTGGAATTCTCTATGGAGGAGATACATTGAATCTTCATGGATTTAGTGATTCAGATTATGCAGCAAACTTGGTTGATCAAAAGAGCATAAGTGGAAATGCCTTCTTCCTGGGCAATGGAGCTATTTCATGGAGTTCCAAAAAGCAAAGTACGATCAGCTTATCCTCTACAGAAGCTGAATACAAAGCTCTCACAACCTCAGCTTGTGAAGCTATTTGGCTGAGAAGATACTTGGATGAGATTGGTTTCAGAGAAAATCAACCTACCACCATTCATTGTGATAATGTCTCAGCTGAATCTTTGGCAAAGAATCCAGTCATGCATCAACGAACCAAGCACATTGAAGTGAGGGAGCACTTCATTAGGGAGAAGATACAAAGTGGTGATATCATCTTACAGCATTGCAACACAAAGGAAAATGTGGCTGACCTCTTCACTAAAGCTCTCGGCAAGGAGTTGTTCATCAAGTATAGATCATCACTTGGCATGATGGAGCTTCCCTTAAGGGAAGGAATTCATGAGTAAGGGAAGGCTCATCATGCATCTTCAACAAATAAGGGAAGGCTCATCTTCATATGCCTTCAGCAAGCATTTTATTCCAGGTTCTTATCATTTTGAAGATGTTGGACTTGAGGGAAGGTGTTGGAATATGCAAGTCCACATCATCTCTTCAAAGTATTATGATTGGTTGAATTCTTTATTAAGGCTCATTATATTCTTAGAGTGATTTATTATGTTTTCCACATCAGCCATAGTCATGAATAAAGCATATTTGAAGTCAATGCCAAGTTGGAAAAGTGTTCCTATGATTTAGGAAAAATTTCAGGACAGCAGCACACCTTTTCAGAAGGTTGTTTTGCACGGACCATATCTCGCTGACCGTGCATCCTTTTTGGTTGATTCAAAAGCTGAAATGTTCTCCATAATATCAAGTATCAGCTCACCAAAAATCTCCCACAAATTTGTCTCCAAACTCAAGTTATGCTGGTCGCAAAGTGGTAGGTAGAGAATTGGTAGATTGCTGAAAACGGCCAGTAGGCCAACTTTGGAAGCTTGTATCTTGAGCTACGTGCATCATCTCAAAATGGTTTCTTCAGCAAATTTGTTCCCCATATCATGGAGAATCTCCATCTAAAATAGTTTCACCAAACTCCCACGCATTAGAGAGTTATGCCTATTTAAACAGAGGCTTTTGAGCATTTTCGACAAACAGACAGAGGGCTGGAGTTGAGAGATAGTTGACTCATTTCTTGTGGTTGTGGAGTGCATCCTAGGGACTGAAGTGGAGTGGTGTATACCACACACTCTTGAACATTATACATTGGGTTCATTTGTATCATTGAGCTCATTTGATAGTGTTATTAGCTTTGTTTTTTTCAAGTAGTTTTGAGCTTGAGTTAGCTTCTACTACTGAACATTGTATTCTTGTTGATTTAAGGATTGCTCACTTATTTGTCTCTCATATCTCATCTCATATATTCTTTGAGAGTGTGTTTAAGCTCAGCTTCTCATTTTTCTCAAGGAGATGTATGATAGTTGGTCATAGGTGCTCGATAAGCCTAATTGGCTTCTGTTGGGTAACTGGTTATATGCAGTGGAGCCAGTGATTCACTATGCAGGAAAACATATCAGTACTTTTAGTTTTATGATATTTTGACACTGGTCATATGCTCATTTTGCAGAGGATACTCTAGCAAAATTTTTCTAGATTTTTAGTTTAGTCAACTGTACAGTGGTCGATTTACTCCTTGATACACTTATTCGTTGGTGTTTAGACTCTTCTAGCTCCATTATCATTCTATTTAGCTCTCTACCATGATGGCATCACAGGTCTCAGGCACATCTGGTGGATCAAGGTCTAGTGCTGGTGTTCTGAGGAGGAGTTATAACTTGCAGGGCAAAGACCATTTTGAGATCCAAAAATTTGATGGCACAAACTTTGCTCTATGGAAGAATCAGATTAAAGATGTGCTGATTCAAAGGAGGCAATGGAAGCTAGTAAATGGGATTTCAAAGAAGCTTGCTGACATGGATGAAGATGATTGGGATGAGTTAGATGAAATGGTCAGGTCTACCATTTGCTTGCACCTAGCAGATAATGTTTACTTTACGATATTAGACTGTGAAAGTGCAAAGGAGCTTTGGAAGAAGTTATGCAATACATATGAAAAAGAGACAACCTCAAATAAAGTGTATCTTATGAGAAAATTATATGACCTTCGCATGAAGGACACAGATAGTGTTTCTGCTCATCTAAGTGAGTTTGATGCTATATTCTCCCAGTTACAAGCTCAGAAAATGGATATGGATAATGAGATGAAAGCAGTATTGTTGTTATGCACCCTGCCATCATCATGGGATACGTTCTACACAGCTATTAGCAATAGTGCACCTAGTGGTAAACTCATCTATGATGACATATGTGGAGCACTCTTGAGTAAGGAGATTCGTAGAAAATCTATGGTCGGCACTCAGAGTGGACATGCATATAATGTTCTGATTCTTACCAAGGAAAGAATCAGCAACGTGGCAGGAGCAAGAACAAGGAAAAGAATGGCCAACGGAATAAGAGTAGAAGTAAATCAAGGAAGAGGGATATGGAATGCCATTATTTTCATAGGAAAGGACATATGAAGAAAGACTGTTATGCATTAAATAATGCTAAAGGTAAAGGACAAAATCTTGATGGGCATGTTTACCTGCACTATCTACTTCGACTGTGAAGATTGAAGAAATTAATGCTATTTCTGATGATGCTGATGTGCTAACACTTGATAGTACTCTGCCAACTGAGGCACTTATGGCTGATTCTCTTTCCCACACCTGGCTACTAGATTCTGGTGCTTCTTTCCATGTGACACCACACAGAGAATGGTCCTCTAGTTATGCAACAAAGTCTCTTGGTACCGTGAGACTTGGTGATTCTTACCAGTGTGATGTTGTGGGGATTGGAGATGTGGTTGTGTAGTTCATTGATGGTTCAAAATTTACTATGCATAATGTATGCCATGTACCTTAGTTATCATGCAGTTTGATGCTAGTTGGTCAACTTGATGACCTTGGTTACAAGGTAGTCTTCTATGCTCAGACCTTTTGTATATCAAAGGGCAATATGGTTATTGCAGAAGGAAACAAAGTTGGCTCACTTCATCCTTTATTTGTATCACAGAAAGAACACTTGTTAGTTGTTACTGAACAACCTATGGCTTGTATTTGGCATGGTCGTTTGGGCCATATATCTTGTAGTGGAATGGAAAATCTTTCTCGTTCTGGCTACTTACCTGTGTTATCTTTCTCTGATTTTTCATTTTGTGAGCATTGTCAATATGGAAAGCAAACCAAAAATGTGCATAGAATGCACATTGACTCTTGAATTCAGCCTTTAGATCTCTTCCATACAGATGTGTGTGGTCCTATGCCCACTAGGTCCTTAGGTGGTTCTCTTTACTTTGTACCTTTCATAGATGATGCTACTAGAAAAGTCTTGGTATATCCTATCAAATCGAAGGATGAGGTAATCCCCTACTTTCAGAAAATGGCTTGCTTCAATTGAGACTGAAAAAGGAACTAAGCTTAAGGCTTTACATTCAGATAATGGGGGTGAGTATACCTCACATGAATTCAGCCTTTTCGGTCAGTCTAGAGGGATTCGTAGAGAGTTTACAGCTCCTTATACCCCAGTACAGAATGGTGTAGCTGAAAGGATGAATAGAACTATTCAAGATTGAGTAGTTCCTATGTTGCATCATGCAAACCTCTCACAAGGCTTTTGGGCAAAAGCATCATTGATTGCACTTCATGTGATTAACCTTTCACCTAGTACTGCCAAAGGTCTAAAAGTGGCACAAGAGTTATGGACAGGGAAGCCACCATATTATCATCATCTTTGAGTTTTTGGGTGTGAAGCATATGTTCATATACCCAAGAGTCTTAGACAAAAGAAATGCATTTTCTCGGATATGGTCAAGAAGGACAATTTGGATATCGCTTATGGGATCTTGAAACATGATCAATGATTAGAAGTAGTGATGTCATTTTCAATGAGTCTAAGATGCATAAACAGCCCATTAAGGAGGTTGAAGTAAGAAGAGTGGCGTTTGAGGATACTAGTCCTCCAACTAGATTGCATAAAAAAGTTGCACATAGGGATGTTCAAGAGAATGTCCGATCAGATCAGTCTGCACATGTTCCTGTTGAGCAACCATTGAGATGCTCTACACGTGTCTCACAAATATGTTCCAGGTTTAGATTTTGTTATGCTAACTGATGCTAGTGAGCCTTCTTGCTACAAAGAGGCTATGCAGACAGAGGATCATGTCAAGTGGGAGCGTGCCATGAAGAGTGAGTTGGATTCTATTCACAAGAATGGTACTTGGGATTTAGTACCCCTGCCAAATGGCAGGAAAGCTTTACCATGTAAATGGGTATATAAGTTGAAATTCACATCAGATAGTGCTTCTCCAAAGTATAAAGCACGACTTGTTGCAAAGGGTTTTAAGCAACAACATGGTGTTGATTTCAAGGAAATCTTCTCTCCAGTGGTCAAGATGACTACCCTGCACATGTTGCTTGGATTTGTTGCAATGGAGGACATAGAGTTAGTCCAAATGGATGTGAAAACTGCTTTCTTGCATGGAGATCTTACATATGAGATCTGTATGGAACAACCAGAGGGTTATGTAGTTCCTGGCAAGGAAAGTCTAGTTTGTAAGCTCAAGAAGAGCTTGTATGGACTTAAACAGTCCCCTAGACAATGGTACCAAAAGTTTGATGCTTTTATGAAGTCTCAAGGCTATTCTCGAAGCAATGAGGATCATTGTCTCTACACAAAGAGATGCTCAGATCGCAGCTTGATATGTTTGATACTTTATGTCGATGATATGTTGATTGCTAGGAAGTCCTCTTATGACTTGTCAATTCTCAAAAAGAAGTTGAGTCAAACATTTGATATGAAGGATTTTGGGGATGTCAAACATATTCTTGGCATGCGTATTACTCGTGATAGGAGTAAAAGATGCATATATTTATCTCAAAGTGAGTACATATCCAAAGTACTTCACAGGTTCAATATGCAGGGTGGAAAGGCATTGAGTACACCTTTACCCACATATGTGAAATTGAGAAAGGATGATTGCCCTAAGTCAGATGAGGAAAAGGAATTCATGAACAAAATTCCCTATCAGTTTGCTGTTGGTAGTCTCATGTATGCTATGGTAGCTATGAGACCAGACATTGCATTTGCAGTGGGAGTTGTGAGCAGATATATGTCTAATCCTGGCAAGAAACATTGGGAAGCAGTCAAGATGATTTTGAGATATCTGAGTGGCACTAAGGAGAAGTGTCTATGCTTAGGTAGAGGGAAAGCATCCATTATTGGTTACACAGATTCTAACTATGCTGGTTCTATAGACAATCGTAAGTCTACATCAGGGTACATTTTCCAATTTGCTGGAGGTGCTATCTCTTGGAGATCTCATCTTCAAGAATGTATAGCTGTTTCCACCACAGAAGCAGAGTATGTTGCAGCAAGTGAGGCATGTAAGGAAGCACTATGGCTTTCTCGTCTAACTTGTGATATGGGTTTACCTCAGCATGTACCTTCTTTGCTCAGTGACAGTAAAAGTGCCATTGCTTTGGCTAAGAATCCGGTCTATCATGTAAAGACTAAGCACATTGAGGTGAGATATCACTTCATTAGAGATTGCTTAGCCACTGAGTGCATTATTCTTGAGAAGGTTCACATTCGAGATAATGCTGCAGATACTTTGACTAAAGCTCTACCACAGGATAGCTTTCGACACTGTTGTCACTTGATGGGGGTTACTTGATTCTTGATCTTAGAGAGTCACTTGTATACTATGTAACATGCCCATCAGGTGGGAGGTATAGTTTGTATACTTACACTTAGGTATTCTTTATCATTCTTTATTTTTCTCCCATAGTTACTTTGTTCATATTGGCCTTTAGTGGGAGATTGTTACCGTTAGTGTCCATGTGAAAGGCCAAATGGCCACTGGACACTTCTTTGTATATGTTCTTTAATAAAACATATAGTGGCATGGTCAACCACGAACTGTATGTTCGACCGCATTTGTAAGACCTAAGAGGTATGTCTTCGTGCTCCTTGTGTACTGTGTTTTTTGTGTATTCTGTAGTCTCTGTGTGGAGTACCGTATGTGGCCTTAGGAGGTCCATTTTCTACTCCAAGGATATTGTCGTGGAGCTCTCGAAAAGGAGAGCGCACCGTGGTGCATCGCCATCGAAGTCCTTCAATAGGATGCATTTTGAGTCCCATGTCTTCAAAGTGAGACCACCAAAATCACACTAGTTGTAGCACTGGAATAAATTAGCACCCTAATCTCTTCGAGAGTAGTGCCTTGCCCTAGCAAAATTGTAATGAATGGTCTCCTATCCACTATGCTAGGGTGAGCAGTTCACTTTGTTTGACACGTTGTCATAGGATATCTAGGGGTTCTCTGTTGGTATAGGGCGTGACATGGAGGCCTTCTAATTGACTATCGTGCTCCCTCCCTAGTTTTTGTCTTCTTAATTTCATATGTTTGATGCATTCTAGGGCTTCTACCTAAGCTTCATCTCTAATTCTTTTTTCTTGATTCTTGCGCTTCTTTGCAAGAGTGAGTCATCTAAGCATATCGTGAGCTAGAGGTTCTTGGTAAATCTTGACTCTACAACCACTAATATAACTAGGCAATATCTCTCCTTCCAAGGTGTCTACGTGTATCGCTCCACTTGTTGAAAGCCTATTTATAATCATAGGTCCATGACCACATTTCCCTAACTTCCACATGTGTTGCTTGAGCATATAGACTAAGACTAAGTCTCTGAGCTTCAAGCCTTTATCCTTTACATGTGCATCAAAATAGGCTTTTTGTTTCTTCTTGGCTGCATATATTGTTGTTGCTCCTCTTAACCTAGTCTCCCCTAACCATTCTAAGTCCATGATCCTTGATGATAACTCATCGCTAGTCCTTTGATGCTCTTGTGCAACCTTAAGGGTGGGTATGAGAAAATCCAAGAGGAGCACTACATTTCGACCAAAGCACATTTGAAAGGGAGTTGCATTGAGTACCATATTGTAGGGCACTCGATATGCCCAAACAGCATGGTGTAACTGTTTGTCCCAATTTGAACGTTTGTTGTCAATGAGTTTAGTCAATACATTGCAGAGGATCTTGTTAGTACTTTCTACCTATCCATTGGCTTGGGGATGATATGGTGCATACTTCTTGTGAATCACCATAAAATACTATAAAAAATATTTAATGAATTCCTTTAGAAAGTGAGTGCCTTTGTCACTCACCACGCTCAAGCCATACCTTGTAAAGACACTTTCAAACACGTGTGCACCATTCTTTTTGGTAGCCTTAGCTTCTATCCATTTGGTGAGATGATTTATTCAGCATGAGAGCCTTTACCAAGGGGGTTAAGGGGCCCAAAACGTCTATGCCCCACTTAGAGAATGCACGTCCTCCCATCATGGGTTTCAACAGCATCTCATCTCTGCATGTTGGAAAATGAGATCTTTGGTAAACATTGCATCTCTTTACATATGTATGTGTATCCATATGAAGACTATGTTGGTGCATGCCAATCATCAATTGAAGGTTTAATGAAGAAATGAAGTCAAGAAGTTAAGAAGAGAACAAATTCAGAAGTTTGAAGGAAGGACATACTCAGAAATTCAAAGCTATGTATACATATGTACATTAGTTCAGATATAGGTTACTTATGCTTTTGATTAGTCATAAGTATATACATTTTTTGCCTATAAATGTTTTGAAAAAGTCCGGGCAAATAGAATAGAGAATAGGAAGAGAGAAATCAGATGTAGAATGTATCATTGGACACATGAAAAGTTAGTTGAGTTACCTCTTCAATGTAGTTGTAACTTTTCTGAGTAATCAAAGAAAATCTTGCGCCCGATGTTTCGATGTCTCCTACTTCTGTAGTTAATCTTTTGAGAAATCCTTCTGAACATATCTAAGTCCATAGTTAATCAATCTATGGCTAGAATTTGAGAGTCCAATTGTAATCAGGCTAAGAGAATTTTGCATAGGAACATTCATATGTGAAGATGTTCTGAGAGTCGTCAAAACTGGCGCAAATTTCATGTTCAGAGAATTGAACATTGCTCAGTGCACAGTGTAAAGTTTTACACAAGTGAGGGGTTAAAATCTAGTTGAAAGGTAAGCCATATATGGTTAAAAGATCTTGATCAAACGGGATTTACTTTGGGAGAACCAGTGTTAAGAAATTACAGGTGTTAAAGTCCCCATTGCAAAGAAGTTGTTTCAGACATAGGTAAAGTGTTTCACACATTTCTCACAGTATACTCAGTCATTTTGAGAAATTTAACTTGGAGAAGTTGTGCAACCTTAAGGCAAAGCATTGTGCAAAGTTTTATTAAAAAATTTACAGGATTGATTAGTCAATGAGTGATTAATCTGCAGCAGACTTTTCAGAGAAGTGATTTCTTCACAGTTAATCAATTTCTTGGTAATGTGATAGTGGATTTCCAAAATCCTGTGGAGTCTAAAGTTATTCTTGGTCTAGAGGTGGTCTAATACCAAGGATAGCTTATTCTTTTGGAGATTAACACTCTCCATTAGTGGTATCAGAGCAGGTTGTGTCAAAATTAAGGAAAGGAAGACTCCGACTGCTGCAGATATACAAATTCTACATCTCGAAGGTTGAGAAGGATAAAGTGTGAAGAAAGATTGAAGGGAGACACACAAAGATTATCAAAAGGATCAGAAGAAGCAACATTCGAAGTTAAGGTACATTTATTTCTTGTAAAGGCTAAAGCTTTGAGACTACAGGTGAAGCAAGGATGTGAGATAGTCTCCAAATTGAAAAGTTGGATAGAGAGAACTATCCAGCTTGGTCTATGAGAATGGAAGCTCATCTGATGAGCAAAGATTTGATAGCATACATTACAGGTGAAGAAGAGAAGCCTCAGTTCAGAGATCCTAGTGTTCCAACTAGGGAAGAATTGTCAGATTTAAAGAATTGGATGAAGAAGGATGCTCAAGCAAGGAGCATAATCTACATGGCAGTCAATGACTATTTGCTTCCTCACATTAGAGGACTTGAAAGTGCATGTGACATTTGGAATGCTTTGGAAGAGCATTTCCAAAACACAACCAAATCAAGGAAGGCTTCACTATGGGCAGAATTTACTACTTTCAAGAAGAAGGCCTCACAATCAATCTCTGATTATGTGACAAAGATGAAGGACATTGCAGATTCTTTAGGTGCAGTGGATGAAGATATTGAAGAAGATAAATTGGTGAGACAAATTCTCACAGGGCTCAGAGGAGATGAGAAGTGGAAGCCTTTTATTTTGTCTACAGAACTTTCATTAGATCACTTCACTCCTGATTTGAATCAATTGTTAGGTCATATGCTAACTTTTGAGAATGATATCAAAGGAGATGTAGATAAGAGTGCAGGTCATGCAATGTATTCTAAAGACAAGAAGATAACTAACAAAGGAAAGCAACAATCAGGTGAAGAAGAAGGTACTTCAAACCAAGCAAATTTCATAAGAGGAAGAGGAAATGGCAGAAGTAGAGGAAGAGGCAGAAACAACAAAGATAATGTAAGAGCTTGTTGGATATGTGGTAAGACCAATCATCTATCTCATGATTGTTGGCACAATAATCAGAACAATGGTAATTATCAGAACTTTAATCAAAGAGCAAGAGGTGGTAGATTTCAGAGAGGAAACTTCAGAGGTAGAGGTGGTAGGAATTCTTTTGGAAGAGGTGGAGGAAGAAGCTTCCAAAATCAATCCTATAATAACACCTACTACAACTATGCATTAGATCAGAAGGAGGATTCGACTCTCATTATGAATGCAACATGTGAAACCTCACATGAGGACATGAGAGTGTTCTATATTGATTCAGGATGTAGTAATCATTTAAGTGGAAATATTGCTTTGATGACTGATCTAAATCATAATGCAATTAACCATACAATTCAGACAGGTGATAATACAAGGCATAAGGTAAAGTCAATTGGTTCAGTCAAAGCTAAAGATGGGAGCACTCTTTTGAGTAAGGTTCTTTATGTTCCCACAATTCCAAAGAATTTGATCAGTGTAGGTCAAATTGTGGAAAAAGGATATGAGGTAAGGTTCACCAATGATGGAGTCTATGTTGAAGACCCTAGTCAAGGGTATAAACAGGTTGTTGCAGGAAAGAAGGAAGGGAGGCTTTTCACATTGAAGGTACAAGGAAATGTTGGACATGCTATGTTCACATATGGAGAGCAAAAGGTGTCAGAATTGGATCTTTGGCACAAAAGACTTGGACACTTCAATGAAAGAGGTATTAAAGACATGATTAATAATAGTTCAGTGCTTGGATTGCCTAATGTTGTAGGTCAACACATGACATACAGATGTGAGGCATGTCAATTAGGTAAGGCCCATAAGCAATCATATTCCAAGCATGGGTTTATGTATTCAGAAAGACTTGAGTTGGTGCATATAGATGTGTGGGGTCCTTCAAAGGACTTTAGTATAAATGGTTCAAGATATTATGTCATATATGTTGATGATGCTACCAGATGGATCACAATTTATGTGATTAAAGAAAAGTCAGAAGTGTTTAATACATTTAAACACTATCATGCATATGCAGAAAGGATTACAGGTAAAACATTGAAGAGACTAAGGTCAGATGGAGGGGGAGAGTATTTTTCAAATGAATTCAATGATTACTTGTGGAATGCAGGTATAAAGAGAGAAGTTACTTGCAGGTACTCTCCTCAACAAAATGGGGTAGCAGAAAGAAGAAACAGGACACTTGTTGAATTTGCAAGGTCCATGATGAAGGAGAAAAATTGCCCAAATTATTTGTGGGTAGAGGCTCTAAATACAGCTACTTATTTGGTAAATAGATTGCCTTGTAAAGCTTTGCAAGGTATGACACCATATGAAGCTTGGTGGGGTAAGAGACCTACCTTAGATCATTGCAGAATATTTGGATGCTTGGCATATGCATATGTGCCATCTCAATTGAGGCATAAGTTGGAGCCTAAGGCAGAAAAGTATGTATTCATTGGTTATGATGATAAGCAAATGGGATACAGGTTGTGGAGTCCATCCACAAAGCAATTCCTTGTATCCAAGGATGTTACATTTGATGAGCAAGGTACTTGGTATGTAGGTAAATATAATATACATGTAGATGTTGAAGAAGTAGTGGATCAAAGGAAAGGTAAAGCAAAGATTCAATTACTTGATGAAAATGAGAATAATGAAGTACAGGTTGAAGTTGAAGAGAGGCCAAGGTTTGATCCAGAATGTGATGAACCAGAGACTTCAAAAAGTGCAGAAGTTAGGAGGTCATCTAGGCACAAATGGCAACCCACAAGGTATAGCTATGACACCTCATTCTTGACTACTAAAGATTATGCTTATTTGGTAAAAGCAGATGAAGATCCATCTACATATGATGAAGCCAAAGGCAAGAGAAATCGGGAAGAAGCCATGCAAGAGGAGTATGATGCATTGATAGAGAATCAGACTTGGGATCTGGTTCCTAAACCTAATAGCCAGAAAATTATTGGATGTAAGTGGGTTTACAAAACAAAAAGATTTGCATATGGAAGTGTGTCTAGGTACAAAGCCAGACTTGTTGTGAAAGGGTATGCACAGACATATGAGCAACCAGATGGGTTCAAAGATCAAGTGAGTCCAAATTCTGTGTGTAAGCTCAAGAGAGCTTTGTATGGATTAAAGCAGGCCCCAAGGGCATGGAATTATAGGCTTGTAAAGTTCTTGAAGGATCTTGGATTTCAAGCATCAAAGGCAGATAGTAGCCTGCTAGTCAAAGCAAGTGAAGATGGATTCATTTATGTTTGTATTTATGTTGATGACATAATACTTACAGGAACAGATGATAAAGGAATACAAATGATCAAGAAGCAGATGGAGAAAGAGTTCAAAATCAGTGATTTGGGGAACTTGTCATTCTTCTTGGGAATGGAGATTTTATATACTCAACATGGAGTATATGTGACCCAAGAAAGGTATCTTACAAAATTAGCTAACCAAATTTAAAATGGAAGATTGCAGGGTTGCACCTACACCATTGGAAGTGAACCATAAATTGTCTAGATTTGGAGGAGAAGAATTCAGAGATATGAAGCTCTATCAATGTTTGGTTGGTAGCTTGATTTATGCTACATTAACAAGGCCTGATTTGTCATATGCAGTTGGTGTGCTTTCACAATTCATGCATTGTCCTAGAACGGAACATTGGATTGCAGGACAAAGAGTACTTAGGTACATCAAGGGTACACTCAGAGAAGGACTGTACTATGGATTTACTTCTGATACAAGAGTGAAGATATATAGTGATGCAGATTGGGCAGGTAATGTGGATGATAGAAGATCAACACATGGATATTTGTGCTATGTAGGAGACAAATTGATTTCATGGGGTTCTAAGAAGCAACATACAGTTGCTTTGTCATCTACAGAAGCAGAATATAAAGGTATGGTGGAAGCTGCAAAGGAGGTAATATGGCTGAAGACACTTATGAAGGTTTTTGATGTGATTCAAAGTACTCCTATTATTTGTGGAGACAATATGAGTTCTCTATACTTGGCAGCTAACCCTGTGTTTCATGCTAGAACTAAACATATTGAAATACAGTATCATTTTCTAAGAGAGAAGGTCATTGATAAGGAAATTGAAGTTATGCATACTCCTAAAAAAGGCTTGCAGACATGATGACAAAAAGTCTAGATGGACCAAAGCTACAGAGATTCAAGGATATGGCAGGCATTAAGAAGATAGAGAAAAACCTCAATTAATGATTGAGGGGGAGCTGTTGGTGCATGCCAATCATCAATTGAAGGTTTAATGAAGAAATGAAGTCAAGAAGTTAAGAAGAGAACAAATTCAGAAGTTTGAAGGAAGGACATACTCAGAAATTCAAAGCTATGTATACATATGTACATTAGTTCAGATATAGGTTACTTATGCTTTTGAGATGTTTTGAAAAAGTCGGGGCAAATAGAATAGAGAATAGGAAGAGAGAAATCAGATGTAGAATGTATCATTGGACACATGAAAAGTTAGTTGAGTTATCTCTTCAATGTAGTTGTAACTTTTCTGAGTAATCGAAGAAAATCTTGCACTCGATGTTTTGATGTCTCCTACTTCTGTAGTTAATCTTTTGAGAAATCCTTCTGAACATATCTAAGTCCATAGTTAATCAATCTATGGCTAGAATTTGAGAGTCCAATTGTAATCAGGCTAAGAGAATTTTGCATAGGAACATTCATATGTGAAGATGTTCTGAGAGTCGTCAAAACTGGCGCAGATTTCATGTTCAGAGAATTGACATTGCTCAGTGCATAGTGTAAAGTTTTACACAAGTGAGGGCTTAAAATCTAAGTTGAAAGGTAAGCCATCTATGGTTAAAAGATCTTGATCAAACGGGATTTACTTTGGGAGAACTAGTGTTAAGAAATTACAGGTGTTAAAGTCGCCATTGCAAAGAAGCTGTTTCAGACATAGGTAAAGTGTTTCACACATTTCTCACAGTATACTCAGTCATTTTGAGAAATTTAACTTGGAGAAGTTGCGCAACCTTAAGGCGAAGCATTGTGCAAAGTTTTATTAAAAACTTTATAGGATTGATTAGTCAATGAGTGATTAATCTGCAGCAGACTTTTCAGAGAAGTGATTTCTTCAGAGTTAATCAATTTCTTGGTAATGTGATAGTGGATTTCCAAAATCCTGTGGAGTCTAAAGTTATTCTTGGTCTAGAGATGGTCTAATACCAAGGATAGCTTATTCTTTTGGAGATTAACACTCTCCATCAACCTCAACCACAAAGGAGTCAACCACGACAAAGGAACCCAGACCGACAACAACATCAGATGACACAATGAAGAAAGCTGCAGTATCAATATCACAAAGCAAGAGGCACGAGACATATATGGGTGCCGAAAGGAGAGAAACCCCCGACAGTTTGCAGCAACGTAGACAAGGACAAGATGAAGTTTCAGAATAAGCAAAAGCAGTATCCAAAGTCTTATCGACCTTCTTCTATGAGTACGAACATTCGACAAATTTGGATCGCCAAGAAGTACCTTATGAATCGACCCACACCCATGCAAATTTGGGTACCTAAACAGTGTATTATAGCTCAACCCTCAAGCCATGTAATATATACCCCTGAGAAATCTCTTCACCCGTCAATACCACCACATCCGATATCACCTTTTGTCCCTCAGAAGAAACATTCCACCCACTCAGAAACTCTTAGGAAATGGATACTGAAATGTATCCAAAGGAGTTCTCCGACCCCCTTATCTAACATTACTCCCACCCCGACTAAACATTACCCTTGTAATAACTCATTCACAACTGAACCTTGTATAAATCCACACACTATAACCCACATCACTTGTAATAACATCTCATCAAGAAATGTATGCATCATCTGAAACATGTAGGTGTCTAGAGACCTGCATTAGTTTTGCAACAATCATTCCATAAATCACCTCACACACTCAGCTACACGGGTTACACATCAGTTATGGAAAGGGATTGCGGTCTCACTTTAATGGGATCATGATTAATTTCCATACTAATGTGTTAATCTTTTGTATCAGATCTGCTACACACTTGCATCATTCATCATGCAGGCAGAAGGACCATCTGAAGCTGGCCCCAGTGTACCCAAGGCAAATATCAGCGAATTACTAGCTGAACCACATCCTACGGCTCCACCACCAGAATTTCAGGGATTTCCAGGACCTATGCCAATTGACAATCCTCCTAGGGGATATACTGAAAAGATTCATCGCAATTCTCATTGGTTCCAAGGTTTAGCAGGCCCGTTGGCGGATGCAAACTTCCTTTTTGAGGCCAATTTGACTTTTGATACCCGCACGTGGCACAAGTACCAATTTTTCTCAAGAGAGTTTGGAGCACTACAGAACACAGAAGACCTCAAGCATGTTTGGGCAAGAGCAAGCTTCATAGAATACTTCAGTGATCCTTTGCCTAAGCCGGATTTCTATAGATGCTTCTACTTGGTAACCACTTTGACAGCTTCTGAGAACAAGGATCTACCAGACACCTTTATTTTGCCATCCTTAGTGAACGACCCGCCCTTTAAGAAGTTTTATCTTTCCAAAGACTTGATTAGAGCTGCAATCAAGATATATGGAACTCACACGCCGACCGAGACCAAAAGGCTAATTCTAGAGCCAATGAAATGTGGAGACGTCATTAAGTGGGAAGATATTTTAGTAATCACACCTGAGCTCTCTGAACCATTAAGGATATGCATGCAGCATTTCGCTTTCCCCGCTCAGGATAGATTCACCATGCCCCACAAGCGCATCTGGTTTGGTTTGTATTTAGCTTGTACTGGACCACAAACAGTCAACCTCGCCAGCTGGACCATTGATCAACTATACTTAGCACAACACAGATGGGAGAGAAAGAAAGTAATCCATGGATGCTGCGCTCTCACGAGAATTATTTATATGTGTTTGGCCTACGACTTACCAATCGAGCGTGCAATGACAAGAGAGGAGTTGAAAGCATTCAAAGGGACAACAAAGAAAGCTAGGAAGGCTAGCAAAGGACGAGCAGGAAAGCGCATGAGAGGAACCATTCCATGCCTCCAGGTTCCCGAATCACCGTCACTACAACCCTCTCTAGAACAGTCTCCGACAGAAGCCACTACCCCTGTACAACCCATTCGCATACGGTTATCCAGACTAGTTACAATGGAGGGTACTACCATCATAGTCGCTCCTCAAATAGCCATAGCCTCATGCCCTCCCACCACTATAGCAGAAGTTCCCACCACTATTGGTGCGAAAGCATTTTCTTTTCCGATACCCAACATGGAGGCAAAGCCACTGCATACAACCTTTGATTTTGAAATGCCAGATGCCTTTTCAAATGAATTTTAGTTTTCTGAAGGCCATATTTTCTCTCAAGAATATGAAAGACCAAGCTACCCTACCACTCCGCCTGATCAATAGCAAGGACAAGTAGTGTCCAGCTCTGAAGAGGAAAGAACAGAAACAGATGATGATGAGGGCGATGATGAAGCCAACCAAGGCACTCATGAATCCCAAGAGAATGTACACACAGATGAGCAGGAACAACACACGGACACCCAGGGTGATACCAGCACACACGAAGACAAAACATTTGAAGAAACAGCTTATACGCTGGCAATCAAAAAGTTATATCGTACTATGGAAAAAGTTTGGGCGCGTAAGAAGTTAACTAAGAAAGAGAGCCAAGCACTCATAGAACAAGAACTCGTCACAGGCGGTTTTGAAGAAGTATACATCAAAGGCTTCAGGGAACTTGTCAAATCAGTGGGATCTAACGAAGCATTAAGATATTTGCAGAGGAAGCCGTTACTGCAATATGACCCCTGATGAGTACGTTTACTATCAAAACCAGGTAAATACATTCGTGTACTGACAGGTGCCCAATCTTCAGAACAGGCCAGAGAAGCCCGTCTCATCCCCGAAGGCTCCTTAGCAGAAGACACCATTGTCATCAACTCCCCGCCCCCCACTACTACTGTACATACCACCACTGTAACCGAAGTACCTGCCACCCCAACCGCTCCTCTTTCACCTCCCGTCTCTCCAATCTCCCCTGTACACCCTCCTTCTCCCAGAACATCCACCTCCTTCCACGACGAAGTAGCAGAAACCTTCCTCACCTCCATTCTTCCCACACTTCCAACACCCACCCAACCTAGTTTTCCTCCTCAGACATCCACCTTTCTAACCAGTCCGTTTCCCTGTCCATCCTTCCCCACCCCTCCACGACCCTTATTTCCCTTTCCACCTCCATTGACCTTTTCCCTCGTCTCACCCCCTCGACCCACCGTAATTCCTCTTTCCCCTTTCCACCAAGGAGTACAAGAGACCCCCTCTGTAAATTACTCTTTGTAGCTCAATGATGAGTAGCACCTCCTTTAATGTCAATCCGGGAAGACATGAGGATGGTATGAAGACCTCGAGCAAGTGGCGGCACAAGTGCGTGAGTGAGAAGCACACTAGCATGCACACACATACACACACACGCGCACACACGGTAAGACAAAGAGTGAGAATCAATGGAGCTTTTAGATTACTTTCAAAATGCTCTTTACAAATTCGTTTCAATTACAATCTAACCTCAAAAATGAGCTCTCTAGCTCTTTTTATAGTTTTTGACTAGCTTTTGGCCCTGTCCAGACCTAGTGTCCGGCCTAGTTAAAAATTAGGTTCCAGGGCTTATTTGAGGGCTCAAACGAAGTCTAAAAATTATGAAATTTGGTACGATGGTACTTCTAATACTCCTCAAGCTCGAGGACTCCTCGGCTTGCACAAAATGGAGTCTAATCTACCAAAAACGGGATTTACAATGTTTGTGTAGTGATTAAAATCACTTGGGTTGTACATAATCTATGGGAAAAAATGATCTGGCCTTGTTGCCGTATTGTGCATGACTCCTTTATTGCTTTGTATGCCAACACTCCCCCCTTCCTAGCGTCTGTCGCCCCTGACAGACCTTTGTTCCCTCGGGTGGTCGATGTAATATTGGATGACATTGGTGGCCAGTTCATGTTCTCCTATCCTTAAGCCTCTTGCTAGATCGGCTTCCAATGCCTCCCAATTTATTGCACCGGGGGTCTCTGGTTGCGGGGTGGTGTAGTACTCTGAATACATTGCTTGTTCACAAGCAAACAGTTGAAGCAGATGTGTCGGCTTTGGCGCGAAAATCTCCGAGTGGTACTCCCAGAACCCTGATCTGAACATTTCTTCGAAGGTCTGTTTGTAGCAGGCGGGGAGGTATTTGATGCGTGCATGCCAAGCGTAAGCCACACGGATACTGGGGGTGGTGCTCATGTCATACACCAAGTCGTAATTTCCATTGCTAAACCCCGGAAGGCGTACCTGTGGTGCGGCTGCATTTCTAAAGGTCTTCAGCACCACTTGCATCATATCTAAGATTTTAAGCATCATTTGCGCTGCTACATCTTGCATGGGCTTCAAGCACGGCATCCAGTGGCGAATGGTCCCCATCATATATGCTACCGATGGTGGTCCTTGTGGTGGCGCTATGTACGGGTAGTTCAGCCATTCCTTGCATTGCGCATTGTTCTGTACCTTGATATTAAATGCCTTCCACGACCTGCGGCGGGGGACTGGACCGTAGCATGGGTTGTACAGGAGGTGCAACGGCGCGTTGTTCCATGTGCGTAGCATTTCTGGATAAGTCTCTAAAAGTTTCTGCCGCCATGTTGGTTGACGAATCTTGCCTTTTCGCACCTCTGGAGGAAGGTCTTCGGGTTGAAATTGGGTCGCAAAAGTAGGAATCTGACCCGTGACTCGTTGTATTTCTGCATTATAATCAGCCAAGATAATATAATATGGCCTGTACTGGAGTTCCAATGAGAGAATCAGGCGTCTCGATGACAAGTTCTTGAAGTAATCTGATTGTAAAACAGTCTCCTCTATGACCCTCATAGCCTGATTTTGCACTACGGTGCGCTCTTCATGCGAGGTCCCTATTTCCTCCACTTGTCGTAACCATGGCGGCCGTGGTGCCTCGAACGTGTCCTGCGCTTCTTCTGTTTGTTGGCCTCCTGGGAATGGTTGCGGATCATATTCTTCATCAAACGTTTGTTCCACAGGAATTTGCACAACTTCTTCGTCCGTGGGAGCCTCCGGAGGGGAAGATGGCCTCTCATATTGTAGTAGGCGTGTCTGCAATTCAGTTACCTGTTGCTGGAGATCTTTTATGGCCTCTGCGTCGGAGGGAAGCGAAGCTGCAGAGGGGGTGGTTGGAGGGGCAGCTGTTGGGCCTTGTTGGTGTTCCTGCTTCAGTTGTCCTAGCTCCTCCGATAGCTTATCATGTGCTTCGAGTAGCATGGCATAATCTTCCAATATAATCTTGATATTATCGGGGGTCACTGCTTGAAACTTGGATGGGCTGATGGGTGCCCCCGGTGTGCTCTCAATAGCTGCCTCCAGGTTCTCTTGATTTTGTATTTGCAGACGTCTGTTCTCTTCCTGAGCAGCCGCAAGATGGCGTTTAAGTAGCGCCATATTTCGCTGAAGTTTTGAGTTGCGTTCCAGTTGTGTCCGTAGGTGACTTTCTACCACCTGCACTGCTTCCTGATCTACGTTCTGTAGCTGTACTTCCAATATATTATGGGCGTCTTGGAGGGTTTGGAACTGTGTGTGGAGGCGAGCATTCTCCTCTTCTAGTACCGCAAGGCGGAGCTGTAGTGTCGCTGAGTGCTCTTGCAGGCGTGCGTTTTGTTGCTGGAGCTCAATGTAATCTGTTCTTAAATTTGATATACAAGCCAACATGGTGTCCAATGCATTACCTATAGATGAGTGGGGGGTGTTTACTGTGGAAGATGCATGGGAAGGGAATTGGGGAAGGGAGACAGTGAATGATGTGTCTACGAAAGTTGTGTGTGTGGGTGAAATTGGTGGAGGGGGAATGGGAGGAGGTGAAACCGTGGGTGGAGGTGCCGTGGGTGGTGAAATGTCCATACCTTCAGGAGTGGGTGTTAGTGTGGGGCCTGCCATATATATTGGTATGGTAGGTGGTGTGTGTGTGGAAGTGGTGAATAGATGTGACGTGGGGTGGGGAGCTGAAAAGACAGGGAATGGTTGAGGGCCTGGTTGAAAAGCCCTAGCAAAGATGTCCTGGAGGGATTGTAGAAATGGAGAGAGGGATATCGGGGGTTGGGGTCGTAAATTTGAGGAGGGCTGAAAGGGTTGCGTGGTAGCAGGGAAGCCCATGAATGTGGATCTGGGGTCAGGATGACCGGTGGCTGAAGGCATTGGGGATGGTTGTCCTAGGGCAGGCTCGGGAATGGTTTCGGTGGGTGGTGTAGTGATGGGGTTTGCGTCAAAGACCGGGTTATCAGTGGTAGAGAATAGGGTGGCACTGGAGATCGGAGTACGGAAGGTGAAGGTGGGGTCGGTGGGTTGAGCAGTCGATGTGGTTTCCACTGTTTCTCTTCTAGGAGGTGATGGTGGGGGAGTGGATGGTAGTGGTTCGGTGGACTCCTCATGGGTGGCGGGGTGCTGTTGACTAGCTGTTTGGGAGGTTGGTGTAGTAGTGGGCTCTTCTGCAACTGTAACGGGAATTTGGATATTTTTACCTGAGCGAGGTCGTGTCTGGAACCTTCGTGGGTCATATTGAACTGAAGGCCTCTGAATGGCAGTGCGCACAGCTTCTACAACTCCATATGTTTCTGCCATCAATAAGAGACCTTCCCTGTACTCTGAGTCAACTCCCGCTTCTTCCAACAACTGAGTCATAAGTACTCTGCTGCTCTGTTCAGTGAGTAACTGCTGCGATCGCACTCTTTCCATAATCTGATACAGCCTTCGGAGTTCTGCTGTATATGCTGGGCTTCAGTGGTCTCTTCTTCATATGCTTCTTCTTCTTCCGGGTGTCCGTGTTGTTGGCTTTGCTGAGCGTCACTCCAATGGACATGTCTACCGTCTGTAGACTTTCTTCTTCTCCGTGAGGATGTGCCCTGCTCCTCTGCCTCTGAATAAAACTCCACATCAGAGAATTGTGTGCTTTGTAGGAATGCTTCGAAATCCTGGGGGTCCAGTCCTTCAGCCTCTCCAGTGGCAGCAAACTCGAATTCAGGTGTAACCGGAGGAGCCGATGGGGTGGGTTGTGTCGTAGTGTCAGATTCCGACCTGGGTATCCTAATGGTAAAAGGAGGTACAGTGCCCTCTCTTAATGGTGATGCCTCAGGAGTAGTCAGGACTTCCCTTGTCTGGACACACGGAATCGCGCCCCTCATGCGCTTGGACTGATGTGTGGATGTCTTGAGCCTTTTAAACATTTGTAATTGTGCCCAAGTTAAGGCACGCTCAATGGGGACATCATATGCCAAGCATCGGTAAATGATGCGTGTGAGTGCACAGCATCCGTTCACCACTAATTTCCTAGAAGCCCGTTTGTTCGCTTCATACAACTGATCTATAATCCACACTGGTAGCTTAATAGGTAGCGCACCTGCTTCCGCCAAGTAGAGAGCAAACCAGATCTTCTTGTGTGGTTGCGTGAATCGGTCTTGACCGGGGAAGGCGAAATGTTGCATGCACATGCGGAGAGGGATGGACACATTTGGGGTGAGGGCTGCCATGTCTTTCAGCTTCACTACTTTCCTGTCCTTCATGTTGTTGGGAACGAGAGCATCCTTTTCTGAGGGTACATGCGTGCCATGCATCTTTAAAGCATCACTCACTAGCTCCACAGTAAGTTCAAACCTCTTCAACTCGTTGTTGCCCAGCAATGAGGGGAGAACAAATGATCCGGGTTGGTCCTTATCTTCATGAGCTTGTAATGTAGAGACCAGATAGTAACATCGGAGGAGGTCGGGTTTAGGTAGTGGGGCTTCAAAATATTCCGCCAACCCTGCTCGTTGCCATATGATCTGGAGGTCTTCGGTGTTCTGTAAAGTCTCGAACTCCTTGGAGAAAAATTGGAAACGCACCCATGATCTGTCATACTCGCATTTAGACTCCCAGATATACTTAGCCTCTCCTAATGGACCGGGCATGCCATTGAACCAATGAGAGTTGGCATGGACTCTTTCCGTGATTCCTGTAGGTGGGTCTGGCACCGGGAGTTGCTGAAGGTGTTGCATCTCCACTGGTCGTTCAGTCGGGGGCACGTCCACAGGTAGGCTATCCACATCAATTCCTGCAGTAAGTATCCCTACTTGTGAGCCCGAACCTGTCGCTTCTGCCATTTTACTGTTTGCCTTCTGATTCTGTGAGAATATAGAAGCATGTGTTAACATCGTAATGGACAGACTAAATCCGTTGCTGTCCCCGTTACAACATTAACATGAGGTATATGGTGAGTTAGTGGTTAGTAAGTGCACGAAGACAGTGAGTGTAGTTAATGTTTGTGTATTCCTAGGAGACTAATGCCGTTAGTAAGTGGGGTGAATTTACAAATCGGGGTCGGGGGGTTTATCACAGATCTTAGACTGCCAAATGCAGTGGATGGGTTTTGCTTTCGGTTTCGTAGAGACTCCAGAGAGCTGTGTCGGTGTCGCTGTTTGGGAATGGGGCCTTTTAGGGACCCACTTATAAGTGATTACATGCATGCTCATGGGTCTTGGTGTGTTCCTAAGTGTTGAGCACGAGGGAATACTGGTTGTACTCGTAGATGGGTTATGCTGCATAGGTTGTGGCCTTGGCGTAACTACTTGTGCCCTCAAGCAAGCCTTAGGCACCCAAATTTGTCTAGATTGTGGGCTTGCCTTCATCGACTTCTTGGGCACCCAAATAGATTTTACTTTAGCAGAAGAATTTCTGACAGACTTCTTATTAGCGTCGTGTTGTTGGTTACTAATAAGAGGCTTTGCCCGTGTAGTTGACGGTGGTGCACCCGGTCGTTCGCCTTTCCGCACCCACACCTGGTTTATTTTCTGGGACATTCTGCTGCGCAGGTACTTTTGATCTCGGACATAGGTAGTACTCGGCTTCTTCTGCTTGTGATCCGCCTTTGGTTGCTGCCTCCTTCTGGCCTTTGGAAAAGAAGGGAGTTCCGTTGCATCCCTGACTCCTTTTTTGCAAATATCATTCCTCTGCAACACAGGGTTTTGAACAAGAACAGCATGGTCATCTTCATGTGTACCCCTGGAAGGACCAGGAGTCTGTGCCTTTCCTAGTTCCTTGAGTGCTCCATTGTCTAATTCTACTGTAACTCGACTATGATTGACCCAAACCTGGAGAAGTCCACTTCTTAGGTTTAAGTTAATTGCTTGGTCATAGATCCAATCTTGACCCAAGACTAGAGGTTCTGTGAGATCCTCATCTTGACACACCAGTACTTTAACTGTCATTGCCTCATCATGAATGTAAAGGGGAAGTTCCGCCTCGCCCATGCAAGGGGTTTCCACTCCTCCCAATCCTATAAGATATGCTTCCACAAGATTGACAGTCAATTGTAATTCTTGGCAGTAAGACAATTTAACAGCACTAGTGGCTGCACCTGAGTCAATCAAGGCTCTTACGGTCCTTGCACTCTTTCCTTGTCCTATATCTAAGGTTACGAAAGGACGTCTATCAATTATCCTATGCGAGCTTGTTCCTGCGACTTCACACATGGCCATAGGAAATCCTTGGTCTGCATAGTCATTCGCTCCAGGCTGATCTCTACCTTGCCTTCGTAATTTCATCCTTCTGATGCGTTCCAAAGCTTCAGCTTGAGCTTCTTCTCGAACTCGCTTTTCTTCCTCTTTGCGTTTCTTAGCAGTGTTGAGTCGACTGAGCATTTCCTCCGTGAGGGGTTCCTGATACAACTTGACTCTGCAACCGCTAATATAATTTGGGAGAACATCACCCTCTAATGTGGCCAATTGTACTGCTCCACTTGTGGAGATCCTATTGATGATCATAGGTCCGTAGCCTCTCTTCTCTAGCTTCCTCGCGTGTTGTTTTAGTGTATAGACTAAGACTAGATCTCCTGCTTTCAAGCCTTTATCCTTCACGTGGGCATCAAAGTATGCCTTCTGTCTCTTCTTGGCTGCATATATCCCTGCAGCGGCTCTCAGTCTTGTTTCTCCTAATCGTTCAAGGTCAAAGATCCTAGAGGAGAGCTCATGACCTGTCCATTCGTGCTCTCGTGCTACTCTCAATGTAGGGATCAAGAAGTCCAAGGGTAACACAGCGTTTTGACCGAATACCATCTGAAAGGGAGTGGCTTGGAGTACCGTTTTGTAGGCCACTCGGTATGCCCAAACAGCATGGTGTAGCTGTTTGTCCCAATCAGAGCGTTTAGTGTTCACTAATTTCGTCAGTACATTGCATAAAATCTTATTAGTGCTCTCAGCTTGACCATTAGCTTGAGGGTGATATGGGGCAGACTTCTTGTGTATTACCAAAAATTCTTGGAGTAGATTTTCAATAACTTCATTCAAGAAGTGAGTGCCTCTATCACTTACAAGCTCTATAGGTAGTCCATATCTCGTGAATACATTCTCAAACAAGAATTTGGCAGTTGTTTGAGCATCGTTCTTGGTTGTAGCTTTTACCTCTACCCACTTGGTGAGATAATCTGTTGCCACAATGATGTATTCCGCATGAGAACCCTTAGCTGGGGGATTAATAGGACCTACGAAGTCTATTCCCCACTTAGAGAATGCACGTCCACTCATCATAGGTTTCAGTGGCATCTCATCTTTGCGTATAGGATACTGAGTCCTTTGACAGACATCACACCGTTTCACATAGGTATGTGCATCCATGTGAAGGGTAGGCCACCAGAAGCCTGCAAACAATATTGCCTTGATCACCCGATCTGGTCCAAAGTGTCCTCCTGCTACACCTTGGTGAGCAGTTTCCAAGATCTTAAGATATTCACTCTCATGGACACACAGTCTCAGGTAACCATCCTTACCACGTTTGTATAGATTATCACCAACAAGTGAATAATCCTGGGCTTCTTGTTCCAAACTCCTTTTTCTAGCTAGAGTCATGTCTGGAGGGAATGTGTTTGTCCTCAAGAATGATACTAGGGGTTCACTCCAATCTGGCGCAATGGATACTTGATAGAGTGTGGCATGTTCCAAAGGTGGTTTATTGCAACAGATTGGGCATTCCTTGCACAACTTTTGGACGTCCGCTTCCATAGTTGGCCAATGCACTCCGAATCTCTTTAGAGTCTGCAACGTTCGTTGCTTTGAATGGTGTTGCTCTAGTGCACCTACATGTGCTAATTGCAACCATTTAGCGTACTCATCCTCTTCTACGCAACAAGCCAAGATCCCTTGATCTGTGTGCTTGTACATGCTGCCTGCCATGATATGGTACTTTTGGGCTTTTACTATCTCTCTACTCCGTGTGTTCACCACAGGATGGTTAGGCCCGTATGTCAATACTGGTACCAATGGCTTAGCCCACTGTGGTACAACTTCCAGATTAAACAAGTAAGCATCAGGAAGGTCATCTGATACTCCTTGTGGGGCTTCTCCCGATGTGAGCCTAGAGAGATGATCAGCTCTCAAATGAGTCCTACCTTTTCTTACCACAACCTCAAAGTCATATTCCATTAGCAAGAGAAACCATCTCACTAATCTTCCTGTATTGCATGGCTTGTTTACAAGATATAATAATGCCTGATGATCAGTAAAAAACTTAAACTTATTTGCAAGCAAATAGTGTCTAAATTTCTTAACTGCATATACCATGCCTAAGCCTTCTCTCTCTGTAGTGGTGTAATTCCGTTCAACCGCATTCAATTGTCTACTGGCATAGGCAATTGGAAGATCCATATTACCTTCACCAGTAGGTTGTGCAAGCACACATCCAATAGCGTAATTGGATGCATCAACGTGAACATGGAATGGCTTATTCCAATCTGGTGTGGTCAAGATTGGTGCTGAACATAATCTTCGTTTAAGCTCTTGGAAGGAATTCTCACATTCATCCGTCCACTCAAAGTTTGTCAGAAGTCCGTACATGGGCTTTGCAATGACAGCATACATGTGTATAAATCGTCGGTAATAACCACAGTGCCCCATGAAAGCTTGTACTTCCTTGACATTCTTTGGCCTAGGTAGCTCTGCTATGGCTCTCACTTTTTCTTCGTCGGTAGATATGCCATTCTTTGACACTATGTGTCCTAGAATCTTGCCTTGCCTAACCATAAAAACGCACTTTTCTGGGTTCAGGCAGACTTGATATTCTCTACATTTGTCAAAGATTTGTCTGAGTTCAGGAATATGGGTTTGTCTAACATTGGAATGAGCACAAAGATCATCAACGTAGACTTCTAAACTCTTCCTCACGAACTCCTTAAACACATGGCATATCAGCCTCTGGAAGGTAGCTGGTGCGTTGGTAAGCCCAAATGGCATTACTCTAAAAGCAAAAATGCCCCATTCTGTGGCAAAGGCTGTCTTATGCTGATCCTCTAGAGCTATGGCTACTTGATTGTAGCCCGAAAATCCATCAAGGAAGCTGTACACTTCCTTGCCTGCCACTCTTTCTAAGAGATGTTCTGTGATGGGAAGCGGATAGTTATCTCGAATCGTAGCGGCATTAACCTTTTTCAAGTTAATGCACACACGCAGTTTGCCATTCTTTTTGGGCACCACTACGATGGGGGATACCCATTCAGTGTGCTCAATTTCATAGATAAATCCAGCTTCAACCAGTCTATCTATCTCTTCCTTGATCTTAGCAGCGTAGTTATCATTATATGTATAAGGCTTTTGCTTAGAGGGTTTGGCATCTGAGGTCATGGGGATGGTGTGTGAGCATATGTCAGGGTCAACACCTTTCAAATCCTTGTAACTCCAAGCGAATACATCTCTGTATTCTCTTAGCAAGGCAATCAATTCGTGCTCTTCTTCTGCTGTTAGGTCATGACCTATGTACGTACATCTCTCCTCTCCTTCTTCTAGGGCCACTACTATTTTCTTGGTGGTTTCTTTGTTATCATAGGCCTCTCCTGATTGTGCCTCTCGTTTAGGCATTCTTATCATGACTCTCCTGTCGTCTATCTCATACTTCTTAAAATTTTCGGGGACCTCAAACAAAGATTCTTCCTCTTCTGGTGAGGCTTCTCTCTTCTTTCATTTCTTCCCTTCTTCCTTCGGGCTCACATGTGTTGCTAATCTTACGTCATTTGTCAGCTCTCCATGCCTCTGGGTTTGAAATTCTACCTCATGGAAGTATTCTTCATCTGATGCAAATGGTGGGTCCATAATGATTGACTCTAGATCGGAGTCACTTGCATCCTCAAATGTATCAGGGCTAGGTTCGCATTCTTCTAGAACTGCCTCTCCCATGATTGGCTCTATGGAGAAGACTGAAATATCATAACCATCCTCATCGCAGTGAGGTGTCCATTGTTCTTCATTGATGGCTACGTCCATTGTTGCTAAGATTTCTGCCCAACCGTGAGGTTCAAATTCTTCGTCTGGAAAAACTACAGGTGCATAGGCTGGGTCTTGAATGGGTCTATGAGTTTCGTTCGCACCTACCTCTCTGGCTTTCTCTCTCATCTCTTCTTCTACTGCTACCTTGCACATCCATAAGTGAGTATCTTCATGCATCCATGAAGATCCAGACCCTATGGAATGCACCGATTCTGTATCATCTTTGGCTCTATGGATGGGATTCCATTGGATAGGAGGGACATCTCTATGAGAATAATCCTTGAGATTGACTTTGGTTGTAACACCTAAGTGCTGCAGGTACAAAGAATTGGTCCCCCAATCCTGTACCACTTGCAATTGTCGCATAAATGGCCTTCCCAAAATCATCTCATAGGCATGATTTTTACTGAAGTCACAGATAGCAAAACTATGTTCAAACTCGACACCACAAGTGGTGAGAGTTATTCCTTCTAGCAATCCTAGGGGTCTCTCTATGTGGCCATCGGCCATCTGCAATTTCATTCTCGTCGGCCTGAGTGCTGGCTTGCCCCAACGCTTCCATAAGGAGGTGGTGGCAATTGCAACTCCTGCACCTGAGTCCAAAATTGCCTTCGTGGTGTAGTCCTGATAGGTGATGGGAAGGTAGGTGTTCCCTTCTTCACCTTCACACATATCTCCTATCTTATCCAAGGGAATTTCCGGTACTGTCCTATGGGATCCTACCCGGGAACGAGGTTTTGCAGTTTCAGTTACTTGACTAGCTACATATTTCCGCGCGTTTGGTCTATCCTCAGACAGCTCTTCCAAAGTGAGATCGCGTTGCACCTTGGTGTTCGTTACTACCTCCGTGTTCCTCGGTATGACTGAGTCGTCGTTCCTTACCATGACTGTGGGTGCTCTCATACATGTGGACTTTGCTTCCCATGGGCCTGTGAAGTGGGGTAGCTCCTGTATGGAATTAGACTCAAAGTCCAATCTCTCGTGAGACTGAACACTCTCATGCTCCCCGTAAATAGATGGGATGTCTTGTGGGAATTGGTCGTGTGCATCGTCCACAAGTTCAAAAGGAGGGGCGACCTCGCTTTCGTTATCCCATTTGTCTTCTTGAATCTCTCGTAGGAAGTCTGGGGCAAACCGATTCATAGAAGAAGAAGTGTCTGGCTCCGTAGAATTGGGCGCATAAGCAACCTGTGAAGGAGGGCTGATTCTATTGTTGACTCTCTCCTCGTTCTTGCAAATGGCTGGAGCACAAGCTTCTTGGGGAGGATTACTTATTCTATTACTTTTCCGAACAGGCTCATACGCTCTCTGGGAAGGAATGTGGGTTACCTGTGGAGGTACATATGCTTTCGAGGGGGGCTCCTGTGACCTTTGGGGAGGAAGATAGGCTCCTTGAGGAGGCACATGGACTTTCTGAAGAGGCTGGCTTACCCGTTCTCTTGCCCTTTCCTTTCTTTGAGGGGTAGGTTCCTTTTCTGGCTGTGCTATTGGCCTCTCTATTCTTTCTAAGGAGGGGAAGTTGTCCGGTTTAGGGGCATTGGCCACATACACTTCTGATTGGGAATGATTCCTGTTTTTGCTTGCTTTTTCTTGGTCTTGATTTTTTTCTTCCTTGTCAGATCTTGCAATTATCCTCTCTAACTTCTCTAGGAATCCATCCAAGTGTAATTGCGTTTTGGCTGAGCCTGAGTAATTGAAAAGGCGACTGGCTTCAAACATAGTCTGAGCCAATGCGACCATTTTCGCGCATAGTTTGGTTCTTTCTATCTCTAGGTCAGCTCTAGGATAGCACTTGTCATGATCCGTGACGTTTGGCCCTTCTTGGATTCTGGCCTGATATGCTTTAAGCATCATGTCTATGTCTTCGGGAGTGGGATCAGCTAATACTGATCCTGTTTGGGGTGGTGGGTGGGTTGCGTGGACTGTCTTAGAGGGTGAAGGGATGGAGGGTGATGTGGATGGTAGCCGTGGGAATGTGTGAGAGTGCGGTTGAGACGTGATCTCTATGATTTTAGCCTTGGTTTCTCGTAGACTTTCCTCAAGTTCACTCATCTTCTTTGCCCATTGCCTTTTCATGCGTTCGCGGCTATCTTTCCAAGCTCTTGTTCTCTTTTTATTTTGGCTCTCAGTATCGCTAGCTTCTGGGCCCTTTTCCTGGCTTGCCTCTTGGTTTTGCTGCAATGCCTGAGCTCTAGTAACCACCTACACTGGTGCAGTGGAAGTGACACTTCCTGAGGCATCCACAACCAACCCAATCACATTGATAGGAGTGATTTTTGGCATGTTATTGGGGTTCTTTGGGCAATCTCGTAAGAGATGCTCTTTTCCACAGTCTTGGCAAAAGCCTTGGATCGTCACGGACTGATTTTGTGTAGGTGCAGGTAAGGGACAATCGCGAATGAAGTGATCCCCCTGACATCGGTAGCATGGTCCTCTAGGAAAGGGTGGTCGTACCTACCTAGGTTGAGGCCTAGGGTTGGGGTTTGCATACATGACGTTCGTGTAATCCGACTCCCAACTAGGTTCACTTGGTTCTTCACTATAGTAGGACTCACCATGTTCTGGAGACTGCATGTAGTAAGCTTGGGGACTATCGACATGTGTAGAATCAAAGCTATGGTCACTTGGGTCACTTTCCGAGATCAATGGGGTTACTGGTACTATGGCCCTATTCAGGTTTTCTTCTGCAACAGCATACTTTACTGGAATCACGTTAGCGGGGTTTGGGGGCTGTTGAGCTAGTACCGGTTGGGGTCTCTGTTGGGCTTGATATTGTGGTTGGTAGGTTTGTTGGGGTCTAGCATATTGTGGTGGTGGATTTTGGTTCTGGTATCGGCCTTGTTGGTAGGGCTGCGGATAGGGTTGCCTAACTGCCTGCTTGTTGTATGGGCAATCTTGTGCGGTGTGATTGGTGTATCTCCGTTCTATGGTGCAGTACTGGCTACTAGGGTTTACTTGGGGTTGAGCCATAATAGGGCAGACATTCGCCATGTGGTCGCCACCACAAGTATAGCATCTTTTCACAGGGGCAAACCTAGGAATTTGTTTGCTAGAGATGCCTAGTTTTTGTGCCACTTTCTCTGCGAGTTCCTCAATTGATGTGGATTGCGTGGAAGAGTGACTAGAAGCACTATCTGAATCTTTGTAGATTTTGGAAAGCTCTAGTTCTTCTCCTAGGTTATCTTCAATGTCAATGCACATACGTACACATTCTTCTATAGTCCTAGGGTCTTTCAGATACACATAGGATCTCAATTTTGGGCTCAGCAATCCGTCAAGAAATAAGGCTACTTGTTTAGCAGATGTGGGTAGCTCCGAAATAGGGCACCTTTCAAGATATTGTCTAAATCTTCTTCCTGCAAGTCTCACAGTCTCTTGAGGGGTTTGCTTGAAGCTGTGAATCAGTGAGGAGGTGTTGTGTCTTATGCCGCTCTTAGAGAACTCTATAATGAATGCCTCTAGGAGTTGATCTATGCTCCTGAACTGGCGTTCATCTAATGGTTGAAACCACGTAAGTGCTGTGTTCCTAAGGGTTAGACCGAAGGCATTGTACTGCGTGAACAGATCCTCCACTTGTTCAGCTCTCAAGACTTGCTTGAACTCTGCCACATGATCATAGGGATCTCCTGTGCCGTCAAAGTAATTCTTCATGGACTTAACTAGCTGGGTGGGTCTCAAAGTTCTTGTGTGCTCTCTAGGCCTCGGCAGAGGGAATCCATCTACATTTCTTTGGTTCCTGTGGGCTCTATGCATCTCAGGTTCTACCCTATTCGTCTCCGTTCTCGTTCTTTCTCTGCCCACTGGATTGGCAAAACTTACCTCTGGTCTATCTTTACTTTTGTCTCTTTGCATACCATGAGCCTGGGATGTTCCAGCTCCAGGGTGACCATAGGCTACATTTGATCTTGGTTGGGGGAAAATGAATCCGCCCTTCCAAGTGTAAGCATGCCTATCATTTTCTGTCACCACAAAAATCCTCTCTGACGTGTGGTCTAAGTAGGTCACTCTACCTGGGCTATCTGGATCCTTAAACTCATAGATCATGATTGTTCCTAGGTCAGTTGGGTGATCCGGTTTATACCTCCAGAAGGCTTCGTCCGTTTCTCGATTGAGAAGCAAATCTATGCACTTGTTATCTTGGGGGATCCACTCAGGCGTGATAATCCTAGTGAGAACTGATTTACCTCGAGGGGTTCTAGGTTCCGCACCCATGTTCCCTTGTTCCAGGTCACCTAAGTCCGCTTCTGAGATTACATTCCCAAAGTCATCTGTCCTATCAGGATGACTAGTGACTACATATATAGTTCCTTCTTTGTCCAGGTATGCACCATTTTCAAACTTGACAGCTGGGTGTTCTAGTCCAATGGATTGATCAGGGTTTTTAATCTGGACCACAGATCTTCCTAAGCCGTCCTCATAGATGCTAGCACCTAATCGGTTGGTCCTCAGGTACTCCAACTGTGTTTTGTAAGGGCCTTCTACCCTGTACAAGTAGGGCACTCCTGAACTTCCCGTAGGTTTGTCCATGCCTTGAGACATCTCTGACTCACTGGTCTCAGAGCGAGGGTAGTTCGAGTGGTGGCTCAACTGCTGGGCCCAGGACCTAGCAGTGTGGTTGACACTAGCCTCTGAAGACCTAAGGCTTTGTCTCTCTCTTACTAGGTGTCGTCCTGATCTAAGGTTCATATGCCTAACTGATTAGCCCAAATTTTTGCCCAGAGTACAACCTCGTTGCCGATCAATTGGTACCAGTCACTTGATTCTTTTTAGTTATTCCTCGTGTTTAAAGTCTTGTCTGCTATTACGTCGTCAGGAATGCTTGAATGTTCTTCGTACTTTCAGGTTGATCGTTCCACGTTATGTTCTTTCCTTTATGTTGTCGACAGTACAGAGATTAAGTTTTTAGCTTGAACTTGAGTTTTTAGGTAGTCTTCAACTTGATAGTGGCCTATCGTCGCCCTGACTTACTCCTACTTCTAATCGCTCTTAGCCTAGGCTAGGAATTGACGAAGAGGAGTTGAGAATATTCCGACCTTTCTTGCCGAACCTTGCTCTTTAGTGCTCGAGAAGTTGATTCTCAAGCGTGTGCCACACCCTTGCTTGGATACTCTCAATTGCTTCTCAATAGGCCTGCATAAATCCCAAGATTAGCTCCAAGTAGACCTTTCAATTGACAGACAATTTATTTCAGACACTTTTTTTAATGACCCTTGTTCCCCCTTTTGCATTGTTAGAAATTTACTCTAGAGCTCCCTTGGTGTTCCTACCCCTCAGTGTGTCAACTTCCAAATATCCTATCTGAAAATCAACGCGTTATTCTTATAAAAAACAGTTGAGGGCGTGTAGTATATGTCACGAGCTTTCCGACAAGCCCTAGAGCTCAGAAAATGGATTTCGTATGAAAAAGTTATGACCGTTCAGGGTTTAGGGGGTTAACTAGACAAACAGAACCTTTCGGGGGTTTTACTGCATTTTCTAAGGCCTTTGTAAGTAGATGAGTACATGAAAGTGCAAATATGCCCAAAATTTAGCCTAAATTTCCAAGAATTCACTCCTTAATTTTTTGCCGAAAATGCCTGTCTATCGCGATAGACGGTGTCTGTCGCGATAGACACAATCTATCGTGGGGGTTGTCTGTCGCGATAGACGGTGTCTGTCGCGATAGACAGTGTCTATCGTGGATTTCTGTCTGTCGCGATAGACGGTGTCTGTCGCGGATTTCTGTCTGTCGCGATAGACGGTGTCTGTCGCGATAGACGCTGTCTGTCGTGAAATTCGGTCTGTCGCGATAGACGGTGTCTGTCGCGATAGACGGTATCTGTCGCGGATTTCTGTCTGTCGCGATAGACGGTGTCTGTCGCGATAGACGGTATCTGTCGTGAAATTCGGTCTGTCGCGATAGACGGTGTCTGTCGCGATAGACGGTATCTGTCGTGAAATTCGGTCTGTCGCGATAGACGGTGTCTGTCGCGATAGACGGTATCTGTCGCGGATTTCTGTCTGTCGCGATAGACGGTGTCTGTCGCGATAGACGGTATCTGTCGTGAAATTCGGTCTGTCGCGATAGACGGTGTCTGTCGCGATAGACGGTATCTGTCGCGGATTTCTGTCTGTCGCGATAGACGGTGTCTGTCGCGATAGACGGTATCTGTCGTGAAATTCGGTCTGTCGCGATAGACGGTGTCTGTCGCGATAGACGGTATCTGTCGCGGATTTCTGTCTGTCGCGATAGACGGTATCTGTCGCGATAGACAGTGTCTGTCGCGATAGACAGTGTCTGTCGCGATAGACTGAAAAAATGCAAATTTTTGAAAAACTTCTAGTGATCTAGAGTGCCCTCAAGGTGTAGGTTACAATGATAAACATGCATTCACAAAATGTTAAGATTTTCTGTCTGTCGCGATAGACAGAGGCTGTCGTCCCGGGACCTGTGCAGAGCCTGTCGTACCTGCGCACACTGCTGGGGATGATGGTACAGCAAAAAACCTGCAAAATAGCTCAGAAAACATGCAAAAACAGCACATGCAAGTTCGCTCTCTCGCTCTCTCTCACAAGTGAAATGAGGGAAATGGGGTGGAGGTGGGGATATAGTCAAAAAACTGAAATTTTCGCGATGATGGAGATGGACGTGGGAGATGGTGATGATGATGATGGTGAAGAAAGTAAAAGAAAATCGATGAGAGTGAAGAAAATACCTACAACTCCAACGCGTCAACTCTACGTCTTACCATCACACGCTCGTCCTCAAAGCTCGATCCCCGGCAACGGCGCCAAAATTTGGTGTAGCTCAATGATGAGTAGCACCTCCTTTAATGTCAATCCGGGAAGACGTGAGGATGGTATGAAGACCTCGAGCAAGTGGCGGCACAAGTGCGTGAGTGAGAAGCACACTAGCATGCACACACATACACACACACGCGCACACACGGTAAGACAAAGAGTGAGAATCAATGGAGCTTTTAGATTACTTTCAAAATGCTCTTTACAAATTCGTTTCAATTACAATCTAACCTCAAAAATGAGCTCTCTAGCTCTTTTTATAGTTTTTGACTAGCTTTTGGCCCTGTCCAGACCTAGTGTCCGGCCTAGTTAAAAATTAGGTTCCAGGGCTTATTTGAGGGCTCAAACGAAGTCTAAACATTATGAAATTTGGTACGATGGTACTTCTAATACTCCTCAAGCTCGAGGACTCCTCGGCTTGCACAAAATGGAGTCTAATCTACCAAAAACGGGATTTACAATGTTTGTGTAGTGATTAAAATCACTTGGGTTGTACATAATCTATGGGAAAAAATGATCTGGCCTTGTTGCCGTATTGTGCATGACTCCTTTATTGCTTTGTATGCCAACACTCTTCAACTTTTGTAAATCCTGTATTTACACCCACACACGCACCCACTGTCACCCCACTATTCACAGTCACCGCACTTGATACCACATCCAATGACATGGATATGTCACCGCCCACCGCACCACCACTCACATCTTCCATTGTACCACCTTATTTAGGCACATCACAATTTTCCACAATCACCACTGCATCCACATCCCCTCCCCATTTCCCTTTCCCTTTGCATCGACACCCACACACACTGCAACTGCATTCACTCCATCACTAATATTATCACCCACCATCGACACTGCATTTCTACAGATGTTCACATGCATGAATCAAGTACGAGATGAGTTTGCATCTTTTGGAACTAATTATCAGACGCTGCAAAAGACAACCAATGACTTACAATCGCAGCTCAATTCACTATCCATCAAGAATGCCTCACTAAACACCCGCTACCAAGAGCTAAGAGAGGCTTATCATAAACTGGAACTAGAAAGTGAAGAAAAAACCAAAGAGGCCATCACAGATATCGATAACTTGTTAAGGGCGCAGACTATTCGGAATGCGATGCTCAACAGGAACATGGGCTTACTCAGAAGACACTTGGCAGTAGCAAAAGAAGAAAATGAGTGCTTACAAGAATAGAACAGAGAGAATTTAGAAGCTGCCCTAGATCAACCCGACCAACCATTAAGCCCTAGTCGCTTTAAAGCCGTGCCCTCCGAATCTATGAAAATGTTGCTAGAGGATCATGTTAGATTGTTAGATGAATATGACAACATGAACGAGGAGTTCCAGAAGCTCAAAGAAGAACACAAGATATTGCAGTTAAGAGCACCTATACCACAAGGGCTACCAGCTCCTGCGAACCCATCTCCTAACATCATCGAGGAACTCAACACATTACGGGCCCAGGTGTCAACACTTCAATCACAGATAGCAGTATATGAAGCACCCCCAAGGCCATACTCCCTAGAGCAACAGTCATTTTGGGCCCAATCGGATAATTAAGGCCATACTATTCTCAATACTATGGTGACCTACTCTGATGGAGAGTGTTAATCTCCAAAAGAATAAGCTATCCTTGGTATTAGACCACCTCTAGACCAAGAATAACTTTAGACTCCACAGGATTTTGGAAATCCACTATCACATTACCAAGAAATTCCAAGAAATTGATTAACTGTGAAGAAATCACTTCTCTGAAAAGTCTGCTGCAGATTAATCACTCATTGACTAATCAATCCAGTAAAGTTTTTAATAAAACTTTGCACAATGCTTCGCCTTAAGGTTGCGCAACTTCTCCAAGTTAAATTTCTCAAAATGACTGAGTATACTGTGAGAAATGTGTGAAACACTTTACCTATGTCTGAAACAGCTTCTTTGCAATGGCGACTTGAACACCTGTAATTTCTTAACACTGGTTCTCCCAAAGTAAATCCCGTTTGATCAAGATCTTTTAACCATAGATGGCTTACCTTTCAACTTAGATTTTAAGCCCTCAGTTGTGTAAAACTTTACACTGTGCACTGAGCAATATTCAATTCTCTGAACATGAAATTTGCGCCAGTTTTGACGACTCTCAGAACATCTTCACATATGAATGTTCCTATGCAAAATTCTCTTAGCCTGATTACAATTGGACTCTCAAATTCTAGCCATAGATTGATTAACTATGGACTTAGATATGTTCAGAAGGATTTCTCAAAAGATTAACTACAGAAGTAGGAGACATCAAAACATCGAGCGCAAGATTTTCTTCGATTACTCAGAAAAGTTACAACTACATTGAAGAGATAACTCAACTAACTTTTCATGTGTCCAATGATACATTCTACATCTGATTTCTCTCTTCCTATTCTCTATTCTATTTGCCCCGACTTTTTCAAAACATTTATAGGCAAAATATGTATATACTTATGACTAATCAAAAGCATAAGTAACCTATATCTGAACTAATGTACATATGTATACATAGCTTTGAATTTCTGAGTATGTCCTTCCTTCAAACTTCTGAATTTGTTCTCTTCTTAACTTCTTGACTTCATTTCTTCATTAAACCTTCAATTGATGATTGGCATGCACCAACAGCTCCCCCTCAATCATTAATTGAGGTTTTTCTCTATCTTCTTAATGCCTGCCATATCCTTGAATCTCTGTAGCTTTGGTCCATCTAGACTTTTTGTCATCATGTCTGCAAGCTGATCTTTTGTAGGAGTATGCATAACTTCAATTTCCTTATCAATGACCTTCTCTCTTAGAAAATGATACTGTATTTCAATATGTTTAGTTCTAGCATGAAACACAGGGTTGGCTACCAAGTATAGAGAACTCATATTGTCTCCACAAATAATAGGAGTACTTTGAATCACATCAAAAACCTTCATAAGTGTCTTCAGCCGTATTACCTCCTTTGCAGCTTCCACCATACCTTTATATTCTGCTTCTGTAGATGACAAAGCAACTGTATGTTGCTTCTTAGAACACCATGAAATCAATTTGTCTCCTACATAGCACAAATATCCATGTGTTGATCTTCTATCATCCACATTACCTGCCCAATCTGCATCACTATATATCTTCACTCTTGTATCAGAAGTAAATCCATAGTACAGTCCTTCTCTGAGTGTACCCTTGATGTACCTAAGTACTCTTTGTCTTGCAATCCAATGTTCCTTTCTAGGACAATGCATGAATTGTGAAAGCACACCAACTGCATATGACAAATCAGGCCTTGTTAATGTAGCATAAATCAAGCTACCAACCAAACTTTGATAGAGCTTCATATCTCTGAATTCTTCTCCTCCAAATCTAGAAAATTTATGGTTCACTTCCAATGGTGTAGGTGCAACCCTGCAATCTTCCATTTTAAATTTGGTTAGCAATTTTTTAAGATACCTTTCTTGGGTCACATATACTCCATGTTGAGTATATAAAATCTCCATTCCCAAGAAGAATGACAAGTTCCCCAAATCACTGATTTTGAACTCTTTCTCCATCTACTTCTTGATCATTTGTATTCCTTTATCATCTGTTCCTGTAAGTATTACGTCATCAACATAAATACAAACATAAATACAAACATAAATGAATCCATCTTCACTTGCTTTGACTAGCAGGCTACTATCTGCCTTTGATGCTGGAAATCCAAGATCCTTCAAGAACTTTACAAGCCTATAATTCCATGCCCTTGGGGCCTGCTTTAATCCATACAAATCTCTCTTGAGCTTACACACATAATTTGGACTCACTTGATCTTTGAACCCATCTAGTTGCTCCATGTAAACTTCATCTGAAATGTAACCATTCAAAAAATCATTTTTAACATCTAATTGAGATAACTTCCAACCTTTGCAAGCAGCAATTGCTATGAGAGTTCTGATGGTTTTCATTTTTGCCACAGGACTATAGGTTTCATCATAGTCCACTCCATATGTCTGTGCATACCCTTTCACAACAAGTCTGGCTTTGTACCTAGACACACTTCCATCTCCAAATCTTTTTGTTTTGTAAACCCACCTACATCCAATAATTTTCTGGCTATTAGGTTTAGGAACCAGATCCCAAGTCTGATTCTCTATCAATGCATCATACTCCTCTTGCATGGCTTCTTCCCAATTTCTCTTGCCTTTGGCTTCATCATATGTAGATGGATCTTCATCTGCTTTTACCAAATAAGCATAATCTTTAGTAGTCAAGAATGAGGTGTCATAGCTATACCTTGTGGGTTGCCATTTGTGCCTAGATGACCTCCTAGCTTCTGCACTTTTTGAAGTCTCTGGTTCATCACATTCTGGATATGGCCTCTCTTCAACTTCAACCTGTACTTCATTATTCTCATTTTCATCAAGTAATTGAATCTTTGCTTTACCTTTCCTTTGATCCACTACTTCTTCAACATCTGCATGTATATTATATTTACCTGCATACCAAGTACCTTGCTCATCAAATGTAACATCCTTGGATACAAGGAATTGCTTTGTGGATGGACTCCACAACCTGTATCCCATTTTCTTATCATCATAACCAATGAATACATACTTTTCTGCCTTAGGCTCCAACTTATGCCTCAATTGAGATGGCACATATGCATATGCCAAGCATCCAAATATTCTGCAATGATCTAAGGTAGGTCTCTTACCCCACCAAGCTTCATATGGTGTCATACCTTGCAAAGCTTTACAAGGCAATCTATTTACCAAATAAGTAGCTGTATTTACAGCCTCTGCCCACAAATAATTTGGGAAATTTTTCTCCTTCATCATGGACCTTGCAAATTCAACAAGTGTCCTGTTTCTTCTTTCTGCTACCCCATTTTGTTGAGGAGAGTACCTGCAAGTAACTTCTCTCTTTATACCTGCATTCCACAAGTAATCATTGAATTCATTTGAAAAATACTCTCCCCCTCCATCTGACCTTAGTCTCTTCAATTTTTTACCTATAATCCTTTCTTCATATGCATGATAGTGTTTAAATGTATTAAACACTTCTGACTTTTCTTTAATCACATAAATTGTGATCCATCTGGTAGCATCATCAACATATATGACATAATATCTTGAACCATTTATACTAAAGTCCTTTGAAGGACCCCACACATCTGTATGCACCAACTCAAGTCTTTCTGAATACATAAACCCATGCTTGGAATATGATTGCTTATGGGCCTTACCTAATTGACATGCCTCACATCTGTATGTCATGTGTTGACCTGCAACATTAGGCAATCCGAGCACTGAACTATTATTAATCATGTCTTTAATACCTCTTTCATTGAAGTGTCCAAGTCTTTTGTGCCAAAGATCCAATTCTGACACCTTTTGCTCTCCATATGTGAACATAGCATGTCCAACATTTCCTTGTACCTTCAATGTGAAAAGCCTCCCTTCCTTCTTTCCTGCAACAACTTGTTTATACCCTTGACTAGGGTCTTCAACATAGACTCCATCATTGGTGAACCTTACCTCATATCCTTTTTCCACAATTTGACCTACACTGATCAAATTCTTTGGAATTGTGGGAACATAAAGAACCTTACTCAGAAGAGTGCTCCCATCTTTAGCTTTGACTGAACCAATTGACTTTACCTTATGCCTTGTATTATCACCTGTCTGAACTGTATGGTTAATTGCATTATGATTTAGATCAGTCATCAAAGCAATATTTCCACTTAAATGATTACTACATCCTGAATCAATATAGAACACTCTCATGTCCTCATGTGAAGTTTCACATGTTGCATTCATAATGAGAGTCGAATCCTCCTTCTGATCTAATGCATAGTTGTAGTAGGTGTTATTATAGGATTGATTTTGGAAGCTTCTTCCTCCACCTCTTCCAAAAGAATTCCTACCACCTCTACCTCTGAAGTTTCCTCTCTGAAATCTACCACCTCTTGCTCTTTGATTAAAGTTCTGATAATTACCATTGTTCTGATTATTGTGCCAACAATCATGAGATAGATGATTGGTCTTACCACATATCCAACAAGCTCTTACATTATCTTTGTTGTTTCTACCTCTTCCTCTACTTCTGCCATTTCCTCTTCCTCTTATGAAATTTGCTTGGTTTGAAGTACCTTCTTCTTCAACTGATTGTTGCTTTCCTTTGTTAGCTTTCTTCTTGTCTTTAGAATACATTGCATGACCTGCACTCTTATCTACATCTCCTTTGATATCATTCTCAAAAGTTAGCATATGACCTAACAATTGATTCAAATCAGGAGTAAAGTGATCTAATGAAAGTTCTGTAGACAAAATAAAAGGCTTCCACTTCTCATCTCCTCTCAGCCCTGTGAGAATTTGTCTTACCAATTTATCTTCTTCAATATCTTCATCCACTGCACCTAAAGAATCTGCAATGTCCTTCATCTTTGTCACATAATAAGAGATTGATTGTGAGGCCTTCTTCTTGAAAGTAGTAAATTCTGCCCATAGTGAAGCCTTCCTTGATTTGGTTGTGTTTTGGAAATGCTCTTCCAAAGCATTCCAAATGTCACATGCACTTTCAAGTCCTCTAATGTGAGGAAGCAAATAGTCATTGACTGCCATGTAGATTATGCTCCTTGCTTGAGCATCCTTCTTCATCCAATTCTTTAAATCTGACAATTCTTCCCTAGTTGGAACACTAGGATCTCTGAACTGAGGCTTCTCTTCTTCACCTATAATGTATGCTATCAAATCTTTGCTCATCAGATGAGCTTCCATTCTCATAGACCAAGCTGGATAGTTCTCTCTATCCAACTTTTCAATTTGGAGACTATCTCCCATCCTTGCTTCACCTGTAGTCTCAAAGCTTTAGCCTTTACAAGAAATAAATGTACCTTAACTTCGAATGTTGCTTCTTCTGATCCTTTTGATAATCTTTGCGTGTCTCCCTTCAATCTTTCTTCACACTTTATCCTTCTGAACCTTTGAGATGTAGAATTTGTATATCTGCAGCAGTGGGAGTCTTCCTTTCCTTAATTTTGACACAACCTGCTCTGATACCACTGATGGAGAGTGTTAATCTCCAAAAGAATAAGCTATCCTTGGTATTAGACCACCTCTAGACCAAGAATAACTTTAGACTCCACAGGATTTTGGAAATCCACTATCACATTACCAAGAAATTGATTAACTGTGAAGAAATCACTTCTCTGAAAAGTCTGCTGCAGATTAATCACTCATTGACTAATCAATCCTGTAAAGTTTTTAGTAAAACTTTGCACAATGCTTTGCCTTAAGGTTTCGCAACTTCTCCAAGTTAAATTTCTCAAAATGACTGAGTATACTGTGAGAAATGTGTGAAACACTTTACCTATGTCTGAAACAGCTTCTTTGCAATGGCGACTTTAACACCTGTAATTTCTTAACACTGGTTCTCCCAAAGTAAATCCCGTTTGATCAAGATCTTTTAACCATAAATGGCTTACCTTTCAACTTAGATTTTAAGCCCTCACTTGTGTAAAACTTTACACTGTGCACTGAGCAATGTTCAATTCTCTGAACATGAAATCTGCGCCAGTTTTGACGACTCTCAGAACATCTTCACATATGAATGTTCCTATGCAAAATTCTCTTAGCCTAATTACAATTGGACTCTCAAATTCTAGCCATAGATTGATTAACTATGGACTTAGATATGTTCAGAAGGATTTCTCAAAAGATTAACTACAGAAGTAGGAGACATCAAAACATCGAGCGCAAGATTTTCTTCGATTACTCAGAAAAGTTACAACTACATTGAAGAGATAACTCAACTAACTTTTCATGTGTCCAATGATACATTCTACATCTGATTTCTCTCTTCCTATTCTCTATTCTATTTGCCCCGACTTTTTCAAAACATTTATAGGCAAAAAATGTATATACTTATGACTAATCAAAAGCATAAGTAACCTATATCTGAACTAATGTACATATGTATACATAGCTTTGAATTTCTGAGTATGTCCTTCCTTCAAACTTCTGAATTTGTTCTCTTCTTAACTTCTTGACTTCATTTCTTCATTAAACCTTCAATTGATGATTGGCATGCACCAACAGAGGTTGAGAGGTCGGATGGACACTCTGCTTTGGAAAAGAAGGGAGGTCCAACACTTGCAAAACCTGCCCATTAGGAAGTGCTCCATTTTTTATCTTTAATTTAGGCCAGTCCACAATAAGTGTGGAAGAATGGGCACTGCAGGGTGTTTTGCCCATGTCGACGCTGATGAAGTCCACCTGACCGCTAATTGTCACCATCTGTCAGCTGATGTAACCCACCTGACCGTTGATTGTGTCCAATTGACCAAGTGGTTGGGTGGTTGCCTATTCTAATTTGCAGGAAGCCCAAGGGAAAATCTCCTAACGTCCTTCTGATTGACAATTGTCCATCGCCAAGCCTGCATGGGTTAGTGTGAACTTAACGTGACTTATCTGCCCAAAAATCTTCCGGTCTTCCGTCGCATGCATTTCATAGGGTCTAGGGTTGCGTACTTTAGGCGGATTGCCATTAGGGAAGTCAAGCGGTATCACTCTCTTCTGATCTAAGGTTCCAATTTGTAAGGAGCCTTGTCTAAGATTTAGATCCATTGAGTGATCGTATATCCAATCTTGGCCAAGGATTAGGGGTTCTATTAGGTCCTCGTCATGGCACACTAGTAGCTTCGCTGTCATGGTCACATCATGTATGAGGATAGGAAGGTCAACCTCACCCATGCAAGGGGTTTCCATGTCTCCTAGCCCTATGAGGTATGCCACAATTGGCCGCATATCTATTCCTAAGTCCTTATAGTGGGACCACCTAATCGCACTAGTCGCTGCACCTCAGTCAATTAAAGCTCTGAGCTCTTTGCAAGGATTCCCGTGCTCTAGCCTGACTGTAATGAATGGTCTCCTGTGCACTATGCTAGGATGAGTGGTTGACTTTGCTTGACACATGACCATGGGGTATCTGGGTGTTGACTCCAAATGATTATAATGTTCTCTCCCTAGTCCTTGTCTTCTTAGCTTCATGCGCTTAATGTGTGCTATAGCTTCTACCTAAGCTTCAACACGTATTCTATTTTCTTCCTCCTTACGCTTCGTTGCCAACGTGAGTCGTCTAAGCATGTCCTCAGTAAGAGGTTCCGTGTATAGCCTGACTCTGTAGCCACTAATGTAATTAGGCATTATGTCTCCTTCTAAGGTGGCTAATTGTACTGCTCCACTTGTTGAGAGTCTGTTAATGATCATAGGTCCATAACCTCGCTTTTCTAACTTGCGTGCATGTTGTTTCAGCGTATATACTAGGACTAAATCTCCTTCTTTCAAGCCTTTATCTTTCAAATGCGCATCAAAATATGCTTTCTGCTGCTTCTTTGCTACTTATATTCCTGCTCCTGCTTTCAGCGTGGTTTCTCCTAATCGTTCCAAGTCCATTATTCTTGCTGATAATTCATGGCCGGTCCACTGATGTTCTTGTGCAACCTTAAGGGACAGTATCAAGAAGTCCAAAGGAAGCACATCATTCTGACCAAAAACCATCTGAAAGGGAGTTGCATTGAGTACGGTCTTGTAGGCCACTCAATATGCCCAAACAACGTGGTGTAAGTGTTTGTCCCAATCTGAACGTTTGTTGTTCACGAGTTTCGTCAGTACGTTACAAAGGATCTTGTTAGTGCTTTTAGCTTGACCATCGGCCTGAGGATGATATGGTGCAGATTTCTTGTGAATCACCATAAAATCCTGTAACAAATATTCAATGACTTGGTTTAGAAAGTGAGTTCCTCGATCGCTCACTAACTCTATAGGCAATCCATATCTTGTAAAGACATTTTCAAATAAGAATTTTGCAGTCCTGTGTGCATCATTCTTTTTTGTGGCTTTTGCCTCTACCCATTTGGTCAGATAATCAGTCACAACAATGATGTATTCAGCATGAGTACCTTTTGCAAGGGGGTTAATGGGTCCTACAAAGTCTATACCCCACTTAGAAAATGCACGTCCGCTCATCATGGGTTTCAATGGCATTTCATCTCTGCGAGTAGGAAATGGAGTTCTTTGGCACACATCACATCTCTTTACATAGGTATGTGCATCCATATGAAGAGTGGGCCACCATAATCCTACAAAGAGTATGGTTTTGGTTATCCTATCGGGTCCAAAGTGACCTCCTGCAACACCTTGGTGTGCACTCTCTAATACGCTCAAGTAATCGCTTTCATTAACACACTGTCTTAGATATCCATCTCGTCCTCTTTTGTATAGATTGTCGCCAATAAGTGAATACTCTTGAGCTTCCTGCTCTAGACTTCGTTGTCGCGCTAAGGTCATTCCTTGAGGGAATGTTTTCATCCTCAAGTACGTCACTAAAGGTCCACTCCATTCTAGTGTGAGAGACACGTGATATAATGTAGCATGTTCTACCGGTGGTCTTTTATAACAAACATGGCATTCTTTACACCACTTGTAGACATCTGCTTCCATCGAAGGCCAATATACTCCTAGTCTATGCAGAGTTTGCAACGTACGATGTTTCGAATGATGTTGCTTTAATGCACCTATGTGTGCTAATTGCAACCAATTTGCATCTTCCGATTCATCTACACAACAAGCAAGAATCTTTTGATTATCTTGTTTATATATACTTCCTGCTATGATTTGATATCTCTGAGATTTGGTAATCTCTCCTTCCTTGATCCTTATCTTAGGATTCTTGGGTCCATATGTTAGAATAGGTACAATAGGCTTAGCCCATTCTGGTACTATCTCAAGGTTAAACAAATATGCATCGGGTAATTCATCTTCTATTCCTTGAGGAGCTTCTCCTGTGGTTAATCTTGAGAGGTGGTCAGCTCTAAGATGCATCTTCCCTTTCCTGACTACTACTTCAAAGTCGTACTCCATGAGTAATAGAAACCAACGTATTAATCGTCTCGTGTTACATGGCTTATTGACTAAGTACAATAATGCTTGATGATCTGTGAAGAACTTGAACTTGTTTGCCAATAAATAATGTCTCAATTTCTTTACTGCGTAGATCATTCCTAATCCTTCTCGTTCCGTAGTGGTGTAATTTCTTTCTACTGCGTTCAACTGTCTGCTCGCATATGCTATGGGGAGATCTATATTACCTTCATTCGTGGGTTGTGCTAACACACATCCTATGGCATAGTTGGATGCATCCACATGTACATGGAATGGCTTACTCCAATCCGGGGTTGTCAATATAGGTTCTGAGCACAAGCATCGTTTGAGTTCATTGAATGAATTCTCACACTCATCTGTCCATTCAAAATTGGTTAAAAGAGAGTGCAATGGCTTAGCTATGATTGCATACATGTGTGTGAATCGTTTGTAATAATTGCAATGTCCCATAAATGCTTGTACCTCTTTTACGTTATTTGGCCGAGGTAGATCTGCAATTACTTTTACTTTTTCTTCATCTGTCAAAATTCCATTCTTTGACACAATGTGTCCTAGAATTTTGCCTTGTCTGACCATGAAAACGCACTTTTCTAGGTTCAAGCAAACTTGATATTCTCGACATTTGTTAAATACTTGCCTTAACTCTGGGATATGTTTCTGTCTTAGATTTGAGTGTGCACATAAATAATCGACATAGACTTCCAAATTCTTGCGTAAGAATTCCTTAAAGACATGACACATGAGTCGCTCGAAAGTGGCGGGTGCATTTGTCAAGCCAAATGGCATCACACGAAATGCAAATATGCCCCATTCTTGTCGTCTTGTGTTGACCTTCTAGAGCAATGGCTACTTGATATAGCCTGAGAATCCATCAAGAAAGCTGTAAACTTCCTTGCACGCGACTCTTTCCAATAAATGTTCCGTGATAGGAAGAGGATACCTGTCTCTAATCATGGAAGCATTAACTTTTTTAAGGTTAATACACACGCACAATTTCCCATTCTTCTTGGGCACAACCACAATGGGAGATACCCATTCGGTATGCTCAATTTCGTATATGAATCATGCTTCTATCAAGCGATCTATTTCTTCTTTAATCTTCGCAGCATAGTTATCATTGTACGTGTATGGTTTCTATTTCGTAGGTTTCGCACCGGTAGTCATAGGGATTCTATGGGAACATATATCCGGGTCTACTCCTTTCAAGTCTTTGTAACTCCAAGCGAACACATCTCTATATTCGCGCAATAGGGCAACTAATTCTTCTTCTTCTTCATTCGTCAAATCATGCCCTATGTATGTACATTTCTCTTCTTCTCCTTCTATGGCAACTATGATTTTTTTGGTTTTCTCTCGGTTATCATATACTTCTCCATCATCAGCCTTTCTATTAGGCATTCATATCATTATTCGTCTATCTTCTATTTCATACTTCTTGAAGTTCTTCGGAACCTCAAACAAAGATTCTTCTTCTTCTGACATGGTTTCTTTCTTCTTTCTTTTCTTGCCTTCACTCTTGACAGTCACTTGTGTAGCTAACCTCACCTCATTCATAATTTCTTCGTGTTTCTGAGGGTGAGTTTCTACTTCATAGAAATATTCTTCCTCTGATGCACAGGGTGGGTCCATAATAATTGACTCTAAATCGAAGTCACTTGCGTCCCGGAAATGCATCAGTGCTAGGTTCACATTCTTCTAAAATTGAATCACACATGATTGGCTCTATCGTGAAAATTGAGATGTCATAACCATCCTCGTCACAGTGGGGTGTCCATTGTTCTTCATCGATGGCTATATCCATGGTTGCTAGGATTTCTGCCCAACCATGAGGCTCGAATTCTTCGTTCGGAAATACTACAGGTGCGTAAGCTGGGTCTTGAAGAGTTCGTGGATGTTGTTCTGAACCTAAGGTCCTGGCTTCTAACCATTCTTCCTCTTGTTTGGATACTTTACACATCCATAAATGAGTGTCCTCGTGCAACCATGAGGGGTCTGATTCTAATGAGTGTACTGATTATGTTTCTTCTTGTGTCTTATGGATGGTGTTCCATTGTATTGGGGGTACATCTCAATGTGAATAGACTTTAAGATTGACTTTAGTAGTCACTCCTAAATGTTGCAAGTACAAAGAATTAGTTCCCCAATCTTGTACGATTTGCAATTGACGCATGAATGGTTGTCCTAAAATCATCTCATAAGCATGATTTTTTGCAAAATCACAAATGGCAAAGGTATGCTCAAATTCCACACCACAAGTGGTGAGAGATATGCCTTCTAGTAAGCCTAGTGGTTTTTCTATATGTCCATCAGCCATTTGTAGCTTCATCCTGGTGGGTCTTAATGTTGGCTTACCCCAACGTTTCCATAAAGTGGTGGTAGCAATGGCTACTCTGGCTCCTGAGTCTAAGATGGCTTTCGTGGTGTAGCCCTGATGGGTTATTGGAAGATAAGTGTTACCTTCCTCTCCTTTGCTTACATCTCCGATCTTTTCTACGGGTATTTCTGGTACCTTCTTGTGTGTTCCTATCTGTGAGGGGGTAGTAGCAAGCTTAGGGAATTACATTGTACTTTGGTATTCTTGATCACTTCTGTGTTTCTTGGGATTACTGATTCTTCATTCCTCACTATTATCGTGGGTGCTCTCATACTAATAGACTTAGCTTCCCAAGGTCCTGTGAGCTAAGGTAATTCTTGTAAAGAATTGGATTCAAAACTAGTGTGTTCACTCAGTTGCTCTTCCTCTACATCATCATAAATAGAGGGGATGTCTTGGGGAATTTGTTCTTGTAAGTCATCTATTTTTTGAATAGGAGGATGGGTTCCTTGTTCTTTTCTCCACTTCTCTTCTTGGATTTCTCTTAGAAATTCATGTGAGTACTAATGTACGGAAGACAGGTTGTCTTGACTTTCTGTATTGGGTACTTGAGACAGGGATGGTGCATTCCTTTCCTATGTCTCCGGGACAATAGGGTTCCTATGCTAATTCTTTTTCTCTTTGCTATCAATCAGGTATTCTAGCCTCTCCATTAGTCCTTGAAAGTTTAATTCAGGTTTTGCCATGTTATTCCAATTAAGATATCTAAAGGCTACAAACATACCTTGTGCTAATTCTACCATCTTCATGCAAAGTTTTGTTCTCTCAATTTCTAAGTCTACTCGAGGGTAGTTCTTACTCATTTCTGCTATCTGGGGTCCTTCTTTTAATCTTGCTTGATAAACACGAAACATCATGTCTAAATTTTCTGGTACGGGTTCTGCTAGAACTGATCCTGATCTCTGAACTGGGTTCTCCTGATTCGATTCTTGAGAGGTCAACTCTAGGATTTTAGCTCTTGATTCCTTGAGGTATTAGACTAATTTACAATGGATGATCAAACACTTGAGTATATACACCTTTAAAGTCCCTTCCCTTTTGCCCAAAATTTCAATGCCCCTTGGCTTTCTAGTCCCACACTAGGTCAACCTCAAATTAGCTTATCTAAAAATCAACGTCTTCTTTTTGAAAAAAGCAACTGAGGTCACGTAGTACTCGTAAAGAGCTTTCTAACGAGCTATAAAGCTCAAAAAATGGACTTCGGATGAAAAAGATATGAGCATTCAGGCCCTGGGGGGTAAAAACTAACAAACAGGTTTTTCTCCAAATATGAGCTAAGGGGTCTCCTATGAGTCTAATCACCCAAAAATTTTCAAAAAATAGCCCCAAATTTTCCCAAAAAGTCAGACCCTAAAAAATTGTGTTTGGGGTGAGCAATTGCGATGGTCTGAGATAATCGCGATGGTCTAGGACCGTCGCGATGGTCCACGTGAGCCATCGCGATGGCTTGGCACAATCGCGATGGTCCGAAGGTGCGAACTGTCGCGATGGTCTAAATGTGAGCAATCGCGATGGCGTGAATGAAGTGTCACGATAGTCTAATTGGCGAGCAATCGCGATGGCATCAGTCAATGGTCAACGGGACAATCGCGATGGTGTGAGCCCGTCCCGATGGTCACAATGCATGATGGCGTGAGCCAATCGTGATGATTCAAATATCGAGGCGTCGCAATGGTCTGAGGGTATCGTCGCGATGGTTTAGCTTGCCACGTGGCAGCATCGTCGCAATGGCATGAGCCAATCGCGATGGCATGGGGTCGATGGGATCATCGCGATGGTCCAAGTGAACCGTCGTGATGGCTCAAAAGAGCCGTCGCGATGGTGCAAGACCGTCGCGATGGTCCGGTCGAGCCGTCGTGATGGCGTGAGCCAATCGCGATGGTGTGACACAATAGCGATGGCGTGAGCCAATCGCGATGGTCCACCAAACTATGAATTTTCAAGATGCAAGTATGGATTCCTATATGCGCAAGGATCGCCTACACGCTAGTGAACTCGCTTACCTCAAATTCCGAACTTGGCAGACCATCGCGATGGTCTAACACAGTCGACATTTTCTGACACAAAGTGATTTTCTTACCTTTTTGCAGCTTCCCTGATGCTCTGGAGCACAGTACCTGCAAGAAAACTCAAAAACACAATAGCACATGCAAGCACAAAAGCTCTCTCTCTCTCTTTCGCATGCACAAATGAGGGGAAATGAGGAGAATGGGTGGATATGGTGAATTTTCAGATTTTTTTGGAGTTGAAGATGATGATGCCGTGATGAAGATGGAGTGTGGGGGAGGTGAAAAACACCAAAAACTAAGTAAAAACAACAACAAAAACTGAAAATTTTACCTTCCAACGCCACTTCTTGCTATACTCTTACCATCACACATTCGTACACATTCGTCCTAGACTCGATCCCTGGCAACGGCGCCAAATTTGGTGTTGCTCTAGCACAATGGTGAGAACCACGTTAAGAAGCTCCACCTCCTTAATGTCAATCCGCGGAAGAGATAGGATTGATATGAAGATCGTGAATGTGAGATGAAGTGAGAGTGATGGTGAGAAGCATAGAGATGCACACACACATACATACACACAACGAAGAGACAAGCAAGACACAATGGAACGTAGGAAATCGACTCTATTACTCAAGAACACTTTTACAAGCTGAATATAGCTCTAAGATCTTCTCTACTCAATCAAGCTAACCTCAAAAATGAGCTCTCTAGCTCTTTTTATATATTCTATACTAGTTTTGACCGGTTCCACATCTAGTGACCGGCATAGTTAAAAAATAGGTCCTAGATGCTATTTGAAAGGGTAAACGGTGTCTAAAAATAACCAAAATTGGTATGATCATTCTACCTAAGCTTCTCAAGCTCGAGGACTCCTCGGCTTCCACAAAATGGAGTTATAAACTGCAAAAACGGTTTTTCTATGTTACATATGGTACAAAAGTGATGAAAATCAATGTTGGAGGTTTTGAAAAGTATTTATAAAACATAATTCTTTGAAAAATGATTCGATTGACTCCCTGCTTCTTCGTTATGCTCTATCTTCACATGCTTCCGTGTCTTCTATGCCTCTGGCTGCTACCAACAATGACCTCTTGTGACACCCTCATATGTAGTCTCTAGTATTCTCAAGTAGTCACTCTCATTAACTCACTGTCTCAAATATCCATCCCTTCCCCTTTTCTACAGATTATCGCCAATGTGTTTGTAGTCTTGACCTTCCTGCTCTAGACTTCTTTGTCTTGATAAAGTCATTTCTTGAGGGAATGCTCTAGTCTTGACCATTGGTTTTCTCCATTCTCATGTTAGAGCCACATGATATAAGGTAGCGTGCTTGACAAGTGGTCTAAAAGCAACAGATTGGGTACTCTGTGTATATACTCCATGTATATCCTATAAATCAAAACAGGGTCACATTTGAACACTTAATTTTCATATTTCTATAAGAAGATCAATCCAAGCAAAATAGATCCATTATGCATGTTGTTGATCAAGCCTTTGTTGCTAGTTAGAATAGCGTATAAAGGTGCCTCCTCCTCTAGTAGGTTGAAATCGATATGTGCTTCACAATCAAAGAAGGAAAACAAAGATAAGGAGAGAGTAGGTAAGAAAACAATGCATTGCGACCTAGCATATTTCCACTCAATGTAGTATCTGCATCTAACTTGAGCTTGTCTCCAACGAAAACATTGTCCCATATGCCAACATCGCCTCATATCTTATCATAGGATTTGGATGAATTTTTCTCACTAATGTTAACAACAATACATTCACATTATCAGATGTCATATTTGCACCAAAAAATCTATAGTTAATGTGAACATTATGTTGGAATTTGAGGTCTGTGAAAACACATGGAAAACACAAGGAAGAAGAAGAAGCTTGATCCACAACACACAATACTGAATGTTTTACCAAGACAATTTACAAAGATAAGTAACATGTTAGGGTTATAGGCATATAAACTAGCCGAGGGAAAAAACCTCTTAAAGAGGGAAAAAAGTGCCCCGATGGTCCTAAGTGTGTTCACACACATCACTAATGAAATATATAAACAAATCCCCCCTAGGAGTGATGCAATGAACAAGGAGTTGGCACTCATGTATAAGGAAGGACCAAGTTTTGTGGAATCAATCCACAAAAGGAAGTAAACCCAAAGTTTTGCAAAAACCTTTAAACTTCCCCCTAGGTAGAGCCTTTGTGAAAAGGTTTGCAACATTTTATTGTGTGGGAACATATGCCAAACTAATCTCTCTAGCAGAGAACCTCTCCCTGACATAATGAGAGTGCACCTCAATGTGCTTAGTGTGAGCATGGAACACATGGTTCCTTTCAACTGTTAATCCGCTCTGACTCTCAATGAAGATGGTGGTGGCAAAAGACTGACCAACACCCAAATCAGTCAAAAGGCATCTCAACCACACACACTCAACAATCCCTCTAAAAGTTGCCCTATAATCAGCTTAAGAACTAGAAGTGTCCACAATAGGCTGCTTCTTGCTCAACCATGATGTGCATGAGCTACCAAGCACGAAGCAGAAATAGCTAGTGGAGACATAGGTGTCATAACAAACAACCTAATCAAAGTTAGAAAAAGCATGTAAGTCTAGCAATAGTGATCCCCCTCGAGATAAAACAATCCAAGTAGGTAGGTACCACTCAACTAGAAAAAGATGCACTTAACTGCCTGCCAATTCTTGAAACCTAGGCAATGCATAAACATGCTCATCTATGAGACAAAAGAATTGAATATTAAGCTAAATTATGCATAAGTAAATCAAGCATCCAACAACCTATTGATAGAGAAGAACATCAAATGCATTTCCATCATCATGAAGACTCAACCATAAACGTGGTTCCATAGGAGTGGTAGTGGGTTTGCAATCTTTAAGGCCAAAATATTGCAATAATGTGTTAATATAGTTTGTTTGACCCATACTATTCCATCCTCAGTGTGCATAAACTAAATGCCGAAATGAAGTATTTCAATGCCAATCCACCACAGTGCGCTCTCCTTCTTGAGAGCTCCACAACAATATGCTCAGAGTCGAACTTACAGTCTGTGACTGATCAGGCCAATATATGTTTTATTAAAGATCATATACAAAGAAGTATCAAGTGGCCATTTGGCCTTTCACATGGACACTAATGGTAACAATCTCCCACTAAAGGCCAATATGGCAAAAGTAACTATGGGAGAAAAAATAAAGAATGATAAAGAATACCTGAGTGAAAGTATACAAACTATACCTCCCACCTGATGGGCATGTTATATAGTATACAAGCGACTATGTAAGATCAAGAATCAAGTAACCCCCATCAAGTGACAATAGTGTTGAAAGCTATCCTATGGTAGAGCTTTAGTCAAAGCATTCGTAGCATTATCTTGAGTGTGAACCTTCTCAAGAATAATGCGCTCAGTGGCTAAGCAATCTCGAATGAAGTGATACCTCACCTCAGTGTGCTTGGTCTTTGCATGATAGACCGGATTCTTAGTCAAAGTGATGGCACTCTCACTATCACTGAGCAAACGAGGTACATGCTGAGGTAAACCCATATCACATGCAAGACAAGAAAGCCACAATGCTTCCTTACATGCCTCACTTGTTGCAACATACTTTGCTTTTGTGGTAGAATTAACTGTACATTCTTGAAGACGAGATCTCCAAGAGATAGCACCTCCAACAAAATGAAAAATGTACCCTAATGTAGACTTATGATTGTCTACACAACCATCATAGTCAGAATCTGTGTAACCAATAATGGATGCTTTCCCTCTACCTAAGCATAGAGACTTGTCCTTCGTGCCACTTAGATATCTTAAAATCATCTTGACCGCTTCCCAATGTTTCTTGCCAGGGTTAGACACATATCTGCTCACAAATCCCACTACAAATGCAATGTCTGGTCTTGTAGCTACCATAGCATACATGAGACTACCAAAAGCAGACCGATAGGGAACTTTGGTCATGAATTCCTTTTCCTCATCTGATTTGGGGCAATCATCCTTGCATAATTTCACATATGTGGGTAAAGGTGCACTCAATGCCTTTCCACCCTGCATATTGAACCTATGAAGTACTTTGGATATGTACTCACTTTGAGACAAGTATATGCATCTTTTACTCCTATCACGAGTAATGCGCATGCCAAGAATATGTTCGGCATCCCCCAAATCCTTCATGTCAAATGTCTGACTCAACTTCTTTTTGAGAATTGACAAATCATAAGAGGACTTCCCAACAATCAACATATCATTGACATAAAGTATCAAGCATATCAAGTTGCCATCTGAGCATCTCTTTGTGTAGAGACAATGATCCTCATTACTTTGAGAATAGCCTTGAGACTTCATAAAAGCATCAAAATTTTGGTACCATTGTCTAGGGGACTGTTTAAGTCCATACAAGCTCTTCTTAAGCTACAAACTAGACTTTCCTTGCCAGGAACAACGTAACCCTCTGGTTGTTCCATATAGATCTCATCTGTAAAATCTCCATGCAAAAAAGTAGTTTTCACATCCATTTGAACTAGCTCTAAGCCCTCCATTGCAACGAATCCAAGCAACATGTGTCTTGACCACTGGAGAGAAGATTTCCTTGAAATCAACACCATGTTGTTGCTTAAAACCCTTTGCAACAAGTCGTGCTTTATACTTTGGAGAAGCACTCTGATGTGAATTTCAGCTTATATACCCATTTACATGGTAAAGCTTTCCTACCCTTTGGCAAAGGTACTAAATCCCAAGTACCATTCTTGTGAATAGAATCCAACTCACTCTTCATGGCACACTCCCACTTGACATGATCCTCTATCTGCATAGCCTCTTGTAACAAGAAGGCTCACCGACATCTGTTAAAATAACGAAATCTAAACCTGGAACATATCTATTAGGTGGATGTGAGACACGTGCATAACATCTCAATGGTTGCTGAATAGGAAAAAGTGAAGACTGATATGAATGGACATTCTCTTGAACATCCCTATGTGCAGCATTTTTCTCCATGCTAACTAGTATCCTCAAACACCACTCTTCTCACTTCAACCTCCTTAATGGGTTGTTTATGCATCCTAGACTCATTGAAAATGACATCACTACTTCTGATCACCGATCGTGTTTCAAGATCCTTGAAAGCCATATCCAAATTGTCATTTTTGACCATATCCAAGAAAAATGCATTTCTTTGACTTATGGTCCGACTTTTGTCTAAGATTCTTGGGTATATAATTCACACCCAAAAACTCGAAGATGATTATAATATGGTGGCTTCCCTATCCATAACTATTGTGCCACTTTCAAAACTTTGGTAGTACTAGGTGAAAGGTTAATCACATGAACTGTAGTCAATACTGCTTCTGCCCAAAAGCCTTGTGAGAGGTTTGCATGATGCAACATAGAGACTACTCGATCTTGAATAGTTCTATTCATTCTCTCAGCTACACCATTCTATACTAGGGTATAAGGAGCTGTAAACTCTCTATGAGTCCCTCTAGACTGACAGAAAAGGCTGATATCATGTGAGGTATACTCAACCTCGTTATCTAAACGTAAAACCTTAAGCTTAGTTCCTTTTTTAGTCTCAACTGAAGCAAGCCATTTTTTGAAAGTGGGGAATACCTCATCCTTTGATTTGATAGGATATACCCAAACTTTTCTAGTAGCATCATCTATGAAAGTGACAAAGTAGAGAGAACCACCTAAGGACCTAGTGGGCATGGGACCACACACATATGTATGAACAAGATCTAAAGGCTGAATTGAAGAGTCAATGTGCATTCTATGCACATTTCTGGTTTTCTTTCCATATTGACAATGCTCACAAAATGAAAAATCAGAGAAAGATAACATAGCTAAGTAGCCAAAACGAGAAAGATTTTCCATTCCACTACGAGATATATGGCCCAAACGACCATGCCAAATACAAGCCATAGGTTGTTCAGTAACAGCTAACAAGTGTTCTTTCTGTGATATAAATAAAGGATAAAGTGAGCCAACTTTGCTTCCTTTTGCAATAACCATATTGCCCTTTGATATGCGAAACGAATGAGCATAGAAGACCACCTTGTAACCAAGGTCATCATGTTGGTCACCAACTGACATCAAACTGCATGATAACTGAGGTACATGGCATACATTATGCATAGTAAATTTAGAACCATCAATCAACTACACAACCACATCTCCAATCCCCACAACATCACACTGGTAAGAGTCATCAAGTCTCACGGTACCAAGAGACTTTGCTGCATAATTAGAGAACCATTCTCTGTGTGGTTTCACATGGAAAGAAGAACCAAAATCTAGCAAACATGTGTGGGAAAGAGAATCAGCCATAAGCGCCTCAGATGGCACAATACTATCAAGTGTCAACACATCACCATCATCAGAAATAGCATTAATTTCTTCAATCTTCACACTCGAAGTAGATGGTGCAGGTAACTGTTTAACATGCCCATCAACGTTCTATCCTTTACCTTTAGCATTCTTTACTGCATAGTAGTCTTTCTTCATATGTCGTTTCTTATGACAATAATGGCATTCGATATCCCTCTTCCTGGATTTACCTCTACTCTTATTTTGTTGACCATTCTTTTCCTTGTTCTTGCTCCTGCCACGTTGCTGATTCTTTCCTTGGTAAGAATCACAAACATTATATGCATCTCCACTCTGAGTGCCAACCATAGATTTTCTACGAATCTCCTCACTCAAGAGTGCTCCACATATGTCATCATAGACAAGATTACCACTAGGTGCACTATTGCTAGTAGCTGTGCAAAATGTATCCCATGATGATGGCATGGTGCATAACAACAATACTGCTTTCATTTCGTAATCCATATCCATTTTTTGAGCTTGTAACTAAGAGAATATAGCATGAAACTCATTTAGATGAGGAGCAATACTATCTGTGTCCTTCATATGAAGGTCATATAATTTTCTCATCAGATACACTTTATTTGATGCCATCTCTTTTTCATATGTATCGCATAATTTCTTCCAAAGCTCCTCTGCACTTTCACAGTCTGATACTGTAACGTAAACATTATCTGCCAGGTGCAAGCGAATGGTAGACCTGGCCATTTCATCTAATTCATCCCAATCATCTTCATCCATGTCAGCAGGCTTCTTTGAAATCCCATTTACTGGCTTCCATTGCCTCCTTTGGATCTCAAAATGGTCTTTGCCCTACAAGTTATAGCTCCTCCTCGGAACACGAGCACTAGACCCTGATCCACCGGATGTGCTTGAGACCTCTAATGCCATGATGGTAGAGAACTGAATGGAATGATAATGGAGCTAGAAGAGTCCGAACACCAATGATTAAGTGTATCAAGGCGTAAATCGACCACTATATAGTTGACAAAACCAAAAATCTGGAAAAATGTTTCCATAGTATCCTTTACAAAATGAGCGTATGACCATTGTCAAAATATCATAAAACTGCAAGTACTGACATGTTTGGTTGCATAGTGTATCACTGACTCCATTGCATATAATCAGTTACCCAATAGAAGCCAACTAGGCTTATCGAGCACCTATGAACATCTATCATACATCTCCTATGGTAAGTCTTCCACCTACATCACTGAAGAGACCCCGACATCTGAGTGTCTCCCAATTAAGAAAACCTCACCATGACCCTCTTTATCAAACGTAAAAGCCTTTATGCAAAGAATGTAACCGCTATATCAATGACCACATGGACGTACATAAGCGGTATCCATAGAAGCGTACATGATGTGTATGTTCTCAATATATGCAGTAAAATGAAACTAAAAGGCTGAATGCACAACCCAAAAACTAGCCAATAACTCTGGCAAGTGTCTATCAACTCTGATGTTTTTGGCTCAAAAACTTGCATAAATTTGCAGCGACTGCTCCCACCACAACTAAAAACCTTTCCAGAAACTTGTAGTTTTGCGAGTGTGGCTAGAAAACATAGCCCCAAAGGTTGATATTTATTGTTGGAGAAGTACAAAGAACACTCTTCTTGATGTTCATGGACCTGTGTGAAGAGAACTATGTGCAAAAGTTCTCCAAAATGGCTCCAAAATGCTTCAAAAATAGGCTTTGAAAGCAAGGAATGAAGCTTTGAGGGACCAAAACATGTTCAAGGTAATTTCAACCTTAGTCTTTCCCCTTCTTCAAACACCACAAGAGTGTAGCTTAGTGGAAAGAGATTGTCACGGTTAAGCGAGCTCTGGCGGGAACAGTACTGGGATGGGTGACCTCCCGGGAAGTACCGAGAACCTCTATCTTCCTTGATCCTTGAGGTCCTCCCTCTCACACAGCCAACGGCACCAACAGTGACTTCGGTGACTCGGATGACAAGGTATGCCAAGGTCTATGCCTTGGTCACCGCCTTAGTCGAAAGCCTTGGGGGGGTGCTCGCTTCCCTCACACAAAAGGAACAAAGCTCTTTTGCGTCAAACAGCTCTGATACCAGTGAAGTATTTCGATGTCGATGCACCACAGTGTGCTCTCCTTCTCGAGAGCTCCACAATGATATGCTCGGAGTAGAAAATCGAGCTCCTCAGGCCGCACACAGTACTTCGCATAGATGCTGCAAAATATACAAAAACATAGTACAAATTTCATAGGTCTTACAAATGCGGTCGAACTTACAGTCTGTGACTGACCAGGCCACTATATGTTTTATTAAATAACATATACAAAGAAGTGTCTAGTGGTCATTTGACCTTTCACATGGACAATAATGGTAACACCAAATAATGATGCAAATTCCCCGAATCTAACATCTCAAAAGAGGCATGTAAATCAGCCTTAAAATGAGCAATGCGCTTCTCATTAGGACCATTGAGTAGCATGTCATCCACATACACAACAATGATCAGACGTACATCATCTGCATACTTACCATATAAGGTGCTCTTATTTGGATTGTTCTCCAAACCATGTGCAATCAAATAGGCATGTATCTTTTCATACCAAGAAAGTGGTGCTTGCTTTAAACCATATAATTCCTTCTTTAACCTACACACTTTTTTTTCATGCCCTTTCTCCACAAAACCATGTGGCTCAAACACATACACTTCTTCATGTACTCAATATTAAAAAACGTTGCTTTAATGTCTAATTGATGTACATTTCAACCATGATGAGTTGCAAGTGCACAGATGCTATGAGCAGTAGTCATTCGACATGTGGGAGCAAAGGTATCATCAGAATCAATGCCTTTTTCTTGAGCATAACCTTTCGAAACAAGACTAGCCTTATATCTATCAACTGTTCCATCAGGCTTACGTTTCAGTTTGTGTACCCACTTAGTGCTAATGGTCTTTTTCTAGGAGGAAAATCGCATAAATACGAGCTACCATTCTTCATAATAGCATCATATTCTTATTGCATAGCAGCCATCCAATTATTTGAATTTTGTGTTTCATCAAAAGAAATAGGATCATTCTCATCACAAAGACTAGAGGCAACCATAGCATAGAAATGTGATGCAAAAGAAGTAGTATGAGAGCTTGAATGAGTACGATATGACAAAGGTACATCTAATTTGCTATCTCACAAAGTTTGCATCAACCATTTAGGCATAGCTTTTACCTCCTCTATATCATCCCTGTAGCTCAGTGATGAGTAGCACCTCCTTTAATGTCAATCCGGGAAGACGTGAGGATGGTATGAAGACCTCGAGCAAGTGGCGGCACAAGTGCGTGAGTGAGAAGCACACAATCATGCACACACATACACACACACGCGCACACACGGCAAGACAAAGAGTGAGAATCAATGGAGTTCTTAGATTACTTTCAAAAAGCTCTTACAAGTTTGTTTCTATTACAATCTAACCTCAAAAATGAGCTCTCTAGCTCTTTTTATAGTTTTTGACTAGCTTTGGCCCTGTTCAGACCTAGTGTCCGGCCTAGTTAAAAATTAGGTTCCAGGGCTTATTTGAGGGCTCAAACGAGATCTAAAAAATACGAAAATTGGCAGGTAGATACTTCTAAAGCTCCTCAAGCTCAAGGACTCCTTGGCTTGCACAAAATGGAGCTAGCAAAATATGAAATGGTATTTACAATGGTGTTTAGTGATGAGAATCACTCTTAATTGGTGTGAGGGTTTTGAAAAACTAAAGAGTTGCCTTAGTGCTAGATCTACGTGAATGCTCATACGTACTTCTTCCTGAAGAAAATTATTGGCCTATTTGCCAGATCTTCGTTGACTTCCTTGTCTGCTTGTGCCTTCTCTCCCTTCTGACTCTCTTCTCTGACTGCCATGCTTCGTTAGTCCTTCAGTCCCTTGTCCGCTGCTAACACCCCCCCCTCTCTCGCGTCTGTCGTCCCTGACAGACCCTTGTTGTGTGGGTTTTTGGATGTAGTACTCGACGACATCCTGCGCCAAGTGATGTTCGGCAATTCTTAATCCTTTGGCCAAATCTGTGAGTAGAGCATCCCAATCTACCGGCCCGGGAACCTCTGGATGTGGTATACGTAGCTTTTCAGAATGGAGAGTTTGTTCCACTGCAAACAACTGCAAGAGATGGGATGGTCTGGGGATGAATATCTCGGAGTGATATTCCCAGAATCCCGTGACAAACATCTCTTCAAATGTTTGTTTGAAGCAGGCTGGTAGATATTTGATGCGAGCGTGCCATGCATACACAACATTAATCGATGGGGTTGTGCTCATGTCGTATACAAGGTCCTGATTACCTTCATTAAATCCTAGTGCTGAGAGATGCGGTTCCTTGACATTTTTGAAGGTCTTGAAGGTGACCAACATAAGTTCGAAAATCTTCAGGCACATCTGAGTCATGACATCAGGTACATTCTTGAAACGGACCCCCCAATGTCGAATCGTTGAAATCATATAGCCAATAGTAGGTGGGCCCTTCGGGGGTGCGAAGTACACATAATTGAGCCACTTCTCACATCCTTTAATCGTCAGCACTGTTTGTGTGTACTCCGGCCATGATCTCCTTCGAAATACAGGGCAATAACATGGGTTATATTTGATGTACAATGGCATGTTGTTCCATGTTCTTACCATTTCTAGGTAGGTTTTGAGCAGCCGAATTCTCCACGTCGGTTGGCGAATATGTCCATGCTTGGCACTTTCTGGGATGTCGTCAGGTGCAAACTGGGTGGCAGAGGTTGGTTCCCTTGAGGTGTGGTGCTTGATCTCCGCATTATAATCCGCCATTAGCACGCAAAAAGGAACATACAGGTCGTCCGATGGGCCGATCCACCTATGGTGTGAGAGATTCTGAAAATAATCGGATTTTATTACAACCTCTTCCAATTTTGACATCAATGCGATTTGGACTGCCACCCTGTCATCATGCGTCGTGGCTACTTTCTCTAATTTTTGCATCCACTCAGGTGCCTCTATTTCAATTGTGTCCATGCCCTGTTCTGTTCGCTTACCTCCGGGTGTTGGCATCGGGACATAGGGATCCTCGAATGTTTCTTCTACTTCAATGGGCACAAGATCGTCAGGCTCGGGCTCTACCAGAGGGGAGGGCTGACGCTTGTATTGCATGACCTTGCTACGTAATTCCTCAAGTTCTGCCCGGAGTTTAGTGACCTCTTCAGATGTATCTTCTGCGGTTGTGCTCTTGTTGGGTGATGTCTGTCGGGTGGCCAACTGCCTTAGCAAATCATCTCTCTCTTTTTCTAAAGCGTCATGGGCCTCCATTAGATCTGCATGAGTTTCTAACACCACTTTCATATTTGTAGAGGGAATTGCCTTGAATCGCTCTGGGTCAATCTCCTGTGGGGAACCCTCCATGGCCGCCTCCAGATTTTCTTCGTTCTGTTTCTGTAATCGTTTATTCTCCTCTAGCGCTGTAGACATATGCTTGTATAGGAGTCCCAGGTTCCGTCGAAGCTTAAGGTTTTCCGTGATCTGAGAATGTAGTAGCTCGTCCATGTGTCGTCGTTCTTCGTCATCTGCTTGGGGTGGGTTGGCTACTAATTGTGCATATTGTTCCTGTAAGGTCACGTGCTGCTGTTGTAGTAGCTGCTTCTGCTCTTCAAGATCCCTACATCGTGCTTGGAGATCTTCGTGGCTTCGAAAAAGCCTTGTATGTTGGTTGTCAAGGTGTTGGTAGTGTTGCTGAAGTTGGGACATGCATTGATACATATTATTAAATACATTATTAAGAGGAATGGTGGGAGAAATGGTGTTGAATGTAGAGGGGAAGGGAAAGGGAAAGGGAATTGTGGATGCAGTACTGGAGAAGGGTGAGGGGGGAGGTGGGGGAATGGGAGATTGTGGGTAAATGGGGGGTGGGAGAGGTGCAGACGTGGGTGACACCTCCATGGATTCAAAAGTGGAGGCCGTGATGGGAGTGACTGTGAACATGGGGATTGTGGTTGCGGTGATAGTTGTGAACGTGTATAGAGGTGTGTGTAATTGTGAACTCCCAGGAAGTGTGATGGGAGTAGTGGGGTTTACCGTGGCTGTGGTTAGACTTATGTTTTCAGTGGAAATAGAGTACGTGGGTTGACTGATGGTTTGTGCGTCGGTGTGTGTAGTGGGTTCGGAGGTGGTGACAGTAGAGGTTATAGTGGTAGAGGGAGGTGAATGGGGCGGATGTGGGGGAGAAGGTGGCAAGGGAGGTGATGGAGGTGCACTCGATGTGTGGGCTTCCTCGGTGTCGTGAACAGTGTGTGCTGTGCCAGTGGTTGTGGGGGTGCCTTGTGGTCCTGATCCTAATACATTCATTCGTTTTCCTGTTCGTGGGGGGCATCTTCCATAACTTTTCTCTGTCCTTCGTGATTGCGCTAGTGCAGTATGCACCGTTTCAGGTACTCCCAAAGCATCTGATATCATTTCCATGGTGGCACGGTATTGCTCGTCCACACCTTCCTCCTCCAGAATCTGGTTCATGAGGGCTTTACCTGCAGCTAATGATAGCCTGTGTTGCTCTTGAACCCGGTTCATCGTATCGTAGAGCTTCTTTAATGCGTTAGTATAGGCTGGGGCACCTTCCAGTACTTGTAGGGCTTCCTGATCATACTCTTGTTCTTCTACTTCTGATTGTCCACCCTGTGCCTCCTCATGTAGCTCAGTGATGAGTAGCACCTCCTTTAATGTCAATCCGGGAAGACGTGAGGATAGTATGGAGACCTCGAGAAAGTGGTGACACAAGTGCGTGAGTGAGAAGCACGCTAACATGCACACACATACACACACACGCGTACACACAGTAAGACAAAGAGTGAGGATCAATGGAGTTCTTAGATTACTTTCAAAAAGCTCTTACAAGTTCATTTCAATTACAATCTAACCTCAAAAATGAGCTCTCTATCTCTTTTTATAGTTTTTGACTAGGTTTTGGCCCTGTCCAGACCTAGTGTCCGGCCTAGTTAAAAATTAGGTTCCAGGGCCAATTTGAGGGCTTAAACGGAGTCTAAAAAATACGAAAATTGATATGTAGGTACTTCTAAGGCTCCTCAAGCTCAAGGACTCCTTGGCTTGCACAAAATGGAGCTACAAAAATATGAAATGGTATTTACAATGATTGTTAGTGATAAGAATCACTGTTACAAGATTTGAGAAAAATTGAAGGGCCTATCTGCCAGATTTGCGTCGACTACTTTGTCTACTTACTCCTTCACTTTGTTCTGACTCTCTCCGCTGACTTCTTTGTCTAGTCAGTCCTTGGGTGCCCTGGCTTCCTTGTCTAGTCAGTCCTTGGGTGCCCATACTGCTCTCAACACCCCTATCTGCCAGATTTGCGTCGACTACTTTGTCTACTTACTCCTTCACTTTGTTCTGACTCTCTCCGCTGACTTCTTTGTCTAGTCAGTCCTTGGGTGCCCTGGCTTCCTTGTCTAGTCAGTCCTTGGGTGCCCATACTGCTCTCAACACCCCCCCCTCTCTCGCGTCTGTCGTCCCTGACAGACTCTTGTTGCTGGGAGTGTTGGATGTAATATTCCACAACCTGAGTGGCAAGCTGATGTTCTTGTAAGCGTAGTCCTCTGGCCAAATCTGTCATCATACGATCCCAATCGATTGGTCCTGGAATGTCCGGATGTGGCAGACGTAACTGATCCGCATGGATCGCTTGTTCTACTGCGAATAGATGTAGCAAATGTGTGGGTCTGGGAATGAAAATTTCGGAATTGTATTCCTAGAATCTCGTAGAGAACATTTCCTCAAATGTCTGCTTAAAGCATGCGGGCAAGTACTTTATTCGTGCATGCCAAGCAAAGATGATAGCGACTGAGGGGGTTTGGCTCATGTCGTAGACTAAATCCTTGTTGCCTTGAGAGAATCCAGGGGCAGAGATGTATGGAGCTTGGACATTCCGAAAGGTTTTGAAGACAATGGTCATGAGCTCGAATATCTTCATACACATTTTCGCCGCGATGTCGGGTACATTATTGAGACGTGTAGACCAGTGTCGAATTGTTGATATCATGTAGGCTACGGTTGGAGGTCCTCGAGGTGGAGCAAAATACGGATAGTTAACCCAAGCCGAGCACTCTTTATTGTTGCGTACCTTAATTGCAAATGCTTGCCAGGATCTGCGACGTACCACTGGACAATAGCATGGATTATACTTGATGTATAGTGGCATGGTTGCCGAGGTACTCATCATCTCGGGGTAATCGGTGAGTAAACGTGCACGCCAATTAGGTTGGAAGATCGAGCCAGCACGTGCATCGGTCGGTAAATCCCCTATCTCAAATTGAGTGGCAAATGTGGGCTCCTTCCCTGTATGTCTTTTGACTTCTGCATTATAATCATGTAGTAAGACAAAATAAGGCATGTATTGCGATTCTGATGTTGTGATTAACCGTTGATGGGATAAATGTTGAAAGTAGGAAGACCGAAGGACCGTTTCTTCCAGATTCGTGAGAGATTGCATTTGCACGGCCACACGATCATCATGTGTCTTACCCACTTTCTCGACCCTTCTGACCCAATCTAGAACTTGAATTTCTAACGTGTCTTGTCCTTCTTCTGTAGTTCGACCACCAGGCGTCGGCATAGGCTCGTATGGCTCTTCATAGCTGTCATCGACGGGGATTTCCACTACTGTTTCAGGTTCTGGTTCTTCAATGGGCGAGGGTGGCCGTTCATATGGTAAGAGGCGTGCTTGGAGTTCTGCCACCTGTTTTCGGAGGGTCTCCATTTCTTCTGTAGATTGTTGTGATATTACCGGCTCCTGTTGAGCAGTGGGTACACTGGCTATCTGTTTCTTTAGATCGGCACATTCAGTCTCTAGTTTTTCATATGACTCCAAGAAATTTGCATGTTCCTCAAGTAAGATGCGAATGTCTTCTGATGGAACTGCTCTATATCTGGTAGGGCTAATGGTTGCTCCTACGGTTCCTTCCATAGCCGCTTCAAAGTTGTCTTGATTTTGTTGTTGAAGTCGTTTGTTCTCTTCTAGTGCTGCGGCCATATGCTTCCTTAATAGCCCAATGTTGCTTCTGAGTGTAGCGTTAGATATCATTTGCGCTTGAAGCACTGTTTCTAGTTCCTTGACTGCTTGGTCATCTACAGTTGATGTCTTTGATTCCAATTCGGAGTGAGCCTGCTGTAGTGTGGTATGCTCGGTTAGGAGCGTCTAGTAGTCAGCTTCAAGAGTGGTGACTCTAGCTTGGAGACGTTGAGATTCTGCCTGAAGGGCAGCAGTGCGTTCTTCCAATTGATGGTAGTCTTGTTGTAGCTGATGTGCACACTGAAGTAATGTGTTGAACGTGCTATTTACATTATGAGATGCAAGGGGAAAAGTTTGAAATGCAGGGGAGGTGGGATTGGGTAGGGGGGTAGTGAATGCTGTGTGTGCCAATGATGTGAGGGGTGATGTGGGGGGCAAGGGAGGGGAAGGTGGGGAAATCGTGGGGAGAGGTGCTGTGGTTGGTGAAATGTCCATTGGGTCAGACAAGGTGGTGTGTGCAGGGGCTACCATGTAAGTGGGTGTGGTAGGTGAAGTGAGTGTGGTGTTCGTGTAAATTGATGTCGTTGCGAACATCGGAAAGATGTGCCTCGGAAACATTGGAGAGCGGATGATCTGCTCCACAAGGGACGGGTATTGGGGTGGCGCGGTCAGGTTGAAAGAGGTGTAGGGGCCAGATGGGAAGTGAGGGTCATGGAATGGAGGTACCCGTATTGGGGGATAGGTCGGGAAACACAGGGTGCCTTCTGTGGGTGCTGGGTTTCCAACTACACTTGTAATTATGGGATGGCCAGTCATGGGTTCAGAGGATAGACGGGTCAAAGTGTACAAGGGATTGGTGACGAAGGAGAAGAGGGTGTCTTGTGAGGTGGGTTCTCGAAATGAGAATGATGTGAATGAGGATGGATTATAAGTGAAGGTAGAGGTGATGACTGTCGTTTCTTCCAAGGTGGGGGGTAGTGGTGGGGGCGGAGACGGTGGTGATGGAGGATGATGGGGTGAGATGGGTGATGTCTGAACGAAGGTTTCAGCGGATAGGTCAGTGGTGGTTATGGGGGTGGCTGTGGTTTCAATGGGTACCTCTGGTTCTGTGACGGGTATCCTGATAGTCTTACCTGCTCGTGGTAACGTATCCACTCTGCGTTTGTCATACCTTACGGACTGGCGGACTGCGGTGTGGACAGCCTCTGGAACTCCTAAAGAGTCTGACACTAATTTGAGGGTGTTAATGAAGTGTTGGTCCACCCCTTCATCTGATAGCATTTCTTGCATCAAAGCTTGACCTGATACCAGAGAGAGTTGATGCCTTTCTTGTACTGCTTTGATAGTGTCGTATAGCCTTCGTAGTTGAGCTGTATATGCAGGTGCACCTACAAGTTCTGGCACTTCTTGTTGCTCCTCTTGGTGCTCTTGATCATACTCCTCCTCATCATCCTCCTGTTCTTCATCTTCGTCATCTTCTGCATCCACTTCAACAGGTGTGACAGGTGCTTGGGAGGTTGTGGCTGGCGTTTGTACATTCTCCGCTTGTTGTGCCTCTTCTGCCTCCAGCTCTACATCTTGTAATAGTTGTTCGAAGTCTTCATTAGTGAGTTCTTCCAAAGGTGCACCACTAGGAAATTCGAGATCCGTTGGGATGGGAGGGAATATCAAGGTGGAACCATCGGTGCTACGTCTTGGAAGTCGGAGTGTGAATGGTCGGACTCTTCGGGGTGGCGGGGTGACGTCTGGTGTTAGGGTGGCTCCACGTGGTTGAGCACATGGGACTTGGACCGTGCCTCTCATCTTCTTAGAAGGGGGTCCAGTGGATGTCCTGCCTCGAAACTGCTCTACCCGATTCCACATCAGGGCTCGTTGGATTGGAATGTCATAAGCCAAACACCTATAAATGATTCTTGTCAGAGCACAGCAACCATATAAAACCTGTTTCCGCGGCCAGCGTTTGTGTGCTAGGTGTATCTGATCAATTATCCAGTGGGGTAGGTTGATAGTGAGGCTCTGTGTCTCTGCCAGATACAGGCTAAACCAAATCTTTTTGTGCGGCATGGTGAATCTATCTTGCGCCGGGAAAGCAAAGTGTTGCATGCACATGCGAAGGTGTATTGCAATATTAGGCGTCATGGATACCATGTCCTTGAGTTTGGTGAGACTTCGATTCTTCATGTAGTCCGGTACTAGGGTTTCCTTCTCTGTAGGAATATGCATGCCGCGCATATCTAGAGCTTCTCTCACCAAATTGTTTGATAGCCTAAACCTCTTGAGCTCATTCCCCTTTGTCAGAGATGGAATCACAAATGAGCTTGCACCTTTTGGGTTCGGATTTGGAGTCAAGGTGTTGATGAGATAGTAGCATCGCATGAAGTCAGGTTTTGGGAGTCGGGCACTAAAATAGGCACTCAATCCGGCTTTTTCCCATATCGGACGTAGACCTTCCGCATTTTGTAACTTCTCAAATTCTCTTGTAAAGAAATGGTATCTGCCTTGCTTTCCATTGTAGTCCAACTCTGATTCCCATAGGTACGTTCCTTCCCCCAAGGGTCCTGCCACCTCGGTAAACCAATGTGAAGTCTTTCCCACGGGCATGGTGTGGCCACGCGGAGGGTCCGCAATAGGTATGATTTTGACGGCCTGCAATTCTTCTGGTCTTTCAATTGTCTCAGGCAAAACGGGTAAACTGTCCAAGTCCACCACTTGCGGGTTTGTTTCTGTGTGAGAGCTAGTTCCTGCTGCCTCCGCCATGTTGAAAATGTCGCAGCGGATTCTGTGAGAATATATGAATAAACGTTAACATTGCAATGGACACAAAAATGACATGGTGTCCCTTGTTACAACATTAACTTAAAGTTCGGGAGTGGTTAGGGGTTAAAAAGTGCTCGGTGCTGGTGTGTGTAGTTAGGAGTTAGGTAGACCTAAGAGCTAAGCGAAATGATGTGATGTGAGAGTGAAGCGATTAGTAGGTGGTCATGGATTTACAATCGGGGTTAGGGGGTTTGTTACAAGTCTTGGGCTGCCAAATGCAGTGGATGGGTTTTGCTCGTGGTTGAACATGAGGCCTTTTAGGGACCCATTTACAACTGATTCTGCTCGTGCTCATGTGCCTTGGTGTTGAAAATGAGTGGATGTAGGCCGTGCGAGTGAATGGATCATGCTGTGTAGGGTGTGTTCTTGGTGTAGCTATTTGAGCCCGCAAAACAAGCCTTAGGCACCCAAATTTGTCTTGATTGTGGGCTAGCCTTCATCGACTTTTTGGGCACCCAAATAGACTTCACGTTAGCAGAAGAATTTCCGAAAGACCTCTTATTAGTGACGTGTTGTTGGTTACTAATAAGAGGCTTTGCCCGTATGGTTGGCTTGAGTGCAACCGGGTGTTCGCCTTTTCGCACCCACACTTGGTTCACTTGTTGAGACATTCTGCTGCACAGGTTCTTTTGATGTCCGGCATAGGTAGTACTCTGCTTCTTCTGCCTTTGCTCCACCTTTGGTCGTTGCCTCCTTCTGGCCTTTGGAAAAGAAGGGAATTCCTTTGCATCCCTGACTCCTTTTTTGCGAATATCATTCCTCTGCAACACATAGTTTTGGACAAGAACAGCATGGTCAACTTCATGTGCACCCCTGGAGGGACCAGGAGTCTGTGCCTTTTCTAGTTCCTTGAGTGCTCCATTATCCAACTCTACTGTAATTCGACTATGATTGACCCATACCTGAAGAAGTCCACTTCTTAGGTTTAAGTTGACTGCTTGGTCATAGATCCAGTCTTGACCCAAGACAAGAGGTTCAGTGAGATCCTCATCTTGACACACTAGTACTTTAACTGTCATTGCCTCATCATGAATGTAGAGGGGAAGTTCCACCTCGCCTATACAAGGGGTTTCCACGCCTCCCAATCCTATGAGATATGCTTCCACAGGATTGACAGTTAACTGTAACTCTTGACAGTAAGACACTTTAACAGCACTAGTGGCTGCACCTGAGTCAATCAAGGCTCTTACAGTCCTTGCACTTTTTCCTTGTCCTATATCTAGGGTTACGAAAGGACGTCGATCAGTTATCCTAGGTGAGCTGGTTCCTGCGACTTCACACATTGCCATATGATATCCTTGATCTGCATAGTCATTTATCCTAGGCTGCTCTCTACCTTGCCTTCGTAATTTCATCCTTCTGATGCGTTCTAAAGCTTCTGCTTGAGCTTCTTCTCTAATTTGCTTCTCTTCCTCTTTGCGTTTCTTAGCAGTGTTGAGTCGGCTGAGCATTTCCTCCGTGAGGGGTTCCTGATACAACTTGACTCTGCATCCGCTAATATAGTTAGGGAGAACATCACCCTCTAATGTGGCCAATTGTACTGCTCCACTCGTGGAGATCCTATTGATAACCATAGGTCCGTAGCCTCTCTTTTCTAGCTTCCTCGCGTGTTGTTTTAGTGTATAGACTAAGACTAGATCTCCTGCTTTCAAGCCTTTATCCTTCACATGGGCATCGAAATATGCTTTCTGTCTCTTCTTGGCTGCATATATTCCTGCGGCGGCTCTCAGTCTTGTTTCTCCTAATCGTTCAAGGTCAAAGATCCTAGAGGAGAGCTCATGACCTGTCCATTCGTGCTCTTGTGCTACTCTCAATGTAGGAATCAGGAAGTCCAAGGGTAGCACAGCGTTTTGGCCGAATACCATCTGAAAGGGGGTGGCTTGGAGTACCGTTTTATAGGCAACTCGGTATGCCCAAACAGCATGGTGTAGCTGTTTGTCCCAATCAGAGCCTTTAGTGTTCACTAATTTCGTCAGTACATTGCATAAGATCTTATTAGTACTCTCAGCTTGTCCATTAGATTGAGGGTGATACGGGGCAGACTTTTTGTGTATTACCAAGAATTCTTGGAGTAGATTTTCAATCACTTCGTTCAAGAAATGAGTACCTCTATCACTTACAAGCTCTAGAGGTAGCCCGTATCTCGTGAATACATTCTCAAACAAGAATTTGGCAGTTGTTTGAGCATCGTTCTTTGTCGTAGCCTTTACCTCTACCCACTTGGTGAGATAATCTGTCGCAACAATGATGTATTCCGCATGAGAACCCTTGGCTGGGGGATTAATAGGACCTACGAAGTCTATTCCCCACTTAGAGAATGCACGTCCACCCATCATAGGTTTCAATGGCATCTCATCTTTGCGTATAGGATACTGAGTCCTTTGACAGACATCACACCGTTTCACATAGGTATGTGCATCCATGTGAAGGGTAGGCCACCAGAAGCCCGCAAATAATATCGCCTTGATCACCCGATCTGGTCCAAAGTGTCCTCCTGCTACACCTTGGTGAGCAGTTTCCAAGATCTTCAGATATTCACTTTCGTGGACACATAGTCTCAGGTAACCATCTTTACCACGCTTATATAGATTATCACCAATGAGTGAGTAATCCAAGGCTTCTTGTTCTAAACTCCTTTTCCTAGCCAGAGTCATGTCTGGAGGGAATGTGTTTGTCCTCAGGAATGATACTAGTGGTTCGCTCCAATCTGGCACAATGGATACTTGATAGAGAGTGGCATGTTCCACAGGTGGTTTAGTGCAACAGATTGGGCATTCCTTGCACAACTTTTGGACATCCGCTTCCATAGTTGGCCAATGCACTCCGAATCTCTTTAGAGTCTGCAACGTTCGTTGCTTTGAATGGTGTTGCTCTAACGCACCTACATGTGCTAATCGCAACCATTTAGCGTACTCATCCTCTTCTACGCAACAAGCCAAGATCCCTTGATCTGTGTGCTTGTACATGCTTCCTGCCATGATGTGGTACTTTTGGGCTTTTACAACCTCTCTATTTCGTGTGTTTACCACTGGATGGTTAGGCCCGTACGTCAATATTGGTACCAATGGCTTAGCCCACTGCGGTACAACTTCCAAATTAAACAAGTAAGCATCAGGAAGGTCATCTGACACTCCTTGTGGGGCTTCTCCCGATGTGAGCCTAGAGAGGTGATCTGCTCTCAAATGAGTCCTCCCTTTTCTTACCACAACCTCAAAGTCATATTCCATGAGCAAGAGAAACCATCTCACTAACCTTCCTGTATTGCATGGCTTGTTTACGAGATATAGCAATGCCTGATGATCAGTAAAAAATTTAAACTTATTTGCAAGCAAATAGTGTCTAAATTTCTTAACTGCATATACCATGCCTAATCCTTCTCGCTCTGTAGTGGTGTAATTCCGTTCAGCCGCATTCAATTGTCTACTGGCATAGGCAATTGGAAGATCCATATTACCTTCACCAGTAGGTTGTGCAAGCACACATCCAATGGCATAATTGGATGCATCCACATGAACATGGAATGGCTTATTCCAATCTGGTGTGGTCAAGATTGGTGCTGAACACAATCTTCGTTTAAGCTCCTGGAAGGAATTCTCACATTCATCCGTCCACTCAAAGTTTGTCAGAAGTCCGTACATGGGCTTTGCAATGACAGCATACATGTGTATAAATCGTCGATAATAACCACAATGCCCCATGAAAGCTTGTACTTCCTTGACATTCTTTGGCCTAGGTAGCTCTGCTATGGCTCTCACTTTTTCTTCGTCGGTAGATATGCCATTCTTTGACACTATGTGTCCTAGAATCTTGCCTTGCCTGACCATAAAAACGCACTTTTCTGGGTTCAGGCAGACTTGGTATTCTCTACATTTGTCAAAGATTTGTCTGAGTTCAGGAATATGGGTTTGTCTAACATTGGAATGAGCACAAAGATCATCAACATAGACTTCTAAACTCTTCCTCAGGAACTCCTTAAACACATGGCACATCAGCCTCTGGAAGGTAGCTGGTGCATTGGTAAGCCCAAATGGCATTACTCTAAAAGCAAAAATGCCCCATTCTGTGGCAAAGGCTGTCTTATGCTGATCCTCTGGAGCTATGGCTACTTGATTGTAGCCCGAAAATCCATCAAGGAAGCTGTACACTTCCTTGCCTGCCACTCTTTCTAAGAGATGTTCTGTGATGGGAAGCGGATAGTTATCTCGAATCGTGGCTGCATTAACCTTTTTCAAGTTAATGCACACACGCAACTTGCCATTCTTCTTGGGCACCACCACGATGGGGGATACCCATTCAGTGTGCTCAATTTCATAGATAAATCCAGCTTCAACCAGTCTATCTATCTCTTCTTTGATCTTCGCAGCGTAATTATCGTTATATGTATAAGGCTTTTGCTTAGAGGGTTTGGCGTCTGAAGTCATGGGGATGGTGTGCGAGCATATGTCCGGGTCAACCCCTTTCAAATCCTTGTAACTCCAAGCGAATACATCTCTGTATTCTCTTAGCAAGGCAATCAATTCGTGCTCTTCTTCTTCTGTCAGGTCATGGCCTATATACGTGCATCTCTCCTCGCCTTCTTCAATGGCCACAACTATTTTCTTGGTGGTTTCTTTGTTATCATAGGCCTCTCCTGATTGTGCCTCTCGTTTAGGCATTCTTATCATGACTCTCCTGTCATCTATCTCGTACTTCTTAAAATTTTCTGGGACCTCAAACAAAGATTCTTCCTCCTCTGGTAAGACTTCTTTCTTTTTTCGTTTCTTTCCTTCTTCCTTCGGGGTCATATGTGTTGCTAATCTTACATCATTTGTAACCTCTCCATGCTTCTGAGGTTGAAATTCCACTTCATGGAAATATTCTTCATCTGATGCAAATGGTGGGTCCATAATGATTGACTCTAGATCGGAGTCACTTGCATCCTCAAATGCATCAGGGCTAGGTTCGCATTCTTCTAGAACTGCCTCTCCCATGATTGGCTCTATGGAGAAGACTGAAATATCATAGCCATCCTCATCACAGTGAGGTGTCCATTGTTCTTCGTTGATGGCTACGTCCATTGTTGCTAAGATTTCTGCCCAACCGTGAGGTTCAAATTCTTCGTCTAGAAAAACTACAGGTGCATAGGCTGGGTCTTGGATTGATCTATGGGTTTCTTTCGCACCTACCTCTCTGGCTTTCTCTCTCTTCTCTTCTTCTACTGCTACCTTGCACATCCATAAGTGAGTGTCTTCATGCATCCATGAGGATCCAGATTCTATGGAATGCACAGATTCCGTATCATCTTTGGCTCTATGGATGGGATTCCACTGGATAGGAGGGACATCTCTATGAGAATAATCCTTGAGATTGACTTTGGTTGTAACACCCAAGTGCTGCAAGTACAAGGAATTGGTCCCCCAATCCTGTACCACTTGCAACTGTCGCATGAATGGTCTTCCCAAAATCATCTCATAGGCATGATTTTTGCTGAAGTCACATATAGCAAAACTATGTTCAAACTCGACACCACATGTGGTGAGAGTTATTCCTTCTAGCAATCCTAAGGGTCTCTCTATGTGACCATCGGCCATCTGCAATTTCATTCTCGTCGGCCTGAGTGCCGGCTTGCCCCAACGCTTCCATAGGGAAGTAGTGGCAATTGCAACTCCTGCACCTGAGTCCAAAATTGCCTTGGTGGTGTACTCCTGGTAGGTGATGGGAAGATAGGTGTTCCCTTCTTCACCTTCACACATATCTCCTATCTTGTCCAAGGGAATTTCTGGCACTGTCCTATGGGATCCTACCTTGGAACAAGGTTTTGCAGCTTCAGTTACCTGACTGGCTTCATATTTTCGAGCTTCTGATCTATCCTTAGGCAGTTCTTCCAAAGTGGGATCGCGTTGCACCTTGGTGTTCTTTACTACCTCCGTGTTCCTTGATATGACTGAGTCATCGTTCCTTACCATGACTGTGGGTGCTCTCATACATGTGGACTTTGCTTCCCATGGGCCTGTGAAGTGGGGTAGCTCCTGTATGGAATTAGACTCAAAGTCCAATCTCTCATGAGACTGAGTGCTCTCATGTTCCCCGTAAATAGATGGGATGTCTTGTGGGAATTGGTCGTGTGCATCATCCACAAGTTCAAAAGGAGGGGCAACTTCACTTTCGTTATCCCATTTGTCTTCTTGAATCTCTCGTAGGAAGTCTGGTGCAAACCGATTCATAGAAGAAGAAGTGTCTGGCTCCGTAGAATTAGGCTCATATGCAACCTGGGAAGGAGGGCTTATTCTATCGTTGGCTCTCTCCTCGTTCCCATAGATGGCTGGATCACAAGCTTCTTGGGGAGGATTACTTATTCTATTACTTTTCCGAACAGGCTCACACGCTCTCTGAGAAGGAATGTGGGTCACCTGTGGAGGTACATAAGCTTTCGGGGGAGGCCCATCTGCCTTTTGGGGGGGAAGATAAGCTTCTTGAGGAGGCACATGGGCTTCCTGAAGAGGCTGGCTTATCCGTTCTCTTGCCCTATCCTTTCTTTGAGGGGCAGTTTCCTTCTCTGATTGTGCAATCAGCTTCTCTATTCTTTCCAGCAGTCCATCAAAGTGTAACTGCGTCTTAGCTGAACTAGAAATGTTAAATAGGCGGCTGGCCTCAAACATGGTCTGAGCCAATTCCACCATTTTGGCACAAATCTTAGTTCGTTCAAGCTCTAGCTCGGCTCTAGGGTAGCATTTTTCATGATCAGTTATGGTTGGCCCTTCTTGGATCCTGGCCTGATATGCTTTAAGCATCATGTTTAGGTCCTCGGGAGTGGGATCTGCTAGGACTGATCCTACTCTAGGGGGTGGTGGGATTTGATAAGGCGGTGGGGAAGGTGGTGAGTCGGATGGAGATGGGAGTGGTGGAGGCGGGGTAATGTGAGAGGGAGTTGGAGCTGTGAGTTCAGTTATCCTCGCTTTGGTTTCTCTTATGCTTTCCTCAAGCTCACTCATCTTTTTAGCCCATTGTCTTTTCATTCTTTCTCGACTATCTTTCCACGCTCTAGTCCTTTTCTTTGTCACGCTCTCGGTTTCACTAGCCTCTGGGCCCTTTTCCTGGCTTGCCTCTTGGTTTTGCTGCAATGCCTGAGCTCTAGTAACCACCTGCACTGGTGCAGTGGAAGTGACACTTCCTGAGGCATCCACAACCAACCCAATCACATTGATAGGAGTGATTTTTGGCATATTATTGGGGTTCTTTGGGCAATCTCGTAAGAGATGCTCTTTTCCACAATCTTGGCAAAAGCCTTGGATCGTCACGGACTGATTTTGTGTAGGTGGAGGTAAGGGACAATCACGAATGAAGTGATCCCCCTGACATCGGTAGCATGGTCCTCTAGGAAAGGGTGGTCGTACCTGCCTAGGTTGAGGCCTAGGGTTGGGGTTTGCATACATGACGTTCGTGTAATCCGACTCCCAACTAGGTTCACTTGGTTCTTCACTATAGTAGGACTCACCATGTTCTGGAGACTGCATGTAGTAAGCCTAGGGACTATCTACATGTGTAGAATCAAAGCTATGGTCACTCGGGTCACTTTCTGAGATCAATGGGGTTACTGGTACTATGGCCCTATTCAGGTTTTCTTCTGCCACAGCATACTTTACTGGAATCACGTTAGCGGGGTTTGGAGGCTGTTGAGCTAGCACCGGTTGGGGTCTCTATTGGGCCTGATATGGTTGCTGATAGGTTTGTTGGGGTCTAGCATATTGTGGTGGTGGATTTTGGTTCTGGTATCGACCTTGTTGGTAGGGCTGCGGATAGGGTTGCCTAACTGCCTGCTTGTTGTATGGGCAATCTTGTGCGGTGTGATTGGTGTATCTCCGTTCTATGGTGCAGTACTGGCTACTAGGGTTTACTTGGGGTTGAGCCATAATAGGGCAGACATTCGCCATATGGTCACCACCGCATGTATAGCATCTTTTCACAGGGGCAAACCTTGGGATTTGTTTGCTAGTTACACCTAATTTCTGAGCTACTTTTTCGGCAAGTTCCTCAATTGATGTGGACTGCGTGGAAGAGTGACTAGATGCACTATCTGAATCTTTGTAGATTTTGGAAAGCTCTAGTTCTTCCCCTAGGTTATCTTCAATGTCAATGCACATGCGTACACACTCTTCTATAGTCCTAGGGTCCTTCAGATACACATAGGATCTCAATTTCGTACTCAGCAATCCATCAAGGAATAAGGCTACTTGTTTAGCAGATGTGGGTAGTTCCGAAATAGGGCACCTTTCAAGATATTGTCTAAATCTTCTTCCGGCCAATCTGACAGTCTCTTGGGGGGTCTGTTTGAAGCTGTGAATCAATGAGGAGGTATTGTGTCTTATGCCGCTCTTAGAGAACTCTACAATGAATGCCTCTAGGAGTTGGTCTATGCTCGTGAACTGTCGCTCATCCAATGGCTGAAACCATGTAAGTGCTGTGTTCCTAAGGGTTAGACCGAAGGCATTGTATTGCGTGAACAGATCTTCCACTTGTTCAGCTCTCAAGACTTGCTTGAACTCCGCCACATGATCATAGGGATCTCCTGTGCCGTCAAAGTAATTCTTCATGGACTTAACTAGCTGGGTGGGTCTCAAAGTTCTTGTGTGCTCTCTAGGCCTCGGCAGAGGGAATCCATCTACATTTCTTTGGTTCCTGTGGGCTCTAAGCATCTCAGGTTCTACCCTATTCGTCTCCGTTCTCGTTCTTTCTCTGCCCACTGGGTTGGCAAAACTTACTTCTGGTCTATCTCTACTTCTGTCTCTTTGCGTACCATGAGCTTGGGAAGTTCCAGCCCCAGGGTGACCATAGGATACATTTGATCTTGGTTGGGGGAAGATAAATTCACCCTTCCAAGTGTAAGCATGCCTATCATTTTCTGTCACCACAAAGATCCGTTCCGAAGTGTGATCTAAGTAGGTCACTCTACCTGGGCTATCCGGATCCTTAAACTCATAGATCATGATATTTCCTATATCAGTTGGCTGATTGGATTTATATCTCCAAAAGGCTTCATCAGTTTCTCGATTGAGGAGCAACTCTATGCTCTTGTTGTCTTGGGGAACCCACTCAGGCGTGATAATCCTAGTGAGAACTGATTTACCTCGAGGGGTTCTAGGTTCCGCACCCATGTTCCCTTGTTCCAGGTCACCTAAGTCCGCTTCTGAGATTACATTCCCAAAGTCATCTGTCCTATCCGGGTGACTAGTGACTACATATATAGTTCCTTCTTTGTCCAGGTATGCACCATTTTCAAACTTGACAGCTGGGTGCTCTAGTCCAATGGATTGATCAGGATTTTTAATCTGGACCACAGATCTTCCCAGGCCGTCCTCATAGATGCTAGCACCTAATCGGTTGGTCCTAAGGTACTCTAGCTGCGTTTTGTAAGGGCCTTCTACCCTGTACAGGTAAGGCACACCTGAACTTCCCGTAGGTCTGTCCATGCCTTGAGACATCTCTGACTCACTGGTCTCAGAGCTAGGGTAGTTCGAGTGGTGGCTCAACTGCTGGGCCCAGGACCTAGTAGTGTGGTTGACACTAGCCTCTGAAGATCTATGGCTTTGTCTTTCCCTTGCTAAATGTCGTCCTGATCTAAGGTTCATATGCCTATCTAAGTAGCCCAATTCTTTGCCCAGAGTACAACCTCGTTGCCGCTCAATTGGTATCAGTCACTTGATTCTTTTTAGTTATTTTATCGCGTTTGAGTTCTTGTCTGATATCACGTCGTCAGGAATGTTTGAATGTTGTTTCGCACTTGCAATTGATTGTTCCACGTTAGGTTCTTTTCCTTTATGTTATCGACAGTACAAAGATTAAATTTTTAGCTTGAACTTGAGTTTTTAGGTAGTCTTCAACTTGATAACTGCCTATCGTCGCTCTGACTTACTCCTACCTCTCGTCGTTCTTAGCCTAAGCTATGAATTGACAGAGGGGGTTAAAAGTGTCCAACCTTTTGTTTCCTGCTCGGTTGCCCTTGAGTGCCCAGGAAATGTGTTCCCAAGCTCACACTTACACTTGCTTAGAACGCCTCTCGATGCTCTGTAAGAGTTTCAAAGTTAGCTTTGAAATTTACATTCCAAAGACAGAACCAATTATTTTCATTCATGTAGCACAAACACAAACTTGCATAGTGATTTTCAAGAAAACAATCCTAAGGACCCCTGACTTTGATCCCCCTGGGTATGGTCAACTTCAAAATACCCTATCTAAAAATCAATGCATTATCTTTATAAAAAACAGTTGAGGGCGTGTAGTATATGCTACGAGCTTTCCAACAAGCCCTAGAGCTCAAAAAATGGATCTCGTATGAAAAAGTTGTGACCGTTCAGGGTTCTAGGGTTACGACAGGGTTCAAACAGGATCACTGTGCAACAGGTTATCCCCAAGTTGTTTTCCTAAGGCTTCCTCATGTGCTCAAGAGTATAATATTTGTGCCCAAAATTAGCCCAACTCTTCAATTAACAGACCCTAAAAAATTTGGCTAAAATTGGCTGTCAATCGCGATGGACAGGGCAGTCAATCGCGATGGACAGAGACTTCAGTCAATCGCGATGGACAGGGGGTTGAGTCAATCGCGATGGACAGGCAGTCAATCGCGATGGACAGAGACTTCAGTCAATCGCGATGGACAGGGGGTTGAGTCAATCGCGATGGACAGGCAGTCAATCGCGATGGACAAAGACTTCAGTCAATCGCGATGGACAGGGGGTTGAATCAATCGCGATGGACAGGCAGTCAATCGCGATGGACAGAGACTTCAGTCAATCGCGATGGACAGGGGGTTGAGTCAATCGCGATGGACAGGCAGTCAATCGCGATGGACAGAGACTTTAGTCAATCGCGATGGACAGGGGGTTGAGTCAATCGTGATGGACAGGCAGTCAATCGCGATGGACAGAGACTTCAGTCAATCGCGATGGACAGGGGTTCAGTCAATCGCGATGGACAGGGGTTCAGTCAATCGCGATGGACAGAGCTGTCAATCGCGATGGACAGGGCTGTCAATCGCGATGGACTGAAATTTTGCAAGATTTTCAACAATTTTAGTGGAAATGTGGTGTGCAGGGTCTCTAGTCCACTGTGGTGCACTCAGATTTACCAACAAGTGAAAATTTCTGTCAATCGCGATGGACAGAAGGCGGCGACTGCGAGACAGTTTCGTCGAGTTCCGTACCTGTGCGGGAAGCTGGAGATGGTGATGTGACCTGTACCTGCAAGATAGCTCAAGAAACATGCAAAAACAGCACATGCAATTTCGCTCTCTCACTCTCTCTCACAAGTGAAATGAGGGAAATGAGGTGAAGATGGGGATATAGTCAAAAACTGAAATTTTTCGCGATGATGGAGATGGAGGTGAAAGATGGTGAGGATGATGATGATGATGATGATGGTGAAGAAAGTAAAAGAAAATCGATGAGAGTGAAGAAAATACCTACAACTCCAACGCGTCAACTCTACGTCTTACCATCACACGCTCGTCCTCAAAGCTCGATCCTCGGCAACGGCGCCAAAATTTGGTGTAGCTCAGTGATGAGTAGCACCTCCTTTAATGTCAATCCGGGAAGACGTGAGGATGGTATGGAGACCTCGAGAAAGTGGTGACACAAGTGCGTGAGTGAGAAGCACGCTAACATGCACACACATACACACACACGCGTACACACAGTAAGACAAAGAGTGAGGATCAATGGAGTTCTTAGATTACTTTCAAAAAGCTCTTACAAGTTCATTTCAATTACAATCTAACCTCAAAAATGAGCTCTCTAGCTCTTTTTATAGTTTTTGACTAGGTTTTGGCCCTGTCCAGACCTAGTGTCCGGCCGAGTTAAAAATTAGGTTCCAGGGCCAATTTGAGGGCTTAAACGGAGTCTAAAAAATACGAAAATTGATATGTAGGTACTTCTAAGGCTCCTCAAGCTCAAGGACTCCTTGGCTTGCACAAAATGGAGCTACAAAAATATGAAATGGTATTTACAATGATTGTTAGTGATAAGAATCAATGTTACAAGATTTGAGAAAAATTGAAGGGCCTATCTGCCAGATTTGCGTCGACTACTTTGTCTACTTACTCCTTCACTTTGTTCTGACTCTCTCCGCTGACTTCTTTGTCTAGTCAGTCCTTGGGTGCCCTGGCTTCCTTGTCTAGTCAGTCCTTGGGTGCCCATACTGCTCTCAACACCCCTATCTGCCAGATTTGCGTCGACTACTTTGTCTACTTACTCCTTCACTTTGTTCTGACTCTCTCCGCTGACTTCTTTGTCTAGTCAGTCCTTGGGTGCCCTAGCTTCCTTGTCTAGTCAGTCCTTGGGTGCCCATACTGCTCTCAACACACGGTATTGCTCGTCCACACCTTCCTCCTCCAGAATCTGGTTCATGAGGGCTTTACCTGCAGCTAATGATAGCCTGTGTTGCTCTTGAACCCGGTTCATCGTATCGTAGAGCTTCTTTAATGCGTTAGTATAGGCTGGGGCACCTTCCAGTACTTGTAGGGCTTCCTGATCATACTCTTGTTCTTCTGCTTCTGATTGTCCACCCTGTGCCTCCTCATGTGCTTCTTCTTCCTCGTCCACATTGACTACGTCCGGTTGGCTGGGCTGGGCTTGGTCTGGGGCAGTTTGCTGTCCACCAGCTTGCTCTTCTTCAACCTCCGCGTTTACGGCTTCGATGATTCTAGCAACTTCTTCGTCCGTTAGATCCTCCAAAGTGAATCCATGCGGGAATTCCAGATCAGTCGGTACTGGTGGAAACACAAGATTAGGGCCATCTGTGCTGTGCCTGGGTAACCTGATAGTAAATGGTTGTACTCGGCGGGGAAGTCTTGGGGTTGTTTCAGGCGTTAGGGTTGCACCGCGAGCTTGTGCACAAGGCATCTGGACAGCGCCTCTCATCTTCTTTGAGGGAGGCCCTACAACTGACAATCTGCGTTGAAATTCCTGTGCTCTGGACCAAATGAGAGCCCTCTGCACCGGTACATCATATGCGAGATATCTGTATACAATTCTTGTAAGTGCACAGCAACCATACAGCACAGACTTTTGCTTCTTATACCATCTCTGATGAGCCATATGAATCTGGTCGATAATCCAGTGGGGCATATTGATGGTCAAATCAAAAGCATCCGCCAGGTAGAGGCTAAACCAGATCTTTTTGGGGGGCATTGTGAACCTCTCCTGCGCGGGGAATGCGAAATGTTGCATGACCATGCGTAAGTGAATGGCGATCGTAGGTGTCATCGCAACCATGTCCTTCAACTTCGTCAGATTCCTGTTCTTCATATTGTCTGGAACCATAGTCTCTTTCTCTGTTGGAATGTGCATACCTTTCATGTCGAGTGCTTCTCTCACCAAGTTGATAGTCAAGCGGAAACACTTCAGCTCGTTGCCCCTTGTGAGTGATGGGAGCACAAAGGAGCTGTATCCTTTCTTGTCTTTGCTGGGAGTGAGGGTACTAATTAAGTATGAGCACCTTAGAAAATCTGGCTTTGGTAGTTGGAACTTGAAGTAATCATAAAGCCCCGCCTTCTTCCATATCGACTTCAGTCCTTCATTATTCTGTAGCTTTTCAAACTCCCTGGTAAAAAATGGTATCTGCCCCAACGTCCATTGAATTCTACCTCGGACTCCCACATATATGTGCCTTCACCCAGAGGTCCAGCAACATCACTGAACCAGTGTGAGGTTTTGCCCACCAGCATTGTGTGACCCTGTGGAGGATTCTGAATCGGTATGGCATGTAATGCCCGTAATGCCACTGGTCTTTCCTTTAATTCCTCCTCGACTGGAAGGCTTTCGATGTCCACCACTTGGGGGCTGGTGCCTGCCTGGGAGCTAGTTCCTACCGTATCTGCCATTTTACTTCTTGCTGCCTGTCTCTGTGAGAATATACAAACATGTGTTAACATTGTACAGGACAAGGGAGGGCCGTTGTTGTTCCCATCACAATATTAACATGAGGGTCGGGAGCGAATAATGGGTTAGTAAGTGCTCGGTGCGAGTGTGTGTGCGGTTAGTCATTCGGTAGACCTAAGAGTTAAGTGGAATGATGTAATGTGATAGTGATGTGGTTAGTAAGTTATCATGGATTTACAAATGGGGTCTGGGGGTTTATTACAAGTCTGAGGCTGCCAATTGCAGTGGATAGGTTTTGCTCTTGGGTTCGTAGAAACTCTAGAGAGCTTTATTGGTGTCTCGGTTTGAAAATGAGGCCTTTTAGGGACCCATTTGCAAGTGATTATGTGCGTGCTCATGGGCCTTGGTGTGTTCCTGAGTGTTGAAAACGAGTGAATGCTGGCTGTGCGAGTGAATGGGTTACACTGTGTAGGTTGTGACCTCGGCGTAGCTATTTGCACCCGCAAGCAAGCCTTAGGCACCCAAATTTGTCTTGATTGTGGGCTAGCCTTCATCGACTTCTTGGGCACCCAAATAGATTTCATGTTAGCAGGAGAATTTCTGCAAGACTTCTTATTAATGTCGTGTTGTTGGTTACTAATAAGAGACTTAGCCCGTGTAGTTGGCGGGAGTGCAACCGGGTGTTCGCCTTTCTGTACCCACACTTGTTTCACTTGCTGGGACATTTTGCTACGCAGGTACTTTTGATCTCGGACATAGGTAGTACTCTGCTTCTTCTGCCTTTGATCCACCTTTGGTTGCTGCCTCCTTCTGGCCTTTGGAAAAGAAGGGAGTTCCTTTGCCTCCCTGACTCCTTTTTTGCGAATATCATTCCTCTGCATCACATAGTTGTGGACAAGAACAACATGGTCATCTTCATGTGTATTCCTGGAAGGACCAGGAGTCTGTGCCTTTCCTAGTTCCTTGAGTGCTCCATTATCCAACTCTACTGTAATTCGACTATGATTGACCCAAACCTGAAGAAGTCCACGTCTTAAGTTTAAGTTGACTGCTTGGTCATAGATCCAATCTTGACCCAAGACAAGAGGTTCAGTGAGATCCTCGTCTTGACACACTAGTACTTTAACTGTTATTGCCTCATCATGAATGTAGAGGGGAAGTTCCACCTCGCCCATGCAAGGGGTTTCCACGCCTCCCAATCCTATGAGATATGCTTCCACAGGATTGACAGTTAACTGCAACTCTTGACAGTAAGACAATTTAACAGCACTAGTGGCTGCACCTGAGTCAATCAAGGCTCTTACGGTCCTTGCACTCTTTCCTTGTCCTATATCTAGGGTTATGAAAGGACGTCGATCAATTATCCTATGCGAGCTTGTTCCTGCGACTTCACACATGGCCATAGGATAACCTTGATCTGCATAGTCATTCGTTCTAGGTTGATCTCTACCTTGCCTTCGTAACTTCATCCTTCTGATGCGTTCTAAAGCTTTTGCTTGAGCTTCTTCTCGAACTCGCTTTTCTTCCTCTTTGCGTTTCTTAGCAGTGTTGAGTCGGCTAAGCATTTCCTCCGTAAGGGGTTCCTGATACAACTTGACTCTGCAACCGCTAATATAGTTTGGGAGAATATCACCCTCTAACGTGGCTAGTTGTACTGCTCCACTCGTGGAGATCCTATTGATGATCATAGGTCCGTAGCCTCTCTTTTCTAGCTTCCTCGCGTGTTGTTTCAGTGTATAGACTAAGACTAGATCTCCTGCTTTCAAGCCTTTATCCTTCACATGGGCATCAAAGTATGCCTTCTGCCTCTTCTTAGCTGCATAGATTCCTGCAGCTGCTCTCAGTCTTGTTTCTCCTAATCGTTCAAGGTCAAAGATCCTAGAGGAGAGCTCATGACCTGTCCATTCGTGCTCTTGTGCTACTTTCAACGTAGGAATCAAGAAGTCCAAGGGTAGCACTGTGTTTTGGCCAAATACCATCTGAAAGGGGGTGGCTTGGAGTACCTTTTTGTAGGCGACTCGGTATGCCCAAATAGCATGGTGTAGCTGTTTGTCCCAATCAGAGCATTTAGTGTTCACTAATTTTGTCAGTACATTGCATAAGATCTTATTAGTGCTCTCAGCTTGTCCATTAGCTTGAGGGTGATAGGGGGCAGACTTCTTGTGTATTACCAAGAATTCTTGGAGTAGATTTTCAATCACTTCGTTCAAGAAATGAGTGCCTCGATCACTTACAAGCTCTATAGGTAGCCCATATCTTGTGAATACATTCTCAAACAAGAATTTAGCAGTTGTCTGAGCGTCATTCTTTGTCGTAGCTTTTACCTCTACCCACTCAGTTAGATAGTCTGTTGCAACAATGATGTATTCCGCATGAGAACCCTTAGCTGGGGGATTAATAGGACCTACGAAGTCTATTCCCCACTTAGAGAACGCACGTCCACCCATCATAGGTTTCAGTGGCATCTCATCTTTGCGTATAGGATACTGAGTCCTCTGACAGACATCACACCGTTTCACATAGGTATGTGCATCCATGTGAAGGGTAGGCCACCAGAAGCCCGCAAATAGTATTGCCTTGATCACCCCATCCGGTCCAAAGTGTCCTCCTGCTACACCTTGGTGAGCAGTTTCTAAGATCTTAAGATATTCACTTTCATGGACACATAGCCTCAGGTAACCATCTTTACCACGCTTATATAGATTATCACCAATGAGTGAGTAATCCAGGGCTTCTTGTTCTAAACTCCTTTTCCTAGCCAGAGTCATGTCTGGAGGGAATGTGTTTGTCCTCAGGAAGGATACTAGAGGTTCACTCCAATCTGGCACAATGGACACTTGATAAAGAGTGGCGTGTTCCACAGGTGGTTTAGTGCAACAGATTGGGCATTCCTTGCACAACTTTTGGACATCAGCTTCCATAGTTGGCCAATGTACTCCGAGTCTCTTTAGGGTCTGTAAAGTTCGTTGCTTTGAGTAGTGTTGCTCTAACGCACCTACATGTGCTAATTGCAACCATTTAGCGTACTCATCCTCTTCTACGCAACAAGCCAGGATCCCTTGATCTGTGTGCTTGTACATGCTTCATGCCATGATGTGGTACTTTTGGGCTTTAACTACCTCTCTATTCCGTGTGTTTACCACTGGATGGTTAGGCCCGTATGTCAATACTGGTACCAATGGCTTAGCCCACTGCGGTACAACTTCCAAATTAAACAAGTAAGCATCAGGAAGATCATCCGATACTCCTTGTGGGGCTTCTCCCGATGTGAGCCTAGAAAGGTGATCTGGTCTCAAATGAGTCCTTCCTTTTCTCACCACTACCTCAAAGTCATATTCCATTAGCAAGAGAAACCATCTCACTAATCTTCCTGTATTGCAAGACTTGTTTACGAGGTATAGCAATGCTTGATGATCCGTAAAAAATTTAAACTTATTTGCAAGCAAATAGTGTCTAAATTTCTTAACTGCATATACCATGCCTAAGCCTTCTCTCTCTGTAGTGGTGTAATTCCGTTCAGCCGCATTCAACTGTCTACTGGCATAGGCAATTGGAAGATCCATGTTACCTTCACCAGTAGGTTGTGCAAGCACACATCCAATAGCATAATTGGATGCATCCACATGAACATGGAATGGCTTATTCCAATCTGGTGTGGTCAAGATTGGTGTTGAACATAATCTTCGTTTAAGCTCCTGGAAGGAATTCTCACATTCATCCGTCCACTCAAAGTTAGTCAGAAGTCCGTACATGGGCTTTGCAATGGCAGCATACATGTGTATGAATCTTCAGTAATAACCACAATGCCCCATGAAAGCTTGTACTTCCTTGACATTCTTTGGCCTAGGTAGCTCTGCTATGGCTCTCACTTTCTCTTCATCAGTGGATATGCCATTCTTTGACACTATGTGTCCTAGAATTTTGCCTTGCCTGACCATGAAAACACACTTTTCTGGGTTCAGGCAGACTTGATATTCTCTACATTTGTCGAAGATTTGCCTGAGTTCGGGGATATGGGTTTGCCTAATGTTCGAATGAGCACAAAGATCATCAACATAGACTTCTAAGTTCTTCCTCAGGAACTCTTTAAACACATGGCACATCAACCTCTGGAAGGTAGTTGGTGCATTGGTAAGCCCAAATGGCATTACTCTAAAAGAAAAAATGCCCCATTCTGTGGCAAAAGCCGTCTTATGCTGATCCTCTGGAGCTATGGCTACTTGATTGTAACCCGAAAATCCATCAAGGAAGCTGTACACTTCCTTGCCTGCCACTCTTTCTAAGAGATGTTTTGTGATGGGAAGCGGATAGTTATCTCGAATCGTGGCTGCATTAACCTTCTTCAATTTAATGCACACACGTAGTTTGCCATTCTTCTTGGGCACCACTACGATGGGGGATACCCACTCAGTGTGCTCAATTTCATAGATAAATCCAGCTTCGACCAGTCTATCTATCTCTTCTTTGATCTTAGCAGCGTAATTATGGTTATACGTGTAGGGCTTTTGCTTCGAGGGTTTGGCATCTGAAGTCATGGGAATGGTGTGTGAGCATATGTCAGGGTCGACACCTTTCAAATCCTTGTAACTCCAAGCGAATACATCTCTGTATTCTCTTAGCAAGGCAATTAACGCATGCTCTTCTTCCTCTGTTAGGTCATGGCCTATGTACGTGCATCTCTCCTCTCCTTCTTCTAGGGCCACTACTATTTTCTTGGTGGTTTCTTTGTTATCATAGGCCTCTCCTGATTGTGCCTCTCGTTTCGGCATTCTGATCATGACTCTCCTGTCATCTATCTCATATTTCTTAAAATTTTCTGGGACCTCAAACAAAGATTCTTCCTCTTCTGGTGAGGCTTCTCTCTTCTTTCGTTTCTTTCCTTCTTCCTTCGGGGCCACATGTGTTGCTAATCTTACATCGTTTGTAAGCTCTCCATGCCTCTGGGGTTGAAATTCTATTTCATGGAAGTATTCTTCCTCTGATGCAAATGGTGGGTCCATAATGATAGACTCGAGATCGGAGTCACTTGCATCCTCAAATGCATCAGGGCTAGGTTCGCATTCTTCTAGAACTGCCTCTCCCATGATTGGCTCTATGGAGAAGACTGAAATGTCATAGCCATCCTCATCACAGTGAGGTGTCCATTGTTCTTCATTGATGGCTACATCCATGGTTGCTAAAATTTCTGCCCAGCCATGGGGTTCGAATTCCTCATCAGGAAAGACTACAGGTGCATAGGCTGGGTCTTGAATGGGTCTATGAGTTTCGTTTGTACCTGTTTCTCTGGCCTTTTCTCTCTTCTCTTCCTCTACTGCTACTTTGCACATCCATAAGTGAGTGTCTTCATGCATCCATGATGATCCTGACCCTATGGAATGCACAGATTCCGTATCATCTTTGGCTCTATGGATGGGATTCCACTGGATAGGAGGGACATCTCTATGAGAATAATCCTTGAGATTGACTTTGGTCGTAACACCTAAGTGTTGCAGGTACAAAGAATTGGTTCCCCAATCATGTACCACTTGCAACTGTCGCATGAATGGTCTTCCCAAAATCATCTCATAGGCATGATTTTTGCTGAAGTCACATATAGCAAATGTATGCTCAAACTCGACACCACAAGTGGTGAGAGTTATTCCTTCTAGCAATCCTAGGGGTCTCTCAATATGACCATCGGCCATCTGCAATTTCATTCTCGTCGGCCTGAGTGCCGGCTTGCCCCAACGCTTCCATAGGGAAGTGGTGGCAATTGCAACTCCTGCACCTGAGTCCAAAATTGCCTTGGTGGTGTACCCCTGGTAGGTGATGGGAAGATAGGTGTTCCCTTCTTCACCTTCACACATATCTCCTATCTTATCCAAGGGAATTTCTCGCACTATCCTATGGGATCCTACCCGGGAACGTGGTTTGGCAACTTCAGTTACTTGACTGGCTACATATTTCCGCGCTTCTGGTCTATCCTTAGGCAGTTCTTCCAAAGTGAGATCGCGTTGCACCTTGGTGTTCTTTACTACCTCCGTGTTCCTAGGTAAGACTGAGTCGTCGTTCTTTACCATGACTGTGGGTGCTCTCATGCACGTGGACTTTGCTTCCCATGGGCCTGTGAAGTGGGGTAGCTCTTGTATGGAATTAGACTCAAAGTCCAATCTCTCATGAGACTGAGTACTCTCATGTTCCCCGTAAATAGATGGGATGTCTTGTGGGAATTGGTCATGTGCATCATCCACAAGTTCAAAGGGAGGGGCGACTTCACTTTCGTTATCCCATTTGTCTTCTTGAATCTCACGTAGGAAGTCTGGTGCAAACCGATTCATAGAAGAAGAAGTGTCTGGCTCCGTAGAATTAGGCACATAAGCAACCTGGGAGGGAGGGCTTATTCTGTCGTTGGCTCTCTCCTCGTTCTCATAGATGGCTGGAGCACAAGCTTCCTGGGGAGGGTTGCTTATTCTATTACTTTTCCGAACAGGCTCATACGCTTCCTGAGAAGGAATGTAGGCAACCTGTGGAGGTATGTAAGCTTTCGCGGGGGGCTCATCTGCCTGTTGGGGGGAAAGATAAGCTTCTTGAGGAGGCACATGGGCTTCCTGAAGAGGCTGGCTTATCCGTTCTCTTGCCCTTTCCTTTCTGTGAGGGGCAGGTTCCTTTTCTGATTGTGCAATTAGCCTCTCTATTCTTTCTAGCAGTCCATCAAAATGTAACTGCGTCTTAGCTGAGCTAGAGATGTTAAAGAGGCGGCTAGCTTCGAACATGGCTTGAGCCAATTCCACCATCTTAGCACAAATTTTAGTTCGTTCAAGCTCTAGCTCGGCTCTAGGGTAGCATTTTTCATGATCAGTTATGGTTGGCCCTTCTTGGATTCTGGCCTGATATGCTTTAAGCATCATGTTTAGGTCCTCGGGAGTGGGATCTGCTAGGACTGATCCTACTTTGGGGGGTGGTGGGTTTAGGTTAGGCGGGTTGGAAGGTGGTTGGTCGGATGGCGATGGGAAAGGTGGTGGTGGGGTAGTGTGAGAGGGAGTTTGAGATGTGAGTTCAGTTATCCTGGCTTTGGTTTCTCTTATGCTTTCCTCAAGTTCACTCATCTTTTTAGCCCATTGTCTTTTCATTCTTTCCCGACTATCTTTCCACGCTCTAGTCCTTTTCTTTGTTATGCTCTCGGTTTCACTAGCCTCTGGGTTCTTATCCTGGTTTACCCCTTGATTCTGCTGTAATGCTTGAGCTCTAGTGACTACCTGTACGGGAGCAGTGGAAGTAACACTTCCTGTGGAATCTACAACCAACCCAATCACATTAATGGGAGTGATTTTTGGCATATTATTGGGATTCTTAGGGCAATCTCGTAAGAGATGCTCCTTTCCACACTCTTGGCAATAGCCCTGGATTGTCACTGATTGGGGTTGTGTAGGTGCAGGCATGGGGCAATCACGGATGAAGTGATCTCCCTGACATCGGTAGCACGGCCCTCTTGGGACTGGAGGTCTTACCTGCCTAGGTTGAGGCCTAGGGTTGGGGTTTGCATACATGACGTTTGTATAATCTGACTCCCAACTAGGTTCATTTGGCTCTTCACTGTAATAGGACTCACCATGTTCAGGAGACTACATGTAGTACGCCTGGGGACTATCAACATGTGTAGAATCAAAGCTATGGTCACTCGGGTCACTTTCAGAAATCAAGGGTGTTACAGGGACTATAGCTCTATTCAGGTTTTCTTCTGCAACAGCATACTTTACTGGGATCACATTAGCTGGGGCAGGGGGTTGTTGTGCTAACACCGGTTGAGGCCTTTGTTGGGCTTGATATTGTGGTTGATAATTTTGTTGTGGCCTATTGTATTGTTGTGGTGGGTATTGACTCTGGTACCTGCCTTGTTGAGGGTATGGCTGAGGGTAAGGTTGCCTAACTGCCTGCTTGTTGTATGGGCAATCTTGCGCGGTGTGATTGGTGTACCTCCGTTCTATGGTGCAGTACTGAGTACTAGGATTTACTTGGGGTTGAGCCATAATGAGATATACGTTTGCCATGTGGTTGCCCCCACAAGTATAGCATCTTTTCACATGGGCAAACCTCGGAATTTGTTTGCTAGAGACGCCTAGTTTTTGGGCCACTTTCTCTACGAGTTCCTCAATTGATGTGGATTGCGTGGAAGAGTGACTAGAAGCACTATCTGAATCTTTGTAGATTTTGGAAAGCTCTATTTCTTCCCCTAGGTTATCTTCAATGTCAATGCACATGCGTACACACTCTTCTATAGTCCTAGGGTCCTTCCGATACACATAGGATCTCAATTTCGTACTCAGCAATCCATCAAGGAATAAGGCTACTTGTTTAGCAGATGTGGGTAGCTCCGAAACAGGGCACCTTTCAAGATATTGTCTAAATCTTCTTCCGGCCAATCTGACAGTCTCTTGGGGAGTCTGTTTGAAGCTGTGAATCAATGATGAGGTACTGTGTCTTATGCCACTCTTAGAGAACTCTACAATGAAAGCCTCTAGGAGTTGGTCTATGTTCCTGAACTGCCGCTCATCCAATGGCTGAAACCATGTAAGTGTTGTGTTCCTAAGGGTTAGACCGAAGGCATTGTACTGTGTGAATAGATCCTCCACTTGTTCAGCTCTCAAGACTTACTTGAACTCCGCCACATGATCATAGGGATCTCCTGTGCCGTCAAAGTAATTCTTCATGGACTTAACGAGCTGGGTCGGTCTCAAAGTTCTTGTGTGCTCTCTAGGTCTCGGCAGAGGAAATCCATCCACATTTCTTTGGTTCCTGTGAGCTCTAAGTATCTCAGGTTCTACTCTATTCGTCTCCATCCTCGTTCTTTCTCTGCCCACTAGGTTGGCAAAGCTTACTTCTGGTCTATCTCTACTTTTATCTCTTTGAGTTCCATGAGCTTGGGATGTTCCAGCTCCAGGGTGACCATAGGATACATTCGATCTTGGTTGGGGAAAAATGAATTCACCCTTCCAAGTGTAAGCATGCCTATCATTTTCTGTCACCACAAAGATCCTTTCCGAAGTGTGATCTAAGTAGGTCACTCTACCTGGGCTCTCCGGATCCTTAAACTCATAGATCATGATAGTTCCTATATCAGTTGGCTGATTAGATTTATACCTCCAAAAGGCTTCGTCAGTTTCTCGATTGAGGAGCAACTCTATGCTCTTGTTGTCTTGGGGAACCCACTCAGGTGTGATAATCCTAGTGAGAACAGACTTGCCTAGGGGGGTTCTAGGTTCCACACCCCTGTTTCCTTGCTCTAAGTCCCCTAAGTCTACTTCTGGGATCACATTTCCAAATTCGTCCGTCCTATCTGGGTGACTGGTGACTACGTATATGGTTCCTTCTTTGTCCAAGTAAGCTCCGTTTTCAAACTTGACTGCTGGGTGCTCTAGTCCTATGGATTGGTCAGGGTTCTTAATCTGTACCACAGATCTTCCTAAGCCGTCCTCATAGATGCTAGCACCTAATCGGTTGGTCCTAAGGTATTCCAGCTGTGTTTTGTAAGGGCCTTCTACCCTGTACAAGTAAGGCACTCCTGAACTTCCTGTAGGTCTGTCCATGCCTTGAGACATCTCTGACTCACTGGTCTCAGAGCTAGAGTAGTACGAGTGGTGGCTCAACTGCTGGGCCCAAGACCTAGCAGTGTGGTTAACACTAGCCTCTGAAGATCTAAGGCTTTGTCTCTCCCTTACTAGATGTCGTCCTGATCTAAGGTTCATATGCCTATCTAAGTAGCCCAATTCTTTGCCCAGAGTACAACCTCGTTGCCGATCAATTGGTATCAGTCACTTGATTCTTTTTAGTTGTTTATCGTGTCTAAGGTCTTGTCTGATATTACGTCGTCAAGAATACTTGAGTGTTCTTCGTGCTTTTAGGTAGATCGTTCCACATTAGGTTCTTTTCCTTTATGTTATCGACAATACAGAGATTAGGTTTTTAGCTTGAACTTGAGTTTTTAGGTAGTCTTCAACTTGATACCTGCCTATCGTCGCTCTGACTTACTCCTACCTCTCGTCGTTCTTAGCCTAAACTATGAATTGACAGAGGGGGTTAAAAGTTTCCAACCTTTTGTTTCCTGCTTGGTTGCCCTTGAGTGCCCAGGAAGTGTGTTCCCAAGCTTGCACTTACTCTTGCTTAGAACGCCTTTCGATGCTCTCAATAGATCTGTAAGAGTTCCAAAGTTAGCTTAAAGATTTAAATTCCAATGACAGAACCAATGATTTTCATTCCTGTAGCACACACACTAACTTGCATAGTGATTTTTAGGAAAACAATTCTAAAGACCCCTGACAGATCCTAGGGTTTTCTCCCAAATCTCAAGTGTAGGAACCTCCAATTATGCCAATGGATTGACTATTTGCCCCAAAATTTATCCCCAATTTTGAACAAAAACAAACCCTAATTTTTGGCCGAAAAAGCCTGTCAATCGTGATCGACAGGTCTGTCAATCGCGATTGACAGAGGTGTCCGTCGGGGCTGTCAGTCGCGATCGACAGTGTCAATCGCGATCGACAGAGTCGATCGTGGCTGTCAATCGCGATCGACAGTATCAATCGCGATCGACACGTTTTCCGGATTTTTCGCCGAAATTTCAGTCAATCGGGGGCCTATCAGTCGCGATGGACACGTGGCTACGCGTAAGAGTTGTTGGTGTGTAAAACACCACAAGAACCAAACTAATGTGGTATTAGAAGACCTCTATAACCACCATTAGCTTAGCAATACTCACATTGTGAGTCTCCATCTCTGAATTTAGTGAAAAACAAAAATTCACTTCACAGAAATCTGCGCCTTTTCTTCAATCCTTCAATCTGACGTGTATTAGCTCAATCTTTGCAAAATCTTTTGATCATTTGCTAAGAGAAGTTATTGCTAATGTTAAGCAACACATAACAAACAAAACTTTCAAGTAATAACTTCAAAATCTTCTGATTTTGCTCCAAATTTTCCACTATGTCTGAAAACTAAAAATTTACTTCATCGATTTGACATACCTCCACTCTTAAGCTGATTTCTCTGAGTATGCGTCCCGTTTCTTAAAGATATTTTGACCAAATGTAGTTGAGGACAGTAGCTTTAAAATGAGCTATCACTTACTGAAAACTTTACACCATACTTCGAGATCTGACCTTAAGAAGATCAGGTAAATTTGCGCCAGAAAAGTCGTAACTGTCAACTACCTTACACAGTCATATGAAATGACTTGGAACTCAATGTACAAGAAGAATTAGACTCAATCCTTCTACACAAACATGTGTTGATTATCAGAGAAGATGTGTACAAAATTTCTTGGCCTAATTTTGCTCATAGCCATGGAAAACTCTCTCAGACTCAGAAGTTTTCTCTCACCATCTCTCTCAGAAAAGACACGACTTTTCTCTACTCACTCAGATTCCAAAATTGAGTTCTCTCATATATGTTTTTGGCTCAAATTAACTTATATACCTATGGTTTATATTCTTCTAGACTTGAACTCGTAAGTTCTGAAGATCAAATGAAAATCTAGACTCTAATTTTGTACTAATTTACAATAGTGAAATTGTCCCTTCACTTAGGCTTGATTTTCTGTAAGTCTTTTCTTCACTTCTTCTTTCCTCCATCATATGTCTTCATATGTCTTCATATATCTTCATATATCCATGCCTAATTAGTGAGTGAAGCCCCAACAGCTCCCCCTCAATCACTAATTAGCATGCTTTGACTTCTTCACATAGTCTTCTTCTCTTTTATTCCTGCCATCTCCTTGAACCTACTTGTCTTCACTCCATCCAAGCTTTTTGTCATAATATCTGCAATCTGATCTTTTGTAGAAGTGTACACCACTTCAATCTCTTTCTCCATTACCTTTTCTCTGAGAAAATGATACTGTATCTCTATGTGCTTTGTCCTTGCATGAAATACAGGATTTGCTGCAAGATATAATGAACTCATGTTATCTCCATGAATGATGGGTATACCTTGATCAATTCCCAAGCTTTTGAATAATGTCTGCATCCATATTACTTCTTTTGCTGCTTCCACAAGTCCTTTGTATTCAGCTTTTGTTGATGATAAAGCCACTGTGTGTTGTTTCTTTGAACACCAACTCACAAGCTTATCTCCAATGTATATCATATAGCCATGGGTACATCTTCTGTCATCTTGACTTCCTGCCCAATCTGAATCACTATAGGCTCTCAACCTTATATCTGATGTAAAACGATAATACAATCCTTCTTTCAAAGTTCCTTTGATATATCTAAGAACTCTTTGACCTGCAATCCAATGTGGATCCTTTGGACAATGCATGAATTGAGAAAGAACACCAACTGCATAACTAAGATCAGGCCTTGTTAGTGTAGCATAAATTAAACTTCCCACTAAAGATTGATACTTCCTCATGTCTTTGAATTCTGCACCATCATATCTACTGAGTTTATGATTGACTTCTAGTGGTGTTGATGTCTCTCTGCAATTCTCCATACTAAACTTCTTTAGAAGATTCAAGAGATACCTTTCTTGTGATACATATATACCATGTTCTGCATAAGAGATTTCCATTCCAAGAAAATATGACAATTTTCCTAGATCACTTATCTTGAATTCCTTCTCAAGTAGCTTCTTCACCTCCTTGATTCCTTCATTTGAGGTACCTGTAATTATAATATCATCTACATATATACAAATGTAGCTCATACCTTCATCTGTTCTTTTGATAAGTAAACTTGCATCTGCCTTTGAACTTTGATATCCAAGATCATTAAGATACTTTACAAGTCTATAATTCCAAGCTCTTGGAGCTTGCTTCAAACCATAAAGAGCTCTTCTCAACCTGCAAACATAATTTGGAAACTTATGATCTGCAAACCCTTGAGGTTGCTCCATGTAAACCTCATCTGATATATATCCATTCAAAAATGCATTCTTAATGTCCAATTGACTCAATGTCCATCCTTTTGATGCTGCAATGGCAATGATTGTCCTTATGGTTGACATCTTTGCCACAGGACTGAATGTCTCATCATAATCTATGCCAAAAGTTTGAGCATAGCCTTTAACCACCAATCTGGCTTTGTACCTGGCTATAGTTCCATCTGCATGCTTCTTAACTTTGTAAACCCATTTATTTCCAATCACTTTCTTACCATTAGGCTTTGGAACAAGTTCCCAAGTTTTGTTCTCTTCAAGTGCATCAAACTCTTCCTTCATTGCTTCTTCCCATTGTCTCTTACCCTTTGCTTCATCATAGCTTTGAGGTTCTTCATCTTCCTTAACCATGTAAGCATAATTTTTCTGAGTCAAGTAAGAAGTGTCATATGAATACCTTGTAGGTTGCTTCCTCATTCTGGTTGACCTTCTTGGTTCACACTCTTCATGTATATCTGGATGTACTTCTTCATCAAATATTGGTCCATCTTCATTCCTTCTATATGATCCAACTCTTGATGTGCTTGCTTGCATATGTTCTTCATCTCCATCTATCTGCATATGTGACTTACCTCTTGCACTCCTTCTTATCTTTTCTTCAAATGTTTCAAGATCACAATCTTTATCTGCATACCAACTCTTCTGTTCATCAAAAATCACATCTCTGGAAACAATAAAATGTTTAGTTAAAGGACTCCATAGCCTATAACCCATTTGCTTTTCATCATACCCAATAAACACATATTTTTTTGCCTTTGGTTCAAGCTTATGTCTGAGTTGTGATGGCACATAAGCATAGGCAATTGATCCAAACACTTTACAATGGTCAAGTGTTGGTTTCTTACCCCACCAAGCTTCATAGGGGGTCATACCATTCAAAGCTCCACATGGTATCCTATTCACAAGGTATGTAGCTGTATTAACAGCCTCAGCCCAAAGATAATTAGGACAATTCTTTTCTTTTAACATTGCTCTTGCAAATTCAACCAATGTTCTATTTCTCCTTTCTGCCACCCCATTATGTTGAGGTGTATACCTGCAAGTTATCTCTCTCTTGATACCTGCATTCCAAAGATAGTCATTAAACTCTTGAGAGAAGTATTCTCCCCCTCCATCAGACCTTAACCTCTTGAGTTTGTGACCTGTAACTCTTTCTGCATAAGCATGAAAATGTTTGAAGGCTCCAAAGACTTCTGATCTTTCCTTTAGAACATAAAGAGTTATCCACCTTGTAGCATCATCAATAAACAAAACATAATACCTAGATCCATTTATTGAACCTTCTTTTGTTGGTCCCCATACATCTGTATGTATGAGTTCAAGTAAACCATCATGCTTGAAACCTTTCTTCTGAAATGGTAGTCTATGAGCTTTTCCCATCTGACAAGCTTCACACTTGTATATCATATGTTGATTCTTCACATTTGGTAGCCCCATTACAGATTGGTTCTCCACCATAGTTTTGATTCCTCTTTCATTGAAATGTCCCAATCTTTTATGCCAAAGATCTAATTCTGTAATTACTTCATCACCATGTGTGATTAGGGCTTGACCAACATTTCCTTGCACTTTGAGAGTAAAAAGTCTACCTTCCTTCTTACCACAAACAATGGGTTTGTATGCATCTTCTGGATCTTCAACAAATACTCCTTCATTTGTAAATCTGACTTGAAAACCTTTCTCCACTATTTGTCCAACACTAATCAGATTCTTTGGTATTGTTGGAACATACAAAACATTTGTTAATAAATCAGCTCCACTCCTGCACTTCACTTTTCCAATTGAATGCACATTATGTTTTGTATTGTCACCTGTTTGTACTGTATGACTTGAATTGCCTTCTTCCAATTCTGACAATAATTCTATATTACCTGACAAATGATTTGAACAACCAGAGTCAATGTAAAATACCTTGAGATCCTCTTTCTCTGATGAACTTATTGAATTCATCATTAATGTTGTATGGTTGTCATTCTGTGTATCATTTGCATAATTGTAATATGTGGTGTTGTATGATTGGTTCTGATTCCAATTTCTTCCACCACCTCTACCAAAACCTCCTCTTGAATTCTGTCTTCCTCTTTGAAATTGATTCTGAAACCTTCCACCTCTTCCTCTGCCATTGTTGTTCTGATTTTGACTTGCTCCTTGTTGATTATGCCAACAATCATATGCCAGATGATTGCTCAATCCACAAATCCAACATGTCTTCTTGTTATTGTTCTGATTACCTCTACCTCTTCCATTTACTCGACCTTTACCTCTGCCAAAACCTCTTCCTCTTGCATAATTTGCTTGAGTTGTTGACTCTTCTTCATCCTTTGCTTTGCCTTTATCTCCTTTCTTTTTGTTCTTCACATACATTGCAGAACTTTGACCTTTGTCTCCATCTGACTTCAAGTCTTGCTCAAATGTGAGCATCAATCCAAGTAATTGATTCAGTTCTGGCACATAATGGTTTAATGAGAGTTCTGTTGAAAGTACAAAGGGCTTCCATCTCTCATCACCTCTTAACCCTGCAAGTAATTGTGCTATCAGCCTATGATCTTCAATATCCTCATCAATAGAGCCAAGGCTATCTGCCAAGTCCTTCATCTTAGTGACATAATCACTAATGCTCTGATTTTGCTTTTTCTTGAATGTGGTGAACTCTGACCATAAGCTAGCTTTCCTAGCTTTAGTAGTGTTTTGGAAGTGATCTTCCAAAGCATTCCAAATATCTTCAGCTGTTTCTAAACCTCTGATATGTGGCAACAAATGATCTGTAATAGTGTTATATATATAAGCTCTTGCACTTGCATCTCTCTTCTGCCATAGCTTCAAAGCTTCTAGCTCTTCCTTTCTTGGATGACTTACCCAAGCATTACCCAAGCAGGATAGTTATCTCTGTCCAATTTGTCAATGGACACATGATCTTCCATAGTATCCTTGCTTCTGCTTCAACCTGTAAGTATAAAGTTAAAGAATGATACCTTTTGTAGACCTTTACCCTTGGGAGCAACTTCGAAATAACCTTCTGATGACTTTTGGTTGTTGAACACCTCAGCTTCCACTTTCTTTGATAAAGAACTCTTCAAATCTCCTTTTATCTTATCTCCCTTTACTTTCGAGGACCTTCTCTGCTCTGATACCACTTGTTGGTGTGTAAAACACCACGAGAACCAAACTAATGTGGTATTAGAAGACCTCTATAACCACCATTAGCTTAGAAATACTCACATTGTGAGTCTCCATCTCTGAATTTAGTGAAAAACAAAAATTCACTTCACAGAAATCTGCGCCTTTTCTTCAATCCTTCAATCTGACCTGTATTAGCTCAATCTTTGCAAAATCTTTTGATCATTTGCTAAGAGAAGTTCTTGCTAATGTTAAGCAACACATAACAAAAAAAACTTTCAAGTAATAACTTCAAAATCTTCTGATTTTGCTCCAAATTTTCCACTATGTCTGAAAACTGAAAATTTACTTCATCGATTTGACATACCTCCACTCTTAAGCTGATTTCTCTGAGTATGCGTCCCGTTTCTTAAAGATCTTTTGACCAAATGTAGTTGAGGACAGTAGCTTTAAAATGAGCTATCACTTACTGAAAACTTTACACCATACTTCGAGATCTGACCTTAAGAAGATCAGGTAAATTTGCGCGAGAAAAGTCGTAACTGTCAACTACCTTACACAGTCATATGAAATGACTTGGAACTCAATGTACAAGAAGAATTAGACTCAATCCTTCTACACAAACATGTGTTGATTATCAGAGAAGATGTGTACAAAATGGCTTGGCCTAATTTTGCTCATAGCCATGGAAAACTCTCTCAGACTCAGAAGTTTTCTCTCACCATCTCTCTCAGAAAAGACACGACTTTTCTCTACTCACTCAGATTCCAAAATTGAGTTCTCTCATATATGTTTTTGGCTCAAATTAACTTATATACCTATGGTTTATATTCTTCTAGACTTGAACTCGTAAGTTCTGAAGATCAAATGAAAATCTAGACTCTAATTTTGTACTAATTTACAATAGTGAAATTGTCCCTTCACTTAGGCTTGATTTTCTGTAAGTCTTTTCTTCACTTCTTCTTTCCTCCATCATATGTCTTCATATGTCTTCATATATCTTCATATATCCATGCCTAATTAGTGAGTGAAGCCCCAACAAGAGTCAATCAATCGTTGAATTTCAGTCGATTGCGATCGACGGTGTCAATCGTGACTGACAGAGGTTTCGGTCGTGGCTGTCGATCGCGATCGACGGTATCAATCGCGATTGACAGGGTCCTATGTGGCAATTTGTCGGTCGTGAGGTCTGTCGATCGCGATTGACAGGGTCTGTTGGTCGCGATTGACAGGGTCTGTCGGTCGCGATTGACAGAAGCTGTCGGTCGCGATTGACAGAAAACCTCGGAATTTTTCTACTGTTTTTAATGTTTTAGGATGTGCTCCTTGTGCTTGTTCTAGTGGTGCACTCAATTTTGTAAAAAACCAAAAATTTCTGTCAGTCGCGATCGACAAAAGCCTGCGACCGCGAGACAGTTTCTGAGTTTTTCATACCTGCGCAGGAAGCTGGGGATGGTGATTCAGCAAGGTCCTGCAAAAAGCTCAAGAAACATGCAAAATCCGCACACACAATATCGCTCTCTCGCTCTCTCTCACAAGTGAAATGAAGGAAATGAGGTGGGAAAGGTGATATGATCAAAAAATAGAAAATTTTCGCGATGATGGAGATGGAGGTGGGAGATGGTGATGTTGATGATGGTGATGAAGATGGTGAAGAAAGTAAAAGAAAATCGATGAGAGTGAAGAAAATACCTACAACTCCAACGCGTCAACTCTACGTCTTACCATCACACGCTCGTCCTCAAAGCTCGATCCCCGGCAACGGCGCCAAAATTTGGTGTAGCTCAGTGATGAGTAGCACCTCCTTTAATGTCAATCCGGGAAGACGTGAGGATGGTATGAAGACCTCGAGCAAGTGGCGGCACAAGTGCGTGAGTGAGAAGCACACAATCATGCACACACATACACACACACGCGCACACACGACAAGACAAAGAGTGAGAATCAATGGAGTTCTTAGATTACTTTCAAAAAGCTCTTACAAGTTTGTTTCAATTACAATCTAACCTCAAAAATGAGCTCTCTAGCTCTTTTTATAGTTTTTGACTAGCTTTGGCCCTGTTCAGACCTAGTGTCCGGCCTAGTTAAAAATTAGGTTCCAGGGCTTATTTGAGGGCTCAAACGAGATCTAAAAAATACGAAAATTGGCAGGTAGATACTTCTAAAGCTCCTCAAGCTCAAGGACTCCTTGGCTTGCACAAAATGGAGCTACCAAAATATGAAATGGTATTTACAATGGTGTTTAGTGATGAGAATCACTCTTAATTGGTGTGAGGGTTTTGAAAAACTAAAGAGTTGCCTTAGTGCTAGATCTGCGTGAATGCTCATACGTACTTCTTCCTGAAGAAAATTATTGGCCTATTTGCCAGATCTTCGTTGACTTCCTTGTCTGCTTGTGCCTTCTCTCCCTTCTGACTCTCTTCTCTGACTGCCATGCCTCGTTAGTCCTTCAGTCCCTTGTCCGCTGCTAACACTCCTCTATATCAGCCCTCTCATCAACAAGTGCATCATGTAAGTCTGCATCAAAAATGGAATGATACGGAGTGATAGATTGCAATAGATGGCTTACGACCATGGCTAGCCTCATACAGAGTGATAGATTAGCAGACTCATTTTTCTTCTCATATTTGTCATGATTCTTTGATTGTGTAGAATTAGGAGATTTTTGCTTACTAGTAGATGAGCTTCATTTACCTTTGCCCTTTTGACAAGATAGGAAAGCTTGATCTACAACACACATAATGGACATGTTCTACCTCAACTCATCTTCCTGCAATAGCACAGTGAATACCTGCTCAAATTTTAAGGCATTTGGATTGCCTTTCATCATCAATAGAAGAGTAGAAGCAAAACTCTTATATGAATTTGGAAGACCATTCAAAAGTTTCTACACAAGTGAACTATGTGGTAGGTGGTCATCAGTAGAAATTAACTACTCCTTCAAATCTTTGATCTTTGTCAAAACACTATCAATTGAATCTCCTTCATTCATGTGCTCACTCTTCAACTATTTTCGGAGGCAAGCAACACGAGCCTCATTTCTTGCCTCGTATGAAGTGGTAAGTGTATCCCAAGCATTCTTAGTTCCTATGCAAGAGCAAATGTGTGGGGTAATGGCATGTTTGATAGATAAAGCTGACAGTGACCAGAGGGTGTTGAGGTTGCCCTAGATGAACTTACAACCCACCCTTATACCAATTGTTGGAGTTTGAGATCTGTGAAAGCGCACTAAGAGCACAATGACGAAGAAGAAGAAGCGTGGAGCACCAACGCATAATAGTGAATGTATTACCAAAATCATGTACAAAGATAAGTAACTTCTTAGGGTTATAGGAGTATATCCATGCTGAGGGAAAAAAACCTCCTAAAGAGGGAAAATAGTGCCCCAGTGCAAGAGAATGAAGATTACGACCACCACATGCTTGAGAGATGACTCTCCTACCAACCAAATGCCTATATATATAGCTCTCTCCAGGGGACTACCTTCTTGGGCAGGTGAATGCTAATCATCCAAGTGTCAGCCATGTAACTACATGTGCGCCAAGTGTCTAGTGGATGCTTCTAGAAGGTTCTAGAGCTCTTTGGCAAAATACTCTTCCCATGTACCTCATGGGGATTGAACCCAAGACCTCGTCCTTCACACCCTTGAGTCTTAACCATTAGGCTAAGTGGATTACTTGGTTACAAGAGTAAATGACCTACCAGTAAGTCTAGACTCGAGATCTTTGGCCACACAAACGAATGACCAAACGGAATCCGATTTCAGATCTGTCTGAACCAATCGGATCCCTAGATCACCAACTTACTTTATTACATTCTTTCCCCCTTGGAAAATATTTTGGTCCTCGAAAATTAGAGCTATATATACTGTAGGCAACCCCCGAGCCGCATGTTCTAAAACTGGAAGAACATGGTCATGTTCTAGAACTGGAAGAACATGTCTCATCTCTGTGGTGGCATCCCTGCCCAAATGATTCAAAACACTATCCAGGTTTGCACTTTGATAAACGGGACAAAGTACAAACTAGTGAAGAATAATAAGGGTGGATCTAATGACATCCCTGGCTAATTCACAGTTTCTGGATGTGCGATCTAGGCACAAACATGTGAACTAGGTGGATTCAAATTACTAGTCCATTTCTAGGCATAACTGGTGCATGGGCTTAGTAATGAAGGTGGGATTCTTATCCCACGCAAGACTTTGAGAACTCTTGATTCACTTGAATTTGTTTTGGAGAACTTGAAGTTTGATTGTCCCATACATCTAACTATAGATGTTTATACAATGGTTTACTTTGATCTAACAGTTACTTGATTTTTTCACTCGACTAGAGGACTACTTTGTCCTTATGAGTTTAAAAATCCTTTGTAAACTGTAGGAGAAAGTTTACCACTTCTTTGAGTCAACCATACTATAACTTGACCAATACAACTTCAAAATGAAAATTGTCCAACTTAGGACACTTTTCTCAAAGACTTTTAACTGAAAGTTCTTGGGAATTGTCAATCTGATGAGCAATTCCTAACTTCCCTATTCTAGAGTATACTGGACTCCAGGAAATCATTTATGCTATAACTTGAAGCAAACTCAAATGAATAAGTCCACTTAGACTTATCATCTTTTGAAGATTGAAAAGGTTCTTGTACATAACATCTATCTAGGATGTTCAAGTTAGTTATTTTATTCTAACCGACTAACCCTGGTCTTTTGCAAAAGGAATCAGATACCATATCTGAGCCAATTCCAAAAGATTTGGAAAGCGGAAAGAAATAACTAAGACTCTGTACAACCAATTCAAACTTCGAATATACATAAACTTGTTATGAGTCAAAGACTAGATGACTCAGGACTTTAACTTCTCAACGATCTATTTCAACAAGGTATTGAAGCATTGTCTTTATCTTTAAGAGAAATAAGCTGGATTCTCAAAAAGATTCAAAGAAAATCAAAAACATCATCCAACCACAAGATACTAGTGTGGCAACCAACATCAGTGTGTCGACCCACTAAGGTTCTGTCGATGAGTTTGGTATTCAAATAATGCTTCACTTGAGACTAAGTTCAAATCCAATTCAGTCTTTCTGACTCCTTACTAGTAATGCAATTCTTGTGCGTTTCTTTGAGTCAAAAGGGTGAATTTACCAAGTTACACTAGAAACTTGGTGTTTGACTTAGTCAATCAAATACTTGGTTGAAAAGATCAACTCAAAGTCAAAGTCCAACTTCTTTCAAAAATTTATCAAATATTTCTGATCAATAACACTTAAGCTTGAAGTGTTCTAAGAAGATCTTGGAAGTTACTTACTTCATATCTTCAGTTGTTACTAGAGTCCTTTTAACATATTTCACCAATCAAAATTATGTTTAAAGTCCAAGCATCTATTGATGATTGATCCAATAGTAATGTTACTGTGAACACAACTTTGAACTTTATAACTTGTTTAAGAGAAGTTCATGGATTGAAAATCCATTTCTTGGAACTTTCTATTCCTAAATGAAAAGTTCACACTTGCTTCAAGTCTTTAGGAACTTATATTATTTCCTAAAGACTGCTTAGCTAGTTGCATCATTTACCAGAGATGCAACTATGGAACCTAACATCCTTTTATTGACGTCAAGGATCAATTGATGTTGAGGTTTAACCTTTGATTTCCATCACCCCTTGGGATGAAATCAAATGAAAATTTATAAAAGATTGGTACCTTTATATCTTGGCAAAACATTTATATCCTAAAGAGGTTTTGCCTTCATCATTCCTTGGACCTATCATATAATATGAATTTATGTGTATTTTGGGAAGAGTTCATGAATCAATTAAGATCCTCTACTTGGAACATCTACCTTTCCAAAAATAAATTCATCTTAAACATGGTAGGGATTTTGGTACAAATCCAGAAAGCATGAGTGGATGCTTAAGACTTAAGCAGTAAAGAGATTCCTAAATAAAGTCCCCGGGGTAGGTACCTAAAGCAACAGTAAACAAAGGAATCTAAAGACAAGAAGTCAAAAGCTCTTGTCACTACAAAATTGGTCAAGAATAATCCGATTGAACTTGAATCTATGAAAATTCAAGTACTTGGAATTTTGATTGGTTTTCATTTGAAAACCCTAGCAAAGAAGAATTGATATTCTGTTAAGAGGTTTTCAAGTTCCCAAGGTAAAGCACATGATTGTGAGACGATCATGTGAAGGAATCAAAACCTAGAAAATCTAGTTAGAGGTAATACCTGGAACTTCTAAATTCTCGTAAAAAGAATTGAAGAGATAAGGTACTCTATCAAGAGATGTTTAGACTTTAGGATAAGAATCACCCACACATTAATGTGAATATAAAATAGGGTGGTATGGGACACCAGATTTTATACTCAGATTGATATAGGAAAGAGGGTATGGGACATCGGACCGTGGGATGATAATTATCTTTTAGTCCTAGTTTGAATTTTGAAGTTAGGTTTCATCCTCAAGGGATTAAGACTTCAAGAAAAGTTTAATTCGTAAAGGATGAAAGTAGTATCTTACGATACTTCAAGATGACTTCAAGATCAAGGAAATTGAAGATATGAAGTAAGTAACTTCCAAGATCTTCTTAGAACACTTCAAGCTTAAGTGTTATTGATCAGAAATATTTGATAAATTTCTGAAAGAAGTTGGACTTTGACTTTGAGTTGATCTTTTCAACTAAAGATTCAATTGACTAAGTCAAGTATCAAGTTCCTAGTGTAACTTGATAAATTCACTCTTTTAGACTCAAAGAAATGCACAAGAATTGCATTCACGATTAGGAGTCGAAAAGACTGAATGTGACATGAACTTAGTCTCAAGTGAAGCATTATTTGAAAACTAAACTCATCGATAGAACCTCAGTGGGTCGACACACTGATGTTGGTTACCACACTAGTATCTTGTGGTTGGATGATGTTTTTGATTTTCTTTGAATCTTTTTGAGAATCTAGCTTATTTCTCTTAAAGATAAAGAAAATGCTTCAAATCCCTGTTAAAATAGATCTTTGAAAAGTTGAAGTCTTGAGTCATCTAGTCTTTGACTCATAACAAATTTATGTATATTCAAAGTTTGAATTGGTTGTACAGAGTCTTAATTATTTCTTTCCGCTTTCCAAATCTTTTGAAATTGACTCAGATATAGTATCTGATTCCTTTTGCAAAAGACCAGGGTTAGCCGGTTAGAATAAAATAACTAACTTGAACATCCTAGATAGATGTTATGTACAAGCACCTTTTCAATCTTCAAAAGATAAGTCTAAGTGGACTTTTTCATTTTGAGTTTGCTTCAAGTTATAGCATAAATGATTTCCTAGAGTCTAGTATACTCTAGAATAGGGAAGTTAGGAATTGCTCATCAGATTGACAATTCCCAAGAACTTTCAGTTAAAGTCGTTGAGAAAAGTGTCCTAAGTTGGACAAATTTCATTATGGATTTGTATTGGACAAGTTATAGTATGGTTGACTCAAAGAAATGGTAAACTTTATCCTACAGTTTACAAAGGATTTTTAAAACTCATTAGGACAAAGTAGTCCTCTAGTCGGGTAGAAAAAATCAAGTAATTGTTGGATCAAAGTAAACCATTGAACAAACATCCAAATTAGATGTTTGAGACAACCAAACTTCAAGTTCTCCAAAACAAATTCAAGTGAATCAAGAATTCTCAAAGTCTTGCGAGGGATAAGAATCCCACCTTCATTACTAAGCCCATGCACCAATTATGCCTAGAAATGGACTAGTAATTTGAATCCACCTAGTTCACATGTTTGTGCCTAGATCGCACATCCAGAAACTGTGAATTAGCCAGGGATGTCATTAGATCCACCCTCATTATTCTTCACTAGTTTGTACTTTGTCCCGTTCATCAAAGTACAAAACCAGATAGTGTTTTGAATCATTTGGGCAAGGATGCCACCACTGAGATGAGACATGTTCTTCCAGTTCTAGAACATGACCATGTTCTTCCAGTTTTAGAACATGAGGCTCGAGGGTTGCCTACAGTATGTATATAGCTCTATTTTCGAGGACGAAAATCTTTTCCAAGGGGGGAAGAATGTAATAAAGTAAGTCTATGATCCAAGGGTCTAGCCGGTTCAGACATATCTGAAATCGGACACCGTTTGGTCATCCGTGTGTATGACCAAAGATCTCGAGTTTAGACTTACTAGGAGGTCTTGTGCTCTTGTGAACAAGTGATCCACTTAGCTTAGTGGTTAAGACTCAAGGGTGTGAAGGACGAGGTCTTGGGTTCAATCCCCATGAGGTACATGGGAAGAGTATTTTGCCCAAAGAGCTCTAGCACCTTCTAGAAGCATCCACTGGACACTTGGCGCACATGTAGTTACATGGCTGACACTTGGATGATTAGCATTCACCTGCCCAAGAAGGTAGTCCCCTGGAGAGAGCTATATATAGAGGCATTTGGTTGGGAGGAGAGTCATCTCTCAAGCATGTGGTGGTCGTAATCTTTGTTCTATTGCATTGGTATCAGATACCAATGCAATAGAACAAAGATTACGACCACCACATGCTTGAGAGATGACTCTCCTCCCAACCAAATGCCTCTATATATAGCTCTCTCCAGGGGACTACCTTCTTGGGCAGGTGAATGCTAATCATCCAAGTGTCAGCCATGTAACTACATGTGCGCCAAGTGTCCAGTGGATGCTTCTAGAAGGTTCTAGAGCTCTTTGGCAAAATACTCTTCCCATGTACCTCATGGGGATTGAACCCAAGACCTCGTCCTTCACACCCTTGAGTCTTAACCATTAGGCTAAGTGGATTACTTGGTAACAAGAGTAAATGACCTACCAGTAAGTCTAGACTCGAGATCTTTGGCCACACAAACGAATGACCAAACGGAATCCGATTTCAGATCTGTCTGAACCAATCGGATCCCTAGATCACCAACTTACTTTATTACACCCAGCAGTCCTAAGTGTGTTCACACACATCACTTCCAAATTATATCAACACATTAGATGGTTTAGTAATAAAGTTTGTTGATGACATCTCAAATGCTAACCTTTGGCATGTATGTGTTGGAGATCTAAATTTTTCTAGTTACCTATGCCTAGAAAAATCTATTATGGTGTCCTCTTTATCGTAACTTAAGGCACCATCCAAACATGTGTGTGAGACCAACATTTTAGGTATGATGTTACATTCTTTCTCTCCTAAAAATGGCAAAGTAATGGTTGAAAGAAAATTGTAGCTTGATTATAATGATGTTCATGGTCCTATGCAGGCACCATCTTTTGGAAATGATCTTCACATAATTACTCTCATTATTGATATTTCTAGGCATGCATGGGTCTACCTTCTAAAGTTGGAGTTTGGAATGTCCATGTATTTCCAAGCATTCCTAGTTATGGGTTTAGATTCAATCAACATGTAAAATGGGCACACTCCATTCTAATCAAGGGGGGGTTATATGTCTCCTGAATTCAATTCATTTCTGTATGAATATGGCATAAGGAATGTAGTGAGGTTGATGGTAAGGTTAGTGAAAGGGGTTGTTGTGAGGCAAGTGGTAAAGGATTATGTACATTTGGTTGCAGATTGGGCCTTAGTATAATGGGACTAGAGGTGGTGATAGGAGTTGGGGAGGGCAGTACTGGCAGTGTCCTGGTTAGAGGGTGACAGAGGGAGTGTTGGAGAGTGGGGTGTTGAAGTTACTAGTTGTGCTTGATCATAATGTCTACTTGAGATGCATGGGGAAACCAAGACTTGGATGAAGTCATCACATCATGAAAGTAGTCACACATGGCGTGGGTCACAACGTGGCAGGGGTTTGCATTTCAAAAAGTTGAGTTCTTCCACGATGCCCATAGTTTCAATTAGAATGTTAAATGCACCAATGAGGGGGCTTAAAACCCACTATTTGCCACTTCCTATTCCAAAATGTTGTGTGTTTGTTGTCCTATTAGTTGACTTCTTGCCCATATAGCCTGCATGGTGGTGTATAGCCTCTGAATGGTGATGGCATATGTAGCTGCATCTGATGTATCTTCATCCCTTATCCTTGTGCCATCTTGCAAAGCATGGTGAGTTTCCTCGTGTTGCTACTCAGACACCAGGTTGTCCACTTGGTTCTATTGGCTTCCACCCTCATTTTCATCTATATTAGTGATTGTTTGATCATCATCTTCTTGATGCATTGTGTGATGGCCTTCCTCAAGGTCTGTTTGGGAGCTAAGCTAGCTCGATTTCTCATATTCTTGTGAAAGAATTGTGCTTCCAAAAACTAAAACTCTTCGAATATTGCATCATGGATTTCAAATTCAAATGTGGTGTTGAAGGACTGTTTCAAGATGTGGTATTGAACATGCAAAGGTGTCTATTCCCACATTAGTTGTAGAGAAAAAGAAAAGGAAAATATGATTTCTTCATATGAGGAGGAAAATATGATTTCTTCATACAAGAAGAGGAAAATATGATTTCTTCATAGGAGAAGAATAGAGTATATTTTCCTTTACAGAGAAGAGGTGTCTAAAAAACAATTCTTAGTTTGTATTCTAACAGGAATTCATTCACTCTACATTTCAATCTAATTTTCCTTCACATGGGAGTTTCGTTCTCCATTATTTTGGAAGTAAAAAAATGGAGAACTTATGTACATGTTCTCATTATAGGATGAGTAGAGAAAATGGATTTAATATAATGTCTTATAAAGGAAAAAGGGAAGTGGAATAGATTCCACTACTAGAGCTCTTCTCCTTAGATGAGATGAGAGAGAGAGAGATATTCACTCTCTTTGGATTGAATTGTCTAGATAGGAGTGGTATTTTTCTATCAAAGACAAAGGGGAGATCAATTAATCATGGTGGTTAGATTGATTCTCACATGGAAACTCTATTGAGTAGTATTTATGTTTATTTTTCGTGATGGTCCTTAACTAGATGAGATGATGTAGTTATTGATAGTAGGAAAACTGGGAGTTCAATAATGACTCCTCCCTTCGAGGTTTCTAGGAATAGGGATAGATCTAACCTATCGGGTACCAAACTCTTAGTTGGTGTTACATCATGAGGATGATGTGTGAGCCTCAATTAAGAGGATGGGTACTTATGAATTATCTGGATCTCTAAGGGAATGCTATTTCATCCATATGGAAAACTAATGGGAAGAGAAAGTATTAGAGTTTGCACTAATGTCAATAGATGCTCTTACAATAGAACTTAGTCCAAATTTATGCATACGAAACCAAGGACTACATGGTTAGTGGAATGAAGAGATTTCATTTTACTACCAAGAAGTCTTATATGCGAGCTAGGATGATGGATTTGCATAGATCATAAGGTAGTTTAGAGCAAACTATTAGTTGAGAGTACACATAAGGTTAGGAAGACCTAGAGTATGAGGGAAATCTATCATTCAATCTTAGATGGGTTTGTAGTCACTTTTTATGGGACTTTGTTCTATATTTCAAAGGATTCTATGGTTTCGTATCTCTAACATGGTATGGTCAAGCTTATAATCTTGGCACTTTACACTTTATTTTTATAGTATAACTCCATGGAGGATACAATATATGGACTTGGGTCATTTTGATGATGTTACATGTCATGGGAGTGATAGTTTGGAACTTAAGTGCATATGGGAGATAATAAGCACCATGTAGATGGTTTCCCACCTTTCAAAAGATCTTTATGAGTATTCTTAAGGGCGAGGATACAGGGAAACAACACACACAGAGATGACCATGTACAATGAGTGCAAGGGATTCAGGGGAGTTTGAGTACTTTCTTCTACATTTATGGACATTTCATCTACATTTTTCAAGCACAAAAATGTTTTAACGAGGAAGGAATATTCACATCATGGATGCTGCATGGGAACACCTCTTAGATGAGGTGGCATGCTTTGCCACATGGCATCAAGTAGATGCACTCTCTTAGTTCGGAAGGTAGGAGTTAGTGAGAGTGAGAGATATGGGAAATCTCATACATGGAGAGGGCCTCAAGTGTTGTTGGAAGATTGAGTTGTGTTCTTTGTGTGTGTGTTCATTTGGAGGGATTGCCAAAAAATGGTGAGAAAAGCTTAGTTAGGTGATTATTGGCATGATCTAATAGAAACCATGATATGCATAGGGGCTTTCAACTTGGCTTCCTCATTCTATCTATCATAATCTTGAGTTTGACAAATTCCATATAAAACAAACAACACGAACCTTTGCCTTTTGAGTATTAATAACATTTGTACACATGTGGTAGGATACCACTGTCTAGGATGCATCAATTCGAGTTGCACCTGATTAGTTGCTGCCACCTTTGTACAAGATTTATATACATAGTTTTTGGTACTATGATTGATGACATTGCATATTGAAGAATAAACTTGATTCAAGGCACAAGTTGCACTAATGTGACCTTCATATTGGCACTTTATACCCTTCAAAGATCTTACTAAAGGTACTTGATGTGGAATGGCCAGTTCTTCCAGATGCTACAAAGAAGGATTGGCATTTCTATGCACCATCTCAAATAAGCGAACATGAACATCTCTGTCTTCTTCCATTTTGCCATTAAATTGATTAAAATGCATACCACTAATACACTGTACCGGAAGTGCCATTTGCTACACTAATTGCATCAAAGTGTCCCGGCCAAAGGAAAAGGGCAAATCTTGTCTTTACGAATATGCTAAAAACAATGATGCAACATCTGATGATGGTGGAAAAGGGATTGTGGACTACCATGTAGAGATACGAATGCACATGCCTTGACTCATTCCATACCATGTATGATGAAATCTTGTCCTATGTATTTCACTTGAAGACTAGATCTTGTTAACATAAATTAGGTCTAATGTCTTCTTTGAGGTATTTTGCTATTCTCATGATAGCAACACCCCCAATTACTAAAGCTAAGCCAATGCAAAAATCCATACTAATTCATTCCAAAAGGCAGCATCTTTGCATTGGCCTACTTATAGATGCATTTTGCAAACATTTAGAGTTTGAGAGTAGCCAGCGTACCTTGTAGAACAACAAATGGTGCTTGGGACCATATCCAACAAGAAGAACTGAGGCTTCCACTTCCTTCTTTCCACTTTGGATGACATCCGTGATGACGTATTTGTTGTGTCCTTCCACTTTCGATGGTCAATTTGGGCTGCTACGAACTCATTAGACTAGAATCACTTGACTATATTTGGATGCATTCTTGATCAGGTTGCTACATTTGGACCATCGCTTTCCTACATCATCAGGTCCACATCTTCACATGGCCTATTTGTGGATGAACATGTGGCTCTAGTCCAACCATGGATTCCCGAGTACATTTTGTTGATGCCACCAAGCCTAGAACGGCTTGTTTCGTTCAATTTCGCTACTTATGAACCTGTTTGGTCGGTTCTGCATATGTCAAGCCGATGCGGCCACATATGGCTGGTCCGCCACTACTGCACTGGTACTTGTCGGCATACAACGGCTACCCATGCTTAGTTTCCCACATCAAAGTCCACATCTTTGCATAAATCTTCACCAACTTCATAAAACATTGCATAATCCAAAGTAGCACTCGTATATTGTAGAGTGCCTCGCAAGGCATCTAACTGTGATTTTCTAGGAAGCTACATAAATTGACTTTGAAATCCAACAGTGTAGCTTAGATCAAACCTTGTAATTGTAAGATATATCAAACTTCCCACAATTTTCCTAGAAAGGCTCTTATTAATTGAGCTAATGGGCCAAATTTTTACTATACAATTATTTCTTTTTTGAATTACCTTCATTCAACGTCCCTCTCTTTGTCTTGGATCACTCATTACCTTCATTCAACGTCCCTCTCTTTGTCTTTTGAAAGCCCACACTTGCGAAAGCCCACACTTGTTGACCTTCTTTAGCCTTTCTACCTTCTTTAGCCTTTCTTTCATATCCGTTATGCCTTGACCTTCATTCTACTTCCATGATCTCTCAAGCGAAACGTCCCAAAGCTCTCAAGCGAGTGTTGCTCTAGCACAATGGTGAGAACCACGTTAAGAAGCTTCACCTCCTTAATTGTCAATCCGCGGAAGAGATAGGAGTGATATGAAGATCGTGAATGTGAGATAAAGTGAGAGTGAAGGTGAGAAGCATAGAAATGCACACACACATGCACACACACTACGAAGAGACAAGCAAGACACAATGGAAGGTGGGAAATTAGCTCTATTACTCAAGAACACTATTACAAGCTCAAAATAGCTCTAAGCTCTTCTCTACTCAACAAGCTAACATTAACCAACCTCAAAAATGAGCTCTCTAGCTCTTTTTATAGTTTCTAGACTAGTTTTGACCGGTTTCACATCTAGTGACCGGCATAGTTAAAAATTAGGTCCTAGATGCTATTTGGAAGGGTAAACGATGTCTAAAAATAAGGAAAGACACTGTTGGAGGTTTTTGGAAAGTATTTGAAAACATAATTCTTTGAAAAACGATTCGACTGGCTCCCTTCTCCGTCGTTACATGCTTCCGTGTCGTCTGTGCCTCTGGCTGCTTCCAACACCCCCCTCCCTCTCGCTTCTGTTGTCCCTGACAGAACCTTGCTGTGAGGTCTGCCGGATATAGTTCTGTAGGAGGTCTTGAGCGAGGGTGTGCTCGGAGATACGAATGCCTTGGGCCAGGTCTGCCTCGAGTTTCTCCTAGTCGATTGGTTGCGGTTCGTCCGGTGGCGGGAGCTGATAGTGTGTGGAATAGACCATTCGTTCACAGGCAAATAATTGTAATAAATGTGTAGGCCTGCTTATGAATACCTCTGAATGGTATTCCCAGAAGCCGGTTGTGAACATCTCTTCGAATGTCTGCTTGTAGCACGCCGGTAGGTACTTTATTCTGCAGTGCCAGACATAACACACCCGTAGCGATGGCGTTGTACTCATATCATATACCAGATCAAAATTGCCATGCTCAAAGCCCGGGGTGTTGACATGTGGTGCCTTGACGCCTCAGAAGACTTTAAAAATCATTTGCATCATGTCAAAAATTTTGACAGTCATATGCGCCGCTATATCGTCCATATGCTTTAATCTAGGGAGCCAGTGGCGAATTGTAGCCATCATGTAGCCAACAGTTGGTAACTCAATGGGTGGCTTAAAATAGGGGTAATTCAACCAGTCTTGGCACTGCTTATTGTTTTGTACCTTAATAGCAAAGGCAGTCCAGGAGCGGCGTCGTGGCACTGGTCCCCAACACGGATTGTACTTCAAATGCAAAGGTGCCTTTACCCATGTACTCATCATCTCTGGATACTGCTGTAGTAAATTTTTTCGCCACTCTGGTTGATAGATCCTTCCTTTCTATGCATCTGGTGGTAGATCAGCCGCCTCGAATTGAGTTGCATGCGATGGTTTCTTACCTGTCTCTTTCTCAATGGCTAACTGGTATTTGGCCATTAACATGAAATACGGTTTATACTATAGCTCATGCCCAGATATGTATCGTCGCGGGGCCAAATGAGCAAAGAATGGAGACTGTAATATTCTTTCTTCTATCATCGCCATGGCATGTAATTGTGCCTCTACTCTCGCTGAGTGCGTTGTTCCAATTTCCTCAATAGTCTTCATCCACGCGGGGGTCGGAAGTTCGTACGTCATCTGACCTTCGGCCATGACGCGTCCACCTGGGATTGGTTGTGGCTCGTACGCTTCTTCAAATGTTTCCCCCACCGGGATGGTGACCGTGTCTTCCTCAGCTGGAAGCTCAGGTGGAGAATCGGGCCTCGGTGGCGCTTCATATACTGCAATCCTTGATTCAAGGGTCGATACCTGGGCCCGTAATGAGTTGAGTTCTTCTAAGAGGTCAGGAGAGGGGTCCACAGGTGCTGGTATGTCTTGGTGGTCCGGTTCTCGTAACTGGAGTAATTTGTGATCTTCTTTGAGTTTTTGTAACTCCTCGTTCATGCGGTCGTATTCATCTAGCAATCGTACATGATCTTCTAGCAGCATCCTCATCGAGTCTGAGGGAATGGCTTTGAACTTGCTAGGACTGAGTGGTTGGTCTGGGTGGTCGAGCGCTGCTTCTAAGTTTTCTCGGTTCTAATCCTGTAAGCGCTAGTTTTCTTCCTTGGCGGCTGCTAGGTGTCTTCGTAGTAAGCCCATGTTTCGTGTTAGCGTTGCATTGCGGACTGTCTGGGCTCTTAATAAATTATCCAGGTCAGCAGTGGCTTCCTTGGTCTTCTCTTCGCTTTCTAGTTCCAATTTGTGATATGCCTCGCGTAATTCCTGGTATCGGGTGTTCAGAGAGGCATTCTCAATAGACAATAGATTGAGTTGCGACTGTAAGTCATTGGTTGTCCTCTGCAGCTGCTGATAATTATCACCAAGAGATGTGAACTCATCTCTTACTTGCGTCATACACATGAACATCTGTCGAAATGCATTATCTACAGTGGGTGATAGTATTAACAGGGTGCTAAATGAAGATGCAGTTGGCGTAGATGCAACGGGAACGGGGAATGGGGATGGGAAGGTGGATGATGTAGTGATTGTTGAAAATTGTGATGTGCCTAAAAATGTTTGTGCCGGGAGTGAAGGTAGTGATGGTGCAGTGGGTGGTGAGATGTCCATGTCAGTGGACGTATCTAGTGCAGTGACCGTGAATATGGGTTTGATCGTGGGTGCTCGTGCTGGTGTAAATACGGGATTTACAAAGGTTGAGGGGTAATTTACAGGGGGACTGGCTGGAGCAGCTTGGTGGAAAGGGGAAAGAGGGGTTACAGTGGGTCGGGGAGGTGAGACGGGGGAGAAGGTTAATGGTGGTGGGAATGGGAAAAGGGGTCTTGGAGTTGTGGGGAAAGATGGAAAAGATTGATGAAGGAATGGGTTGGGTAGAAAGGTGGGAGTGGGAGGGTGTTGAGAGCAGTATGGGCACCCAAGGACCGACTAGACAAGGAAGCCAGCGGAGAGAGTCAGAACAAGGCGAAGGAGTAAGTAGACAAAGCAGTCGACGCAAATCTGGCAGATAGGCCCTTCAATTTTTCCCAAATCTACATCTTTTAACAGTGATTCTTATCACTAACAATCATTGTAAATACCATTTCATATTTTTGTAGCTCCATTTTGTGCAAGCCAAGGAGTCCTTGAGCTTGAGGAGCATTAGAAGTACCTACATATCAATTTTCGTATTTTTTAGACTCCGTTTGAGCCCTCAAATTGGCCCTGGAACCTAATTTTTAACTAGGCCAGACACTAGGTCTGGACAGGGCCAAAACCTAGTCAAAAACTATAAAAAGAGCTAGAGAGCTCATTTTTGAGGCTAGATTGTAATTGAAACAAACTTGTAAGAGCTTTTGAAAGTAATCTAAAGAACTCCATTGATTCTCTCTCTTTGTCTTGCCGTGTGTGTGTATGTGTGTGCATGCTTGTGTGCTTCTCACTCACGCACTTGTGCCGCCACTTGCTCGAGGTCTTCATACCATCCTCACGTCTTCCCGGATTGACATTAAAGGAGGTGCTACTCATCACTGAGCTACACCAAATTTTGGCGCCGTTGCCGGGGATCGAGCTTTGAGGACGAGCGTGTGATGGTAAGACGTAGAGTTGACGCGTTGGAGTTGTAGGTAATTTCTTTATTTTTCCTATTTTTCTCTTTCTTACCTCACCACCATCATCCTCACCATCTCCCACCTCCATCTCCATCAGCGCGAAAATTTCAGTTTTTTGACTATATCCCCATCTCCACCTCATTTCCCTCATTTCACTTGTGAGAGAGAGCGAGAGAGCGAAATTGCATGTGATGTTTTTGCATGTTTCTTGAGCTATCTTGCAGGTACAGGTCACATCACCATCCCCAGCTCCCTGCGCAGGTACGAAACTCGACGAAACTGTCTCGCAGTCGCCGACTTCTGTCGATCGCGATTGACAAAAATTCTCACCTTTTGGTAAATCTGAGTGCACCACAGTGGACTAGAGACCCTGCACACCACCTTTCCACCAAAATTTTTGAAAATCTTGCAAAATTTCAGTCCATCGCGATTGACAGCCCTGTCCATCGCGATTGACAGCCCTGTCCATCGCGATTGACAGCTCTGTCCATCGCGATTGACATCCAGTCCATCGCGACCGACTGACTGTCCATCGCGATTGACTGAACCCTCTGTCCATCGCGAACGACTGCCTGTCCATCGCGATTGACTGAACCCCCTGTCCATCGCGATTGATTGCCTGTCCATCGCGATTGACTGAACCCTCTGTCCATCGCGATTGACTGGGTGTCCATCGCGATTGATTGAACTCTCTGTCCATCGCGATTGACTGAGTGTCCATCGCGATTGACAGCCCTGTCCATCGCGATTGACAGCCAATTTTAGCCAAATTTTTTAGGGACTGTTAATTGAAGAGTTGGGCTAATTTTGGGCACAAATATTATACTCTTGAGCACATGGGGAAGCCTTAGGAAAGCAACTTGGGGAAAACCTGTTGCACAGTGATCCTGTTTGAACCCTGTCGTAACCCTAGAACCCTGAACGGTTACAACTTTTTCATACGAAATCCATTTTTTGAGCTCTAGGGCTTGTTGGAAAGCTCGTGGCATATGCTACACGCCCTCAACTGTTTTTTATAAAGATAATGCATTGATTTTCAGATAGGGTAATTTGAAGTTGACCATACCCACGGGGATCAAAGTCAGGGGTCCTTAGGATTGTTTTCTTGAAAATCACTATGCAAGTTTGTTTGTGCTACAGGAATGAAAATAATTGGTTCTGTCTTTGGAATTTAAATTTCAAAGCTAACTTTGAAACTCTTACAGAGCATCGAAAGGCGTTCTAAGCAAGTGTAAGTGCGAGCTTGGGAACACATTTCCTGGGCACTCAAGGGCAACCGAGCAGGAAACAAAAGGTTGGACACTTTTAACCCCCTCTGTCAATTCATAGTCTAAGCTAAGACGACGAGAGGTAGGAGTAAGTCAGAGCGACGATAGGCAGGCATCAAGTTGAAGACTACCTAAAAACTCAAGTTCAAGCTAAAAAGCTAATCTCGATACTGTCGATAACATAAGGAAAAGAACCTAACGTGGAACGATCAACCTGAAAGTACGAAGAACACTCAAGTATTCCGATGACGTAATATCAGACAAGACCTTAAACACGATAAATAACTAAAAAGAATCAAGTGACTGATACCAATTGATCGGCAACGAAGTTGTACTCTGGGCAAAGAATTGGGCTACCTAGTTAGGCATATGAACCTTAGATCGGGACGACATCTAGTAAGGGAGAGACAGAGCCTTAGATCTTCAGAGGCTAGTGTTAACCACACTGCTAGGTCCTGGGCCCAGCAGTTGAGCCACCATTCGTACTACCCTAGCTCTGAGACCAGTGAGTCAGAGATGTCTCAAGGCATGGACAGACCTACGGGAAGTTCAGGAGTGCCTTACTTGTACAGGGTAGAAGGCCCTTACAAAACACAATTGGAGTACCTTAGGACCAACCGATTAGGTGCCAGCATCTATGAGGACGGCTTAGGAAGATCTGTGATACAGATTAAGAATCCTGATCAATCCATTGGACTAGAACACCCAGCCGTCAAGTTTGAAAATGGTGCATACCTGGACAAAGAAGGAACTATATATGTAGTCACTAGTCACCCGGATAGGATAGATGAATTTGGGAATGTAATCTCAGAAGCGGACTTAGGTGACTTGGAACAAGGGAACATGGGTGCGGAACCTAGAACCCCTCGAGGTAAATCAGTTCTCACTAGGATTATCACACCTGAGTGGGTACCCCAAGACAACAAGAGCATAGAGTTGCTCCTCAATCGAGAGACCGACGAAGCCTTCTGGAGGTATAAATCTAATCAGCCAACTGATATAGGAAATATCATGATCTATGAGTTTAAGGATCCGGATAGCCCAGGTAAAGTGACCTACTTAGATCACACTTCAGAACGGATCTTTGCGGTTACGGAAAATGATAGGCATGCTTACACTTGGAAGGGTGAATTTATTTTCCCCCAACCAAGATCAAATGTATCCTATGTTCACCCTGGGGCTGGAACATCACAAGCGCATGGAATGCAAAGAGACAGAAGTAGAGATAGACCAGAAGTAAGTTTTGCCAACCCAGGGGGCAGAGAAAGAACGAGGACAGAGACGAATAGGGTAGAACCTGAGATGCTTAGAGCTCACAGGAATCAAAGAAATGTGGATGGATTCCCGCTGCCGAGGCCTAGAGAGCACACAAGAACTTTGAGACCTACCCAGCTAGTTAAGTCCATGAAGAATTACTTTGATGGCACAGGAGACCCCTATGATCATGTGGCGGAATTCAAGCAAGTCTTGAGGGCTGAACAAGTGGAGGATTTATTCACACAGTACAATGCCTTCGGTCTAACCCTTAGGAACACAGCACTTACATGGTTTCAACCATTGGATGAGCGACAGTTCAGGAGCATAGACCAACTCCTAGAGGCTTTCATTGTAGAGTTCTCTAAGAGCGGCATAAGACACAATACCTCCTCATTGATTCACAGCTTTAAACAGACTCCCCAAGAGACTGTAAGACTGGCAGGAAGAAGATTTAGACAATACCTTGAAAGGTGCCCTGTTTCGGAGCTACCCACACCTGCCAAACAAGTAGCCTTATTCCTTGATGGATTGCTGAGTACGAAATTGAGATCCTATGTGTATCTGAAAGATCCTAGGACTATAGAAGAGTGTGTACACATGTGCATTGACATTGAAGATAACCTAGGGGAAGAACTAGAGCTTTCCAAAATCTACAAAGATTCAGATAGTGCATCTAGTCAATCTTCCACGCAATCCGCATCAATTGAGGAACTCGCAGAGAAAGTAGCTCAGAAATTAGGTGTAACTAGCAAACAAATCCCAAGGTTTGCTCCTGTGAAAAGGTGCTATACATGCGGTGGTGACCATATGGCGAATGTCTGCCCCATTATGGCTCAGCCCCAAGTAAATCCTAGTAGCCAGTACTGCACCATAGAACGGAGATACACCAATCACACCGCACAAGATTGCCCATACAACAAGCAGGCAGTTAGGCAACCCTACCCTCAGCCCTACCAACAAGGCAGATACCAGAACCAAAATCCACCACCACAATATGCTAGACCCCAACAAACCTACCAACCACAATATCAGGCCCAACAGAGACCCCAACCGGTGCTAGCACAACAACCCCCTGCCCCAACCAATGTGATCCCGGTAAAGTATACTGCCGCAGAAGAGAACATGAATAGAGCCTTAGTCCCGGTAACATCCTTGCTTTCCGAAAATGACCTCAATGACCAAAGCTTTGATTCTACACATGTTGATAGTCCCCAGGCATACTACATGCAGTCTCCAGAACATGGTGAGTCCTATTACAGCGAAGAGCCAAATGAACCTAGTTGGGAGTCAGATTACACAAACGTCATGTATGCAAACCCCAATCCTAGGCCTCAACCTAGGCAGGTAAGACCTCCATTCCCAAGAGGACCGTGCTACAGATGCCAAGGAGATCACTTCATTCGTGATTGTCCCTTACCTCCGCCTACACAAACTCAGTCCGTGACGATCCAAGGCTTTTGCCAAGACTGTGGAAAAGAGCATCTCTTACGAGATTGCCCTAAGAATCCTAATAATATGCCAAAAATCACGCCTATCAACGTTATTGGGTTAGTGGTAGATTCCACAGGAAGTGTCACTTCCACAGCACCAGTGCAGGTAGTCACTAGAGCTCAAGCATTGCAGCAAAACCAAGGGGTAGACCAGGAAAAGAGCTCAACAGCTAGTGAAACTGAGAGTATAACCAAGAAAAGGACTAGAGCTTGGAGAGATAGCCGTGAACGCATGAAAAGGCAATGGGCAAAGAAGATGAGTGAACTTGAGGAAAGTTTACGCGAAACCAAGGCTAAAATCATAGAGATCACATCCCAACCGCACTCTCACACAATCCCACCGCTACCATCCCCATCACCCTCCATCCCTCCACCCTCTAATACACCCCACGTAACCCACCCACCACCCCAAGCAGGATCAGTATTAGCTGATCCCACTCCCGAGGACCTAAACATGATGCTTAAAGCATATCAGGCAAGAATCCAAGAAGGGCCAACCATAACCGATCATGAAAAATGCTACCCTAGAGCCGAGCTAGAGCTTGAACGAACTAAGATTTGTGCCAAAATGGTGGAATTGGCTCAGACCATGTTTGAGGCCAGCCGCCTATTTAACATTTCTAGTTCAGCTAAGACGCAGTTACACTTTGATGGACTGCTGGAAAGAATAGAGAGGCTAATTGCACAATCAGAAAAGGAACCTGCCCCTCAAGGAAAGGACAGGGCAAGAGAACGGATAAGCCAACCTCTTCAGGAAGCCCATGTGCCTCCTCAAGAAGCTTATCTTCCCCCCCAAAAGGCAGATGAACCTCCCTCGAAAGCTTACGTACCTCCACAGGTTGCCTACATTCCTTCTCAGGGAGCGTATGAGCCTGCTCAGAAGAGTAATAGAATAAGTAATCCTCCCCAGGAAGCTTGTGCGCCAGCCATCTATGAGAACAAGGAGAGAGTCAACGATAGAATAAGCCCTCCTTCCCAGGTTGCTTATGTGCCTAATTCTACGGAGCCAGACACTTCTTCTTCTATGAATCGGTTTGCCCCAGACTTCCTACGAGAGATTCAAGAAGACAAATGGGATAACGAAAGTGAAGTCGCCCCTCCTTTTGAACTTGTGGATGATGCACACGATCAATTCCCACAAGACATCCCATCTATTTATGGGGAACATGAGAGTACTCAGTCTCACGAGAGATTGGACTTTGAGTCTAATTCCATACAAGAGCTACCCCACTTCACAGGACCATGGGAAGCAAAGTCCACGTGTATGAGAGCACCCACAGTCATGGTAAGGAACGACGACTCAGTCATATCAAGGAACACGGAGGTAGTAAAGAACACCAAGGCGCAGCGCGATCTCACTTTGGAAGAACTGCCTAAGAATAGACCAAAAGCGCGGAAAGGTGTAGCCAGTCAAGTGACTGAAGTTGCAGAACCACGTTCCCGAATAGGATCCCATAGGACAGTGCCAGAAATTCCCTTGGACAAGATAGGAGATATGTGTGAAGGTGAAGAAGGGAACACCTATCTTCCCATCACCTACCAGGAGTACACTACCAAGGCAATTTTGGACTCAGGTGCAGGAGTTGCTATCGCTACCACCTCCCTATGGAAGCGTTGGGGCAAGCCAGCACTCAGGCCAACGAGAATGAAATTGCAGATGGCCGATGGTCACATAGAGAGACCCTTAGGATTGCTAGAAGGAATAACTCTCACCACTTGTGGTGTTGAGTTTGAGCATACATTTGCCATATGTGACTTCAGAAAAAATCATGCCTATGAGATGATTTTGGGAAGACCATTTATGCGACAGTTGCAAGTGGTACAGGATTGGGGAACCAATTCTTTGTACTTGCAGCACTTAGGTGTTACGACCAAAGTCAATCTCAAGGATTATTCTCATAGAGACGTCCCTCCTATCCAATGGAATCCCATCCATAGAGCCAAAGATGATACAGAATCGGTGCATTCCAGAGGGTCTGGATCCTCATGGATGCATGAAGACACTCACTTATGGATGTGCAAGGTAGCAGTAGAAGAAGAGAAGAGAGAGAAAGCCAGAGAGGTAGGTGCGAACGAAACTCATAGACCCATTCAAGACCCAGCCTATGCACCTGTAGTCTTTCCAGATGAGGAATTCGAACCCCATGGCTGGGCAGAAATTTTAGCAACCATGGATGTAGCCATCAATGAAGAACAATGGACACCTCACTGTGATGAGGATGGCTATGACGTTTCAGTCTTCTCCATCGGGCCAATCATGGGAGAGGCAGTTCTAGAAGAATGCGAACCTAGCCCTGATGCATTTGAGGATGCAAGTGACTCCGATCTCGAGTCTATCATTATGGACCCACCATTTGCATCAGATGAAGAATACTTCCATGAAGTAGAATTTCAACCCCAGAGGCATGGAGAGGTTACAAATGATGTAAGATTAGCAACACATGTGACCCCGAAGGAAGAAGGAAAGAAACGAAAGAAGAAAGAAGTCTCACCAGAGGAGGAAGAATCTTTGTTTGAGGTCCCAGAAAATTTTAAGAAGTATGAGATAGATGACAGGAGAGTCATGATTAGAATGCCTAAACGAGAGGCACAATCAGGAGAGGCCTATGATAACAAAGAAACCACCAAGAAAATAGTAGTGGCCATAGAAGAAGGAGAGGAGAGATGCACGTATATAGGCCATGACCTGACAGAAGAAGAAGAGCACGAATTGATTGCCTTGCTAAGAGAATACAGACATGTATTCGCTTGGAGTTACAAGGATTTGAAAGGGGTTGACCCGGACATATGCTCGCACACCATCCCCATGACTTCAGATGCTAAACCCTCTAAGCAAAAGCCCTACACATATAACGATAATTACGCTGCTAAGATCAAAGAAGAGATAGATAGACTGGTTGAAGCTGGATTTATCTATGAAATTGAGCACACTGAATGGGTATCCCCCATCGTGGTGGTGCCCAAGAAGAATGGCAAGTTGCGTGTGTGCATTAACTTGAAAAAGGTTAATGCAGCCACAATTCGAGATAATTATCCGCTTCCCATCACAGAACATCTCTTAGAAAGAGTGGCAGGCAAGGAAGTGTACAGCTTCCTTGATGGATTTTCGGGCTACAATCAAGTAGCCATAGCTCCAGAGGATCAGCATAAGACAGCCTTTGCCACAGAATGGGGCATTTTTGCTTTTAGAGTAATGCCATTTGGGCTTACCAATGCACCAGCTACCTTCCAGAGGCTGATGTGCCATGTGTTTAAGGAGTTCCTGAGGAAGAGTTTAGAAGTCTACGTTGATGATCTTTGTGCTCATTCCAACATTAGACAAACCCATATTCCTGAACTCAGACAAATCTTTGACAAATGTAGAGAATATCAAGTCTGCCTGAACCCAGAAAAGTGCGTTTTTATGGTCAGGCAAGGCAAGATTCTAGGACACATAGTGTCAAAGAATGGCATATCGACCGACGAAGAAAAAGTGAGAGCCATAGCAGAGCTACCTAGGCCAAAGAATATCAAGGAAGTACAAGCTTTCATGGGGCACTGTGGTTATTACCGACGATTTATACACATGTATGCGGTCATTGCAAAGCCCATGTACGGACTTCTGACAAACTTTGAGTGGACGGACGAATGTGAGAATTACTTCCAGGAGCTTAAACGAAGATTGTGTTCAGCACCAATCTTGACCACACCAGATTGGAATAAGCCATTCCATGTTCATGTTGATGCATCCAATTACGCTATTGGGTGTGTGCTTGCACAACCTACTGGTGAAGGTAATATGGATCTTCCAATTGCCTATGCTAGTAGACAATTGAATGCGGCTGAACGGAATTACACCACTACAGAGCGAGAAGGATTAGGCATGGTATATGCAGTTAAGAAATTTAGACACTATTTGCTTGCAAATAAGTTTAAATTTTTTACTGATCATCAGGCATTGTTATATCTTGTAAACAAGCCATGCAATACAGGAAGATTAGTAAGATGGTTTCTCTTGCTAATGGAATGTGATTTTGAGGTTGTGGTAAGAAAAGGGAGGACCTATTTGAGAGCTGATCATCTTTCTAGGCTTACATCGGGAGAAGCCCCACAAGGAGTATCAGATGACCTCCCTGATGCTTACTTGTTTAATTTGGAAGTTGTACCGCAGTGGGCTAAGCCATTGGTACCAGTATTGACATACGGGCCTAATCATCCAGTGGTAAACACACGGAATAGAGAGGTTGTAAAAGCCCAAAAGTACCACATCATGGCAGGAAGTATGTACAAGCACACAGATCAAGGGATCTTGGCTTGTTGCGTAGAAGAGGATGAGTACTCTAAATGGTTGCAATTAGCACATGTAGGTGCACTAGAGCAACACCATTCAAAGCAACGAACTTTACAGACCCTAAAGAGACTCGGAGTACATTGGCCAACTATGGAAGCGGATGTCCAAAAGTTGTGCAAGGAATGCCCAATCTGTTGTACTAAACCACCTGTGGAACACGCCACTCTTTATCAAGTATCCATTGTGCCAGATTGGAGTGAACCACTAGTATCCTTCCTGAAGACAAACACATTCCCTCCAGACATGACTCTAGCTAGGAAAAGGAGTTTAGAACAAGAAGCCCAGGATTATTCACTCATTGGTGATAATCTATATAAGCGTGGTAAAGATGGTTACCTGAGGCTATGTGTCCATGAAAGTGAGTATCTTAAGATCTTAGAAACTACTCACCAAGGTGTAGCAGGAGGACACTTTGGACCGGATCGGGTGATCAAGGCAATCCTATTTGCGGGCTTCTGGTGGCCTACCCTTCACATGGATGCACATACCTATGTGAAACGGTGCGATGTCTGTCAAAGGACTCAGTATCCTATACGCAAAGATGAGATGCCACTGAAACCTATGATGGGTGGACGTGCATTCTCTAAGTGGGGAATAGACTTCGTAGGTCCTATTAATCCCCCAGCTAGAGGTTCTCATGCGGAATACATCATTGTTGCAACAGATTATCTCACCAAGTGGGTAGAGGTAAAGGCTACGACAAAGAACGATGCTCAAACAACGGCCAAATTCTTGTTTGAGAATGTATTCACAAGATACGGGTTACCTATAGAGCTTGTAAGTGATAGAGGCACTCATTTCTTAAATGAAGTGATTGAAAATCTACTCCAAGAATTCTTGGTAATACACAAGAAGTCTGCCCCCTATCACCCTCAAGCTAATGGGCAAGCTGAGAGCACTAATAAAATCTTATGCAATGTACTGACAAAATTAGTGAACACTAAACGCTCTGATTGGGACAAACAGCTACACCATGCTGTTTGGGCATACCGAGTTGCCTACAAAACAGTACTCCAAGCCACCCCCTTTCAGATGGTATTCGGCCAAAACGCTGTGTTACCCTTGGACTTCTTGATCCCTACATTGAGAGTAGCACAAGAGCATGAATGGACAGGTCATGAGCTCTCCTCTAGGATCTTTGACCTTGAACGATTAGGAGAAACAAGACTGAGAGCCGCTGCAGGAATATATGCAGCTAAAAAGAGGTAGAAGGCATACTTCGATGCCCATGTGAAGGATAAAGGCTTGAAAGCAGGAGATCTAGTCCTAGTCTATACACTGAAACAACACGCGAGGAAGCTAGAAAAGAGAGGCTACGGACCTATGATTATCAATAGGATCTCCACGAGTGGAGCAGTACAATTAGCAACATTAGAGGGTGATGTTCTCCCAAACTATATTAGCGGTTGCAGAGTCAAGTTGTATCAAGAACCCCTCACGGAGGAAATTCTCAGCCGACTCAACACTGCTAAGAAACGCAAAGAGGAAGAAAAGCGAATTAGAGAAGAAGCTCAAGCAGAAGCTTTAGAACGCATCAGAAGAATGAAATTACGAAGGCAAGATAGAGAGCAGACTAGAACAAATGACTATGCAGATCAAGGATATCCTATGGCCATGTGTGAAGTCGCAGGAACAAGCTCGCATAGGATAATTGATCGACGTCCTTTCATAACCCTAGATATAGGACAAGGAACGAGTGCAAGGACCGTAAGAGCCTTGATTGACTCAGGAGCAGCCACTAGTGCTGTTAAATTGTCTTACTGTCAAGCGTTGCAGATAACTGTCAATCGTGTGGAAGCGTATCTCATAGGATTGGGAGGCGTGGAAACCCCTTGCATGGGTGAGGTGGAACTTCCCCTCTACATTCATGATGAGGCAATGACAGTTAAAGTACTGGTGTGTCAAGATGAGGATCTCACTGAACCTCTAGTCTTGGGCCAAGATTGGATCTATGACCAAGCAATTAACTTAAACCTAAGAAGTGGACTTCTCCAGGTTTGGGTCAATCATAGTCGAGTTACAGTAGAATTAGACAATGGAGCACTCAAGGAACTAGGAAAGGCACAGACTCCTGGTCCCTCCAGGGGTGCACATGAAGTTGACCATGCTGTTCTTGTCCAAAATTATGTGTTGCAGAGGAATGATATTCGCAAAAAAGGAGTCAGGGATGCAAAGGAACTCCCTTCTTTTCCAAAGGCCAGAAGGAGGCAACAACCAAAGGTGGATCAAAGGCAGAAGAACCAGAGTACTACCCATGCCGAAAATCAAAAGTACCTGCGTAACAAAACGTCTCAGCAAGTGAACCAAGTGTGGGTGCGGAAAGGCGAACACCCGGTTGCACTTAAGCCAACCACACGGGCAAAGCCTCTTATTAGTGACCAACAACCCGATAATAATAAGAAGTCTTTCAGAAGCTCATCTACTAACATGAAGTCTATTTGGGTGCCCAAAAAGTCGATGAAGGCTAGCCCACAATCAAGACAAATTTGGGTGCCTAAGGCTTGTTTGCGGGCTCAAATAGCTACACCAAGAACACACCCTACACCGCATGATCCATTCACTCGCACAGCCTACATCCACTCATTTTCAACACCAAGGCACATGAGCACGAACAGAATCATTTGTAAATGGATCCCTAAAAGGTCTCATGTTCAAGCTGACACACCTATAAAGCTCTCGAGAGTCTCTACGGAACCACGAGCAAAACCCATCCACTGCATTTGGCAGCCCAAGACTTGTAACAAACCCCCGGACCCCGATTGTAAATCCATGACCACCTACTAACCGCTTCACGCTCACATTACATCATTTCGCTTAGCTCTTAGGTCTACCTAACTCCTAATTCCACACACCAGCACCAAGCACTCATTAACCCCTAACCACTCCCGAACTTTAAGTTAATGTTGTAACAAGGGACACCATGTCATTTTTGTGTCCATTGCAATGTTAACGTTTATTCATATATTCTCACAGAATCAGCCGCGACATTTTCAACATGGCGGAGGCAGCAGGAACTAGCTCTCACACAGAAACAAGCCCGCAAGTGGTGGACTTGGACAGTTTACCCGTTTTGCCTGAGACAATTGAAAGACCAGAAGAATTGCAGGCCGTCAAAATCATACCTATTGCGGATCCTCCGCGTGGCCACACCATGCCCGTGGGAAAGATTTCCCATTGGTTTACCGAGGTGGCAGGACCCTTGGGTGAAGGAACGTACCTATGGGAATCAGAGTTGGACTTCAATGGAAAGCAAGGCAGATACCATTTCTTTACAAGAGAATTTGAGAAATTACAAAATGTGGAAGGTCTACGTCCGATATGGGAAAAAGCAGTATTGAGTGCCTATTTCAGTGTCCGACTCCCAAAACCTGACTTCATGCGATGCTACTATCTCATCAACACCTTGACTCCAAACCAGAACCCAAAAGGAGCAAGCTCATTTGTGATTCCATCGTTGACAAAGGGGAATGAGCTCAAGAGGTTCAGGCTATCAAACAATTTGGTGAGAGAGGCTCTAGATATGCGCGGAATGCATATTCCTACAGAAAAGGAAACCCTAGTACCGGATTACATGAAGAATCGAAGTCTCACCAAACTCAAGGACATGGTATCCATGACGCCTAATATTGCAATACACCTTCGCATGTGCATGCAACACTTTGCTTTCCCGGCACAAGATCGATTCACCATGCCGCCCAAAAAGATTTGGTTTAGCTTGTATCTGGCAGAGACACAGAGCCTCACCATCAACCTACCCCACTAGATAATTGATCAGATACACCTAGCTCACAAACGCTGGCCGCGTAAACAGGTTTTATATGGTTGCTGTGCTCTGACAAGAATCATTTATAGGTGTTTGGCTTATGACATTCCGATCCAACGGGCCCTAATGTGGAATCGGGTTGAGCAGTTTAGAGGCAGGACATCCACGGGACCCCCTTCTAAGAAGATGAGAGGCACTGTCCAAGTCCCATGTGCTCAACCACGTGGAGCCACCCTAACACCAGACGTCACCCCTCCACCCCGAAGAGTCCGACCATTCACACTCCGACTTCCAAGGCGCAGCACCGATGGTTCCACCTTGATATTCCCTCCCATTCCAACCGATCTTGAATTTCCTAGTGGTGCTCCTTTAGAAGAACTCACTAATGAAGATTTCGAACAATTATTACAAGATGTAGAGCTAGAGGCAGAAGAGGCACAACAAGCGGAAAATGTGCAAACGCAGGCCACAACCTCCCAAGCACCTGTCACACCTGTTGAAGTGGATGCAGAGGATGACGGAGATGAAGAACAGGAGGATGATGAGGAGGATTATGATCAAGAACACCAAGAGGAGCAACAAGAAGTGCCAGAACTTGTAGGTGCACCAGCATATATAGCTCAACTACGAAGGTTATATGACACAATCAAAGCAGTACAGGAAAGGCATCAACTCTCTCTGGTATCAGGTCAAGCTTTGATGCAAGGAATGCTATCAGATGAAGGGGTGGACCAACACTTCATTGACACCCTCAAATTAGTGTCAGACTCTTTAGGCGTTCCGGAGGCTATCCACACCGCAGTCCGCCAGTCCGTCAGGTACGACAAACGCAGAGTAGACACGTTACCACGAGCAGGTAATCTTGCAACACTCTACAGAAGAAATGGAGACCCTCCGGAAACAGGTGGCAGAACTCCAAGCACGCCTCTTGCCATATGAACGGCCACCCTCGCCCATTGAAGAACCAGAACCTGAAACAGTAGTGGAAATCCCCGTCGATGACAGCTATGAAGAGCCATACGAGCCTATGCCGACGCCTGGTGGTCGAACTACGGAAGAAGGACAAGACACGTTAGAAATTCAAGTTCCAGATTGGGTCAAAAGGGTCGAGAAAGTGGGTAAGACACATGATGATCGTGTGGCCGTGCAAATGCAATCTCTCACAAATCTAGAAGAAACTGTCCTTCGGTCTTCCTACTCTCAAAATTTATCCCATCAACGGTTAATCACAACATCAGAATCGCAATACATGCCTTATTTTGTCTTACTACATGATTATAATGCAGAAGTCAAAAGACATACAGGGAAGGAGCCCACGTTCGCCACTCAATTTGAGATAGGGGATTTACCGACAGATGCACGTGCTGGCTCGATCTTCCAACCTAGTTGGCGTACACGTCTACTCACCGATTACCCAGAGATGATGAGTACTTGGGCAACCATGCCACTATATATCAAGTATAATCCATGCTATTGTCCAGTGGTACGTCGCAGATCCTGGCAAGCATTTGCAATCAAGGTACGCAACAATAAAGAGTGCTCGGCTTGGGTTAACTACCCATATTTTGCTCCACCTCGAGGGACCCCAACCGTAGCCTACATGATATCAACAATTCGGCACTCGTCTACACGTCTAAATAATGTACCCGACATAGCAGCGAAAATGTGTATGAAGATATTCGAGCTCATGACCATTGTCTTCAAAACCTTTCGGAATGTCCAAGCTCCATACATCTCTGCCCTTGGATTCTCTAAAGGCAACAAGGATTTAGTCTACGACATGAGCCAAACCCCCTCGGTCACTATCATCTTTGCTTGGCATGCACGAATAAAGTACTTGCCCGCATGCTTCAAGCAGACATTTGAGGAAATGTTCTCTACGGGATTCTGGGAATACAATTCCGAAATTTTCATTCCCAGACCCACACATTTGCTACATCTATTCGCAGTAGAACAAGCGATCCATGCAGATCAATTATGTTTGCCACATCCGGACATTCCAGGACCAATCGATTGGGATCGTATGATGATAGATTTGGCCAGAGGACTACGCATACAAGAACATCAGCTTGCCACTCAGGTTGTGGAATACTACATCCAACACTCCCAGCAACAAGGGTCTGTCAGGGACGACAGACGCGAGAGAGGGAGGGGTGTTGAGAGCAGTATGGGCACCCAAGGACCGACTAGACAAGGAAGCCAGCGGAGAGAGTCAGAACAAGGCGAAGGAGTAAGTAGACAAAGCAGTCGACGCAAATCTGGCAGATAGGCCCTTCAATTTTTCCCAAATCTACATCTTTTAACAGTGATTCTTATCACTAACAATCATTGTAAATACCATTTCATATTTTTGTAGCTCCATTTTGTGCAAGCCAAGGAGTCCTTGAGCTTGAGGAGCATTAGAAGTACCTACATATCAATTTTCGTATTTTTTAGACTCCGTTTGAGCCCTCAAATTGGCCCTGGAACCTAATTTTTAACTAGGCCGGACACTAGGTCTGGACAGGGCCAAAACCTAGTCAAAAACTATAAAAAGAGCTAGAGAGCTCATTTTTGAGGCTAGATTGTAATTGAAACAAACTTGTAAGAGCTTTTGAAAGTAATCTAAAGAACTCCATTGATTCTCTCTCTTTGTCTTGCCGTGTGTGTGTATGTGTGTGCATGCTTGTGTGCTTCTCACTCACGCACTTGTGCCGCCACTTGCTCGAGGTCTTCATACCATCCTCACATCTTCCCGGATTGACATTAAAGGAGGTGCTACTCATCACTGAGCTATAGAGGGGTTAGACTAGGGCTAATGGGTGCAGGAATTGTGGGGTGAGTGGTCGTAAAGACGATTTCTGCTACGCGACCGGCGAATGAAGGTGTTGGTCTGGGGGAAGGAGGGTGAAGAGGGGAGGCTGGATGGACGGGTGGTGATGGAGGAGCGGGTGGGGTGGTCGGTACTTCAGTGACTGCTGAGATAGGTACAGTTGCAGCGCGGGGTGGGGAATCTACAATGATGGTTTCTACGGCCAATGAACTTTCGGGGACGAGGCGTGCCTCCCTGGCTTGTTCTGAAGATTGTGCTCCGGTTGGTACACGAATGTATTCGCCGGGCTTTGAAAGTAGTCGTACTCTACGGGGGTCAAACTGTGGTAGTGGCTTTCTTTGCAAGTACCTGAGTGCCTCGTTGGAGCCTACTGATTTGACTAATTCTTTGAATCCTTTGATGTATGCGTCTTCGAATCCGCCTGTGACTTCTTGTTCTATTATTTTTTGGCTCTCTTCCTCTGTCAGCTTCTTGCGTGCCCAAACTTTTTCCATAGTTCTATACAGCTTCTTAATAGCTAGTGTGTAAGTTGCTGCCTCGTAAGTTTCATCTTCATGGGTACTTGTATCACCATGTGTGTCTGTTTGTTGGCCTTGGCTGTCTGTCTGTTCATGCTCTTGGGATTCCTGTGTTCCCTGGCTAGCTTCGTCGTCTCCTTCGTCGTCATCGGTTGCTGTTCTTTCGTCATCAGAGCTGGACACGACCTGTCCTTGTGGCTGATCCCTGGGTGTGGTAGGGTAGCTAGGCCTTTCAAATTCTTGAGAAAACAATTGTCCTTCTGAAAATTGGAACTCATTTGAGAATGCATCGGGCATTTCAAAATCAAAAGTTTGGTCCAGTGCCTCTGCTTGTCCTGGTTCTAAATGGGGTATGGGAAAAGAGAAAGCTTTTGCACCAATAGTGGTGGGAAGTTCAGCTGCTGTGGTGATAGGTTCTGTGGTTGTGGCTGCTTGGGGTGCAACATTACTGGTGGTGCCCTCCGGCATAACTGGTCTTGATAACCGTATACGAATTGGTGGTACTGTGGGAGTGGCTGCTGTTGGTGACTGCTCTGGAGAGGGTTGTGGAGAGGGTGATGCTGGGACTTGTAGGCACGGGATAGTACCTCTCATCCGCTTTCCGGCTCTACCTTTGCTAGACTTTCTAGCCTTCCTAGTGGTGCCTTTAAATGCTTTCAGTTCCTCACTGGTCATGGCACGCTCAATTGGTAAGTCATACGCCAAGCACATATATATGATCCTGGTGAGGGCGCAGCACCCATTGATTACCTTCTTTCGCTCCCATCTATGTTGTGCCAAATAGAGCTGATCAATGATCCAGCTGGCTAGATCAACCGTTTGCGGTCCAGTACATGCTAAGTATAATCCAAACCAGATTCTCTTGTGGGGCATGGTAAAATGATCCTGAGCTGGGAAAGCAAAGTGCTGCATGCATATCCGTAATGGCTTAGAGAGCTCAAGTGTTATAGCAGAAATATCCTCCCACTTAGTTACGTCACCACGTTTCATCTGCTCTAGGACTAGATGTTCTTTCTCCGTTGGAGTGTGTGTTCCATGTATTTTCAGAGCTGCGCGAATCAAATCTTTAGACAAATAGAACCTTCTAAATGGAGGATCATTTACCAAGGATGGTAACATGAATGTGCCAGGTAGATCCTTGTTTTCTGAAGCTGTTAAGGTGGTTACCAAGTAAAAACATCTGTAAAAATCGGGTTTAGGCAGAGGGTCGCTAAAATACTCTGTAAATCCCGCTCGTGCCCAAACGTGCTTTAGATCTTGTGTATTCTGTAGTCCTTCAAATTCTCTTGAAAAGAACTGGTACTTGGTCCATGTGCGAAGATCAAAGGCCAAATTGGCCTCAAATATGAAATCAGCGTCTGCTAAGGGTCCTGCTAAGCCTTGAAACCAATGAGAATTACGATGAATCTTCTCAGTATATCCTCTAGGAGGATCATCGATTGGCATGGGTCCTGGAAAACCTTGAAACTCTGGTGGTTGCACCGTAGGATAAGATTCCGCTAGTAATTCTCCAATAGTGGCCACCGGTGCACTGGGGCCAGCTTCTGATGGTCCTGCTTCGGTTTGCATGATGACTGATGAGCTAATGGAAAAGATCTGCTACAAAAGATTAACACATTAGTATGGAAATTAATTATGATCCCATTAAGGTGAGACCGCAATCCCTTTCCATAACCGATGTGTAACCCGTGTAGCCAAGTGTCGTGAAGTGATTGATGCAATGATCTTTTTGCAGAGCTAATGCAGGTCTCTAGACACCTATATGGTTCAGATTATGCATACATTTCTTGATGAGCTTTTATTATGCAAAATGTGGGGTTTGGGTGTATGAATTTATACAAGGTTTGGTTGAGGGTGAATTATTACAAGGGTGGAGTCTAAACGGGGTGGGAGAATTGTTAGATAAGGGGGTACAAGAAGACGTCTGGATATGTTTCGGTATCCATTTCCTAAGAGTCTTGGAGTGGGTGGTATGTTTCTGCTGAGGGACAAAAAGTGGTATCGGGTTTGGTGGTATTGAAGGATGAAAAGATTTCTGAGGTGTATATATTACATGGCTAGAGGGTTGGGCTATAATACATTGTTTGGGTACCCAAATCTGCATGGGTGTGGGTCTATTGATAAGATACTTCTTGGCGATCCAAATCTACCGAGTATTGGTACTTGTAAAAGAAGATCGAGGGGACTTTGGATGCTGACTCTGCTTTTGTTGAAACTTTGTCCTGTTCTCGTCTCCAGTGTTGCCAATAGCCTGTGGTTGCTGTCCTTTTGGCACCCATATTTGTTTCGTGCCACTTGTTCCGTGATGTTGATACTTCTGCTTTCTTTGCCTTGTCTGGTGATGTTGTCGGTCTGGGTTCCTCTGTTGTGGTTGACTCCTTCGTGGTTGGGTTTGAGAGGTCCTTTGGACACTCTGCTTTGGAAAAGAAGGGAGATCCAACACTTGCGTGACCTGCCCATTAGGAAGTGATTCGTTATTTATCTTTAATCTAGGCCAGCCCACAGCAAGTTTGGAAGGATGAGCACCGCAGGGTGTTGTGCTCATTTGGCCGCTGATGCAACCCACCTGACCGCTGATTGTGTCCGTCTGCCCTAGCGGTTGGGTAGCTGCCCCTTCTAGTTTGCAGGAAGCCCCAGGGAAGATCTGCTGTCATCCTTCTGATTGACAATTGTCCCTAGCCAAGCCCGAGTGGGTTGGTGTAGATGTAACGTGACTAGTCTGACCCAAGATCTTCCGGTCTTCCGTCGCATGCGTTTCATAGGGTCTAGGGTTACAAACCTCAATCGGAATGCCGTTAGGGAAGTCAAGTGGTATCACTCGCTTCTGTTCTAAGGTTCCAATCTGTAAGGAGCCTTGTCTAAGATTTAGGTCCACTGAGTGATCGTATAGCCAATCTTGGCCAAGGATTAGGGGTTCTATCAGGTCGTCATCATGGCACACTAGTAGCTTCGCTGTCATGGTCACATCCTTAATGAGGATAGGAAGGTCCACCTCACCCATGCAAGGGGTTTCCATGCCTCCTAGGCCTATGAGGTATGCTTCAATTGGCCGCATTTCTATTCCTGAATCCTTATAGTGGGACCATCTAATCGCACTAGTCGCAGCACCTGAGTCAATTAAAGCCCTGAGCTCTTGGCAAGGGTTGCCGTGCTCTAGCCTGACTGTAATGAACGGTCTCCTGTCCACTATACTAGGATGAGTGGTTGACTTTACTTGACACATGGCCATGGGATATCTGGGTGTAGTTTCCAGATGGTTATAATGTTCTCTCCCTAGTCCTTGTCTTCTTAACTTCATGCGTTTAATGCGTTCTATTGCTTCTGCCTGAGCTTCCGCTCGTATTCTATTTTCTTCCTCCTTAAGCTTCTTTGCCAACGTGAGTCGTCTAAGCATATCCTCAGTAAGAGGTTCCTGATATAACTTGACTCTACAGCCACTAATATAATTAGGCATTATATCTCCTTCTAAAGTGGCTAATTGTACTGCTCCACTTGTTGAGAGTCTGTTAATGATCATAGGTCCATAACCTCGCTTTTCTAACTTACGTGCGTGTTGCTTTAGCGTATATACTAGAATTAAATCTCCTTCTTTTAGGCCTTTATCTTTCACATGTGCATCAAAATATGCTTTCTGTCGCTTCTTCGCTGCATATATTCCTACTGCTGCCTTTAGCCTGGTTTCTCCTAATCGTTCCAAGTCCATTATTCTTGCTGATAATTCATGGCCGGTCCACTGATGTTCTTGTGCAACCTTAAGGGTCGGTATCAAGAAGTCCAAAGGAAGCACTGCATTCTGACCAAAAACCATCTGAAAGGGAGTTGCATTGAGTACGGTCTTGTAGGCCACTCGATATGCCCAAACAGCGTGGTGTAACTGTTTGTCCCAATCTGAACGTTTGTTGTTCACGAGTTTCGTCAGTACGTTACAAAGGATCTTATTAGTGATTTCAGCCTGACCATTGGCCTCAGGATGATATGGTGCTGATTTCTTGTGAATCACCATAAAATCATGTAACAAATATTCAATGACTTGGTTTAGAAAGTGAGTGCCTCGATCGCTCACTAGCTCTATCGGCAATCCATATCTTGTAAAGACATTCTCAAATAAGAATTTTGCAGTTGTGTGTGCATCATTCTTTTTCGTGGCTTTTGCCTCTACCCATTTCGTAAGATAATCTGTGGCAACAATAATGTATTCAGCATGTGTACCTTTTGCAGGGGGGTTAATGGGTCCTACAAAGTTTATGCCCCATTTTGAAAATGCACGTCCGCCCATCATGGGTTTCAATGGCATTTCGTCTCTGCGAGTAGGAAACTGAGTTCTTTGGCACACATCACATCTCTTTACATAGGTATGAGCATCCATGTGAAGAGTGGACCACCATAATCCTGCAAAGAGGATGGCTTTGATTATCCTATCGGGTCCAAAATGACCTCCTGCAACACCTTGGTGTGCAGTCTCTAGTATGCTCAGATAATCGCTCTCATGAACACATTGTCGTAGATATCCATCTCGTCCTCTTTTGTATAGGTTATCGCCAATAAGTGAATAGTCGTGAGCTTCCTGCTCTAGACTACGTTGTCGAGCTAAGGTCATTCCTTGAGGGAATGTCTTCGTCCTCAAGTATGTCACTAATTGTTCACTCCAGTCTGGTGTGAGAGACACATGATACAATGTAGCATGTTCTACTGGTGGTCTTTCACAACAAACATTGCATTCCTTACACAACCTGTAGACATCTGCTTCCATCGTAGGCCAATATACTCCTAATCTATGCAGAGTCTGTAATGTTCGATGTTTTGAATGATGTTGCTTTAATGCACCTATGTGTGCTAATTGCAACCAATCTGCATGTTCTGATTCATCTACACAACAAGCAAGAATCTTTTGATTATCCTGTTTATATATGCTTCCTGCCATTATTTGGTATCTCTGAGACTTGGTAATCTCTCCTTCTTTGATCTTTATCCTAGGATTCTTGGGTCCATATGTGAGAATAGGGACTATAGGCTTAGCCCATTCTGGTGCTATCTCAAGATTAAACAAGTATGCATCTGGTAGATCATCCGCTACTCCTTGAGGAGCTTCTCCTGAGGTTAATCTTGAAAGGTGGTCAGCTCTAAGATGTGTCTTTCCTTTCCTGACTACGACTTCAAAATCATACTCCATGAGTAATAGAAACCAACGTATTAGTCGTCCTGTGTTACATGGCTTGTTGACTAAATACAATAGGGCTTGATGATCCGTAAAGAACTTGAATTTGTTGGCCAACAAGTAGTGCCTAAACTTCTTTACTACGTAGATCATCCCTAATCCTTCTCATTCCGTCGTGGTGTAATTTCTTTCTACTACGTTCAATTGTCTGCTCGCGTAAGCTATGGGGAGATCTATGTTACCTTCATTCGTGGGTTGTGCTAACACACATCCTATGGCCTAATTGGATGCATCCACATGTACATGGAATGGCTTACTCCAATCCGGGGTTGTCAATATAGGTGCTGAGGACAAGCCTCGTTTAAGTTCATTGAATGAATTTTCACATTCATCTGTCCATTCAAAATTGGTTAAAAGAGAGTACAAAGGCTTGGCTATGATTGCATACATGTGTATGAATCTCCTATAATAACCACAATGGCCCATAAATGCCTATACCTCTTTCACATTAGTTGGTCTAGGTAATTCTGCAATTACCTTCACCTTTTCTTCGTCCGTAGAGATTCCATTTTTTGACACAATGTGTCCTAGAATTTTCCTTGTCTGACCATGAAAACGCACTTTTCTGGGTTCAAACAAACTTGATATTCTCGACATTTGTCAAATATTTGTCTTAACTCTGGGATATGTGTCTGTCTTACATTTGAATGTGCACATAAGTCATCGACATAAACTTCCAAACTCTTGCGTAAGAATTCCTTGAAAACATGACACATGAGTCGCTGGAAAGTGGCGGGTGCATTTGTTAAGCCAAATGGCATCACACGAAATGCAAATATGCCCCATTCAGTGGCAAAAGCCGTCTTGTGTTGATCTTCTGGAGCAATGGCTACTTGATTATAGCCTGAAAATCCATCAAGAAAGCTGTAAACTTCCTTGCCCGCAACTCTTTCCAATAGATGTTTCGTGATAGGAAGAGGATAACTATCTCTAATCGTTGCGGCATTAACTTTTTTAAGGTTAATACACACACGCAATTTTCCATTCTTCTTGGGCACAACCACAATGGGGGATACCCATTCGGTATGCTCAATTTCGTAAATGAATCCTGCTTCTATCAAGCGATCTATCTCCTCTTTAATCTTCGCAGCATAGTTATCATTGTACGTGTACGGTTTCTGTTTTGTCGGTTTTGCATCTGGAGTCATAGGGATTCTATGAGAACATATATCTGGATCTACTCCTTTCAAATCTTTATAACTCCAAGCAAACACATCTCTATATTCGCGCAATAGGGCAACTAGCTCTTCTTCTTCTTCAGTTGTCAAATCATGCCCTATGTATGTACATTTTTCTTCTTCTCCTTCTATAGAAACTATTATTTTCTTGGTTTTCTCTCGGTTATCATATACTTGACCGTCATTCGCCTTTCTATTAGGCATTCGTACCATGATTCTTCTATCTTCGATTTCATATTTCTTGAAATTCTCGGGTACTTCAAACAAAGACTCTTCTTTTTCTGACATGGTTCCTTTCTTCTTTCTTTTCTTGCCTTCACTCTTAGTAGTCACTTGAGTGGCTAACCTTACCTCATTCGTAATTTCCTTGTGTCTCTGAGTGTGAGTGTCTACTTCGTAGAAATATTCTTCCTCTGATGCAAAGGGTGGGTCCATGATAATTGATTCTAAATCAAAATCGCTTGCATCCTCAAATGCATCAGTGTTAGGTTCACACTCTTCTAAATTGCATCGCACATGATTGGCTCTATCGTGAAAACTGAAATGTCATAGCCATCCTCGTCACAGTGGGGTGTCCATTGTTCTTCATTGATGGCTACATCCATGGTTGCTAGGATTTCTGCCCAACCATGGGGTTCAAACTCTTCGTCAGGGTATACTACAGGTGCGTAGGCTGGATCTTGTAGGGTTCGTGGATGTTGTTCTGCACCTAAGGTCCTTGCTTCTAATCTTTCTTCCTCTTGTTTTGCAACTTTACACATCCATAAATGAGTATCCTCATGCAACCAAGAAGGATCTGATTCTAATGAGTGCACAGATTCCGTCTCTACTGGTGTCTTATGGATGGTATTCCATTGTATTGGGGGTACATCTCGATGTGAATAGTCTTTAAGATTGACTTTGGTAGTCACTCCTAAATGTTGCAAGTACAAAGAATTGGTTCCCCAATCTTGTACAATTTGCAACTGACGCATGAATGGTCATCCCAATATCATCTCATATGCATGATTTTTTGCAAAGTCACAAATGGCGAAAGTATGCTCAAATTCTACACCACAAGTGGTGAGAGATATGCCTTCTAGTAAGCCTAATGGTTTTTCTATGTGTCCATCAGCCATTTGTAGCTTCATCCTGGTGGGTCTCAATGCTGGCTTACCCCAACGTTTCCATAAAGCGGTGGTAGCGATGGCTACGCCGGCTCCTGAATCTAAGATGGCTTTCGTGGTGTAGCCTGATGGGTTATCGGAAGATAAGTGTTACCTTCCTCTCCTTCGCTTACATCTCCGATCTTTTCTACGGGTATTTCTAGTACCTTATCTTGTGATCCTATTTGTGAGGGAGTAGTAGCAAGCTCGGGGAATTGATTTGCTACCTGTTTCCACAATTCTGGTTTTACCTTCAACAACTCCTCTAGAGTGAGATTACATTGTACTTTAGTATTCTTGATCACTTCCATGTTTCTAGGGATTACTGATTCTTCATTCCTCACTATTATCGTGGGTGCTCTCATACTAATAGACTTTGCTTCCCAAGGTCCTGTGAACTGAGGTAATTCTTGTAAAGAATTAGATTCAAATCTTGTGTGTTCACTCAGTTGTTCTTCCTCTACATCATCGTAAATAGAGGGAATGTCTTGGGGAAATTGTTCCTGCAAGTCGTCTATTTCTTGAATAGGAGGATGGGTTCCTTGTTCCTTTCTCCACTTCTCTTCTTGTATTTCTCTCAAAAATTCATGTGAATATTTATGTATGGAAGACAAATTGTCTTGACTTTCTGAGTTGGGTACTTGAGACAGGGATGGTGCATTCCTTTCCTATGTCTCTGGGACACTAAGATTCCTGGGCTGATCCTTTTTCTCTTTGCTTTCTATCAAGTATTCTAGCCTCTCCATTAGTCCTTGAAAGTGTAATTCCGGTTTTGCCATGTTATTCCAATTGAGATATCTAGAGGCTTCGAACAAAGCTTGAGCTAGTTCTACCATCTTCATGCAAAGTTTAGTTCTCTCAATTTCTAGATCAGCTCGAGGGTAGTTTTTGCTCATTTCATCTACCTGAGGTCCCTCTTTTAATCTAGCTTGATATGCGCGAAACATCATGTCTAGATTTTCTGGTATGGGTTCCGCTAAAACTGATCCTGATTTCTGAGCTGGATTCTCGTGATTTAATTCCTGAGAAGTTAATTCTTGGATTTTGGCTCTAGATTCCTTCAAACTTCCTTCCAACTCAGTTATCTTTTTACTCCATTTTCTCTTTATTCTTTCTCTAGAATCTTTCCAAGATTTTGTCTTTTTACTGCTAGATTCTGCAACTTCACTGGTTCCAGTTGCTTTCTCCTGATTAAGCTGTTGGTTCTGTAAGAGCGTCTGGGCTCTTGTTATAGCTTGGATAGGCACGTATGTAGGGTTGGATCCATCTGCGTTATTTACAATACCTATCACGTTGATCGGTGTCACATTCGAAGCGTTAACTGGATTTTTAGGACAATCTTTGATTATGTGCTCTTTGCCACAATCAGCACAAAAGCCTTGGATGTTATAGTACTGTGATTGTCCTGCTATCGGGGGATGTGGACAATCCTTTATGAAATGATCTCCTTGGCACCTAAAGCATGGTCCTCTAGGGCCCTGTGGTCTTTGTTGTCTTATTTGGGGCCGTGGATTTGGGTTTGTGTACATCACATTAGCATAGTCTGGCTCCCAACTAGGTTCCACTGGTGGACTATCGTAATGATATGTCTCCATGTGTTCTGGTGACTCTGTGTAATATGCGGGTGGACTATCTACATGCGTAGAGTCAAAACTGTTTGAGTGTGGGTCACTCTCTGTGATCAAAGGTGAAGAAGGCACTAAGGCCCTACTTAGGTTCTCTTCTGCAGCAGCGTATTTGACTGAGATGACATTCGCTGGTGGGGGTGGCTGCTGAGCTAAGACAGGTTGAGGTCTCTGTTGAGCCTGGTATGGGTAGTTCTGAGGAGGCCTATAGTAATAAGGCTGAGCATTGTAATGGCCTTGATACCTACCTGGCTGCGGGTATGCTTGCGGGTAGTTCTGTCTCACGGTTTGTTTGTTGTATGGGCAGTCCTGAGCCGTATGATTCGTGTATCTTCTTTCAATTGTACAGTATTGGCCACTAGGGTTGGCTTGTGGTTGTGGTGCATTGGGACACACATTTGCCATATGGTCACCACCACAGGTGTAACAACGCTTGTTCATTAGTACCCTAGGTTTACTAGAAACTCCTAGTTTTTGGGCCACTTTTTCTGCTAGTCTTTTATTGAGCTAGACAATTTTGCGGATGCTAGAGATGAACAGTCTGAGTCCTTATAGACCTTTGAGAGTTCCAACTCGTCTCCTAAGTTGTCCTCAATGTCTATACAAATTCTTACACATTGCTCTAGCGTTCTGGGTTCTTTTAGGTACACGTAGGAGCATATTTTAGAGCTCAACAAGCCATCTAGAAACAATGACACTTGCTTAGCTTGTGAGGGTAGCTCTTGCATTGGACATCATTCAACATATTGTCTAAACCTACGTCCTGCCAGTCTTACGGTTTCCTGAGGGGTCTATTTAAAGCTATGAATCAACGAAGACGTGTCATGTCTAATCCCACTTTTAGAGAATTCAGTGATGAATGACTCTAAAAAGTGATGGATGTCTCTAAATTGCCTTTGTTGCAGAGGTTGGAACCAAGTTAAAGCGGTATTCTTTAACGTTAGTCCAAATGCATTGTATTGCGTGAACATGTCTTCAACTTGTTCTGCTCTTAGTACTTGCTTGAATTCTGCGACGTGATCATAGGGATCTCCTATCCCATCAAAGTAATTCTTCATTGATTTTACTAATTGAGTGGGTCTCAATATTCTTGCGTGTTCACGTGGTCTAGGTAGAGGAAAATCATCTCTACCACCTAGTACTCCATGATCTCTTTGTCTATCCGCTCTATTAGTGTCCGTGGTTGTTCTATCTCTCCCTATGGGGTGATTAAAGCTTACTTCCGGTCTCTCTTTATTCTTTTCTCTTTGATTTCCATGGGCTGAGGATGTTCCTGCCCCTTGTTGACTTGTATTCATGTTCGTTCTAGATGGAGGGAATACCAATTCACCTCTCCATGTGTATGTGTTTCTAGCGCGGTCAGGCACCACAAAGACTCTTTCTGAAGTCTCATCCAGGTATACAACCTTTCCAGGTGTATCCGGGTCCTTGAACTCGTATATCGTGATGATACCTACCTCACTAAGTATTTCGGTCTTGTATCTCCAAAAAGCTTCATCAGTTTCTTTATTTACAAACAACTCTATGCTTCTGTTGTCCTGAGGGATCCATTCTGGGATTAGTACTCGTGTCAGTACAGATTTCCCTCTAGGTGTTCTAGGCTCTTCTAATGGTTCTTTTCCTTGAGATTTTGCTTCCGTCTCTGGTTGAATCACGCCAAACTCGTCGGTATTGTTTGGTTGCGTACTTAAGATGTACATTGTTCCTTCTTTGTCTATGTATGCGTCTCTCTCAAATTTCACCACTGGATGTTCCAATCCAATGGGTTGATCGGGGTTGTGCATTTGCACCACTTGCCTTCGCAAACCGTCCTCATAGATGCGAGCACCTAATCGGTTGGTTCGGAGAAATTCCAGTTGCGTTCTATAGGGTCCTTCTGGTTTTTCTAAATAGGCTACATTCGACCCTCCTTCTGGTCTTTCTGTGCTAAATGCCATTTCTGATTCGCTAGTGTCTGAGCTCTCGTAGGGGTAATTACTATTCAATTGCTGAGCCCACGATCGAGCAGTAGTTCTTACACTTGCCTCTGATGATCTAAGGCTTCGCCGGTCTGACTTACCTATATGTTTGCCCGATCTAAGGTTCATTAATTTTCTTCCTTGCACACTCAGTACACGCTCAGATCGTCAATGATTCTTTGTTATTAACTTCTTGTTTCTTTTTAAATGTCTTTAAGTTCTTGTCTTAATGTTCGCGTCAGGAATTCGACTTTCCGTTATAATTTGAGTTCTCGTTCCGTCAGACTTATGTTCTTTCCTTTAGGTTTTCGTGTCACACACCTTTACTTTAGTCTTGAACTTGAAAGAATTAAATATCTTGAACTTGAGGCGTTCCTATCGTCGTTAATCCACAACACTACCGTTTATCCTAGGCTAAGAATTGACTGAGGGGGTTGAGTAATCTTCCAACCTCGAGTCAGCTTTTCTGGTTGCTCTGATGCCCAAGAAGCCGCGCTTCCCAAGCTTTATGCCCTTCACTGCCTTGCCTTGGTTGCCTTTGATTGCCCTTGCTAGACCTAGACAAATCCAATATTAGACCAATTCACAGTTGGATGATCAAGCACTTAAGTATATACACCTTTTAAGTCCCTTCCCTTTTGCCCAACTTTTCAATGTTTGCCCCCTGGCTTTCTAGTCCCAAACTAGGTCAACCTCAAAATAGTTTATCTAAAAATAGGCGTATCCTTTAAGAAAAAAACAGTTGAGGTCACGTAGTACTCGTAGAGAGCTTTCTAACGAGCTATTAAGCTTAAAAAACGGACTTCGGAAGAAAAAGTTATGACCGTTCAGGCCCTGGGGGGTAAAAACTGACAAACAAGTTTTTTTCTCCAAATATGAGCTAAGGGGTCTCCTATGAGTCTAATCACCCAAAAATTTCCCAAAAATAGCCCCAAAATTGGCCAAAAAATGAAACCCTAAAATTTGCGATGGGGGTGCACAATCGCGATGGTCTGAGATGATCGCGATGGTCTGGGACCGTCGCGATGGCATGAGGGTGCACCGTCGCGATGGCGTGAAAGTGCACAATCGCGATGGTCTGAATTTGCACAATCGCGATGGCGTGAAAGTGCACCGTCGCGATGGTGTCAGTCAACGGTCAACGTGCACAATCGCGATGGTCTGAAAATGCACAATCGCGATGGCGTCAGTCAACGGTCAACGTGGACAATCGCGATGGTCCAAAGTGAACCGTCGCGATGGTCACAGATGCGATGGCTTGAGCCAATCGCGATGGTCCGAATTTTTGAAGTGTCGCGATGGTGTGAGGGTGTCGTCGCGATGGTCCAAAAAATGAACCGTCGCGATGGTCTAGATTGCCACGTGGCACCGTCGGCGTGATGGCATGAGCCAATCGCGATGGCGTGACACAATCGCGATGGTCAGAGACCGTCGCGATGGTCCGGCCAAGGCGTCGCGATGGCGTGAGCCAATCGCGATGGTGTGACACAATCACGATGGTCAGAGACCGTCGTGATGGTCCACCAAAATGCAAATTTTGTGAATGCAGCTATGGATTCCTGTAGGCGCAGGTGTGCTCTTCACGCTGGTGTTGTCGCCTTCTCCAAATTCCGAACTTTGCAGACCATCGCGATGGTCTGACACAGACGGAAATTTCTGACAGAAACTGAAGTTTTTACCTTTTTGTAGCCTTCCTGATGCACTGGAGTACTGTTCCTGCAAGAAAACTCAAGAAAGAAAAAGCACACACAAGCACAAAAGCTCTCTCTCACTCTCTCGCAGGCACAAATGAGGGGAAATGAGGAGAATGGGTGGATATGGTGAATTTTTTGATTGTTTTGGAGATGAAGATGATGATGCGGTGATGAAGATGGAGTGTGGGGGAGGTGAAAAACACTAAAAACTAAGTAAAAACAACAACAAAAACTGAAATTTTTACCTTCCAACGCCACTTCTTGCTATACTCTTACCATCACACATTCATCCTAGACTCGATCCCTGGCAACGGCGCCAAATTTGGTGTTGCTCTAGCACAATGGTGAGAACCACGTTAAGAAGCTTCACCTCCTTAATTGTCAATCCGCGGAAGAGATAGGAGTGATATGAAGATCGTGAATGTGAGATGAAGTGAGAGTGAAGGTGAGAAGCATAGAAATGCACACACACATGCACACACACTACGAAGAGACAAGCAAGACACAATGGAAGGTGGGAAATTAGCTCTATTACTCAAGAACACTATTACAAGCTCAAAATAGCTCTAAGCTCTTCTCTACTCAACAAGCTAACACTAACCAACCTCAAAAATGAGCTCTCTAGCTCTTTTTATAGTTTCTAGACTAGTTTTGACCGGTTTCACATCTAGTGACCGGCATAGTTAAAAATAAGGTCCTAGATGCTATTTGGAAGGGTAAACGATGTCTAAAAATAACGAAAATTGGTACGCGCATTCTACCTAAGCTCCTCAAGCTTGAGGACTCCTCGGCTTGCACAAAATGGAGCTATGGATTACAAAATGGGGTTTTCTATGTTACATATGTTACAATAGTGATAAAAATCACTGTTGGAGGTTTTTGGAAAGTATTTGAAAACATAATTCTTTGAAAAACGATTCGACTGGCTCCCTGCTCCATCGTTACATGCTTCCGTGTCGTCTGTGCCTCTGGCTGCTTCCAACAGCGAGGAAGGCCATCAAAGGCCATCAAAGAGACTCTGAATTGTAGACATGTCATCAACAAATGTTATTACTAAACCATCTAATGTGTTGATATAACCCGCACACTTTTTTCCCTTTTTAGAGGTTTTTTTCCCCTAGCTTGGATCAATGCCTATAACCCTAATGAGTGAGTTATCTTTGGACATGCTCTTGCTAATACGTTCACTATTGTGTGTTGTGATCCAAGCTGCTTCTTCTTCCTACTTCTGCTTTGCGTGTGTTTCCATGGACCTCAAAGTCCAACAATTGGTATCAGCGTAGGTCGTCGCTTCATCTAGGGTGACGTCAACACCCCTGCAATCATAGTCTCACAATCGGACAAAAACTCGTGAGCATACTTGAGGTGATTAAGAGTTCAAAAGTGCTTTACTCTATCATGTCCAAATCGAGATTTGAGCTTGTTTTGCCCTACGAACACACTATCGCAATGCCTATGCAAGCGATTTCATCTTTTTGTGCCTAACATATATACAGGTTTCGGTTCCCCATTGCCTTTCCTCTCTTCTCAATGTCTTTCCTCTCCTCATGATTTAGTCCATACACATGATCTCTTGAGCCTCATCCCATGCTTTCTATTGTACTCGCTACCTACAAAGCTCATAGGTTACTCCACCGGAATGTCCCACAGCTCTCAATCGAGGAAGGAGTTCTTCACATGCAATCAATAAAGTGATGGTTCTCATGATTTTGTGCTAACTAAATAGTGCTAAGACTATCACAATATATGATGATCGAGTTCTTCACCTCCATACCTAAATTTGAAAGTAGCATATCTAACCATGATGCTTTACATGCTACCATTGCATCACCTCTATACTCAGCCTCCATACTCAACAAAGCAATAGTGGGTTGCTTCTTACTACTCCATATAATAGTTGCACTTCCAAGTGAGAATAGGAATCCATTAGTAGATCTTCTATCTAGAATACTACCAACCCAATCTGCATCGGCGTATCCATGAACCTGCAAATCTTTACCAACTTCATAAAACATTGCATAATCCAAAGTAGCACTCGTATATTGTAGAGTGCCTCTCAAGGCATCTAACTATGATTTTCTAGAAATCTACATAAATTGACTTTGAAATCCAACAGTGTAGCTTAGATCAAACCTTGTAATCGTAAAACATCTCAAATTTCCCACAATTTTCCTATGCATAAGCTCAACGCCTAAGAAATAGCCCAACACACCAAGATCTTTCATGTCAAATTCTTGCATAAGGAGTTTATTTACCTCTTTAATGCTTACTTCATTCTCACCTCCTACAATCGTGATGCCATCATCACCCTTCCTTGTATATAATGAATGATCTGTCGAATATTATGCACGGTGTTGAAAAACGACCTATTACACCTGCAAATGCAATTATTGAAGGTGCCGCACAATGTGTTGAAGATGAAGATCTTCAAACTCCTATTCATGTTGTGGTTCTTGTTGCACCTACTGCAAAACAACTTTGTTGGGATGGCAGAGATGCTCAGGCACATGCATTGATAGCTTTGTCTACCAGACATGCCATTATCCCACACATTTTCTCTTGCACAACAATTAAGGATGCTTAGGATACACTTACCAGTTTATACAAGGTAAGAAATTACGTTCATGTAGCTTACCTTTGAAAATAGTTGGAGAGTGAGCGCATGAATGAAGGAGATTCCATGGATAATTTTTTGAAAAAGATCAAAGATTTGAAGGAGTAGTTAGTTTCTGCTGATGAAGTCTTGCTAGATAGTTCACTTGTGCATACTATTTTGAACAGTCTTCTAAATTCATATAAGACTTTTTCTTCTACTCTTCGATTGATGATTAAAGACAATCCAAATGCCTTAATATTTGAGCAATTAGTCATTGTGTTGTTGCAGGAAGATGAGGCACAATAGAACATGTCCATTATGCATCTTGCATATCAAGATTTCCTAGCTAGCCAGAAGGGCAAAGGTAAATGGAGCTCATCTACTAGTAAGAAAGAATCTGCTAACTCTGCACAATCAAAGAAGGATGACAAAGACGAGGAAAATAAAGTCTGCTAATCTTGTGCAGAATGAAGAATAGATGTTTACTACTCTTTGTAGTTATCCCATAGTCATACAAATATGATTTGAATTCAGAAGACATATAACACCCCTCGATTAGAATGGAGTGTGCCCATTTTACATGTTGAGAAAATCTAAACCCATAAGTAGGAATGCTTTGAAGTACATGGACATTCCAAACTCCGACTTTAGGAAGTACAATCTTGCATGCCTAGAAATATAAATAATGAAAGTAATTATGTGAAGGTCATTTCAAAACGATGGTGGCTTCATAGGACCACGAACATCATTATAATCAAGCTACAATTTTCTTTCAGACCTTACTTTGCCATTTTTAGGAGAGAAAGAATCTTACATCATACCTAAAATATTTTTCTCACACACATGTTTGGGTGGTGTCTCGAGTTAAGATAAAGACGACACCATATTAGACTTTTCTAGGCATAGATAAATAGCAAAATTTAGATCTCCAACACATACATGCCAAAGGATAGGATTTGAGATGTCCTACACTACCTATACTCCACATACATAATCGTCCACAATTTTTTCAAAATTCTTCATATTATATATTCCATGACAGAGCATACCAAATTCAATAGTTTTATTTGCATCAAACAACGATGAATTCTAGACATGTCATCAACAAAATTTATTACTAAACCATCTAATGTGTTGATATATTTTGGTAGTGATGTGTGTGAACACACTTAGGACTCCGCGATCACTATTTTCCCTCTTTAGGAGGTTTTCTTCCCCCGGCTTGGATATACTCCTATAACCCTAACAAGTCACTTATCGTTGTACATGCTCTTGATAATACATTCACTATTATGTGTTGTGCTCCAAGCTTCTTCTTCTTCCTCATTTTGCTCTTAGTGCGCTTCTGTAGAACTCAAACTCCAACAATTGGTGTAAGGGAAGGTCGCCACTTCATCTAGGGCAATGTCAACACCTCTGTGGTCACCATCTCACAATCGTACAAAAACTAGTGAGCATACTTGAAACGATTAGGAGATAAGGAAGAGAGCTCTCTCACAAACTCTCACACTCAAAGAGGAGCACACATAGATTGAGGCAATGAAGAACGATCTTCTTCTTCTACTTCTTCTTCTTCTTCTATTACATAAAAGGAATGTACAAGAATGACCTAAAAAAGCAATAATATAAGTCCAACCATGGATTCCCGAGTACATTTTATTGATGCTTCCCAAATCTTGCCACCAAGCCTAAAACGACTTGTTTCGTTCGATTTCGCTATTTATAAAGTTGTTTGGTCGGTTCTGCATACGTCAAGCCGATGCGGCCACATATGGCTAGTATGCCACTACTGCACTGGCACTTGTCTACATACAATGGCTACCCATGCTTAGTTTCCTACATCAAAGATCACATCTTTGCATGGCGTATTTGTAGATGAATTACCTTCATTCAATCTCCCTCTCTTTGTCTTGTGAAAGCCCACACTTGTGAAAGTCCCCACTTGTGACCTCCTTCACTATCCGTTATGCCTTGACCTTCATTCTAAACTTTTATTTTTACGTCTTTCCCCTCTATGAGAAGAAAGGCCAACCTCTACTTCCATGATCTCTCCTCATGATCTAGTCCATACTTCCACCGAAACGTCCCAAAGCTCTCAAGCGAGGAAGGCCATCAAAGAGACTGTGAATTGTAGACATGTCATGAACAAATGTTATTACTAAACCCTCTAATGTGTTGATATATCTCGATAGTGATGTGTGTGAACATACTTAAGACTGCCCGTGCACCTTTTTCCCTTTTTAGGAGGTTTTTTTTTCCCTAGCTTGGATCAATGCCTATAACCCTAACGAGTGGCTTATCGTTGGACATGCTCTTGGTAATACGTTCACTATTGTGTGTTGTGCTCCATGCTGCTTCTTCTTCCTGCTTTTGTTCTTTGTGTGCTTTTGCAGACCTCAAACTCCAACAATTGGTACCAGTGTAGGTCCCCGCTTCATCTAGGGTGACGTCAACACCCCTCAAGTCACAGTTTGACAATCGCACAAAAACTGGTGAGCATACTAGAGGTGATTAGGAGTTCAAAACCGCTTCGCTTTATCGTGTCCAAATCGCGATTTGAGCTTGTTTTGCCCTCCAAACACACTATCACAATGCCTATGCAAGCAATTTCGTCTTTTTGTGCCAGACATATATACAGGTTTCAGTTCTCCATTGCCTTTCCTCTCTTCTCAACATCTTTCGTCTCCTCATGATTTAGTCCATACACATGATCTCTTGAGCCTTGTCCCATGCTTTCTATTGTACTTGCTACCCGCAAAGCTCATAGGTTATTGCACCAGAACGTCCCACCACTCTCAAGCGAGGAAGGCATTCTTCACATGCAATGAATAGAGTGATGGTTCTCATGGAAATCATTCATAGTGGAGGGACTGACTCTTATTCTTCACTCCATTGTGGTTTCATAGAAAAGAAGCACCACGCGATCCTAATGCCTTGGTAGGACATCTTAAGTGCATATGCAACACACATTATGCCTCAAGTTAGAAACTATGAGGTAATGTCTGACTATTGACCATACATCTTCCCGAGTATTGACAGTACCTTGAGTCCATCGGGATTGATTAAAATTGCCTGGTCATTGTGTATGCAAGTTTGTATATCGTGAGGAAGATGCATTGTGAAGAAAAAAAGCACCATGGGACCGTAGGCAAGTATTGTATGGAGAAGGTCCAGCTAACCTCATAGCTCTTAGAATATGAATATATTTTGCCTCACAACTCTTCATGAGGAAGGAGATAAGGAAGAGAGCTCTCTCACACACTCTCACACTCAAAGAGGAGCACGCACACAGATTGAGGCAAGGAAAACTGATCTTCTTCTTCTTCTTCTATTACATAAAAGGAATGTACAAGAATGACCTAAAAACACAATACTAAAAGTGCAATATATAAAGAACAATACATAAGGAAAATCCTAATGTCCACGAATGAGTGATCTGGAAAAAAACAAATGTGCCATCATTCTTGGTAGATAAATCTAGCAAATCTCAATGAAATATCCCTGACATAAACCAGCGTGACCACTATACATGTCAAAGAAATGAAAAAGTGATACATGTCATCCTTGATCATCACATGTTGAACTTCATATCTCAACATTCCCCCTCAAGCTCAACATCATGTCTTATAAACCAAGCATCTTCCAAAACTTCTTAAGCTTCTCTGCTCTAAGTGCTTTAGTAAAAACATTAGCAACTTGCTCATCTGTCCTCACATAAACAAGATCAATATCACATGCTAATACCTTCTCTCTCATGAAGTGATAATGTACTTCAGTATGCTTTATTCTAGCATGAAAAATGGGATTTTGTGCTAACTAAATGCTGCTAAGATTATCACAATATATCAAGATGATTGACTTCTTCACTTCCATACCAAAATCTGAAAGTAGCATATCTAACCATGATGCTTCACATGCTACCATTGCATCACCTCTATACTCAGCCTCCATACTCAACAAAGCAATAGTGAGTTGCTTCTCACTACTCCATATAATAGTTGCACTTCCAAGTGAGAATAGAAATCCATTAGTAGATCTTCTATCTGGAATAGTATCAGCCCAATGTTAACCGTTGCAATGTATGGAAATGACATTTTATTGTGAGGACATTTTATCCTTTGGGAAGGACGTTTTATTCCACTTCCTTCTTTCTACTTTGGATGACATCTCTTGGAAGCAAAAGTGGATGGCCCATGTCGGTTTTGAACCTGCATCGATTTCTAATCAGAAAGAGTCTTAGCAATTGAGCTAATGGGCCAAGTTAATACCATACAATTATTTCAAGCTAGATAACACACAAGTTTGAACTGATGAGGGTGCCGATGGTGTTGGTATGTGATACATCTGCTTTATTGATCAATTTGGGCTGCTACGAACTCATAGACTAGAATCACTTGACTATATTTGGATGCATTCTTGATCAGGTTGCTACATTTGGACCATCGCTTATGTTGCCTCGGATCACTTCCTTGCTTTCCTACATCATCAGGTCCACATCTTCACATGGCCTATTTGTGGATGAACATGTGGCTCTAGTCCAACCATTGATTCCCGAGTAGATTTTGTTGATGCTTCCCAAATCTTGCCACTGTTTATGAAGCCGATGCGGCCACATATGGCTGGTCCGCCACTACCGCACTAGTACTTGTAGGCATACAACGACTACCCATACTTAGTTTCCTACATCAAAGTCCACATCTTTGCATGGCATATTTGTAGATGAACATTGCTCCAGTCCAACCATGGATTTCAGCCAACATATCTCTGTGTTTCATTTCCCCATGCAAAGTCTTCTGGATTGCCATCGCACATGTGGACAATGCCATCCCACATACACCACCACATTGAAGAGGTGCTCCTCACCTCTCAAACATGCTCTCTGTTGGCTGGAGTAATTATTCCATCTCTCGTCCATCCATGAGCCCAAGTGATCGCCCTAGTGCAGAAGTAGTAGTAGTAGTAGTAGCATCACACGATTTTGGTTGATTCAAGTAGTAATAGCAGCACACAATTTTGGTTGAAATGCACCACACAAGTGCATTACCTTCGTTCCAACCCATCAAAATGTTCAACAGCACCAAAATGTTCATTGGCATCTCCTTTCGGATCACCTCCACTCATCTTCTATGCTTCACTAATTTGAGACCTTCACTTTTGCATTTGTGTTCATCTATCTTCTCACACGTGATCTCCTTCACTATCATCATGTACACAAGTGTGATATCTACCTTCTTTGGCCTTTCTTTCATATCTGTTATGCCTTGATCTTCTTCTTCTTCTTCTAGTACATAAAAGGAATGTACAAGAATGACCTAAAAAAACAATACTATAAGTGCAATATATAAAGAACGATACATAAGGATAATCCTAATGTCCACAAATGAGTCAGCTAGCAAGAAAACAAATGGGCCTAGTAAAGCTCAATGAAGTATCCTTGACATATACCAGTGTGACTCCTATACATGTTAGAGAAATGAAAAAGTGATATGTGTCATCCTGGATCATCACATGTTGAATTTCATATCTCAACATTCCCCCTCAATCTCAACGTCATGTCTTGTAATCCAACCATCTTCCAAAACTTCTTCAGCTTCTCTGCTCCAAGTGCTTTAGTAACAATATTAGAAACATCCTCATCTTAATTCCTCACATAAACAAGATCAATATCACATGTTAATACCTTCTTTCTGATGAAGTGATAATGTACCTAAATATGCTTTGTTCTAGCACGAAAAATAGGATTTTGTGCTTACTAAATGTTGTTAAGATTATCACAATAGATGATGATTGACTTCTTCACTTCCACATCTAAATCTGAAAGTAGAATATCTATCCATGATGTTCACATGCTACCATGGCATCACCTCTATACTCAACCTCATTACTCAACAAAGCAACAGTTGGTTGCTTCTTACTACTCCATATAATAGCTGCACTCCCAAGTGAGAATAGAAAGACATCAGTAGACCTTCTATCTAGAATACTACCAACCCAATCCACAACGGTGTATCCATGAACCTACAAATCTTCACCAGCTTCATAAAACATTGCATAATCCAAAGTAGCACTCACATATCGTAGAGTGCCTCTCAAGGCATCTAAGTGTGGTTTCCTGGGAACCTACATAAATTGACTTTCAAGTCCAACAGTGTAGCTTAGATCGGGCCTTGTAATTTTAAGATATATCAAACTTCCCATAATTTTCCTATCCATAGTAACATTTTCCAATGCTTCACTTGATGTAGTATCCAACTTCAAATTTCACTCTAATAGCATAAAACTTGGCTTGCAATCAACCATACCAAACTTTTGTGGGATACGCAAGGCATATTGCCTTTGCAACATCCATATACGTGTTTTTAGATGCATAAACACAATGCCTAAGAAATAACACAACACACCAAGTTCTTTCATGTCATATTCTTGCATAAGGAGTTGCTTTACCTCTTTAATGCTTACTTCATTCTCACCTCCTACAATCATGATGTCATCATCATCCTTCCTTATATATAATGAATGATCTATCGAATATTGTGCAACATGTTGAAAAACAACCTACTACACCTATAAATACCAATTATTGAAGGTGATGCACATGGTGTTGAAGATGAAGATATTCAAATTCCTATTCGTGTTGTGAATCCTGTCGCACCTATTGCAAAGCAACTTCATTGGGATGGCAAAGATGCTCAAGCACATGCATTGATAGCTTTGTCTATCAAACATGCCATTTCCCCATACATTTGTTCTTGCACAACAATTAAGGATGCTTGGGATACACTTACCACTTTATATGAGGCAAGAAATGAGGTTCGTGTTGCTTACCTCTAAAAATAGTTGAAGAGTGAGTGCATGAATGAAGGAGATTCCATGGATAGTTTTTTGACAAAGATCAAAGATTTGAAGGTGTAGTTGGTTTCTACTCATGAAGTCTTGCAAGATAGTTCACTTGTGCAGACTATTTTGAACGGTCTTGTTGATATAATTAGGTAGTGATGTGTGTGAACACACTAGGACCGCTGGGGCACTTTTTTCCCTCTTTAAGAGGTTTTTTTCTCCCGGCTTGTATATACGCCTATTGCCCTAATGGGCTGCTTATCTTTGTACATTCTCTAGTAATACATTCAGTATTGTGTGTTGTGCTCCAAGCTTCTCCTTCTTCCTTGTGCTGTTCGCATGCTTCCGCAGACGTCTAACTCCAACAATTGGTATCAGAGCAGGTCGTCGCTTCATCTAGGGCGCTCTCCACACTCCTTTGTTTGTAGTCTCAGAATCATACGAATTTTGGTGAGCATACTCAAGGTGTTTCTGAGATCAAAACAGCTTCGCTATGTGGTGCGGAAATCGTGATCTGAGCTAGTTTCGGCCTCCCAACGCACTATCGCAGTGCTTGTGTAGGCTATTTTGTCTTTTTGTGCCAAAGGTATATACCTCTTTCTGTTCGCCAGTATTAGCATCTCGAAGTCTGCTACAAGTTTAGCAGAACTTGTCTGGGCAGTTCTGTTCAACTTTTTTAGATACAGTCAATTTTCTGCATCAAGGTATTTTAGTCATCGGCCATGGCTAAAAGCAGTGATGTATTCCGTATGTTGGTTGTTGATGATAAGTTGGATGGTACCAACTACCCATTATGGGCTTATATGATGCGACATGTATTGGTTGCAAAAGGATTGTGGAACATTGTGCAGGGTGTTGAAAGACGTCCTGTTACACCTGTAACAACAGGTACTACGAATACAGGTGCTGGAGCTGATGAAGATGGTGTCGAAGATGATATTGTGTAGATTCCTGTTCGTGATGATGTTTCTACTGCACCTACTGCAGAGAAAATTTGTTGGGATAGCAGAGATGCCCAAGTATATGCATTGATAGCTTTGTCTTTCAAACATGCCATTATTCCTCATATTCACTCTTGCAAAACAGCTAGGGATGCTTGGTATACACTTACCACATTGTACCAAGCTAGGAATGAGGCTCGTGTTGCTTACCTCCGAAAACAATTGGAGAGTGAGCACATGAATGAAGGTGATTCTATGGACAGTTTCCTAACGAAGATCAAAGATTTGAAGGAACAGTTGATTTCTGCTGATGAGGTTATACCAGATAGCTCACTTGTGCAGACCGTTCTGAATGGTCATCCTGATTCATATCAGAGTTTTGCTTCTACTCTTGGGTTGATGATGAAAGGCAATCCGAATGTCTTATCATTTGAGGAGTTAGTTTCTGTTCTTTTGCAGGAAGATTAGTCCAGGCAAAACATGTCCATTATGCGTGTTGCAGATCAAGCTTTCCTGGCTAGTTAGAAGGGCAAAGGAAAATGGAGCTCTTCTACTAGTAAGCAGAAATCTGTAAATGCTACACATTCAAAGAACCAGGATAAAGATGAGAAGAAATCAGAGATGCAGAAATTGTTTTGCAAGTACTGTAAAGGGAATGATCATATCATAAAGAACTGTCCAAAATTGGCTGCAAAAGAGGCAAAGAAAAAGGAGGCTGGAATGGTAGTTGCAGAAGCCTCTACACCAAAAACAGGGTCTGCTAATCTTGTGCAAGAAAAAGAATGGGCGTTTACTACTGTTTGAAGTTTTGACCCATCTTCTCATGAGCAGTGCATGTCTGCAGTGGACTTAGATGTTTGGTACTTTGACAGTGGGGCGACCAAACATATTACCTCGTAGCGCAGTTTCTTCTCTTCACTTGAGCCTGCCCCTACAAGGAATACTATCACATGCGCCAACAACTCCCCTTATCCTGTTATGGGAGTTGGTAAGATCATTCTGACTACTGCTGATGGTAGTTCTTTCACCTTGTCAGATGCTTTATTTGTGCCAAGGATCAAGAAGAATCTGTTATCTGTTTCTGCATTAGCCAAGATTGGCTTAGTTGTGAAATATGTACAGTTCATGATCTGTCAAATGGCGATGTTATTATTGCTTCTAGCATTTTATGTCGTGAGCTGTATAAGCTCATAGACTATGAAAGATCTGTGAATGATTCGGCATGTGCAATTCATGATTCTCAGGCTATGTCAGATGCAAAGCTTTGGCATGCACGCTTTCGTCATCTGAATTTTGCTAGTTTGCTACGCCTGCAGAAATCTGATATGGTGTCTTCTTTACCCAAGCTTGAGGCACCTGGAAAACATGTATGTGAAGGCTGTATTTTGGGCAAAATGCAGCGTTCCTCCTTTCCAAAAGATGGTTCAGTTCGGGTTATGCAGAAATTGCAGCTTGTACATAGTGATGTCTGTGGTCCTATGCAGACACCTTCTTTTGGAAACTATCTTTACTTCGTGACTTTCATTGATGATTTTTCCAGGCATGCATGGGTATATCCATTGAAGGCAAAGTCCGAATTGTTTTCGTGCTTCAAACAGTTTTTGGTTTTGGCTGAAAATCTGTCAGCATGTAAAAATGGGTGCCCTCCATTCAGATCGAGGGGGGGAATATATATCTTCTGATTTTAATGCATTTCTGGCTGAACGTGGGATAAACACCAGTGTACAGTGCCGTATACACCTCAACATAATGGAGTTGTTGAACAGAAGAACAGGTCACTCATGGAGATGGCGAGGTGTATGGTCAAGAGTCAGGCTTTACCACATAGTTTCTGGCTTAAGGCTGTCATGTGTGTAGCATATGTACTTAACAGGTGTCCCTTTAAAGCACTACAGTCTATCACTCCATATGAGGCTTGGCATGACCGCAAGCCATCTCTTACTCATCTGCATGTTTTTGGTTTTTTGGCATATGCATTAGTGCCTGAACAACATCACAGAAAATTGGATGATAAGGCAGTAAAATGTATTTTTGTTGGGTACAATTCTGAAAGTAAAGGCTATCATCTGTATCATCCACAGACTAAACGCATTCTGGTTAGTCATGATGTGGTTTTTGTGGAAGATGCTATTCAGCCATTACTTTCATGTACCAAGGAGACATCTGTTAGCTCCAAAGACATGTATGATACTTTGATGCCTCTTTTTACAGGTGGACAGTCTAGTGCTGGTCCTAATGAGGCAACTTCTCAGCCTTTGCAGGTTTCATATGATGATGTAGATCATTCCATTTCTAATGCAGGTCTACATGATGCACTTGTTGATGAGAGAGCTGATATTGAGCAGGCAAAAACTATGCCAAAATGGCTGGTGCAGACTTTGCGTGATCGCAAATTAGATGCACCTTTGTCATATCGTACTCGTTCAGGCTCTCATAGTGCCTCCTTTGCATTAGATTGCTATGCTATGGCTGCGTCTAGTCTCTATGATGAGAATGAGCCTGTTTCTTTTGATGAAGCACAAAATTCAGAAAATTGGATGGTTGTTATGCAATCTAAATATGATGCTATAATGAAGAATGGTACATGGTCTTTATGTGACTTGCCTCCTGGCAAGAAGGCCATTGGCACTAAGTGGGTATACAAGCTGAAGCGTAAACTTGATGGTACAGTTGACAGGTATAAGGCTAGGCTTGTTGCAAAGGGTTATGCGTAGGAAAGAGGCATTGATTTTGATGAGACCTTTGCACCTACATGCCGTATGACTACTGTTCGGAGCATTTGTGCACTTGCAGTCCATCATGGTTGGAATGTACATCAGTTGGACATTAAAACAACATTTCTGAATGGTGACTTGCATCAAGAAGAGTATGTTTTTCAACCCCGTGGCTTTGTGCAGAAAGGGCATGAAAACCAGGTGTGCAGGTTAAAGAAGGCATTATATGGTTTAAAGCAAGCACCACGTGCTTGGTATGAGAAGATACATGCCTATCTGGTTGCACATGGTTTTGAGAACAATCCAATTGAAAGCACCTTATATGTTAAGCGTGCTAATGATGTGCTTCTGATCATTGTTGTCTATGTTGACGTCATGCTGCTCACTGGTCCTATTGAGAAGCATATTGCTGATTTCAAGGCTGATTTGCATGAATCATTTGAGATGTCTGATTTGGGGCATTTGCATCACTATTTGGGCATTCAGTTTATGCAAGTTGATGGTGGAATGGCTTTGTATCAAACGAAATATATAGACATATTATTGTAGTGTTTTGGCCTCGAAGACTGTAAGCCTATTGCCACCCCTATGGAGACAGGTTTACGATTGAGTCTTCATGATGCTGGAGATGCATTAGATGTTGTTCTCTATCAGCAGGCTGTTGGATGCTTGATTTACTTATGCATTACTCGGCCAGATATTCAGTTTGCTGTCTCACAGATGAGCAGGTTTATTCATTGCCTAGTAGTCACACATTGGAAGGCGGTTAAGCGCATCTTTCACTACTTGAGTGGTACTCGGCTACTTGGGTTGTTTTATCCCAAGGGGGGATCACTACCGCCAGATTTGCATGCTTTTTCTGACTCAGATTGGGCTGGTTGCTATGACACTTGTGTGTCCATCAGTGGTTTTTGCTTCATGCTTAGTAGCTCATGTATATCTTGGTTGAGAAAGAAGCAGCCTATTATGGCCACTTCCAGTTGTGAGGCTGAGTATAGGGTAGCTTTCACAGCCACTGTTGAGTGTGTGTGGCTCAGACGCCTTATGGCTGATTTGGGTGTTGGCCAGTCTTCTGCCACCACCATGAGAGAAAACACCATGCATATCATCATACATGATTCTTTGATGTCTAATAATCCAAATGAAAGAGACTTTATTGTTCATCGTTGCACATTCTATGAAATAAATCTATTAGGTTTTACATGCTAAGAGACTTCAATAAAACTTTGTTCAAGTTACGTTAATCAAATACTCTAAGACATTGCTTTTTTCCTTGCCTCGAGTCTTTAATATCCTTTGAAAAGTTGCATTTCTCTTCCTCTCTCCCCTTTCTCTCTCTCTGAGCATTATCATGGTCAAAGTTAAAAAGCAAGACAATATATCACATTTGGTATTACTTTGTGAGAACATATTGCACGCGTTGAAAGCAAAACATGTAGTCTTTTTTACTTTGTTAAAGTGAAAACTATACTTTTCAGCGAGAAGTCGATGCCAGGCATGGACTTCTCGCTGAAAACTATACTTTTCAGCAATAAGCCGATGCTTGGCATTGACTTTTTGCTAAAGTGGATGCCAGGCATCATCTTATTGCTGAAAAGTATAGTTTTCAGCGAGAAGTCCATGCCTGGCATCGACTTCTCGCTGAAGTCGATGCTAGGCATCGACTTCTTGCTAAAAAGTGTAGTTTTCAGCGAGAAGTCGATGCCAGGCTGCAAAAAAATATAAAATTCACTTTTTCTCGTTGAGAAGTCTGTGCCAAGGTGTTGATGATCATCTATACATTGTGGGCATGGAAAGACAACCTCTTCTCTCTCTCTCCCTGTCTTGTGGAGGCAATAAGCATTGTTGAATTGCCTATGACCCACTCAGAACATAGGTACTAGATATGCTCCTAGACCCTTTTTCTCTCTTTTCTATCACTATGTCCCTTACTTACCCTCCTTTCCCTTTCTCCCCCACTTCCTCACCCTTCTTCAGCCATGACCAAGGATCATAACAACTATTCTACATGGATCATCAAGTTTCTACATTTCCTCATTACTGCACTTTGATTCCCTTTTGCATGCACAAAGAGGTGTGATCATATTATCCATAATCAAAGCCTTGCCACAGACTATCTATTTGTGCAATAATGAACAACATACCCCGTTTGTTTTCCTCTCATTTTCGGTTAGATTCCGATGTCTTGCATGGACATCTTTCCAAAATCTATATTTTTTGCTCTAAGAAAGTATGGAATATATATTTCCATTAAATAAATCTAGAAGGAAGAGTATGATGTAAGTGTTGATGTGTGAAACATTACAAGAAATGAATTAATGTGACACTCGACAACCTCTATGGTCACCATTAACTCATTGCCACTCAAAACTTTGAGAAATGATAGCCAAAACCAAGAACTTTACTTCTTCAGATTTTTCTAGTCACTGAAATGACATACCTTCACTATTTTGCTAATTCCTCTTTGCTCAAATATCATTTCTCCAAGATCTTTTGGTGGATGAAAGTTGAAGAGTATAGCTTTTCAACAAGCTATCATATGCAAGAAACGGATCTGTAGAACTCAAGATATAGCCTTCACAAGATGACCTTGTATGACTTCCAAAAGTGGAATTTTTGCCTGTTTTAGTAAGTCTGACTGTCCAAAAATGAAAATTCGATGCCCAGCATCGACTTGCAACCAAAAGTCGATGCCAGGCATCGACTTTGAGCTTCTTTTAGCCACTTTTTTGTTCGTGAAATAGGCGCGTTTAACACACATACGATGAAAACCACTTTTATGTGGGAAGTCGATGCCAGGCATCGACTTTATGCTGAAACTTGATGCCAGGCATCGAGTTTCTCCAAAACCTCATGTTTTTAAGAAGTTCTAGCAGTACATAACACTCAGAGAATAAAACACGGACTTATCAACACAAACTTGATGCCAGGCATCGAGTTGCTTGGAAAACTTGAACTTTTGAACTCATCACACAGTAGACAAACATGGAGATGATGGAGAGAGTGTCATACACAAAACTTTACTTCTCATAGCTATGAAAAACTCAGAAACTTTACAGATGCTTTCTCACTCAGAGAAGCCCAACTATACTCTGTTATATAAAATGAACACCTTCTCACATTCTGTCACTCTCTTCCAGTTCTTCTCACTCTCGCGCCACTTGATACAAACTAAGTTATATAGATTGTCTCATTCTCGTGACTTTTAAAAAACTTTTAGAACTAAAGTGAACTAACTTTACAAATATAATACACTTGTGAATTTGTCCCTTCACATAGGCATGTGGTTTTCTTCTAAAGCTTTGACCTTCAAATATTTGTCCCGTGGCATCACACGTCGCAAATACCGTCGTTTTATGCGTCTTTTAATCGACGATCCACGCGCGATGCTAATTACGATGCAAGGTGCAATTTTATAGCGACGAAATTCTGTCGCCTTAACTGTCGCTATACGCCCGTATTCCTTGTAGTGGTTTCTCCAATAGTAAGATCAAACTTCCTCTCACAAAGTATATATTGTTTTTCTTATACAAATTTTCTAAAGACCAAAGACTGGGGCCAAGGAAAAACGCAATGTTTTAGAATATTTGATTAAAGTATCTTGGAGCAATGCAAAAAAGACCCAAAATTTACAATCTCAACCAATTCATTTCACACCAAACAAAATCAATTTCAATCTACTAGCTAGATAGGAAAGGATATACAAATAAAAATAACTTTTATTCATTGAATCAATTGCACATGGACACAATTCATTGTTTTTCCTAAAATTATCTAATGCTATCAAATTAGTAGCATCAATTTTTAATCTTTTCTAGCTCATTTCCTTTTTGTTTGATCCAACCTAAATGAGTATTCTCATAAAATAAGGCTTTTTTTATCCATTTCATAATTCTCTCTTAAAAGTGTTAGATAAGGTACTCTAAAATTAGCAAAATTTTGCTACCCTAAAGTACTCAAAATTTTGAAAATATGTTCAAAATTTGCATATTTTTGGGGGGTTTTAGAAAGCCTTGTATACTGGTATAAAGAATGTTTTAACATCATGCAAAAAAGGCTATTTTAGTGCATAGAGTTTCTCTTTTTATGACATAGTTCTCGTTTGTTATGACTCACTATTTAGGGATGTGTGTGAACACACTAGGACCGTTGTGGCACTTTTTTCCCTCTTTAGGAGGTTTTTTTCCCTCGGCTTGTATATACGCCTATTGCCCTAATGGGCTACTTATCTTTGTACATTCTCTAGTAATACATTCAGTATTGTGTGTTGTGCTCCAAGCTTCTTCTTCTTCCTTGTGCTGTTCGCATGCTTCCGCAAACATCTAACTCCAACAGGTGTTCCAAATTCATATAAGCGTTTTTTTTTTACTCTTTGATTGATGATGAAAGGAAATCCAAATACCTTAATATTTGAGCAATTAGTCACTATGCTGTTGCAGGAAGATGAGTCAAGGCAGCGTGTTCCAGATCAAGATTTCCTAGCTAGCCAAAAGGGCAAAGGTTAATGGAGCTCATCTACAAGTAAGTAAGAATCTGCTAATTCTTCACAATCGAAGAAGGGTGACAAAGATGAGAAGAAAACGAAGTCTGCTAATCTTGTGCAAAATGAAGAATGGATGTTTACTACTGTTTGCAGTTATCCTATACTCATACAAATATGAATTCAGAAGACATATAACCCCCCCCCCCTTTGATTAGAATGGAGTGTTCCCATTTTACATGTTGATTGAATCTAAACCCATAACTAGGAATGTTTTGAAGTACATGGACATTCCACACTCTCACTTTAGGAGGTAGACCCATGCATGCCTAGAAATATCAATAATGAGAGTAATTATGTGAAGGTCATTTCCAAACGATGGTGGCTACATAGGACCATGAACATCATTATAATCAAGCTACAATTTTCTTTCAGCCCTTTGCCATTTTTAGGAGAGAAAGAATGCTACATCATACCTATAATGTTTCTCTCACACACATGTATGGATGGTGCCTCAAGTTAAGAGAAAGAGGACACCATATTAGACTTTTCTAGGCATAGGTAACTAGGAAAATTTCGATCTCCAACACATACATGCCAAAGGTTAGTATTTGCGATGTCATCAACAAACTTTATTACTAAACCATCTAATGTGTTGATATATTTTGGTAGTGATGTGTGTGAACACACTTTGGACCATCCGGACACTATTTTCCCTCTTTAGGAGTTTTTTTCCCTCGGCTTGGATATACTCCTATATCCCTAAGAAGTTCATTATCTTTGTACATGCTCTTGGTTATACATTCACTATTGTGTGTTGGTGCTCCAAGCTTCTTCTTCTTCCTCCTCATTGTGCTCTTAGTGCACTTTTGCACTCTCAAACTCCAACAATTGCTATAAGGATAGGTCATCACTTCATCTAGGGCAACCTCAGCACCCCTCTGGTCACCGTCTCATCATCGCACAAAAACTAGTGAGCATACTAAAGGTAATTAGGAGTTCAAAACTACTTCACTCTATGGTGTCAAAATCACGGTTTGAGCTTGTTTTGCCCTCCGAAGCCACTATTGCAATGCCTATGCAAGCAATTTCTTCTTTTTGTGCCAAACATATGTATAGGTTTTGGCTCCCCATTACAAGCACCTTGATATTTGCTATAGGTTTAGCAAAACTCAATAGGAGTAGAATCACTTGGATCACTTCCTTGCTTTTCTACATCATTAGGTCCACATCTTCAACCATGTGGCTCTAGTCCAACCATGGATTCTCGAGTAGATTTTGTCGATACTAGATCTCTCTTTGTCTTGGATCACTCATTACCTTCATTCAACGTCCCTCTCTTTGTCTTGTGATATCGTCATGTACACAAGTGCGATATCTACCTTCTTTAGCCTTTCTTTCATATCTGTTATGCCGTGAACTTCATTCTACACTCTCTTCTTAACGTCTTTCCCCTCTATGAGCAGAGAGACCAACCTCTACTTCCATGATCTCTCCTCATGATTTAGTCCATACTTCCACCGAAACGTCCCAAAGCTCTCAAGAGACTGTGAATTGTAGACATGTCATCCACAAATTTTATTACTAAACCATCTAATGTGTTGATATATCTCCATAGTGATGTGTGTGAACACACTTAAGACTGCCCGCACACTTTTTTTCCTTTTTAGGAAGTTTTCTTTCCCCTAGCTTGGATCAATGCCTATAACCCTAACGAGTGACTTATCTTTCATATCCGTTATGCCTTGATCATGTTCTTCTTCTTCTTCTATTACATAAAAGGAATGTACAAGAATGACCTAAAAAACCAATACTATAAGTGCAATATATAAAGAACGATACATAAGGAACATCCTAATGTCCACGAATGAGTGAACTGGCAAGAAAACAAATGTGCCATCACTCTTGGTAGATAAATCTAGTAAAGCTCAATGAAGTATCCCTGACATATACCAGTGTGACCACTATACATGTCAGAGAAATGAAAAAGTAATATGTGTCATCCTAGATCATCACATGTTGAACTTCATATCTCAACATTCCCCCTCAATCTCAACATCATGTCTTGTAATCCAAGCATCTTCCAAAACTTCCTCAGCTTCTCTGCTCCAAGTGCTTTAGTAAGAATATTTGAAACACGCTCAACTTTCCTCACATAAACAAGATCAATATCACTTGTTAATACCTTCTTTCTGATGAAGTGATAATGTACCTAAATATGCTTTGTTCTAGCACGAAAAATAGGATTTTGTGCTAACTAAATGTTGCTAAGATTATCACAATAGATGATGATTGACTTCTGCACTTCCACATCTAAATCTGAAAGTAGCATATCTATCCATGATGTTCATGTGCTACCATGGCATCACCTCTATACTTAGCCTCATTACTCAACAAAGCAACAGTCGGTTGCTTCTTACTACTCCATATAATAGCTGCACTCCCAAGTGAGAATAGAAAGACATTAGTAGATCTTCTATCTAGAATACCACCAGCCCAATGCACATCATTGTATCCATGCACTTGCATATCTTCACTAGCTTCATAGAACATTGCATAATCCAAAGTAGCACTCACATATCATAGAGTGCCTCTCTGAGGCATCTAAGTGTGATTTCTTGGGAAGCTACATAAATTGACTTTCAAGTCCAACAGTGTAGCTTAGATCAGGCCTTGTAATTTTAAGATATATCAAACTTCCCACAAATTTCCTATACATATTAACATTTTCCAATGCTTCACGTGATGTAGTATCCAACTTCAAATTTTGATCTAATTGCATAAAAATTGGCTCATGGAATCAACCATACCAAACTTTTGGAAGATACTCAGGGCATATTGCCTTTGCAACATCCATATACATGTTTTTATATGCATAAACGCAATGCCTAAGAAATAGCATAGCACACCAAGCTCTTTCATGACATATTCCTGCATAAAGTTGCTTTACCTCTTTAATGCTTACTTCATTCTCACCTTGTTGGGGGATTCTTGGACAAGAAGGAGTTTTAGGGTTTGTAGCAGAAAAGGAAAAGATAAGAAGAGAAAATACACCCTGGAAGCCTCTGCCAATTGATTACACTAAGACAATTACAATGTAGAAGCACAATACAAACCAACACTTCTGTGCAAAACCCCACAGAGTGCTCAATTACAAATTACCAAATACCCAAAGTCTTCTTGCTGCCGGCCTCCTCTGCACCAGACCTCCACCTGCTTCAAGCTTACCCTTGTGCACACCTTGCACCAAGCTTCCACTAAGGGGGAGGAATGAATACCTTCTGTCGGCACGCGCACACGGCAAGGAGACCTTGAGATCCTTGGGGGGCTAGCTTAGCACTCTCTGCACAATCCCTTAGTCACTCTCCAGGCACTCCTTCACTTGCACTTCTCTGCGTCACACACTGGTGACTCTTGCACTTCTCTCTCTTGCTTCACTTAGACTATGCTTCTCTTGCTTACTCTAGAATGGTCCAAGAATAGTCCTTGCCTTGATTTGAGTGTGTCGATCACGTACGCTCCTAACTGCAATAGTATCTTGGTGCTCACTTTGATGTCCCAAGATTGTCTTCACAAGTGGCAGCCAACGACTCCCTGTTTTGTCTTGTAGTGACTTTAGACTAAAACCAAAAATTTAATTGGGGGGCCATATTTTCACCTGTGCGTACGTTGCCGCTTCACATACCTTCACATTTCCTTTTAAGTCTTCACTTTTGCACATAAGAGAGGGTTCACCTGAACCTTCCAAAATACTTTAAAAACACTTTGAACCTTAGGGAAATTAGAGAAAATACCTCTGCAACCTGCAACCCACTTTCTCCAATTTTACCCTTTATGGACACTTAATTGTGCACTACCTGTGCACTTTGACACCTGCACCTTAGCACTTTGACTTTGCACCAGTTGACTTTGACCTTGACTTTTGTTGACTTTGATGAGTTTGACTTTGATCTTTTGACTTTGACTTTGATTGCGATTGACTTTGACTAATATGACTTTTATGGGCTCAACAGTTGCCCACCACCTAATGTGCTCTCTGTCCCGAAGAGCAACAGCCAAAACTCTGAGCATAGAGGACACCATGAATTTGGAGTTGCAAAATCTTGAAGAGGCCACCTGAGCAGCAATCAATTCCACCAGAACAAGCACCAGAGAAGAACCAAAAATTGGATTTTTCCATGGAAAAGCAAAGGGTTGTAATGGGAGGGTAGAAAGGAGGTGGAGGGGAGGGCTGAGGGGCGGGGATTGAAGGGATAGGGAGGGTGAAGGATGTGGTTGGGCAGATTGGTAAAGGGAGGGCATGGGGTATGATGCAGGGGTCTGGAGGGGGTGAAAATGATCAAACAGTAGAGCTACAGAGGGTGCCTGTTGGAGATTATGAAACATAAGGTAAGACAAGGTGAGAATATACCATGCAGACAATGTGGTGAAATAAAAACATGTGATAAAGGTGTTCAAAACATGTGGATTTTGACCAAAAGTTAGAGAAAAAGTAGGAATATGGAAAAATAAAGCCAAAAACTCACTCTAGAGGTGCTAAAAAACATGAAAATGACTCCGTTTTTGTAAAAAACGGCCAATCGAGGCACGATCCAGAGCCAAAAGCTTTGAGCCACAGAAAAGAAATATATATATATATATATATATATATATATATATATATATATATATATATATATATATATATATATATATATATATATATATATATATATATATAATAAAGGTTTCTTTTTCTTTTTGAAAAAGGAATCCGATTGCCAAGTCTCAAAAAAATAAACAAAATAAAAGAAAATAATAAAAAATAAAATTAAGAAAATGAAAAATAAAATAAATTAAAAAAATAAGAATTAAAAAATTAAAAAAATAAAATAAAACAACAAAATAAAGGGGGGGAGGGGGGGGAGGATTTTGTTTTTTCTTGTTTTTTTGGGAAAAAACATAACGCCTAGGGGGGCTTTTTTTTAATAATAATAAATTATACAAAAAACTAAAGAAAAATCCAAAAAAAAGGCAAAAAAAATCCAAAAAAACTTCAAAAATTTCTGAAAAGAATTTCCTATAGGTTTAGGCAAGTTTCTTCACTCAAAACCACAGAGAGCTTCCTTTATTCCTCAAATTTGGCCAAAAAAAGACTAATGAAAAAGGAGAGAAATGCTAGAAAAATTCTAAAAATTGCTTGAAAAATTCTGAAAAAAATTCCTAAAAATTCCAAAAATTGTACCTTTGTAAAGTTGATGAAATGGCTGCTAAATTTGCTAAAAGCTCAAGAAACAAGCATGAAATTGATAAAGAAAACTACCAAAAAGTAAGTGAAAATGACGAGAAAAGACTATGTACAACCTGGACAAATTTTGCAGGTTCCAGGTGATCCATAATTCTTCAATTGGCTTGATGATATTCCTTTAGCCATGATCTTTATATGTTGACCCCGAGAAAATCCTCCATACTCTCCAATTGTGTTGCACTTCATTTGTTTTATCTTCTTTTTGGGCATGCTTACGCTTTGATAGACCCACCTTAAATCCTTCAGTACAATATTATCTCCTCCATACTGCATCTTTTGTTTCCAAAGACTTGCAGGTACTCTGTCCACATCATTGTAAAGCCCTGCACTTACTATGATAAGAATTGACATAACAGATGATAGCCATACCAATATCCAAAAAAAAGTGGCCATTGACATATGAATCGGAGTAGTTTTAGCACTGTTGCACTTAAGGTTTCTTCTTTTCTCCTCTCTTCTATGGCCTTTAACTGAGACTATTTCACTCGACTCAGTAACCTGAACGATATCCTCTGATTCTTGAAATGCTTCCTCTCTACTTGAGTTTGGAAAAACTCCATAGCAGGAAGATGGATCTTCTGCATGGAGCCAAGCCAACATGTTTTCATCTTCATATAAATCTGCTCCTTCAAATAGATCTGCTTCTGGGTTGTCCACCACTTCTTCTTCCATACAAATACCAATTGTCTGCATCATGCTAGTATTTCTCTGATTGTCTGGTCCTTCTTCTAAAATTATCTGTTGCAACTCTTTTCCCTCCTGCTTTACCCACATTGTATCCTTGCCCCAATCATGCAACACATTGGCATGCCTTAACCAAGGTCTCCCAATTAACAGGGGGAAGCTTCTGTTGATATATTTAGGTAGTGATGTGTGTGAACACACTAGGACCGCCGGGGCACTTTTTTCCCTCTTTAGGAGGTTTTTTTCCCCCGGCTTGTATATACGCCTATTGCCCTAATGGGCTACTTATCTTTGTACATTCTCTAGTAATACATTCAGTATTGTGTGTTGTGCTCCAAGCTTCTTCTTCTTCCTTGTGCTGTTCGCGTGCTTCCGTAGACATCTAACTCCAACAATTGGTATCAGAGTAGGTCGTCGCTTCATCTAGGGCGCCGTCGACACTCCTCTGTTGGCAGTCTCAGAATCACACGAATTTTGCTGAGCATACTCAGCGTGTTTTCGAGATCAAAACAGCTTTGCTATGTGGTGCCGAAATTGCGATCTGAGCTCGTTTCGGCCTCCGAATGCACTATCGCAATGCTTGTGCACGCTATTTCGTATTTTTTGTTGGGAGAAATGGTTGGATGCACTCAAGAGATTGAGTTGAAGCTGCTAGACCTGCTTTGCTTCAGCCCTCCTTTGCTTCAGATATGCTTAGTACATTTGTTTAGCTTCCAAATGATACCAAGAAAGCATATATGTACTTTGCAAATGATATGTGTAATGATCAAATCAAAACGGACTACTTGAGATTTCAAGAATCCAAGAAAACTTGCTATTTTTGTAGTGACACCTACTAAGTCTTTCACTCAGTGTGACCAGCACACTTACAATTGATCTAATTTCTTCTCGACATATTAAATTAGCTTAACAAGCTACCATTTTCAAGTGGAATGAGTAGAAATGATAAACTACTCACTAAGAAATCAATTTAGCAAAATTATATGTACCCCCGACTTTTTAGGAACACTGCAGTAGAATACCAGAGTCCACTTCGAGCACAATTTCTCTCAGATGGCTGATCCTTTGACCTTGAAATTTTGTAGGCATGTAGTATGCTTGGAGCTGGTTTCAATGTGCTTTGAATCACTTGATTTGGTTCAGTAGATCCTGAGATATGCCCTGTTGAAGTTGACAGACTTGGAGATGATGACTCAGAGAAACCAGAGATAGTGAATGTGTATACTTCTATTGATTGATGTAGTTTTACAATCTCATTAGCATGACAAGCATAGCTAATTGAGGTGTTGTGGTGTAGGCTATGAAGTAGCACTAACACACACTAAGTTACAATGGTAGAATGCCTTGGGGAGTGAGCTCAATTAGACCAGCTGACCCGCGACTTTTTGATTGCATCTTTTTATAGAGAATGATTTGAGATTTGAATTTGAACTCAAATTCAAATCTCCTATAATCACTCCTCTAAAAGTAAGGAGATATTCTCTCCAATTACACCATCCAATTTTCCACGAATCTAATCAAGTAGGTGTGATCATTTACATGCCAAGTCATTTAGACTTTTACAAGAGATAAAATAGTAATAAGTCATAAGACTAAGTTCCTATGGTTCTTGCTTCACATAGTGATATCCTTCAAGGGTTCCAGGCCAAAGGTGAAGGCTTGAAATGCACCAACAGCTCCCCCTCAAGCCAAGCACTTTGGCTTAAGTCTTCATCTTTAGTCTTCAATCACATCCTGCAATCCAATCATGGATTTGAATCTGCATAGCTTGTTTCCATCCAATGCTTTAGTGAGTAAATCTGCACATTGCATATTAGTAGACACATAAGTCAACTGAATATCTTTACTAAGCAACTTCTCTCTCACATAGTGGTAATGAACCTCTATGTGTTTTGTCCTAGCATGATATATTGGATTAGCTGCAAGGTGAAGAGAGCTTGTGTTATCTCCAAAGATGATTGGAGGCCTAGTGTATAGGCCTAACTCTGTATACAAAAGCTTTAACCAGATAGCTTCTTGAGTGGCATTGGCAAGCCCTCTATACTCTGCTTCAGTGGATGACAATGCCACTGTAGGTTGCTTCTTGGCTGACCAAGAAATAGGTTTATCTCCTGCAAAACAAATGTAACCTGATGTGCTTCTCCTATCATCCTTGCATCCTGCCCAATCTGCATCTGAGTATACTTTAATGTCAATATCTGATGTATAAGGAAAGTACAAACCATGGCTTTGAGTTCCTTTGAGGTACTTCAAGATTTTCTTTGCTGCCTCTAGGTGAGGTACCCTTGGTTTGTGCATGAATTGGCTTAGCACACTAACTCCATATGCTATGTCAATTCTGGTTAAGGTAGCATAATTCAAACTTCCTACCATACTTTGATATCCTGTGATGTCTTGGACTTCTTCCCCTTCATGAGCACTTAGCTTTAGGTTGACCTCCATTGGAGTAGTGGAGTCTTTAGCATCCTACAAGCCAAACTTTTTGACCATATCCTGTACATACTTCTTTTGAGTGATATATATACCTGAGTTGGTGTAGACTAACTCAAGACCTAAGAAGTACTTCAATAATCCAAGATCATTAATCTTGAACTCTTTCATCATCTGTCCTTTGATGTGTCTAATCCCATTGACATCATTGCCTGTAATGATGATGTCATCAACATAAACACACAAGTAGATTACCTCTGTACTACTCCTCTTTATGAATAGAGAAGTGTCTGCTTTACTCATCACAAATCCTTGGTCTTGGAGGTAGGTTGTCAACCTGTAATTCCATGCTCTAGGTTCCTGCTTCAAACCATACAGAGCCTCCTTCAATTTACAAACATAATTTACCTTCTTGGGGTCTTCATAGCCAGGTGGTTGTGACATGTAGACTTCTTCAGATATCCATCCATTCAAGAAAGCATTCTTGACATCTAATTGGTACATGTTCCAATTCTTGGATACAGCTACACTCACCAATATTCTGATAGTTGGCATCTTAGCCACAGGAGAAAATGTCTCCTCATAATCAATGCCTTGGGTTTGTGCAAAACCCTTGGCTACCAACCTAGCTTTGTACCTGTTTATTGTTCCATCAGAATTTCTCTTTAGCTTGTAGATCCATCTGGATCCTATCACTTTCATAGAATCCTTCTTGGGTATGTCCCAAGTATCACTCTCCTTAAGAGCTTCCATTTCTTCATCCATAGCTCCTTTCCATTCTGTTTTGGTGATTGCTTCTTCATAGGTACCTGGTTCTTCATTCAACAAATCCTTTGCAAGATATACAGAATGTTTAGTTACAAGTGATGTGTCATACCCAAATCTGATTGGTCTCTTGCTTTCTCTCTGAGATCTTCTAATTGCTTGAGTTGAGGATTCTGGTATATCCTCTAGCTTCTTTATCTTCATCTTTCCTTTGGACTTCCATGCCTTGAATTCCTCAAGGTTAATTGTATCATCATCATCTGAGCTTGAGTCTTCTTTCTGAATTGATTCCTTCTTGGTGAGCTTTGGAAAATCTTCTTCCATGTCATAAGGTAGACTAACCTTCCTGCATTCATTTTCATACCATGAGTCATTCTCATCAAAGATGACATCTCTGCTTACCTTGAAGCCTTTGTTTGTTGGGTTGTAGAATCTGTATCCCTTTTGGTTCAAATCATAACCAATGAAGATACATTTTTCAGCTTTAGGGTCTAGCTTTCCCCTTACCTGTGAGGGAATATGCACATATGCTACACAACCAAAGATTTTGCAATGATCCAGAGAAGGTCTCTTACCATGCCAAGCTTCATATGGTGTCATGCCATCAAGTGATTTGGATGGCAACCTGTTTATGAGATAGGTGGCAGTGGATACACCTTCCGCCCAAAGATAATTTGGCAACTTCTTTTCATTAAGCATAGACCTAGCTGTTTCTACAATGAGTCTATTCCTTCTTTCAGCTACCCCATTTTGTTCAGGTGAGTACCTTGTAGTAATCTCCCTTTTGATGCCTCTTTCCTGCAAGAAATCTTCAAACTCATTGGAGAAGTACTCTCCTCCTCCATCTGACCTTAGCCTTTTCAAGCTTCTTCCTGTTTGGTTTTCAACAAGTGCAAGATACCTCTTGAAACAATTAAACACTTCATCTTTATGCTTCATAAAATATAAGATGGTCCATCTGCTATAATCATCAATGAAGGACACATAATACCTTGAACCTGAAATGGAAGGGTCCTTGCTAGGTCCCCAAACATCTGTGTGTACCAAGTCTAGGTAGTCTTCATACATGAAACCTTTCCTTGAATAGGGCAACCTGTGAGACTTACCAAACTGACATGCTCCACACTTATAAATCATGTGTTGCTTGGATACATTAGGTATCCCAACCACACATTGATCCCTGCACATTTGTTTTAGGGTTCTTTCACCTATGTGACCTAACCTCTTGTGCCATATTTCCAACTCTGAAAGTGTTTGATCCTTGTAATTATACAAAGCAATATTTTTGGTGTCTTCTAGCTCAAAAGTAAACAATCTACCTGATTTCTCTCCCTTGGCAATTCTTTTGAAACCATGTCTTGGGTCCTCCACATATGCTCCATGTTGAGTGAACCTGACCTACAAACCTTTCTCCACAATCTGACCAACACTCATTAGATTCTTGGTGATGGTTGGTACATAGAGTACCCTGCTCAATAGGTTCTGGTTACCATCACATGTCTTTACATTTCCAATCTTTACAACAGAATGTTTAGTATCATCACCTGTTTGTACCTGATGTTTGCCCTTGGGTTCTTCCAAATCAGAGAGTAGTGCCACATTGCTAGCTACATGGTTAGAACATCCTGAGTCAATGTAAAATAAATGATCATCATTTGTACCTGCCTTGGAGGTCATATTCATGATCAATAGGGAGTCATCTTGCTCCTCTGTGTAGTTGTTGTAATCCCTTCTATTTCTGAATCCACCTTGGTAGTTTCCATTGTGGTTGTGATTGTAATTGTTGTTGTACTGATTCTTGTATCCATTGTAGCCTTGGTGTTGGTTGAACCTGCCTCTCCCTTGAGAGTATCCACCTCTTGAGTAGCCTCTTCCTCTCTAATTCTTGTAGTTCTTGTAGAATTCATCTGTGGTATGATTGGACAATCCACAAATGTTGCATGGTGATGAGTTGTAGGGTCTCCCCCTACCTGACTTACCTCCTCTGCCTCTTCCTCTTGAAGAACTACCTCTCCCTGCATAATTAGCTTGGGAGGTAGAGCCTTCTTCTTCTTGCTTCTTCCCTTTACTTTTATCCTTAACTTTCTTATCAGTATATAGAGCAGAGGGGTTGTTACCTTTTGATTGATCTCCTGCCTTTGTAAACTTTGCTTCATGTGTGAATAGTTGGCCCATAAGTGTTGTGAGATCTGGGGTATGCATGTCCATGTAGAGATCCATTGCAGTGGTGAAGCTTTCCCACTTATCATCTGCCTTGAGTCCATTTGTTACTTGCCTGACTATTTGTTCCTCTTCAATCTCCTCTCCAATACTTGCTAATTGTTCTGCCACATCTTTAATCTTTGTCACATACTCTGAGACTGATTGCTTGGGCTGCTTGCTAAGGGTTGTGAACTCAATCCACAGTTGATTCTTCCTGGCCCTTGTGTTGGAAGAGAAATATGTTGACAGAGTTTCCCAAGTCTCTTGGGAAGTCTTACAGTTCCTTACATGAGGTAAAAGGAAATCAGATATAGAGTTAAGAAGGTAAGACCTTGCCAAAGCATCCTTTGCACACCATTGGTTGAGCCTCTCTTGTTCATCCTTGGTGGGTAGTCCTCTAGCTTTGAATGAGGGCAATTCCTCATCTCCTGATATGTATCCAAATAAGCTTCTTCCTTGTAGATAGGTCTTCATCCTTAGAGACCAAGCTTGGTAATTGTTCCTGTCCAATTTGTCAATGAATGAAGGAAAACCATCTCCCATGTTTACCTTATTTGCTCTGATACCACTGTTGGGAGAAATGGTTGGATGCACTCAAGAGATTGAGTTGAAGTTGCTAGACCTGCTTTGCTTCAGCTCTCCTTTGCTTCAGATATGCTTAGTACATTTGTTTAGCTTCCAAATGATACCAAGAAAGCATATATGTACTTTGCAAATGATATGTGTAATGATCAAATCAAAACAGACTACTTGAGATTTCAAGAATCCAAGAAAACTTGCTATTTTTGTGGTGACACCTACTAAGTCTTTCACTCAGTGTGACCAGCACACTTACAATTGATCTAATTCCTTCTGGACATATTAAATTAGCTTAACAAGCTACCATTTGCAAGTGGAATGAGTAGAAATGATAAACTACTCACTGAGAAATCAATTTAGCAAAATTATATGTACCCCCGACTTTTTAGGAACACTGCAGCAGAATACCAGAGTCCACTTCGAGCGCCATTTCTCTCAAATGGCTGATCCTTTGACCTTGAAATTTTGTAGGCATGTAGTATGCTTGGAGTTGGTTCCAATGTGCTTTGAATCACTTGATTTGGTTCAGTAGATCCTGAGATATGCCCTGTTGAAGTTGACAGACTTGGAGATGATGACTCAGAGAAACCAGAGATAGTAAATGTGTATACTTCTATTGATTGATGTAGTTTTACAATCTCATTAGCATGACAAGCATAGCTAATTGAGGTGTTGTGGTGTAGGCTATGAAGTAGCACTAACACACACTAAGTTACAATGGTAGAATGCCTTGGGGAGTGAGCTCAATTAGACCAGCTGACCCGTGACTTTTTGATTGCATCTTTTTATAGAGAATGATTTGAGATTTGAATTTGAACTCAAATTCAAATCTCCTATAATCACTCCTCTAAAAGTAAGGAGATATTCTCTCCAATTACACCATAAGGCCTATCCAAGAAATTTGGGAATTATTCAGGTCCCATTTATATTACTTATGATGCTAACTTCTTAAGTTTGAGTCCAACCTTGATATCCCATTTATAATAAAACTATCCTTGATATTAAAGTGTCAATTTAAAATACTCCAATCAAGAAATAATAACATGTTGTAGTGTGTAAATAAGTCAAAAACTAAAACATTGGGACATAAAGAACTGTCTCAAAATCCTATGTAATTCCCATTTTTCCTGAATAGGCCTTCCATCCAATTTTCCACGAATCTAATCAAGTAGGTGTGATCATTTACATGCCAAGTCATTTAGACTTTTACAAGAGATAAAATAGTAATAAGTAATAAGACTAAGTTCCTATGGTTCTTGCTTCACATAGTGATATCCTTCAAGGGTTCCAGGCCAAAGGTGAAGGCTTGAAATGCACCAACATTTTTGTGCCAAAGGTATATACCAGTTTCTGTTTCCCAGATTAAGTGTCTCGAAGTCTGCTAGAGGTCTAGCAAAACTCATCTGGGCAGTTCTGTTCAACTTTTTGAGATACAGTCGATTTTCTGCATCAAGGTATTTTAGTCACCGGCCATGGCTGAAAGCAGTGATTTATTCCGTATGTTGGTTGTTGAGGATAAGTTGGATGGTACCAACTACCCATTATGGGCTTATATGATGCGACATGTATTGGTTGCAAAAGGACTGTGGAACATTGTGCAGGGTGTTGAAAGACGTCCTGTTACACCTGTAACGATAGGTACTACAAATATAGGTGTTGGAGCTTATGAAGATGGTGTAGAAGATGATATTCCGCAGATTCCTATTCGTGCTGCTGTTTCTATTGCACCTACTGCAGAGCAAATTCGTTGGGATGGCAGAGATGCTCAAGCACATGCATTGATAGCTTTGTCTGTCAAACATGCTATTATTCCTCACATTCGCTCTTGCAGAACAGCAAAGGATGCTTGGGATACACTTACCACTTTGTACCAGGCTAGGAATGAGGCTCGTGTTGCTTACCTCCGAAAACAGTTGGAGAGTGAGCACATGAATGAAGGTGATTCTATGGACAGTTTTCTCACAAAGATCAAAGACCTGAAGGAACAATTGATTTCTGATGATGAGGTTATACCAGATAGCTCACTTGTGCAAACCGTTCTGAATGGTCTTCCTGATTCATATCAGAGTTTCACCTCTACTCTTCGATTGATGATGAAAGGCAATCCAAATGCCTTGTCATTTGAGGAGTTAGTCTCTATTTTGTTGTAGGAAGATCAGTCCAGGCAGAACAAGTCCATTATGCGTGTTGCAGATCAAGCTTTCTTGGCTAGTCAGAAGGGCAAAGGAAAATGCAGCTCTTCTACTAGTAAACAGAAATCTGCAAATGCTGCACAATCGAAGAACCACGATAAAGATGAGAAGAAATCAAAAAAGCTGAAATTGTTTTGTAAGTACTGTAAAGGGAATGATCATATCATAAAGAAGTGTCCAAAACTCGCTGTTAAAGAGGCAAAGAAGAAAGAGGCTAGAATGGTTGTTGCAGAGGCCTCTACACCAAAAACAGAGTCTGCAAATCTTGTGCAGGAAGAAGAATGGGCGTTTACTACTGTCTGCAGTTTTGACCCATCTTCTCATGATCAGTGCATGTCTGCAGTAGACTCAGATGTTTGGTATTTTGATAGTGGGGCGACCAAACATATTACCTCGTAGTGCAGTTTCTTCTCTTCACTCGAGCCTGCCCCTACAGGGAATACTATTACATGCGCCAACAACTCCTCTTATCCTGTTATGGAGTTGGTAAGATCATTTTGACTACTGCTGATGGTAGTTCTTTCACTTTGTCAGATGCTCTATTTGTGCCAGGGATCAAAAAGAACCTGTTATCAGTTTCTGCATTAGCCAAGATTGGCTTGGTTGTGAAATTTGTTGATGACAGGTGTACAGTTCATGATCTGTCAAATGGCGATATGATTATTGCTTCTGGCATTTCATGTCATGGGCTGTATTAGCTCATAGACTATGAAAGATCAGTGGATGATTCCACATGTGCAGTTCATGATTCTCAGGCTATGTCAGATGCAAAGCTTTGGCATGCATGCTTTGGTCATCTGATATTTTGCTACTTTGCTATGCTGGCAGAAATCTGAAATGGTGTCCTCTTTGCCCAAACTTGAGGCACCTAGAAAACATGTTTGTGAGGGCTGTATTTTGGGCAAAATGCAGCGTTCATCCTTTCCAAAAGATGGTTCAGTTCGGGCTACGCAGAAATTGCAGCTTGTACATAGTGATGTCTGTGGTCCTATGCAGACACCCTCTTTTGTAAATTACCTTTACTTTGTGACTTTAATTGATGATTTTTCCAGGCATGCATGGGTATATCCACTCAAAGCAAAGTTCGAAGTGTTCATGTGCTTCAAACAGTTTTTGGTTTTGGCTGAAAATTTATCAGCATGTAAAATGGGCACCCTCCGTTCTGATAGAGGTGGGGAATATATGTCTTCAGATTTTAATGCATTTCTGGCTGAACGTGGGATAAAACACCAGTGTACAGTGCCGTATACACCTCAACAAAATGGAGTTGTTGAACGAAAGAACAAGTCACTCATGGAGATGGCGAGGTGCATGGTCAAGAGTCAGGCTTTACCACATAGTTTCTGGCTTGAGGTTGTCATGTGTGCAACATATGTACTGAACAGGTGTCCCACTAAAGCGCTGCAGTCTATCACTCCATATGAGGCTTGGCATGATCGTAAGCCATCTGTTGCTCATCTGTGTGTTTTTGGTTGTTTTTGGCATATGCATTAGTGTTGGTGCATGTCAATCATCAATTGAAGGTTTATGAAGAAATGAAGTCAAGAAATCAAGAAGAGAACAAATTCAGAAGTTTGAAGGAAGGACATACCCAGAAATCCAAAGCTATGTACACATATGTACATTAGTTCAGATATAGCTGACTCACACTTTTGATTAGTCATAAGCTTGTACATATTTGCCTATAAATGTTTTGAAAAAGTCGGGGCAAGTGAGGATAGAGAATAGGAAGAGAGAAATCAGTTGGAGAAAGTATCATTGGACACATGAAAGTTAGTTGAAGTTATATCTTCAATGTAGTTGTAACTTTTCAGAGAAATCAAGAAAATCTTGCGCCCGATGTTTTGTTGTCTGCTACTTCTGTAGTTAATCTTTTGAGAAATCCTTTTGAACATATCTAAGTCCATAGTTAATCAATCTATGGCTAGAATTTGAGAGTCTAATTGTCATCAGGTTAAGAGAATTTTGCATAGGAACATTCATATGTGATGATGTTCTGAGAGTCGACAAAACTGGCGCAGATTTCATGTTCAGAGAAATGAACATTGCTCAGTGCATGGTGTAAAGTTTTACACAAGTGAGGGCTCAAAATCTAAGTTGGAAGGTAAGCCATCTATGGCTAAAAGATCTTGATCAAACGGGTTCGACATTGGGAGAACTATAGCTAAGAAGTTACAGGTGTCAAAGTCGCTACTGCAGAGAAGGTGTTTTACACATAGGTAAATTGTTTGTATGATTTCTCAGAGTATACTGAATCATTTGCAGAGATTTAAGTTGGAGAAGATGCGCAACCTTAAGGAGAAGCATTGTGCAAAGTTTTATTAAAAACTTTACAGGATTGATTAGTCAATGAGTGATTAATCTGCAGTAGACTTTTCAGAGAAGTGATTTTTTCACAGTTAGTCAATTTTTGGTAATGTGTTAGTGGATTTCCAAAATTATGTGGAGTCTAAAGTTATTCTTGGTCTAGAGGTGGTCTAATACCAAGGATAGCTTGTTCTTTTGGAGATTAATACTCTCCATCAGTGGTATCAGAGAAGGTTGTGTCAAAATTAGGAAAAGGGAGACTCCGACTGCTGCAAACATACAAGTTCTACATTTCGAAGGTTCAGAAGGATAAAGTGTTGAAGAAAGATTGAAGGGAGACACGCAAAGATTATCAAAAGGATCAGAAGAAGCAACACTCGAAGTTAAGGTACATTTATTCCTTGTAAAGTCTAAAGTTTTGAGACTACAGGTGAAGCAAGGATGGGAGATAGTCTCCAAATTGAAAAGTTGGATAGAGAAAGCTATCCAGCTTGCTCTATGAGAATGGAAGCTCATCTGATGAGCAAAGATTTGATAGCATACATTACAGGTGAAGAAGAGAAGCCTCAGTTCAGAGATCCTAGTGTTCCAACTAGGGAAGAATTGTCAGATCTAAAGAATTGGATGAAGAAGGATGCTCAAGCAAGGAGCATAATCTACATGGCAGTCAATGACTATTTGCTTCCTCACATTAGAGGACTTGAAAGTGCAAGTGACATTTGGAATGCTTTGGAAGAGCATTTCCAAAACACAACCAAATCAAGGAAGGCTTCACTATGGGCAGAATTTACTACTTTCAAAAAGAAGGCCTCACAATCAATCTCTGATTATGTGAAAAAGATGAAGGACATTGCAGATTCTCTAGGTGTAGTGGATGAAGATATTGAAGAAGATAAATTGGTAAGACAAATTCTCACAGGGCTAAGAGGAGATGAGAAGTGGAAGCCTTTTATTTTATCTACAGAACTTTCATTAGATCACTTTACTCCTGATTTGAATCAATTGTTAGGTCATATGCTAACTTTTGAGAATGATATCAAAGGAGATGTTGATAAGAGTGCAGGTCATGCAATGTACTCTAAAGACAAGAAGAAAGCTAACAAAGGAAAGCAACAATCAGGTGAAGAAGAAGGTACTTCAAATCAAGCAAATTTCATAAGAGGAAAAGGAAATGGCAGAAGTAGAGGAAGAGGCAGAAACAACAAAGATAATACAAGAGCTTGTTGGATATGTGGTAAGACCAATCATCTATCTCATGATTGTTGGCACAATAATCAGAACAATGGTAATTATCAGAACTTTAATCAAAGAGCAAGAGGTGGTAGATTTCAGAGAGGAAACTTCAAAGGTAGAGGTGGTAGGAATTCTTTTGGAAGAGGTGGAGGAAGAAGCTTCCAAAATCAATCCTATAATAACACCTACTACAACTATGCATCAGATCAGAAGGAGGATTCGACTCTCATTATGAATGCAACATATGAAACCTCACATGAGGACATGAGAGTGTTCTATATTGATTCAGGATGTAGTAATCATTTAAGTGGAAATATTGCTTTGATGACTGATCTAGATCATAATGTAATTAACCATACAGTTCAGACAGGTGATAATACAAAGCATAAGGTAAAGTCAATTGGTTCAGTCAAGGCTAAAGATGGGAGCACTCTTCTGAGTAAGGTTCTTTATGTTCCCACAATTCCAAAGAATTTGATCAGTGTAGGTCAAATTGTGGAAAAAGGATATGAGGTAAGATTCACCAATGATGGAGTATATGTTGAAGACCCTAGTCAAGGGTATAAACAGGTTGTTGCAGGGAAGAAAGAAGGAAGACTCTTCACATTGAAGGTACAAGGAAATGTTGGACATGCTATGTTCACATATGGAGAGCAGAAGGTGTCAGAATTGGATCTTTGGCACAAAAGACTTGGACACTTCAATGAAAGAGGTATCAAAGACATGATTAATAATGATTCAGTGCTTGGATTGCCTAACATTGCAGGTCAACACATGACATACAGATGTGAGGCATGTCAATTAGGTAAGGCTCATAAGCAATCCTATTCCAAGCATGGGTTTATGTATTCAGAAAGACTTGAGTTGGTGCATACAGATGTGTGGGGTCCTTCAAAGGACTTTAGTATAAATGGTTCAAGATATTATGTCATATATGTTGATGATGCTACCAGATGGATCAAAATTTATGTGATTAAAGAAAAATCAGAAGTGTTTAATACATTTAAACACTATCATGCATATGCAGAAAGGATTACAGGTCAAAAGTTGAAGAGACTAAGGTCAGATGGAGGGGGAGAGTATTTTTCAAATGAATTCAATAATTACTTGTGGAATGCAGGTATAAAGAGAGAAGTTACTTGCAGGTACTCTCCTCAACAAAATGGGGTAGCAGAAAGAAGAAATAGGACTCTTGTTGAGTTTGCAAGGTCCATGATGAAAGAGAAGAATTGCCCAAATTATTTGTGGGCAGAGGCTGTAAATACAGCTACTTATTTGGTCAATAGATTGCCTTGTAAAGCTTTGCAAGGTATGACACCATATGAAGCTTGGTGGGATAAGAAACCTACCTTGGATCATTGCAGAATATTTGGATGCTTGGCATATGCATATGTGCCATCTCAATTGAGGCATAAGTTGGGGCCTACGGCAGAAAAGTATGTATTAATTGGTTATGATGATAAGCAAATGGGATACAGGTTGTGGAGCCCATCCACAAAGCAATTCCTTGTATCCAAGGATGTTACATTTGATGAGCAAGGTACTTGGTATGCAGGTAAATATAATGTACACACAGATGTTGAAGAAGTAGTGGATCAAAGGAAAGGTAAAGCAAAGATTCAATTACTTGATGAAAATGAGAATAATGAAGTACAGGTTGAAGTTGAAGAGAGGCCAAGGTTTGATCCAGAATGTGATGAACCAGAGACTTCAAAAAGTGCACAAGTTAGGAGGTCATCTAGGCACAAATGGCAACCTACAAGGTATAGCTATGACACCTCATTCCTGACTACTAAAGATTATGCTTATTTGGTAAAAGCAGATGAAGATCCATCTACTTATGATGAAGCCAAAGGCAAGAGAAATTGGGAAGAAGCCATGCAAGAGGAGTATGATGCATTGATAGAGAATCAGACTTGGGATTTGGTTCCTAAACCTAATAGCCAGAAAATTATTGGATGTAAGTGGGTGTACAAAACAAAAAGATTTGCAGATGGAAGTGTGTCTAGGTACAAAGCCAGACTTGTTGTGAAAGGGTATGCACAGACATATGGAGTGGACTATGATGAGACTTATAGTCGTGTGGCAAAGATGACAACTATCAAAACTCTCATAGCAATTGCTGCTTGTAAAGGTTGGAAGCTATCTCAATTAGATGTTAAAAATGCTTTTTTGAATGGTTACATTTCAGATGAAGTTTACATGGAGCAACCAGATGGATTCAAAGATCAAGTGAATCCAAATTATGTGTGTAAGCTCAAGAGAGCTTTGTATGGATTAAAGCAGGCCCCAAGGGCATGGAATTATAGGCTTGTAAAGTTCTTGAATGATCTTGGATTTCAAGCATCAAAGGCAGATAGTAGCTTGCTAGTCAAAGCAAGTGAAGATGGATTCATTTATGTTTGTATTTATGTTGATGACATAATACTTACAGGAACAGATGATAAAGGAATACAAATGATCAAGAAGCAGATGGAGAAAGAGTTCAAAATCAGTGATTTGGGGAGCTTGTCATTCTTCTTGGGAATGGAGATTTTATATACTCAACATGGAGTATATGTGACCCAAGAAAGGTATCTTAAAAATTTGCTAACCAAATTTAAAATGGAAGATTGCAAGGTTGCACCTACACCTTTGGAAGTAAACCATAAATTGTCTAGATTTGGAGGAGAAGAATTCAGAGACATGAAACTCTATCAAAGTTTGGTTGGTAGCTTGATTTATGCTACATTGACAAGGCCTGATTTGTCATATGCAGTTGGTGTGCTTTCACAATTTATGCATTGTCCTAGAAAGGAACATTGGATTGCAGGACAAAGAGTACTTAGGTACATCAAGGGTACACTCAGAGAAGGATTGTACTATGGATTTACTTCTGATACAAGAGTGAAGATATATAGTGATGCAGATTGGGCAGGTAATGTGGATGATAGAAGATCAACACATGGATATTTGTGCTATGTAGGAGACAAATTGATTTCATGGTCTTCTAAGAAGCAACATACAGTTGCTTTGTCATCTACAGAAGCAGAATATAAAGGTATGGTGGAAGCTGCAAAGGAGGTAATATGGCTAAAGACATTTATGAAGGTTTTTGATGTGATTCAAAGTACTATTGTTTGTGGAGACAATATGAGTTCTTTATACTTGGCAGCTAATCCTGTGTTTCATGCTAGAACTAAGCATATTGAAATACAGTATCATTTTCTAAGAGAGAAGGTCATTGATAAGGAAATTGAAGTAATGCATACTCCTACAAAAGATCAACTTGCTGATATGATGACAAAAAGTCTAGATGGACCAAAGCTACAGAGATTCAAGGATATGGCAGGAATTAAGAAGATAGAGAAGAACCTCAATTAATGATTGAGGGGGAGCTATTGGTGCATGTCAATCATCAATTGAAGGTTTATGAAGAAATGAAGTCAAGAAATCAAGAAGAGAACAAATTCAGAAGTTTGAAGGAAGGACATACTCAGAAATCCAAAGCTAAGTTCAGATATAGCTGACTCATACTTTTGATTAGTCATAAGCTTGTACATATTTGCCTATAAATGTTTTGAAAAAGTCGGGGCAAGTGAGGATAGAGAATAGGAAGAGAGAAATCAGTTGTAGAAAGTGTCATTGGACACATGAAAGTTAGTTGAAGTTATATCTTCAGTGTAGTTGTAACTTTTCAGAGAAATCAAGAAAATCTTGCGCCCGATGTTTTGCTGTCTGCTACTTCTGTAGTTAATCTTTTGAGAAATCCTTTTGAACATATCTAAGTCCATAGTTAATCAATCTATGGCTAGAATTTGAGAGTCTAATTGTCATCAGGTTAAGAGAATTTTGCATAGGAACATTCATATGTGATGATGTTCTGAGAGTCGACAAAACTGGCGCAAATTTCATGTTCAGAGAAATGAACATTGCTCAGTGCATGGTGTAAAGTTTTACACAAGTGAGGGCTCAAAATCTAAGTTGGAAGGTAAGCCATCTATGGCTAAAAGATCTTGATCAAACGGGTTCGACATTGGGAGAACTATAGCTAAGAAGTTACAGGTGTCAAAGTCGCTATTGCAGAGAAGGTGTTTTACACATAGGTAAATTGTTTGTATGATTTCTCAAAGTATACTGAATCATTTGCAGAGATTTAAGTTGGAGAAGATGCGCAACCTTAAGGAGAAGCATTGTGCAAAGTTTTATTAAAAACTTTACAGGATTGATTAGTCAATGAGTGATTAATTTGCAGCAGACTTTTCAGAGAAGTGATTTTTTCACAGTTAGTCAATTTTTGGTAATGTGTTAGTGGATTTCCAAAATTATGTGGAGTCTAAAGTTATTCTTGGTGTAGAGGTGGTCTAATACCAAGGATAGCTTGTTCTTTTGGAGATTAATACTCTCCATCAATTAGTGTCTGACAACATCGTAGAAAATTGGATGATAAGGCAGTAAAATGTATTTTTGTTGGGTATAGTTCTGAAAGTAAAGGCTATCGTCTGTATCATCCATAGACTAGTAAACGCATTTTGGTTAGCCGTGATGTCTTTGTGGAAGATGCTATTCAGCCATTGCTTTCATCTACTAAGGAGACATCTGTTAGCTCCAAAGACATGTATGATACTTTGATGCCTCTTTTTATAGGTGGACAGTCTAGTGCTGGTCCTAATGAGGCAACTTCTCAGCCTTTGCAAGTTTCATATGATGATGCAGATCATTCCATTTTTGATGTAGATTTACATGATGAACTTGTTGATGAGAGAGCTGATATTGAGTAGGCAAAAACTATGCCAAAATGGCTAGTGCAGACTTTGCGTGACAACAAATTAGATGCACCTTTGTCATATCGCACTCGTTCAGGCTCTCATAGTGCCTCCTTTGCATCAGATTGCTATGCTATGGCTGCGTCTAGTCTCTGTGATAAGAATGAGCCTGTTTCTTTTGATGAAGCACAGAATTCAGAAAATTGGATGGCTACTATGCAATCTGAATATGATGCTATCATGAAGAATGGCACATCGTCTTTATGTGACTTGCCTCCTGGCAAGAAGGCCATTCGCACTAAGTGGGTATACAAGCTGAAGCGTAAACATGATGGTACAGTTGACAGGTATAAAGCTAGGCTTGTTGCAAAGGGTTATGTGCAAGAAAGAGGCATTGATTTTGATGAAACCTTTGCACCTACATGCCGTATGACTACTGTTCGGAGCATTTGTGCACTTGAAGCCCATCATGGTTGGAATGTACATCAGTTGGACATTAAAAAAACAACATTTCTGAATGGTGACTTGCATGAAGAAGTGTATGTTTTCTAGCCCCATGGCTTTGTGCAAAAAGGGCATGAAAACCAGGTGTGCAGGTTAAAGAAGGCATTATATGGCTTAAAGCAAGCACCACGTGCTTGGTATGAGAAGATACATGCCTATCTGGTTGCACATGGTTTTGAGAACAGTCCAACTGAAAGCACCTTATATGTTAAGTGTGCTAATGATGTGCTTCTGATCATTGTTGTCTATGTTGATGACATGCTACTCACTGGTGCTATTGAGAAGCATATTGCTGATTTCAAGGCTGATTTGCATGCCTCATTTGAGATGTCTGATTTAAGGCATTTGCATCACTATTTGGGCATTCAGTTTATGCAAGTTGATGGTGGAATGGCTTTGTGTCAAACGAAATATATTCACACATTATTGCAGCGTTTTGGCCTTGAAGACTGTAAGCCTATTGCCACTCCTATGGAGACAGGTTTACGATTGAGTCTTCATGATGTTGGAGATGCACTTGATGCTGTTCTCTATCAGCAGGCTGTTGGATACTTGATTTACTTATGCATTACTCAGCCAGATATTCAGTTTGCTGTCTCACAAATGAGCAGGTTTATGCATTGCCCAAGAGTCACGCATTGGAAGGCGGTTAAGCGCATCTTTCGCTACTTGAGTGGTACTCGGCTACTTGGGTTGTTTTATCCCAAGGGGGGATCACTACCGCCAAATTTGCATGCTTTTTCTGACTTGGATTGGGCTGGTTGCTATGACACTCGTGTGTCCACCAGTGGTTTTTGCTTCATGCTTGGTAGCTCATGTATATCTTGGTTGAGCAAGAAGCAGCCTACTGTGGCCACTTCCAGTTGTGAGGCTGAGTATAGGGCAGCTTTCACAGCGACTGTTTAGTGTGTGTGGCTTAGACGCCTTATGGCTGATTTAGGTGTTGGTCAGTCTTCTGCCACCACCATCTTCACTGACAGTCAGAGCGCATTGGCAGTTGCGAGGAACCCTGTGTTCCATGCTCGCACTAAGCACATTGAGGTGCATTATCACTATGTCAGGGAGAGGTTCTCTACTGAGGAGATCAGCTTGGCATATGTGCCCACACAGGAGAACATTGTAGACCTTTTTACGAAGGCTCTGCCTAGGGAGAAGTTTGAAGCTTTCCGCAAAGCTTTGGGCTTACTTCCTTTTGTGGAGTAATTTCCACATAGCTTGGCACTTCCTTATACATGAGTGCCAGCTCCTTGTTCACCGCATCAGTCCTAGGGGGGATTTGTTGATATATTTAGGTAGTGATGTGTGTGAACACACTAGGACCACCGGGGCACTTTTTTCCCTCTTTAGGAGGTTTTTTTCCCCCGGCTTGTATATACGCCTATTGCCCTAATGGGCTACTTATCTTTGTACATTCTCTAGTAATACATTCAGTATTGTGTGTTGTGCTCCAAGATTCTTCTTCTTCCTTGTGTTGTTCGCATGCTTCCATAGATGTCTAACTCCAACAGCTTCCTTCTACCTGTGGCAGCCTTAAAACAACAAAGTCCAAGTTAAAGATGGTACCTTGTATTTTGACTGGAACTCCAGGGAACTCCCATAGGCCTTACTATGCTTTGGTCTGCCATTGTTAAAGTGAAGTTGGCAGGTCTTGAAGGGTATAGTCCAATCTTTTTCATGGTATATTCAGGCATCAAGTTAATGCCAAAACCACCATCCACAATAACTCCTTGAAACGCATGACCCTTAATAGAGACTGTTAGCCGAGGGCTCTTGTAATCTGTGAGGGGTGCTTCCCCTAAACTTTTATCTTTATGCATAACATCAGCCTTTGCCACCAAGCTTGTTGTGGACATTTCATCAATTATCTGCAACAGTTCTGACCTGAACTTCCCATCCATCTTTATTAAATAAAAAATAATAATCTTCTTTTTCATGGACTTGAGTAGTCTGGAGGCTTCTGATTCCTTAAGAGCCTGGGCTCCATTTGACTTATCAAACTCCTCATGAGCCCTGTTGAATGCATGTCCAATAGCATCACTGGTACCTATGAAATTTTCTTTTTGCTTTGTGTCTGCACATGTGGTGGCTTTGTTCTCAGATACACCTTTGTCTTTGTTTAATCCATTAATCACTGATTCTTGACCTATGTCCACTGGAGCCTTCCCCTTGCTTCTTGTCTACACTGTAAAAGATTGAATTTCTTCTAACTGCACCACCCTAGCAGATGGTGATGGCACCTTGGCTTTATTTACCATCTCTTCTTTGCACACAGAAATCATTTGAATGTGGGGCTCAGATGTAGAAGCTTGGTTCTTAGGACAAAAATGAGTATAGTGGTCCCTAGCCTCTGGGCAGTTCCTGCAAGGAGGGGCATTTTTTGGGAGAGTGCACCTACTCTGATAGTGCCCACATTCTCCACATCTGAAACAAATAATTGGCCTCCTTGGCCCACTTCCAAAGTTATCCCTCTGTCTAGGGTTATAAGTGTTACCTTGATTGGGTGCAGCTGCCATCACATTTGCTGGTGGTAGGGGTCCTCCTTCTGTCCAGTATGTTGTTGCAGGTATTCCCCTTGATTGGCATTCATGGACCTCATGACCAACTTTCCTGCATAATTGGCAAGTCACACTTAACAGAGGACATTCACTTACTATATGACCTTGCTTGTTGCACATGGAACACCAAAGTCCACTCTTGATGCCACCCCCTTTGAGTTCCTGCAGCTCCTGTCGCAGCTAAGCCAATTCCTCTGCTTGGGCCTCCTCCTCCTTTTGGAGCTTTAGTGCTTCAATCTCCCTTCTCAATTGAGCAACAACATTCTCCTCCTCTTTGTAGGGCTTATTTCTTTTTAAGCCCTCCAGCTCCTTCCTTAGCTGGATCACTGGATCCTCCATTTCTGTACCATATGTTGGTTGGGAAGAAGTTGCTCCATACTGGTGCCTTATCTGCTCCAAGCGTGTAGCTGTGTTGATGAACTCCTCTATGGAGGCTGTAGGTAACACTAATTCCTTTATTTTGCATTGGGTGGCCACTGGTAGGGGCTTAGCTAACCATTTCTTAACAAAAAAATCATGTGGTGGATCTAGCAATTTAGCCATTAGTGATTTGGCCCTAGTCACAAACTCTGGGAACTTTTCTCCTGGACCCAATCTCAAATTTTCTAGTTCTTCTATGATGATCTCCATTGTGTTGCCATGCTGGAATTGATCTTTAAATGCATCTTTCATCAAATCCCAAGTGGTAAAATGGTTTTCAACAAACTGGCTGAACCACTTATCTGCTAATCCTTCTAATGTGGTAGGGAAGGGAATCAAGAAGGCATCCTCCCTACCCATTAAACCTCTAGTCTTACATAGTGCCAAAAACCTTCTAATGTGTTCATCCAGATCCTCCTGAGCTAGGCCTTTCAAAGAAGGAAACTTTATATTTAATCTTGAGAGTAAGGTTTCCAAGTCTACCTGTCCTGCCATGCTCTTTACTGATGAAGTTGATGAAAGTGGACTAGAGGACCTTCTAACAGCATTCCTTCTGGTTTGCTTGCAGGTGACCCTCAATGTTTGGGACCGGGTTGCGGTCATGGGCTGTTCATAGTCCTCTTAATATGAGATAATTGATAGAATATGTACCTCTTAGTCCACTGAAGTGGTACTGTCGACACTTGAATATTGCTTCTCTAACTACAATATATCTTCTCCTATGCTCAAATCTCCTTGGATGTCCGACCGTGCGTGCCAATTTCGTTGGGGGATTCTTGGACAAGAAGGAGTTTGAGGGTTTGTAGGAGAAAAGGAAAAGACAAGAAGAGAAAATACACCCTGGAAGCCTCTACCGATTGATTACACTAAGACAATTACAACGTTGAAGCACAATACAAGCCAACACTTCTATGCAAAACCCCACAGAGTGCTCAATTACAAATTACCAAATACCCAAAGTCTTCTTGCTGCCGGCCTCCTCTACACCAGACCTCCACCTGCTTCAAGCTTACCCTTGTGCACACCTTGCACCAAGCTTCCACTAAGGGGGAGGAATGAATACCTTCTGTCGACACGCGCACACGGCAAGGAGACCTTGATCACGTACGCTCCTAACTGCAATAGTATCTTGGTGCTCACTTTGATGTCCCAAGATTGTCTTCACAAGTGGCAGCCAACGACTTCCTGTTTTGTCCTGTAGTGACTTTAGACTAAAACCAAAAATTTAATTGGGGGGGCCATATTTTCACCTGTGCATACGCTGCCGCTTCACAGACCTTCACATTTCCTTTTAAGTCTTCACTTTTGCACATAAGAGAGGGTTCACCTGAACCTTCCAAAATACTTTAAAAACACTTTGAACCTTAGGGAAATTAGAGAAAATACCTCTACAACTTGCAACCCACTTTCTCCAATTTTACCCTTTGTGGACACTTAATTGTGCACTACTTGTGCACTTTGACACCTGCACCTTAGCACTTTGACTTTGCACTAGTTGACTTTGATCTTGACTTTGTTGACTTTGACGAGTTTGACTTTGATCTTTTGAATTTGAATTTGATTGACTTTGACTACAATTGAATTTGACCAATATGACTTTTATGGGCTCAACACACCTCCTATAATCGTGATGCCATCATCACCCTTCCTTGTATATAATGAATGATCTATCGAATATTGTGCAGGATGTTGAAAAACAATGTACTACACCTGCAAATGCAATTATTGAAGGTGATGCACATGGTGTTGAAGATGAAGATCTTCGAATTCGTATTTGTGGTGTGGTTCCTATTGCACCTATTGCAAAGCAACTTCTTTGGGATGGCACAGATGCTCAAGCACATGCATTGATAGCTTTGTCTATCAAACATGCCATTACCCTACACATTTGCTCTTGCACAACAATTAAGGATTCATGGGATACACTTACCAGTTTATGCGAGGCAAGAAATGAGGTGCGTGTTGCTTACCTCTAAAAATAGTTGGAGAGTGAGCGCATGAATGAAGGAGATTCCATGGATAGTTTTTTGACAAAGATCAAAGAGTTGGAGGAGTAGTTGGTTTCTACTGATGGATTCTTGCTAGATAGTTCACTTGTGCAGATTATTTTGAACGTCTTCCAAATTCATATAGGATTTTTTCTTCTACTCTTCAATTGATGATGAAAGGCAATAAAAATGCCTTAATATTTGAGAAATTAGTCACTGATGTATTGGCTGTGAATATTGTGCAGGGTGTTGAAAAACACCCTAGTGCACTTGCAAATACACTTATTGAAGGTGATGCACATGGCATTGAGGATGATGATCTTCAAATTTGTGTTTGTGTTGTGGTCCCTATTGCATCTACTACAAAGCAACTCCGTTGGGATGGTTCAGATGCTCACGCACAAGCATTGATAGCTTTCTCTGTCAAACATGCCATTACCCCACACATTTGCTCTTGCACAGGAACTAAGAAGGCTTGGGATACACTTACCACTTTATACGAGGCAAGAAATGAGGCTCATGTTTCTTACCTCCAAAAATAATAGAAGAGTGAGCACATGAATGAAGGAGATTCGATGGATAGCATTTTGACAAAGATAAAAGATTTGAAGGAGCAGTTAATTTCTACTGATGAAGACCTACCACACAGTTCACTTGTGTAGAAACTTTTGAATGGTCTTCCAAATTCATATAATAGTTTTGCTTCTACTCTTCTATTGATGATGAACGACAATCCAAATGCCTTAAAATTTGAGCAGTTAGTCACTCTGTTATTGCAAGAAGATGAGTCGAGGTAGAACATGTCCATTATGTGTGTTGTAGATCAAGCTTTCCTATCTAGTCAAAAGGGCAAAGGTAAATGAAGCTCATCTACTAGTAAGCAAAAATCTCCTAATTCTACACAATCAAAGAAGCGTGACAAAGATGAGAAGAAAAATGAGTCTGCTTATCTATCACTCTGTATGAGGCTTGCCATGGTTGTAAGTCATCTATTGCAATCTATCACTCCGTATGAGGCTTGCCATGGTCGTAGCATTGCAATCTATCACTCCATATGAGGCTTTCCATGGTCGTAAGGCATCTATTGCCCATCTATGTGTCTTTGATTGTCTAGTATATGCATTATTAAGTGAACAAAAATGCAAGAAATTGGATGATAGTCATTAGTTTCTGTGAAGAGATGGATATGTATGTGCTTGAAGATGAAGAGGTGTTGCAAAATCCTTGATCTACACCAGCCAAATGAACTCCAGGAGTATGTGGTGGGCCCTTATAGATTGCCAATGGATGTATTAGACACCCTATGTACCTTGGAAGATCACTCACAAAAAGATAGATCAAAACAGATAAGTTGGAGTTAGCTCAGAGGTGAAGAACTTGCTATTTTGGTTCATACACCTCTCCAGTGTTTTGCATAATTCTCTGAGCACAGCAGCAGTTAGCTTAATTCCTCTTGGGGAAGTCTAGTTAACTTAAAGAGCTAACTTTCAAGAGTAATCTCATAAAAAATAATGAACCACACACTGAGAATTATGTTTAGCAATTGATGACATCATCCTGATTTTCACGGGCTGCTATAGTTTGAGACTAGTGAGCAGAAAAATGAACATAAATATAGATTTAAGAATCCAATGATTATGAAAACTTGTATGCTTATACTAGACAGTTATCTAAATCCAACAAGCTTTAAATCATGGAATGTGGATAAGTACACACTGAGAAAAAGCTCTGACAAAATGAGTAAAAAAGTCGGGTACCTGACAGAGAAGTGAAAATGACAGACAAGGTTGACTTCAACTGAACATAACTGAAAAGCACTGAAAAGGATGCACCAAGCTCAGAGAAACCACCTCTGCAATCTGACTGACAAAACTGAGAGATATGGCAGTGAGTAGTACACTTCACAAGAACATGGAAATATGAACTCAAATGATCATGAAAATGAAAGTATATTGCTTGTACAATAAAATGGACTTACTGATACATATGTGTGCCTTGTAATCACACCTTGATATGGCATAAAGCTCAGCTCTTGGAGGTCTTCACATAGGTCTCTCTAACCACGACTAAAGCTGCCATCTATTTATAGTTGAGTTTGGGAGCCTAACTTCCCTCAATCACTCTCGAATCAATCAGTGATTGATTTGATTCTCTACCTACCACAAATCACGAATTTGTGGCTCCTCTTTCCCTTTTTGATCAAGTGGACTCAACCACTTAAGATTCTTTCACTTTTACATTAAGTAAAGTCTTCAAAAGTTCAAGAGGTAGTTCACAAGTGAACTTTACATTGTCTTCATTTTAAGGCTTTTTCTATGACTTTGCGGGACTCAACCCAATACTTAGGCTTGTCATAGACTTGCTCCAACATTTTCATTTACTAAGGAGACATCAGGTTAGCTCCAAAGATGTGTATGACACTTTGCTACCTCTTTTTTATAGGTATATAGTTAAGTGCTATTTCCAAATAAGGCAATTTATGAGCCTTTACAAGTTCCACATGATGATGAAGATCATTCCATTTCTGATGCAGACTTACATGATGCACTTGTTGATGAGAGGGCTAGTATAGAGGAGGCAAAAGCTATGCATAAATGGTTGGTGCAGACTTTGTGAGATAGCAAATTAGATGTACCTTTGTCATATCGTACTCATTCAGGCTCTCATACTGCTTCTTTTGCATCACATTTATATGCTATGGTTGCCTCTAGTCTTTGTGATGAGAATGATCCTATTTCTTTTGATGAAACACAAAATTCAAATAATTGGATGGCTGCTATGCAATAAGAATATGATGCTATTATGAAGAATGGTAGCTCGTATTTATGTGATTTTCCTCCTAGAAAAAAGACCATTAGCACTAAGTGGGTACACAAACTGAAATGTAAGCGTGATGGAACAATTGATAGATATAAGGCTAGTCTTGTTTTAAAAGGTTATGCTCAAGAAAAAGGCATTGATTCTGATGATACCTTTGCTCCCACATGTCGAATGACTACTGCTCATAGCATCTGTGCACTTGCAACTCATCATGGTTGGAATGTACGTCAGTTATACATTAAAACAACATTTTTCAATATTGAATTACATGAAGAAGTGTATGTGTTTGAGCCACATGGTTTTTTGGAGAAAGGGCATGAAGCAGGTTAAAGAAGGAATTATATGCTTTAAAGCAAGCACCACTTGCTTGGTATGAGAAGATACATGCCTACTTGATTGCACATGGTTTGGAGAACAATCCAAATAAGAGCACCTTATATGGTAAGTATGCAGATGATGTACGTCTGATCATTGTTGTGTATGTGGATGACATGCTACTCAATGGTCCTAATGAGAAGCACATTGCTCATTTTAAGGCTGATTTACATGCCTCTTTTGAGATGTTAGATTTGGGGAATTTGCATCATTATTTGGTGTTACCGTTAGTATCCATGTGAAAGGCCAAATGGCCACTGGACACTTCTTTGTATATGTTCTTTAATAAAACATATGGTGGCCTGGTCAGTCAAAGACTATAAGTTCGACCGCATTCCCTTGTTGCTACAAAGAGGCTATGCAGATAGAGGATCATGTCAAGTGGGAGCGTGCCATGAAGAGTGAGTTCGATTCTATTCACAAGAATGGTACTTGGGATTTAGTATCTTTGCCAAAGGGTGGGAGAAATTTACCATGTAAATGGGTATATAAGTTGAAATTCACATCAGAGAGTGCTTCTCTAAAGTATAAAGCACGACTTGTTGCAAAGGGTTTTAAGCAACAACATGGTGTTGATTTCAAGGAAATCTTCTCTCCAGTGGTCAAGATGACTACCCTGTGCATGTTGCTTGGATTCGTTGCAATGGAGGACTTAGAGCTAGTCCAAATGGATGTGAAAATTGCTTTCTTGCATGAAGATCTTATAGATGAGATCTATATGGAACAACTAGAGGGTTATGTTGTTCCTCGCAAGGAAAGTCTAGTTTGTAAGCTTAAGAAGAGTTTGTATGGACTTAAACATTCCCCTAGACAATGGTACCAAAAGTTTGATGCTTTTATGAAGTCTCAAGGCTATTCTTGAAGTAATGAGGATCATTGTCTTTACACAAACAGATGCTGAGATGGCAGCCTGATATGCTTGATACTTTATGTCAATGATATGTTGATTGTTGGGAAGTACTCTTATGATTTGTCAATTCTCAAAAAGAAGTTGAGTCAGACATTTGACATGAAGGATTTCGGGGATGCCAAACATATTCTTGGCATGCGCATTACTCGTGATAGGAGTAAAAGATGCATATACTTGTCTCAAAGTGAGTACATATCCAAAGTACTTCATAGGTTCAATATGCAAGGTGGAAAGGCATTGAGTACACCTTTACCCACATATGTGAAATCGAGGAAGGATGATTGCCCCAAATCAGATGAGGAAAAGGAATTCATGACCAAAATTCCCTGTCATTCTGATGTTGGTAGTCTCATGTATGCTATGGTAGCTATGAGACCAGACATTGCATTTGCAGTGGGAGTTGTGAGCAGATATATGTCTAATCCTGGCAAGAAACATTGGGAAGCGGTCAAGATGATTTTAAGATATTTGAGTGGCACTAAGGACAAGTGTCTATGCTTAGGTAAAGGGAAAGCATCCATTATTGGTTACATAGATTTTGACTATGCTTGTTGTGTAGACAATCGTAAGTCTACATCAGGGTACATTTTTCATTTTGCTGGAGGTGCTATCTCTTGGAGATCTCGTCTTCAAGAATGTACAGCTATTTCCACCACAGAAGTAGAGTATGTTGCAGCAAGTGAGGCATGTAAGGAAGTGTTGTGGCTTTCTCGTCTTGTTTGTGATATGGGTTTACCTCAGCATGTACCTCGTTTGCTCAGTGATAGTCAGAGTGCCATCGCTTTGGCCAAGAATCCGGTCTCTCATGCAAAGACCAAGCACATTAAGGTTAGGTATCACTTCATTCGAGATTGCTTAGCCACTTAGCACATTATTCTTGAGAAGGTTCACACTCAAGATAATGTTGCAGATGCTTTGACTAAAGCTCTACCATAGGATAGCTTTCGACATTGTTGTCACTTGATGGGGGGGTTACTTGATTCTTGACCTTACACAGTTACTTGTATACTGTGTAACATGCTAATCAGGTGGGAGGTATGGTTTGTATACTTACACTCAGGTATTCTTAATCATTCTTTATTTTTTTCTCCCATAGTTGCGTTGGCCATATTGGCCTTTAGTGGGAGATTGTTACCGTTAGTGTCCATGTGAAAGGCCAAATGACCACTATATACTTCTTTGTATATGCTCTTTAATAAGACATATAGTGGCTTGGTCAATCACATACTATAAGTTTGACCACATTTGTAAGACCTAAGAAGTTTGTCTTTGTGCTCTTTGTGTATTGTGTTTTTGTGTATTCTACAGCATTTGTGTGAAGTACTGTGTGCGGCCTCAAGAGCTCGGTTCTCTACTCTGAGCATATCATTGTGGAGCTCTCGAGAAGGAGAGTGCACTATGGTGCATCGCCATCGAAATACTTCATTTGGGCATTTAGTTTATGCACACTAAGGATGGAATAGTATGGGTCAAACAAACTATATTGACACATTATTGCAATATTTCAGCCTTAAATATTGCAAACCCACTACCAATCCTATGGAAACACGTTTATGGTTGAGTCTTCATAATGCTGGAGATGCATTTGATGTTCTTCTCTATCAGTAGGTTGTTGGATGCTTGATTTACTTAGGCATAATTTAGCTTAATATTCAATTCTTTTGTCTCATAGATGAGCATGTTTATGCATTGCCTAGGTTTCAAGAATTGGTAGGCAATTAAGTGCATCTTTTGCTAGTTGAGTGGTACTCGGCTAACTATTTTTGCTTCATGCTTGGTAGCTCATGCACATCATGGTTGAGCAAGAGGCAACCTATTGTGGACACTTCTAGTTCTTAAGCTGATTATAGGGCAACTTTCAGAGGAATTGTTGAGTGTGTGTGGATGAGATGCCTTTTGTCTTATTTGGGTGTTGGTCAGTCTTTTGCCACCACCATCTTCACTAAGAGTCAGAGTGCATTAATAGTTGAAAGGAACCGTGTGTTCCATGCTCACACTAAGCACATTGAGGTGCACTGTCATTATGTTAGGGAGAGGTTCTCTGCTAGAGAAATTAGTTTGACATATGTTCCCACACAGGAAAATGTTGCAAACCTTTTCACAAAGGCTCTACCTAGGGAGAATTTTGAAGCTTTTTGCAAAGCTTTGGGCTTACTTCCTTTTGAGGATTGATTCCACAAAACTTGGTCCTTCCTTATACATGAGTGCCAACTCCTTGTTCATTGCATCACTCCTAGGGGGGATTTGTTTATATATTTCAGTAGTGATTTTTGTGAACACACTTAGGACCATCGGGGCACTTTTTTCCCTCTTTAAGAGGTTTTTTCCCTCAGCTAGTTTATATGCCTATAACCCTAACAGGTTACTTATCTTTGTAAATTCTCTTGGTAAAACATTCAGTATTGTGTGTTGTGGATCAAGCTTCTTCTTCTTCCTTGTGTTTTTCATGTGTTTTCACAGACCTCAAATTCCAACATAATGTTCACATTATCTATAGATTTTTTGGTGCAAATAGGACATCTGACAATGTGAATGTATTGTTGTTAACATAAGTGAGGAAAATTCATCCAAATCCTATGACAAGATAAGAGGAGATGTTGGCATATGGGACAATGTTTTCGTTGGAGACAAGCTCAAGTTAGATGCACATAGTACAGTGAGTGGAAATATGTTAGGTCACAACACATTGTTTTCTTACCTACTCTCTCCTTATCTTTGTTTTCCTTCTTTGATTGTGAAGCACATATAGATTTCTACCTACTAGATGAGGAGGCACCTTTACACGCTATTCTAACTAGAAACAAAGGCTTGATCAACAACCAAAGATTAGAACAAAAAATATTATAAGAATCGAGTGATTCATTTAAAACTATCTATACAACTTAAATATCTAGCAGAATTTCATATACAACAATTAAGGACTTCTCAAAAGCTTTGATCTCTATTAAAAAACTATCAATGGTATAACCTTCATTTATATGCTTACCATCTAATCGTTTTTAGAGGTAAGCAACATGAGCCTAATTTCTTGCCTTTGATAGTGTGGGAAGCATATCTCAAACATCCTTTGTTGTTTTTCTTGAAAAATATGATTGATAATAGCATGCTTGATAGATAAAGCAATCAAGGAATGTGCACGGCATTATGGCCATCCCATCAAAGTTACTTTGTGTGAAGTGATGGTTGAGTATGAAGATGAGAGGGTCTTTGCAAAAACCTTCTCTAGACAAGCCTATTTGTTGTGTGGGCACTATAATAGACTTTCTAAGATTGCAAGGGACACATAAGTATGATCATGGTGCTTTGGGGAACTTGACATGAAATTTTTGAGTCAAGACAAGCCACTTCTAAATTTGGAGAATGAAGAGAAAACCTTCTATTTATGGAAGTAGCACTCAAAAAAATGTTGAGTGATCTCGAGTTTTTATGGATTGGGTAAAATCCTTTTGCAAAACTTCAAATGGAGTGAGTAGGGAGTGATCAATATACTTAAGAACTCATAGGTCTGATCCCTACATTTCAAGACATAGATGATAGTTCACATACCTAGTCAACAAGCCTTGTAACATCGGAAGATTGGTACGATGGTTTCTCCTATTAATGGAGTATGATTTCAAAGTGGTAGTGAAAACAGAGAAGACCCATCTTAGAGCCGATCATCTCTCATGACTCACCACTAGATAAGCCCCTCGAGGGATAGCTAATGAATTACTAGATGCATATTTGTTTAATCTTGAAGTGGTACCTGAATGGGCCAAGCAACATGTCCCCATTCTCACTTTTGGACTCAAGAATGCTAGATTCAAGACCAAGCAAAGGGAAGTAACTAAGTCACAAAGATATCAAATAATGATAGGAAGTATTAAAAAGCAGAATAATAAAAAAAATCCTTGCTTGTTGTGTAAAAGAAATAGATTACGATAAATGGTTGCAATTATCATATATAGATGCATTAGAGAAACACCACTCAAAACACTGCACCCTATAGACTCTACATAGATTAGGAGTGTACTAGCCTTTGATGGAAGCAGAAGTTCATAAGATATACAAGGAGTACCCAATCTGTTGCCTTAGACCAGTTCTTAAGCTTGCTACCTCATATCATGTGGCTCTAACATGAGAATGGAGCAAACCAATGGTAACTTACTTGAGGATGAAAGCATTCCCTCAAGAAATGACTTTATCAAGACAAAGAAGTCTAGAGGAGGAGGGTCAAGTCTACAAATGCATTGGCGATAATCTGTAGAAAAGGGGAAGTGTGCACCATATCATCCCCAAGCCAATGGATAGGTAGAAAGTACTAACAAGATCCTTTGGAATGTATTGACTAAATTCATAGACAACAAACGTTCAGATTGGGACAAACAGTTACACCATGCTATTTGGGGATATCGAGTGGCCTATGATATGGTACTCAATGCAACTCCCTTTCAAATGTTTTTTGGTCGAAATGTAGTGCCCCTCTTGGATTTTCTGATACCCACCCTTAAGTTTGCACAAGAGCATCAACGGACTGGCAATGAGTTATCATCAAGGATCATGGACTTAGAAAAATTAGAGGAGACTAGGTTAAGAGGAGCAGCAAGAATATATGCAGCCAAGAAGAAACAAAAAGCCTATTTCGATGCACATGTAAAGGATAAAGGCTTGAAGCTCAGAGAATTAGTCCTAGTCTATATGCTCAAGCAACACATGTGGAAGTTAGGGAAATAAGGTTACGGACCTATGATTATTAATAGGCTTTCAACAAGTGGAGCGATACAGTTACACACCTTGGAAGGAGAGATATTGCATAATTAAGAAGACAAAGACTAGGGAGGGAGCACAATAATCAATTAGAACGCCTCCATGTCACCCCTTATAACAATAGAGAACCCCTAGATATCCTATGGCAATGTGTCAAACAAAGTCAACTGCTCACCCTAGCATAGTGGATAGGAGACCATTCATTACAATTTTGCTAGGGCAAGGCACTGCTCCCGAAGAGATTAGGCTGCTAATTTATTCCAGTGCTACAATTAGTGTGATTTTGGTCTCACTTTGAAGACGTGGGACTCAAAATGCATCTTATTGAGGCATACCTCATAGCGCTAGGAGGCATGGAAACCCCTTGCATGGGTGAAGTGGAAATTCTGATCCTCATAGAAGATGTAACCTTAAAGGTGAAGCTTTGAGTTTTTCATGATGATGACCTAATAGAACCTATGATTCTAGGCCAAAATTGGATATATGATATCTCAGTGGGCTTAAATCTTAGAAAATGATCCCTTAAGTTGAAGGTGGCAAGCCAACAATGAGTGATACAACTCAAGATCCATAGCCACCCCCACTCAGTAGAAGGCAACCCCTTCCCCCACATAGTGAAAGAGACGGTGGATTGGAAGATCTTCAATCAAATCCTTCCACCAATGGAAAACCTCTCTGGATAGATGAGGAATACCCTTGGACAGAGGAGTACCCAAGAAATTTTTCTCCTCTTCCTCATCCAGTAGGGCACAATCCATGGACAGATGGGGACCATCAATCCCTCGAGAATACCCTCTACACTTCTAGCATGCCTACCTCGATCTATTGTACACAATGCCTCATTTCGTAATGGTCAGGACATGCAATTTTTGGAGCTCCATTCTTTCCAAAGGATAGTCTCCACCTGACCTCTCTCACACCACCATAGACAAGCCAACAAGAGCTCCACCACCTGTACAAAAGGACAACTTAGTCTATGGCATAGAAATTCTACAAGAGTCCAATGGTGTCAGGCCAAAGGCAAATATGGGTACCCAAGGACCGGCAATCATCAACTAGTTCCTCCGATTCATTGCACGAACAAAAGGAAACAAGGAGTCAACCTGAACACATCGCCAATACATCCTCCTCAAACAAGAGTTTGACAAGTGTGGATACCAAAGCAATCAATGACAAGAAAACCCAACCACTACAACTATCTGGGTGCCCAAGGCCTGCCTACATGCTCAAGAATTAAGCAATGTGATTATCGTCTCATAAAAAACAATGCAGACGCTCTACTTTATCTCCTCCTAAAGAATCCCATGTATCTAAGCAGACTAACCAATTCCCCTCACAAACTAATAAAATGTGGGTGCCTAAATATCCCCAAACACCTCACTCACTACTAACACCTAATGTAACAATTCAACTGTCTGACCTTCGTGCTTGTACTAACCCATGGACATATCAACTGACTCATCACCCTTGTAACAATCATTCCTTACTGTCTTGCAACCACCGTTGATGACCCCTCTCATGAATTGATATGTATGTCTTATTCAAAGCAATCATGTGAGGAAGTCTAGTTACTTGCATTAGGCAAAGACATATCATCACAGAGTCACTTCACATCACACGAGCTACCTAGAAGACACAGTAGTTATGCAAAAGAATTGCAATCTTGCCATGTGGGGATCAAGATTAATTTCCATGCTAATGTTTTGTCCTTTTGTAGCAGATCTTTGCAAAAATACTCAAAATCAAAATGTAGATAAGAGAATCATCAGGTGTGGTCCTCAGCATACACGATTTGAATTTGAAACATCTACCAATTCAAGATCAACCTTTGATGTTACCCACCAAAATCCATGACTTTATTGGTCCAATATCTATGGAAAATCTAGCAGTAGGGAAGACAGAGCATGTCCACCCAAAGTCACATTGGTTTCAAGGCCTGGCAGGACCTCTCTTGAATGTCGAACATATTTATGAAGCCAACATGAGCTTTAGCGGCAATACACGAGGGAGGTACCAATTCTTCCCACAAGATTTTGAAGCACTCACCATAGAATTGACGCATTTGTGGGAAAGAGTCGAGTTCACAACATAGTTCAGTGCACTTCTATCCAAGTCTGACTTCTATTGTTATTACTGTTTAGTGATCACTCTCCAAGCCTCTGATGGAAAGAACTCCTAGGCTCATTTTCCCTCCCGTCATTAGTAACAGAGCTCCCTTTTAAGAAGTTTTAGCTCACTCAAGATCTCATTAGAGAAGCTTTGAGAATAAATGGCTCCCGCATGCCCACAGAGAATGAACGTCTAATTCCAAAATCACTAAAAAAAGGTGGTGTCTTTAAGTGGGAAAACATATTGGCTATCACTCATGAACTATCCATACCAATGCGCATATGCATGCAACATTTCATGTTCTCGACTCAAGACCATTTCATGCAAACCCACAAGAGAATCTGCCTCGGGTTGTATCTTGCAAATACTCTACAAAAGACATTCCACTTGGATAGTTGGGTGCAAGAACAATTAATTCTAGCAAATCAAAGATGGGCACATAAGAGGGTAATTCATGAATGTTGTTCAACCACATGCATAATATATATGTTCGTAGCTTATGACATACCATTGGAGCGAGCCTTGACGAGTGCTCAACTACAGCAATACCAGGGCTACAAAGTCTAAAGCACATCCTAAATCACACTGTGGTAAACACATGCGGGGATCCATTCCGTACTTGCAAGTGGCCACGTCTCCTCTCCCTCAACCATCACCACAACAATTACCTATAGAACAACAATCAGCCATCCATCCAATCCACATCCCACTATCATGTGTGCAAAAAATCAAGGGATTGGCTAAGAGTAGAACCACTCCTGATGCAACCACTTGTGTTACAACAGTCAACACGACGTAGTAATCTCTAAACCTTCGACTAATGTGGGAACATACACCTTTGGATTTTTGATACGACATCTTGAAACGGTCCCTTCAACACCACATTTGACTTTGAAATCCATGATGCAATATTCAAAGAGTTTCAATTTTTGGAAGCACTATTCTTTCACATGAATATGAGCAATTGAGCTAGCTTAGCTCCCAAATGGACCTTGAGGATGAGGGTGGAAGCCAAAAGGACCAGGTGGACAACCTCTTGTCTCAGTAGCAACATAAGGGAACTCACCACCATGCAGGTTGTATAGGCTAGAAGTCAACTAACAGAACAACAAAGCCACAACATTTTGCAATAGGAAGTGGAAAACACTAGGTTTTAAGCCGCCTTCCTTGATGCATTTAACATGCTATTTGAAACTATGGGCATGGTGGAAGCACTCAACTTTTTGAAATGCAAACCACTGCCATATTGTCACCCACGCCCTGTGCCACTACTTTCATGGCATTATGAATTCATCCAAGTCTTGGTTTCCCCATGCATCTCAAGTAGACATTATGATCAAGCACAACTAGCAACTTCAACACCCCTTGGGAACCTAACGACCTCCATGGCACCACCCCACTCTCCAACACTCCCTCCGTTACCCTCCAACCAGGACACCGCCACTACTACCCTCCCCAACTCCTATCACCACCTCTAGTCCCGTTACACGTAGGCCCAATATGCAACCAAATGTACATAATCCTTTCCCACCTACCTCGCAACAACCCCTTCCACTAACCTCACCATCGACCTCAGTGAATTCCTTCCTCACACAACACACAACAATATTCCCAACATTCATCCCTCTTAATCATGCAAACCTACCTTCCCGCCTCCACTTCATGACCCACATACTTAACTGCCCCTCTCCTTTTTGAATGCCCTTGCACAAACCCCTCATGTTAAATCACTCATCTACCTCTGTAATTAATTTGTTTTCATAAACACAATCACACACCATCACACCACTATACACAAGCACAATAGAACACACATCTAGTGACATTGACATTTCACCTTCCATAGCACCGCTCATCACGACTTCCACTTCAATCATCACCCAATACACAATTCTAGCAATCTTCCATATTGACAAAACATGAACATACCACAACTTAATCTACAGATGATGAGACAAAGATAGAGAAAGAATAGACGTCATGTGTAAGGTGTTACGTAAGCCATCGCTTACTCATAGTATCATATATACCAATGTTCAATGTACAATGTGGGAGCAAAATTCTCAACCATTCTATGTGATGAGAAATAGATGAATGAGTGAATGTACAATGTAACAAACATATTCAGATGTATGGGCAGTAATCTGAATATACATGAGATGTGTGACCTTATAGGTTATAGAAGAGTGAATATGAGTGACTGAAAGAGGAAGGATCAGTGTGAATGGAAATCCTCAAACTCATGTGAACACACCTTCTTAAACACCTCATCAAATATGCATAAAGCATATAAGTACCGATTCTCTTGTACCTATGCCGAATAGGACTCCTCCTGATATGAACGCCACGGCTTCCATAAACTTTAAGTAGTACCTGTGTGCATAAAGAGAATATGTACCTGAATACTTAACATAAGATGTGAATCTTATGTTAATCACCATCTAATGTCTTTGAAGTAGCCCAACATCTTCTTGTAGAAGACAATCTTCAACCTAATATCTTCCTGTAGAAGATAATCTTCAAAATCATGTAGATGGTCCCATCCAATGTCTTTGAAGTAGCTAGACATCTTCTTGTAGAAGATAATCTTCAACCTAACATCTTCTTGTAGAAGATGATCTTCAAATACATCATGTAGATGGGCGATCCTCACCATCAAGCTGCTAATAATCAAGTCTTCTTGCCATGAACAAGAGATAACCTCCTCTCCATGAGGTAGAGTGTGAGCACACCCTTCATCTTCTCCAAGAAGAATCATTAAGAAGAACTCCATAGCTGCTCCTCAACATGCTTCAAGTTAGCACCATGGCTGCCCCATGTGCTAGAAGAAACACCACCTCTACTGAGGTCCAAGCTCCAAAGCTTGTGTTGAAATTGGTGAAGGATGATTACAAGTGAGCTAAATAGTCTCTTATATAGTAGATTGTTGAGCCTTGAAGAGCACCTTGAATAAAGCAAAAGAATACGATCGCATAAAGAAAGCATGATCGTAATAAAGCAAGATCGCGTCGCTCATCCGTTAGTGTTTTTTAGTTTCTCCATAAGCTTTTAATAAAGCAAAAGCTCAAAAATCATCCGCTGCGCGATATGCTACTGACGGGATTTGAACCCGGACCACTGGGATGGGAGGACGACCACGTAGCCAAGTTGCCTCACGCTTTTGCTTGTACAAGGGGTTAAGTGAACAGCTAGACATGCTCTCACGTCGCCCGCGCCGCTGTCTTCTAGAGACTACTAAAAGGATAGCTAGTAATGTTGTATCCTCTGAGCAAAATTTGTCCAATGGACATTGTTTCCAACAATCCCCCTGCAATGTCATATTGGTACAATTTGAACTGAATCTGCAAACTTTATAATCTGCAAATTATCACAAGCTTCAAGCTTGTACTTCCGATACTTCAGAAAAAGTCTTCTTCAAAACTGAAATTGACTTTCCTTCAAAAAACCTGAACTTGCTGAATATGAACCATAATACTTGAGAAAATATGCAAACTAGATATCCAATAGTGTTCTCATCAAGCAATCACTGCTTGACAAATATAGCATGACCTGTCTCCGAACTTGCTATCTCCTGTTTTCAAAAAACCTGAAAACATACACTAGGATCCACATATTTGCATTTACCTTCCAAAAAGGTTTCTCAACGTACTTCTGCTGCGTCATGTAAATACACTAAACAAAATCAAGAACTGAATCCTGGAACCTGTGACTGTCAACTCACAACTTAGTGTATTATGAACACTGCTGGTTCATCTCTGGCTGTACTCAACTCAATATGAGTCAAAAAATCTATGATGTCATCATGTCTTCATCCTTTAAATCCTTCATACCTCTTTCCTTCAGAACTTGGTATAAACATATATGTGCGCACTTCTGAAATATACCTTTCTGAAACATCAAGCTTCTCTTCAATAGAAATCTAGAACCTTCTCCTGAATAGGAACATCCTAACAGGAACTTTCTCCAAATATTCTTCTTCTTCCTTCTTCTTTCAAAGCTAGAACATAAAGAGAACTTGACAAAGGAAATATAGGAATACCTGAAATAGGAATACCTGAAAGTATGAATCTGCGTTTTTTCACATATGGCTTGAAAATAAGTCTTCATGTTTCATCACCCCCCTGGATGACTTAACACTAGTATCTAGTATTCTTCAAATATATCAGACTTTATGAAATCTGGAACGTCTTCCTTCATAAATCTGATGTTCAGTGATCAATACTTGTATTTGAAACAAAAATCTCTGAACCCTTTTTATTAGCATTGATCAGATGCCAATAGCTTTCCATGTCATTCCTCAGCTTTCCAAAATCTAGAATAAGGTTAGCTGATCCTAACATAACAAAACCTTGCTGAAAGCTTTATAGGATTCATAACCTTCTGTAACATAACAAGTATCTTCTATCTCTTTGCAACACAAATTTGATAGAACCTGATTCTTTGACTTACTTCTTCCAATCTTAAGAATCTTTACAAACAAAGGATAGACAACTGAATCATAAATACTCAAGATCATATAAGATCTATTTAAGATCAATGATCTCTCCTGTGTAGAATCTGCTGTCATCAAACCTTCATGACTGAATGTTTGATTTACTTCCTGAATGTCTCCCAGTGTCCATGCTTCTCAAAAAGTTGTAGAACTTTTCTTCAAACAAACCCTTCAAGGAATCTGCAATTCCTACTTGAAACATAAGTGGACAAACTTCTCACCTTGAGAACTCCAAAAGCTGCAAGTTGATACTTCATAACTTTCATATTTTACTCGGGTGAAATGTGACAGTACCTGCTTGACTTTCTTTTGGCTAACTCCACTTCTCAATCAAGTGATAGGATCTAATGGAACACCTTTTTGAATACAAGCATGTATCCAAAAAACTCGACAATCATAAAAAGTAGATTCTTCAAATGACCTGTACATCAGCAAATCTGAATTTTCTGAAGTTTCTGAAAATACTGAGTATGAGGTAACCTTTTCCAAACATAAAACCTCAACCCAAGTCTTCAACATCTGCTAAAAAGCTCTTTTACCTCAAGAGTTAGATAAAGAAGAAATATACTTCTCTGCAACTTGTCATATACCAAGTAGCTCTGTATTGACACTCCAAGAATTCTTTGAGGGAACATATAAGCTGCCTGCTTAAAAGCTTCAACTAAAATATAACTCATACATATATGAGTTAAAACATATATCTGCTGCTTTTCTTTCTCTCAATGCAATTCTTTGTCAAATCTACTAAATCATGACCAAGTGTAATGCAAAACAAGAAACTACTTCTTCTTTAAACAAGATGGTCTCGTAGACTTGTCTTTGGATGTAGAGGATAAAATAGGAAAAGTATATGGAAAATATATGAGAAAAGGAAGCCTTACTTTTCTTTTGGAAATGATGGACTTTCTTTTTCTGCATCTTTCTTCCACCTGATGATGTCAACATTTTCAAACTTCTCTTCCATACCTTTTGTTCTCTTCATCTTGAAGTAGCAAACACTCTTGACTTCTTCAAATGAACTTTTCTCTTCCTCTAATGCTTAGAGTAAAAGATAAAACAAACATGGTATATAAATGGAAGTTGAATATAGAAACATGTTTTATCTCTCCTCATATCTCTGAATCAAAATTCTGCTTCAAATGTCTGAAACGACTAAATTCACCAATCGTTGTCTGAATGATGAATTATCCTTCTAGAGATACCTCTCTAGATACATTTGTACCTTGATATCCAACCAACTTACAACAGAAAATTGGCTGAAAACAAAACTCATCTCATCTCTGCACTTGTCTTCTTAGATGCACTTTCTTGCCATGAAAGAGATCTCTCAAAACTTTCTAGAAAAACCTCTAAATACCTGTTTTGATGTATCCTTTAACTTTCAAATAATGAAAGTGTATAAAAGCATTCCTTGAAATTCTTCAAATCTCTTCATAACTGCTCTTCTAAGATATGACCTGCAAATGATAATCTGATAGTAGAAACTGATACCTGTGATTTGATGTTGATATGATTTCTTCATCTTCTCTAAACCATTGTTCTTCCTTGAATTTGAAGTAGTCTTCTCTTCATCAAGTCTGGGTCTTCAAATAATACTTTTGTAAAGTATTTGCATACTCTTCCAAAAATATTTGGCTGCTAACAGATCATCAACTTCATACTCCACACTGATGAATACACATGTAACTGAAATGTCTAATTCTCAAATCTCTACTCATCTAGATTAAGTGTGTATGTCAAATGTCAAATATTAGAAGATGCTTTTAAATCATATGTTGTGAATCTGGAATTCTGGGAACCTATGAATATGAATGAGCCTTAATGAATTGATGCCAAAGATCTAAAGTTCTGAAACCAAAACCTTAGTGCTCTGATACCAAATGTTGGAAGTGAGGTAGGCCCTTAGCTCATGTCATAGGTCCATGGTTCCATAGGTCCAGTATATATACAACATTAATTCTAGCAATCTTCCATATTGACAAAACATGAACATACCACAACTTAATCTACAGATGATGAGACAAAGATAGAGAAAGAATAGACGTCATGTGTAAGGTGTTACGTAAGCCATCGCTTACTCATAGTATCATATATACCAATGTTCAATGTACAATGTGGGAGCAAAATTCTCAACCATTCTATGTGATGAGAAATAGATGAATGAGTGAATGTACAATGTAACAAACATATTCAGATGTATGGGCAGTAATCTGAATATACATGAGATGTGTGACCTTATAGGTTATAGAAGAGTGAATATGAGTGACTGAAAGAGGAAGGATCAGTGTGAATGGAAATCCTCAAACTCATGTGAACACACCTTCTTAAACACCTCATCAAATATGCATAAAGCATATAAGTACCGATTCTCTTGTACCTATGCCGAATAGGACTCCTCCTGATATGAACGCCACGACTTCCATAAACTTTAAGTAGTACCTGTGTGCATAAAGAGAATATGTACCTGAATACTTAACATAAGATGTGAATCTTATGTTAATCACCATCTAATGTCTTTGAAGTAGCCCGACATCTTCTTGTAGAAGACAATCTTCAACCTAATATCTTCCTGTAGAAGATAATCTTCAAAATCATGTAGATGGTCCCACCCAATGTCTTTGAAGTAGCTAGACATCTTCTTGTAGAAGATAATCTTCAACCTAACATCTTCTTGTAGAAGATGATCTTCAAATACATCATGTAGATGGGCGATCCTCACCATCAAGCTGCTAATAATCAAGTCTTCTTGCCATGAACAAGAGATAACCTCCTCTCCATGAGGTAGAGTGTGAGCACACCCTTCATCTTCTCCAAGAAGAATCATTAAGAAGAACTCCATAGCTGCTCCTCAACATGCTTCAAGTTAGCACCATGGCTGCCCCATGTGCTAGAAGAAACACCACCTCTACTGAGGTCCAAGCTCCAAAGCTTGTGTTGAAATTGGTGAAGGATGATTACAAGTGAGCTAAATAGTCTCTTATATAGTAGATTGTTGAGCCTTGAAGAGCACCTTGAATAAAGCAAAAGACTACGATCGCATAAAGAAAGCATGATCGTAATAAAGCAAGATCGCGTCGCTCATCCGTTAGTGTTTTTTAGTTTCTCCATAAGCTTTTAATAAAGCAAAAGCTCAAAAATCATACGCTGCGCGATATGCTGCTGACGGGATTTGAACCCGGACCACTGGGATGGAAGGATGACCACGTAGCCAAGTTGCCTCACGCTTTTGCTTGTACAAGGGGTTAAGTGAACAGCTTAAAATGCTCTCACGTCGCCCGCACTGCTGTCTTCTAGAGACTACTAAAAGGATAGCTAGTAATGTTGTATCCTCTGAGCAAAATTTGTCCAATGGACATTGTTTCCAACACCTAGGGGGTTCCATCTACTTCTAGCTATATTTTGGAGCTACTTCTAGCTACTTCTAGCTATATTTTATCTAGAGGACCTTCCTCCGCATGCAACCAAAGGAATTATATTTCAGCCGAATTGGAGGAAGGAATCACTACAATAATACCCTAGGGTGATGTACAGCTTGTCAAAGGCACCTTTACATATATGGTACATTCCGTGCTATGGCTCTATTCCTCATAGCCGATCTTGGGATGCATTTTCCTCAAAGTTTAGAAACATAAGCAGTGCTAGGATTGATTAAACTATCCCTATCTCACACTATGACAAGGTCCCTTGACAATCACATACATGATAATGACTATACAACACTAGATACCACGACTAAAGTGTATGATGGGTAGCCGCCCAAATGTTGCTTAAAATATTTGATCTCATGCAAAAAACATTTAAAGTCTTCCACCGTGTTATTGCACCCCATATGTCTACCCTGGGGTTTAAGCATGTCATGGAGATTTGGTGTATGATATGAGCACCACACCATCCATGAAGGTTTGCTATGCATGGCATTGCCACATTAAATTCTTACGCGCCTGTTATACATTAACGTTTGAATAAATGCTCATGATGGGATTTTGGGAATACCACTCCAAAGTCTTCATCACTTGTTGTAGCTCAGTGATGAGTAGCACCTCCTTTAATGTCAATCCGGGAAGACGTGAGGATGGTATGAAGACCTCGAGCAAGTGGCGGCACAGGTGCGTGAGTGGGAAGCACACTAGCATGCACACACATACACACACACGCGCACACACAGCAAGACAAAGAGTGAGAATCAATGGAGTTCTTAGATTACTTTCAAAATGCTCTTACAAGTTTGTTTCAATTACAATCTAACCCCAAAAATGAGCTCTCTAGCTCTTTTTATAGTTTTTGACTAGGTTTTGGCCCTGTCCAGACCTAGTGTCCGGCCTAGTTAAAAATTAGGTTCCAGGGCCGATTTGAGGGCTTAAACGGAGTCTAAAAAATACGAAAATTGATGTGTAGGTACTTCTAAGGCTCCTCAAGCTCAAGGACTCCTTGGCTTGCACAAAATGGAGCTACAAAAATATGAAATGGTATTTACAATGATTGTTAGTGATAAGAATCACTGTTAAAAGATGTTGATTTGGAAGAAATTCGAAGGGCCTATCTGCCAGATTTGCATCAACTGCTTTGTCTACTTACTCCTTCACTTTGTTCTGACTCTCTCTGCTGGCTTCCTTGTCTAGTCGGTCCTTGGGTGCCCATACTGCTCTCAACACCCCCCCCTCTCTCGCGTCTGTCGTCCCTGACAGACCCTTGTTGCTGGGAGTGTTGGATGTAATATTCCACAACCTGAGTGGCAAGCTGATGTTCTTGTATGCGTAGTCCTCTGGCCAAATCTGTCATCATACGATCCCAATCGATTGGTCCTGGAATGTCCGGATGTGGCAGACGTAACTGATCTGCATGGATCGCTTGTTCTACTGCGAATAGATGTAGCAAATGTGTGGGTCTGGGAATGAAAATTTCGGAATTGTATTCCCAGAATCCCGTAGAGAACATTTCCTCAAATGTCTGCTTGAAGCATGCGGGCAAGTACTTTATTCGTGCATGCCAACCAAAGATGATAGTGACCGAGGGGGTTTGGCTCATGTCGTAGACTAAATCCTTGTTGCCTTGAGAGAATCCAGGGCAGAGATGTATGGAGCTTGGACATTCCGAAAGGTTTTGAAGACAATGGTCATGAGCTCGAATATCTTCATACACATTTTCGCTGCTATGTTGGGTACATTATTTAGACGTGTAGACCAGTGCGGAATTGTTGATATCATGTAGGCTACGGTTGGGGTCCCTCGAGGTGGAGCAAAATATGGGTAGTTAACCCAAGCCGAGCATTCTCTATTGTTGCGTACCTTGATTGCAAATGCTTGCCAGGATCTGCGACATACCACTGGACAATAGCATGGATTATACTTGATATATAGTGGCATGGTTGCCCAGGTACTCATCATCTCTGGGTAATCGGTGAGTAGACGTTGTCGCAGTGTTTTGTGTAAAGGAGGACGAGATAGATCCGATCTTATTTTGGTTCTTCTCGCTCAAATTTCACATCAAAGAACTTGTTTTTAATTATCTAAGCTCATCAATTCAGCATATTGGCGCAAAACATCATAGACATTCAAACGATTATGTCATGTCTGTTGGCTTATTATGTCGAATTGACAATATAAAAGTTAAAACGATCAAAGCTTCAGAAGATAACAAAAGAAATCATCCTTGCTCTAACCGCCATGGCCGTAGCCCCCATGGCCATACCCATAACCTCCCTTGCCATACCCATACCCTCCTTATCATTGCATATCTAGGATCCGAACAAAACAATGGAAACGCACGCTTCAGATATGTGTGCCAAAGCGATGATATGAAGATTAGTAGTTTGAACTTATGGCGCATATGCTAATTCGAAGATGAGTAGACGGAGACAGGTAGACCCTGCTCGCAATAGTTCGCAAAGTTCGGAAACAGCACCTCAGATCACATTATGTGGAGCTCCGGGTTGCACAAAATTGATATTGATCGGCAGCCACACTCTTGATGTTTATTACGGACGCGGCTATATAATATTCAATGCCCTTTTATAAGTAAGGAGAGATAGAGAGATACTAACAATAAGATAAAGATGCACCTGTGATATTCATTCATAAAAGTATGTACAGAGAATATTCATGTGGAAGGCGTACAAGAAGCTCCTCACACATACTAAGATGGTGGAACTGTGATCTTCAATTATTCAGAACAATCCTGCTACAAGAAACACAGAAGCTCTTCTATACTTATATCTACGATTGCAATTGGGTTTGCCTCTTCAGACTTTGTTACCCACAACACACAAACACCCAGAAGAGCTGGAAATGAGTCTACCTAGAATCCGTGGAAGAAGCACTTTCAACCCAAAATTTGGGAAGTCCTGTATTTTACTGCATCCATTTGATTGATTATCTCTCCAGCTTCATCCAAGAGAAAGATAGTACTCCTGTTTAAGCATAGTATCTCCTCACTTTATGGACATCACAGAGTAGATCAATTTAGCCTTGACTGTCGATTACATTCCTCAAAATTATTATTTTTTTAATTTGCCTGTAATCGTTTCTGAACTCCCGACTTGCCTCTGCAATTTCCTAGAAATCTAAAAACTAATTGCTCGCTCACAAAGATTTGTAGAGCAGGAGCAACCACGCGGAATAGACGGCAATGAGCTATGGAATCCAGACATTTGTTATACATAGATTGTTGGACTTGAAGCCTTCATAGACTGGGACGTATCACCCTTGAAGTGCATATATGTAGAGGCTAAAACAGATTCATACATGACAGTCGAGATGAAAAACAAAGGGAGTTGACGTCGGCATTGGGAGGTCGAAAATCCGACAAGCAAGTACTGTCAGAGGTGGTGTTAGCAAGACCTTTCTCCCTTAGACTAATCGGTATGAGACTTTCATGATCCTCCCAGGTCTAAACTCTGCTTTCCCCTTTGTAGCAAGGACAAGTTTATGATTTAAAAGCATTGGTTTTGCCTACTTGACTTTCTCGATTGACTTAACCATAGTCCAATTACACAGTTTTCAGCATATAGTATGGTCATAACAGATTATCGATATTAGTACGATGATATGATGTTTTCACTAAAAAAAAACTTGGTTCTACATCCGAATACATGATGTTCACAATTCAGCGGTATATGCAAAATGTATTACACCATACAACTGTACAAATGTACAATCAAAAACAACACACAACATATGGCGCAGATAAATCATTTATCTATATTTTTGTGTTTTCTTTGCGCAGTTTAATGCGTCATTCGAAAGCATAATCAATATTGAAATTCTAACAAGATCAGAGTGACAGAAAAAAAACCCGGAATCATCTTCCTCCTAAATCAATAGCAGAAACTCGATTTGTATAGGAAGTCAATGATAACATCTGCTTCGCTGTTGCACCAAACCTTCACGCTATGGTTCTTCCTGCCACGTCCAAAAAAGTCGCCTCCGTTATCTATCGTTGTTGTCAGATTCTGAGCACTGATTTTATTTTTGAAGCCCAGATCAGATCGCTCTCCTGTGAAGCAATGCGGCTCCCTTCGGTAGCTAGGCCCGCTCAGAACTCCCTTTTTTCCTCTTGTGCATCACCCACTGTGGTGAAAAAAAACCTTCCAGTCGGTTCTGAAATCTGCCGCCTTCTGAGCTTCCTCCCCCCCACGTGAATATTCCTTCGATCTTGGATTACCTGCCACCATCCGGAATCCCCAAAAAACTCCAGAACAGCGCACGTGAATTCTTTTCATGATCATCTTCACATGTACGCTCCACTTAAAAACACTTTTATGCATATATATAAACCTATACATATACAGGTTCATGCGTACACACATAGGATACACTTTAAATTACATGCTCTCACACTCACATTTCCACCATTGGTACACGCAAGAGAATTGAACGACTCATGCTCTTATCTTAGTTAACCATTGTAGGAACGAGTGTTTTCACAAGAAGATACCATAAAATACCATATCATTTGATAATGTTCAAATGCGAAAAAATTCCCATTGAACTTCAATACATGCAGAATGAGTTTTAAAGGTTAGAATTTACCATAATTTTAACTATATTGATATATTTCATTAATCGATTCGAAGCTTTGTAACGGTGCTCAAACTTGAATGTCAATTCTCGACCACATCCACCCCCTCTGAACCTGTGCATCCTCCGGATGTGCCAATCAACCTGCATACATACCAACAAACACAAGCAAGGATCAAGTAGTCATAGCATATAAACAGGATTTAAAGAAAATTTTAACTTGATGCGTGAAATCTGGAAACACATTGAACTCGACATACATTAAGAGAAGAGAGGTAGACAAAAACATCTCATACAACATATCAGAATACACTAATGCACTTAGACTAGAAATCATATGAGTAAATCGAAAACTTCTTAGCTCTCTCGTTAACTCGACCCGGTCAGATCTAGTAGCCTATCCGAAGCATTTGCATATACCAGTCTTCACTAACTCGATTTATGAAACTCGCTTCTGGCTTCCCTATTGATCTTCTATCAACTGAAGCCCCTTCAGACCCTTTTCTTATTTTTCTCATATTTTTATTCTGTTTTTCTTTATTTTAATTCTTTATCCCAGCTCAACCTTTATATCTTTGCTTTAATTTTTATTTATTTATTTTTTTCCACACTTTTCGGCCTATGTCGAAATCGGATACGACTCGTGGACCTAACCACCTGGCCAGGTTTTGCCCACCCATCTACCGACCCGACATAGCGCACGATTCACAATGTCAGCCTCATACGAAATCAACGTCAGCTCGTGGCTCTGACCACCCGGACAGAGTGACTCCACCCGCCTATCAACCCGTATGAGCGCGTAACAACATGTAGGTTAGGCCATACGACACAACTAGCGTCAGCTCGTGGCCCTGATCACCCGACCAAGGTAGTTCCACCCGCCTACTAGCTCATCGCAGCACCCAACAACACATACACATACATATAGATAGTTGGCTGGTATAAGAATTCTTTTCTTAAGATAAAATCTGTCTGAAGATTAGGTCAGATGAGAGATCAAGAGTAGAAGTCGAAGTGTCTCACTCATCAAGTATTTGTAAACACTACTATATACAGATACTTAGACTTCCCTTCACCTTCCTAGGTATTGCTCTCGAAAGTTCTAGTCCATCCTCTAACCTTACTCATATAATCCTGGCCCTCATACATTACATGTAATCTAATTAGTGGCACGAGATTTTTGTTCTACTTAATTTTCCTTAATTATGCATTTATTTACATATCATATGCCTAGCCCATGTAGTCTTTTCATATAGATATATATATATATATATACATATATACACATATATACATGAGAGGAAAAGAAACTGAAACAATAACATCTCACCAGTATAAAATCAGAAGCCGCTCGAGCTTGTCTCCTTTAATCATTCTTTCTTAAAAAAAAAACTTGAACTTGGTCATCCTGCATAAATCAGAGACTTATTTCACACGAATCTATATAAAAACAATTATTCAAAAAAAAAAAGGAAAATATTACCTGGCTTTATTTATATACATTGATATTTATTTTCTTGCCGATCTCCGAGGATCTTCCCTGACTTTATTCTTCATAAAAAAAACCTAACTTGATTCAAAATAAACATTATTTACACATATCTTTAATACAACATTTTAATTTATCTTTAAGACGTCTCACCCCCTTCACGTTCCCTACGGAACAAGGCAAGCTGTTGTAAGAGTTCTGCATATTCTGCTAAGTCACGACTATATACAAGAAGTGCTGTTGGGTCCACTTCCATATATGACTCACGGTCATCCGAAGTATCATCTTCCCCATATGTTCGTGCCCTTCGATACCTGAGCACACTTCTTTCATTTGATGATGAGATCAAGGTCTCCCTAGTGATACGATCTTTAACAAACTCTTCTATAGGAATTCTCTCTTCATTTTTAGGTGTAGGGAGCAAGTAAGTTGAAATGAAAGAACTATCTAAGGTTCTCCCTTCAGGCACACTCCTTGACGTCTCTCTAAATCTTTCAGGAATGCTACCCTCAGGAATGGATGTATCATTGGAATCTTCACTGTCCATTCCAGATCCTAAGATAGTCAAACAGTCCTAAAAAAAAACTTCCTATTAATAATCTGATCACAAATCTTCGTCAGTAGCCTGTAAGAAACAAAAATTAGTATTAATAGAAGTTCATGAATAAGTAAAACACATACATTTAATTTATTTGTTGCTTTACTTATTTATTACATCTAGACGGATTCATATCTTGTTATTTGTCTACATGGTTTTATTATATACATACATATATGTATATATGTTTATATATATATATATACATCATCTTACGATATAATTTATTTTAATCATTTTCCTTATTGATATCCTCATCTCTATCATTTTCACTTCCTTCCTCTTCACTTTCCTCTTCTTCGTCTTCATTTATTACCGTCTCATAATTCTCATTCTCTCTTCTTTTAAAGAGCTTAACTCTTTTTCCAGCAATTAAATCCTTTAACTTGGTCCCATCTAATTCTCTAAGTGAGTATGTTCCATTATCAAAAACTTTACACACCACATAGGGACCAAACCATCTCTTAACCAGTTTTCTTCGAGCCTCATATTGAGTATTCAATGAGCTATCATAAACAAGTACCCAGTCTCCTTCCTTCAACCTTTTTGGCCTTAACATGTGGGACTTGTCAAATGCAATTTTATTTTTCTCTCTAGAAGCTCTAAGCTTAAATGCAGCTTCTTCTACCAGATTTTTTCCTCTTTCTAGTTGAAGAATCCGCACTGCTAGAAGATCTTCTCTTGACACCTCATCTTCCCAAGGCAAGGAAGTCCACGCTAAAGCATGTGACTCCTTCGGCAAAATAGGTTTTTGACAATACATCAATTCTGCTGGCATATATCCAGTAGTTCTAGTGTATGTCATCCTATCTGCCCAAAGGGCAAATGGAAGGTAATTTGGCCAATTCTTTATTTTCCCCTCACAAGCCTTAGCCAAAGCTTTAATAATTGGTGGATGACCACGCTCAATTTTTCCATTAGCTTCAGGATTGTAAGCAGTGGTGAGTGATAATCGAATTCCATATTTTTTAAAGAAGTCTTTAGCTTCCTGAGCATCAAGCTCTCCTTTATCGGCAACTATTTTCTCCACATAACCAAATCTACTAAACACATCTTCTAGTAGAAATTTGCATACATTGCTTGTAGTTTTCGTCCTTAGAGCTCTTCCTTCAACATGATTTGTTAGGTCTTCCCTTGCTAATACAATATACCTCATCTGATGCACCCCTAATGGCATTGTAACTAAATCAACAACCCACTTATAGTGAATATTAAGAGGATATGTTGGATGTAATTCATCTCTGTGTCTAACATTGGAGTACATCTGGCAAGGTTTACAAGTGGCTACGTAATTTTGGGTATCCACATACATCCCAGGCCACCAGTATCTTTCCCTTATCTTTTCATAAGTTCCTTGAAAGCCTTTATGACCGGCCCATAGTGAGCTATGCATTTCACACATAATCCTTCCTCTCGATTCTTCACAACCTACAACTCGCTGGGGCATCTTTCCCATTCCAATCCTTCGCTTCCAGAGTAATCCATCTTTTAGGAAATAATTGCTTGACTTTCTTCGAATGGTACGAAATTTTTCTTTGCTCCAACTAAGATCAGGACACTTCATACTTAAATATCTCCCGATTTCCTTCCACTCATTTTCATATTCATCTTCATTAAATCTTTCTGTTATTCCTATTTGGATCTTGTAAGGTTCTTCTTCTATCCATCTGTTATCTTTCCGTCTTCCTAAGCTATTTTCAACTTCCTTTGAAGACTCAGTACAAATTCCAAGCCTTTCATTTTGACGCTTAGGCTCTTTTCTATTTAGTCCAGTGGATGCTTCATTTAGGCTTAAATTATGCACATGTGAAGCATAAAAGTCCAGACCTATCTCTTCATCATTAGAAATCATCGAATCTTCATTTTCATATATAGCTCGTGATAGCATATCAGCCACCACATTATTCCTTCCAGCTATATGAACAAACTCAGGGTTTAGCGACTTAATATATGCTATCCATCTTAACATGGCAATATCTGCAGTGGAACAATTCACGATCATTCCCAACAATGGTAAACAATCTGTTTCTACTACCACATTTGCCCCAATCAGATATTCTTTATCATTTTTTAGCGCAGTCACTATTCCCCAAAGCTCTCGCTTAATTTGAGGGTAACCTCTCTGGCAAACATTTAGAACTTTAGCTCCGAAACGAATTGCATATCTTTTTCCTTCATCATCCTCTTGGCCAATCGCCCAACCTATACCTGTCGGACTTGTATCTATGGTGATATAAATTTCTTTATTATCAGTATAATCAGCCTTTCTAAGCAATGGAGCTTCTGCAAGTGCTTTCTTTAATTTTCTCACAGCTTGAGTATGGATATCTTTCCATTGAAATCTTTGCCCTTTCCTAAGCAATTGATAAAGTGGGTCAGCAATATGGGCAAAATGGGGAATCCATACAACATAGAAAACACATGCCCCAAGAAATCTCCTCACTTCAATGATCGAGGAGCAGACCTCTTTCATGTGTTGGATGGCATCTACTTTCTTTGGACATGGCTTCCTTCCTTTAGGTCCACATAAACTTCCTACAATTAAAACCTCTTGCACTCCAAATACTGATTTTTCAGCAGACAATGTCAAATGAACCTCTTCCAGCCGACTAAGAATGGATTCACAATCAGTTATGTGCTTTTTAACAAAATTCCTACACCCATCCTCATCAAGAGTCTCGTCTCTATCTCTTTCTTCACAGCCTTTAATAGGAACATCATCAATGAATGGCATAGTCAGATGTGGAATAAAATCCCTAAGAACTTTATGCATACCATTCATCATATGTGCCACCGAGTTCGTGGCACCTTGCGGCAAAGTGCACATGCGCACAAGCCCAAGTGGCGTCCTCATAGTCGTCAAATCGCGGCTTTCGAGAGCTAGCTGGAATTGATCATATCCAGAGTGTAAATCTCCCATTGAATAAATAGATCTTCCTGCAAAAGCTTCTGCATATTTGTCTACAATAGGCCCAGTTCCCATATTTCTAATTGTCACTTTATTCACTGGCTGTAGATCTTGGATAAATCTTAATGACCCATTCTTTTTTGGTACAGTAAACCAACGGTTAGAATAAGGAGCACTTGATGGCTCAAGAATCCCCATTCTAATTTTGTCATTCAACAGATCAATTAGCTTTGAAATATGAGCTTTTGGTACTGGAATTGGTCTGAGATTCCAAGGTACATGTGGTATTGTGAAAATTATCATAGGTGTCACCACAGATGGATCTACACATCCAATTTCTTGGGCATTGAAAGAAAAAGCTTTTCCATGCTTAAATAACATCCGAGAGAATACATTCTTCTCTTTTTCGCTGAGGAAATCATCTTTCCCTAATGGAATTTGCTCGAGTGTTTCTTTAGTGAATTTATGGCCTATTTTTCTCTTATCTCTGAGAGGTGGCTGAGATTTTACATCATCCATAAGTTTATTACTATCTTCAGGAAGTGGAACTGCGACTGGCTTTATCTTTTTATCAATTGTTTTGTATTTTGTTTCAACGAAGACTTCTTTACCTATTTCATCTTGCTCAAACTTTGCTATTTCCTTATACATGGAAATAGAGTGCGTTTGAATCACATAATCATTCCTTTTTCCTTGAATTAACTCTTGCAGATCAAACAATGTGTCTGCAAAGGATATCTCATCAAAGACTCCAGAGATTTCCTCGTCGAAGTTAAGCACTCTACATCCATGAAAGTTTCTTTGAAGATCCGCTATGTATTGTTTTTCCCACTTTTTTAACTCAGAAAAAACACGAAACTGAAATGAATTTGTCGAAGAAAGTGCTATAAAACTTGATATAAACATATTTACATTCGGGATCTTTTCACCTTTCAAGCTTTCATAGTCCCGACTTATGAAAGCTTCCTTTAAAAACTTTGATCCTCGTATTCTTCAGGAATAGGTCTTGTCCGAAGAGAAGTTCTATTCCTGATATGATCTACACATACCGTCATGAATTGAACTGCCTTTTTCCCATCCTTACTACGGATTCGCGGATAAGCCGATCCATCTAAGACTCTTGTTTCCATTCTTAAGGCAGTAATATATGGCTGCCCTAAAATCAATGAGTAACTAGAATGATCTTGTACGAAAAAATTTTGATAATCACTGACATCTCCAATTGTAACTAGAACCTGCGGGCATGCACCAAACAACTCACCTGGCATCGAGTTCGCAGCCTTAATTCTCCAACCAGGCTGCATGTCTATTGGCCATTTCCCCTTCATATAGAGATCTTTGGACATCAAGTTAACTTCAGATCCATGATCAATAAGAGCGACAACTGGAGTGCTAATTTTCTCTAATCTTACCAACGTCTCAGTTGTGGCTCGAGCCCAATGATCTTTAGTGTAATAACTCGAAGGGGTTATGTCGGAAGGATTCTTCTCCAAGGATATTTCCTCATGCACGCACGGTTGAACGTTAGTCTCAATTGGTTCAAGTACATTTTTTAGCTCTTGTACTTGCGCTTGCACAGTATGAACAGGAGTCTCTTCATCCATTCTTTCAATCTCTTGCATGTCAGCTATTGGTTGTCGTTTCCTTCTTAAGAGGTCAATTATTACTTCTAGAAATTCTCTTTTTGCTATTCCCAGTAACTCACTGTTGGGGGATTCTTTGACAAGAAGGAGTTTGAGGGTTTGTAGGAGAAAATGGAAGGACCAAAAGAGAAATTACACCTTGGAAGTCTCTGCCGTTTGATTACAGTAAGAAAAGTACAATGTTTGAAATACAAGATACACCAATACCTCTGTGCACAATCCCGCAGAGTGCCCAATTACAAAATATCCAATATCCCAATGTCCTCTTGCTGCCGACCTCCTCTGCAACAAACCTCCACCTGCTTCAAGCTTCTCCTTGTGCACACCTTGCACCAAGCTTCCACAAAGGGGGAGGAGTGAATACCTGCTGTCGACAAGCGTACACTGCCAAAGGACCTTGAGATACTTGGGGGAACTATAGCTTAGCACTTCTCTGCACCAAAATCCTTGGTCACCCTCTATGCACCTTGCACTTTCACTTCTGTGCGACGTACTCTGGTGACCCTTGCACTTCTCTCTCTTGCTCCACAGCCTATGCTCTCTTGCTTACTCTAACCTTGGTCCAAGAATGGCCCTTGCCTTGATTTGAGTGTGTCGATCACGTACGCTCCTAACTGCAAGTGAATCTTGGTGCTCACTTTGATGTCCCAAGATTGCTCTCACAAGTGGCAGCCAACTACTCACTGTTTTGTCCTGTAGTGACTTTAGTCTAAAACCAAAAATTTTAATGGGGGGCCATACTTTCACCTGTGCGTACACTTTGCCGCTTCACATGCCTTCACATTTCCTTTTAATTCTTCACTTTTGCACATAAGGGGGGTTCACCTGAACCTTCCAAAACACTTTAAAACACACTTTGAACCTTAGGGAAATTAGAGAAAGTACCTCTGCAACCTGCAACCTATTTTCTCTAATTTACCCTTTGTGGACAATTCATTGTGCACTACCTGTGCACTTTGACACCTGCACTTACGCACTTTGACTTTGCACCTGTTGACTTTGACCTTGACCTTGTTGACTTTGACCTGTTGACTTTGACCTGTTGACTTTGACTGCAGTTGACTTTGACCAACATGACTTTTATGGGCTCAACAGTTGCCCACCACCTAATGTGCTCTCCGTCCCGGAGAGCGATAGCTAAACTTTGATCATGATGAAGATATAGCCGCAAAAACTTGAATAGGACATCTGAGCAGCAACCAATTCCACCAAAACAGGAGAGAACAAGCCCCAGAGAAGAACCAAAAGTGGGATTTTGGAATGGAAAAGCAAAAAAGGGGGGGCAACGGAAGGGGAGAAAGGAAGGGGAAGGGAGGGCTGAGGGTGCGAATATGGATGGGGTAGGGAGGGGAAAGGATGTGGCTGGGCATATTGGTAAAGGGAGGGATGGGGAGTAGGAATCAGGGGTCGGGAGGAGGCTAATGTGAACAACCGGAGGGCTACAGAGGGTACATATGGGAGATTATTAAACATAAGGTAAGACAAGGTGAGAATAGATCATTTGGACAATGTTGTGAAATAAAAACATGTGATAAAGGTGTTCAAAACATGTGGTTTCATACCAAAAGTCATACAAAAAGTGGGAATTTGTAAAAAAAAATTCAAAAACTGAGTTCATAGGTGCCAAAAAACATGAAAATGACTCCATTTTTGTAAAAAACGGCCAACCGAGGCACAATCCAGAGCCAATAGCTTTGAGCCATGAAAAAATAAAAAAATAAAGTAAAATAAAGTAAAAATAAAAATGACCGCTCTTTTTTTTTTTTTTTCGTTTTCAACGCTCAGACAGAAAATAAAAGAAAGAAGAAAATAAAATAAAATAAAATAAATAAAAGATAAAAATTAATTAAAAAATAATAATAATAAAATAAAATAAATAAATAAAAAAATAATAATAATAATAAAAAGAAAATAGGGGGGGGGGGGGTCGGGGGGGGGGGGGGGGGCTGTCAGAACGGGGGGCGGGGGGGGGGGGGGGGGGAGAGGGGGGGCTGGTCGGTGGGGTGGGGGGGGGGAGGGGGGGGGAGAGGGGGGGCTGTCAGAACGGGGGCGGGGGGGGGGGGGGGGGGGAGGGGGGGGGGGGAGGGGGGGGGGGCGGGCGGGCGGGCGGGCGGGCGGGGGGGGGGGGGGGGGGGAGGGGGGGGGGAGGGGGGAGGGGGGGGGGGGAAAGGGGGGGGGGGGGAGGGGGGGGGGGGGAAGGGGGGGGGGGGAGGGTGGGAGGGGGGGGGGGAAGGGGGGGGGGGGGGGGGGAGGGTGGGAGGGGGGGGGGGGGGAGAGGGGGGGGGACAGGGGGGGAGGGAGGGGGGGCTGGGGGGATTTATTTATTTTTTTTTATTTTTATTTTTTTTTTTTTTTGGGGAACCCGCAAATTCCCTAGGGGGCTCTTTTTTATTTATTTATTTATTTATTTATTTATTTTATAAATAGCCCAATTTAGAGAAAAATCAAGGAAAAATCTGAAAAAAATGCCAAAAATTGGCCAAAAAATTCTAAAAAAATTCTGAAAAAAATTTGATGAAATTTTCTACATGTTGAGCCTAAAATCCTTCATCAAACCACAGAGACCCTCCATTTATTCCTCAAATTGGGCAATAAAAAGACATCGGAAAGGGATAAAAATTGCTAGAAAAATGCTAAAATTGCTAGAAAATTTCCAAAAAAAAGCTTGCTTGGCAGTGGTTTTGAAATATCTTCTAGGTTTTCTAAAAACACCAATAACAAAGATGAAATTGATAAGGAAAACTACTAAAACTGAGCAAAATATGATGAGAAAGTTATGTACAACCTGGACATATTTGGCAGTTCCAGGTGATCCATACGTCTTTAAGTGTGTTGATGATAGGCCTTCAGCCTTGAAATGTTGACCAGTGGCAAGGCCTCTCCTTTCAGCGTCTCTAACTCCACAGCACCCAAGTTTAGCATTGTTTTGACTCTATAAGGTCCTTCCCAATTTGGAAGCCATTTTCCTCTCAGTTGTGTATGAAGGTTAGGTCTATGGAGAAGAACCAACATGCCTGCTTCAATGTTGTTGTTCCACAGGTGTCGATCATGTGCCTCTTTCCTCTTCATCTGAGTCTCGATCAATTGTTTTGTTGCTAGGAGACGAATCTCCTCCACTTTATGTAGTGCCCCTATTCTCTGAGAGACATCACAGTCTTTTTTGCCCTGCATGTATGCTATCTTAGGTGAGCCATGTAAAAATTCAAAGGGCTCAATGGGCAATATTCCATAAACCAGTTGAAATGGAGAATATCCTGTGGCCTCTTTGTAAGCTAACCTGTATGCCCATAGGGTACCTTGATAAGCAATGCCCCAGGAAGTGGGTTCTAACATACATTCCTTCCTTAACATTGAGATCAAAACTTTATTTGTCGATTCAGCCTGTCCATTGGCTCTTGGATAGTAAGCACAAGAAGTCCTATGTAGAATTCTATACCTGTTAAAAATTTCCTGCAGGACCTTATTGACAAAATGTGTACCTTGATCTGTACAAATTTCAAATGGGCATCCAAACCTGCAAATGATGTTACTATAAATGAAATCGGCAACAGTTTGGGCAGTGCAGTCGGGGGAAGCAATAGCTTCAGCCCACTTGGTCGCATAATCGGTAGCTATCAAGAGATATTTCTCTCTTTTTGGAATTGTCGGAGGATAGATGGGCCCTACAAAATCCAGCCCCCACTTTTCAAATGGTTGCCAGGAAGTGGAAACAATCAAGGGGTTATGTCTCTGCGTTGTGGGCTTAGGTCCACACCTCTGGCAAACGTCACATGCCTTTCCCCATTCATCTGCATCCTTAAATAGTGTAGGCCACCATAGACCAGCATCTAATATCCTCTGACTCATAATATGCCCTGGAAGGTGCCCACCACCTGGTCCTTCATGTGCAGAGTGAAGGACTTTCCTCACTTCTTCTTCCTCCAAGCACTTCCTAAGTCTGTCATCCTTTCCCTGTCTATATAATTTATCTTCAAGGAAGGTGTATGGTCTGCTCTTGAGTAGCAATCTCTTCCTTTGCACAGCACTAGCCTTTTCTGGATACATCCCTGTTTTTAATGAAATTCTTGATATCATAATACCAACCTTGAGCCTGGACAGCAAACAGATGAGCATCTGGAAAATCATCATTGATTCCACTAACTTGCTCCATCATGTTGATTCTGGAAAGGTGATCCGCCATAACATTCTCTTTACCTGGTCTGTGGACCACAGAAAAATCAAACTCTTGGAATAACAATAACCACCTCCATATTCTACCAGTGGCTTGTGGTTTGTTGAGCAAGTACTTGAGAGGTTGGTGGTCAGTTATAATAACGAATTTTACTCCCAACAAGTAATGACGAAATTTTTGGACCGCAAAAACCATTGCTAAGGCTTCCCTTTCAGTGGTGCTGTAATTCCTTTCAGCCTTAGTCAAAATTCTACTAGCATACTGAATTGGTCTGTCCATCTTAAATTCTTCACTAGGTTGTGTCAAAACTGCCCCCACTGCATAGGCACTGGCATCTACATGTATATGAAAGATTCTTGACCATTCAGGTGTGATCAAAATAGGAGCAGACACTAACCTGGACCGCAATGTTTGATATGCTTTTTCTTCCTCTTCTTCCCATTTAAAAGGTACTTCCTTACCTGTAAGTCTAGCCAGAGGTCTAGCTATCTCTGCATACATTTTAATAAACCTTCTATGGTATCCAGTATGCCCCAAAAAACTCTGGATCTCTTTAGGGGATTTAGGTTTAGGCAACTTTAAGATAGAAATGATTTTGTCAGGATCCGGGGCCATACCTTTAGCTGACACCACATGTCCTAAGAGAGTTCCTTCTGTCACAAGAAAATGACATTTGTTTGGATTGAGCTTTAACTTAGTTTCTCTGCATCTTTTGAAAACATTATGCAGCTGCCTCAGATGGTGGTCCAAACAATCTAGAGGAGTTTCTTTGTGAGATCCTGAAAACGAAGAGAAGTCATCCATGAAGATTCTAAGTGATTCCAGCAATAGGGGGCCAAAGATGAGATTGACCGTTCTGTTAAAGGTGGCTGGGGCATTTCTGAGCCCAAATGGCATTTTTACATACACATATGTTCCCCAAGGTGTGATAAAAGCAGTCTTTTCTCGATCCTCTGGGTGTATTGATATTTGATTATAGCCACTGAATCCATCCATAAAGCTATATAAGGCATGCCCAGCTACTTCTTCAATGACCTGTTCTGCAAAAGGCATTGGGAAACCATCTGGAATGGTCACCTTATTGAGTGCTCTAAAATCAACACAAATTCTGATTTTATTAGTATTCTTCTTTGGTACTATAACCATAGGGGAGAGCCACTCTGAGTGTTCTACAGGAATGATGATTCCTGCATCCTCCATCTTCTGGATTTCCACATAGACAACTTCAGCATATTTTGGGTTAAGTCTATAACTCTTCCCTCTTATAGGTTTTGCTCCATCAACCAGAGGGATTCTATGCTCTCCATAAGTTGCAGGCACTCCTTCTAAGTCTTTATAATGCCAAGCAAAAACATCTATATATTTGGTCAAGAATGATTTTACCTTTTCAAGGAGCCCTGGGTGGCTCCACAACCAAGTGGCCACCAAAACTGGCCGATCATTGTCTTGATTGCCTAATTGTATTTCTTGGACAGGATTTCTCTCTACCAGAGTATCCTCCTTCTCCTCTCCTTCCTTGTCTTTGTCTTCTAGCTTTTCTTACATTGCTTCATAAGCAGGGGTGTTTTGGATTTCAATCTGTTCTTCCTTATCCTGCATCCATCCTGCAGGTATTTCTTGAATTGGAAAAGAACACTCTTCACTAGAATCTTTTACCTTGCCTTTAGCTTTATTAACTTCATTTTCTGTAGTAGTCATATCCTCCTCAAAAATGCATTTGAGGGTTGTCTTCCTGCCCCTTCTGTGGTTTGTAATGGGCTCTCCCAATCCATCAACCTGGACTTTTTCCTTATCTTCATCATAACCTTCAATTGTACAACAATTATTAAGAAAAATTCCAAAACAAGAGGAAGAGTTGCCTGCTTGGAGCCAATTTAGAATATCCTCTTCTTCCTCAAAATCTATTTGGGGTTGATCCTCCGATTCTGTTTCCATGCAAATGCCAACTGCTTGCATCATGCTAGTGTTTCCTTGATTATCTGGGCCCTCTTCTAAATGAATCTGTGTCAGCTCCTGCCCTTTCTTTTGTACCCACATAGTATCCTTGCCCCAATCATGAATGACACTTGCGTGCCTCAGCCATGGTCGTCCAATTAAGAGAGGAAATCCTCCTTCAACCTGCGGTAATCTTAAAACCACAAAATCCAGGATGAATAAATTACCTTGTACTTCAAGTGGAACTTTTGGGATTACTCCCAAGGGCCTTACTTTGCTCTGATCTGCCAAAGTGACAGTGAAATTTGCAGGCCTTGAAGGGTGGAGTCCAATTCTTTTCATTGTATGTTCAGGCATCAAGTTAATGCCAGAACCACCATCCACAATAACTCCTTTAAATTCATGACCCTTGATAGATACTGTCAGCCGAGGACTTTTATAATCTGTAAGGGGTGCTTCCCTTACAATTTTTCCTTCATGTACAACAACAGTCTTTGCCACCAAACTTGTAGTGGAAGATTCATCAATTATCTACAAGAGTTCTGACCTGAACTTCCCATCCATCTTTATTAAATCAAAAATACTAACCTCCTTTTTCATGGACTTGAGCAGTCTGGAGGCTTCTGATTCCTTAAGAGCTTGGGCTCCATTTGACTTATCCAACTCCTCATGAGCCCTGCTGAATGCATGTCCAATGGCATCACTGGTACCTGTGCAATTTTCCTTTTGCCTTGTGTCTGCACTTGTGGTGGCTAGGTCTTCGGACACACCTTTGTCTCTGTTTAATCCATTAATCAATGATTCTTGACCCATGTCCACTGGAGCCTTCCCCTTGCTTCTTGTCTGCACAGTAAAAGAGTCGATTTCCTCTAACTGCACCACCCTGGTAGATGGTGATGGCACCTTAACTTGATTTGCCATTTCTTCTTCCTGCACAGAAATCATTTGGATATGGGGCCCTGATGAAGAGGCTTGATTCTTAGGACAACCATATGTATAATGGTCTCTGGCCTCAGGGCAGTTCCTGCAAGGAGGTGCATTCTCTGGTAGGGTGCACCTACTTTGGTAGTGCCCACATTCTCCACACCTAAAACAGATTATTGGCCTCCTAGGCCCATTTCCAAAATTATTCCTCTGTCTAGGGTTATAGTTGTTACCTTGATTTTGTGCAGCCATCACATTTGTGGTTGTTGGGGGTCCTCCTTGGGTCCAGTATGTCGTTGCAGGCATTCCCCTTGATTGGCATTCATGGGCCTCATGGCCAACCTTCCTGCATAATTGGCAAGTTACACTTAACAGAGGGCACTCACTTACTATATGCCCTTGTTTGCTGCACATGGAACACCAAAGACCACTCTTGATGCCTCCTCCTTTGAGCTCCTGCAACTCCTGTCGCAGCTGAGCTAATTCCTCTGCCTGGGCTTCCTCTTCCTTTTGGAGCTTGAGTGCTTCAATCTCCCTTCTCAATTGAGCCACAGCAGTCTCCTCCTCTTTGTAGGGCTTATTTCTCTTTAAGCCCTCCAACTCCCTCCTCAGCTGGGTCACTGGATCCTCCATCTCTGTACCATATGTTGGTGGTGAAGAAGTTGTCCCATATTGGTGCCTTATTTGCTCCAGTCTTGTAGCCGTGGTGATGAACTCCTCTATGGAGGCTGTAGGTAATACTAATTCCTTTATTTTGCATTGAGTGGCTACTGGTAGGGGCTTGGCTAACCATTTCTTGACAAAAAAATCATGGGGTGGATCTGGTAGTTTGGCCATTAGTGCTTTGGCTCTGGTCACAAATTCTGGGAACTTTTCTCCTGGACCCAATCTCAAGTTCTCTAGCTCTTCTATGATAATCTCTGCTGTGTTCCCCTGCTGGAATTGATTTCTAAAAGCATCCTTCATCAAATCCCAAGTGGTAAAGTGGTTTTCAGCAAACTGGCTGAACCACTTGTCTGCCAGTCCTTCCAATGTGGCTAGGAAGAGTATCAAGAAAGCATCTTCCCTACCCATTAGCCCCCTAGTCTTACATAATGCAAGAAATCGTCGAATGTGCTCATCTGGGTCCTCCTGGGCTAAACCCCTGAAGGAGGGAAATTTTATGTTTAATCTGGAGAGCAAGATTTCTAGGTCCACCTGTCCTGCCATGCTTCCTACCGATGAAGTCGATGAAAGTGGACTCGATGATCTTCTGTTCGTCTTTCTTCTTGTCTGCTTGCACTTGATTCTCAAGGTTTGTGACCGGGTCGCGGTCATGAGCTATGCATAGTCCACTTAAAATGAGACACTTGATAAAAGTATGCACCTTTTGGCCCACTGGAGTAATGTTGTCGACACTGGAATATTGTCCTCCAATGGCAATATATAGCCTCCTATGCTCAAAGCTCCTTGGAAGTCCCACCGGGCGTGCCAAATTTGTTGGGGGATTCTTTGACAAGAAGGAGTTTGAGGGTTTGTAGGAGAAAATGGAAGGACCAAAAGAGAAAATACACCTTGGAAGTCTCTGCCGTTTGATTACAGTAAGAAAAGTACAATGTTTGAAATACAAGATACACCAATACCTCTGTGCACAATCCCGCAGAGTGCCCAATTACAAAATATCCAATATCCCAATGTCCTCTTGCTGCCGACCTCCTCTGCAACAAACCTCCACCTGCTTCAAGCTTCTCCTTGTGCACACCTTGCACCAAGCTTCCACAAAGGGGGAGGAGTGAATACCTGCTGTCGGCAAGCGTACACTGCCAAAGGACCTTGAGATACTTGGGGGAACTATAGCTTAGCACTTCTCTGCACCAAAATCCTTGGTCACCCTCTATGCACCTTGCACTTTCACTTCTGTGCGACGTACTCTGGTGACCCTTGCACTTCTCTCTCTTGCTCCACTTAGCCTATGCTCTCTTGCTTACTCTAACCTTGGTCCAAGAATGGTCCTTGCCTTGATTTGAGTGTGTCGATCACGTACGCTCCTAACTGCAAGTGAATCTTGGTGCTCACTTTGATGTCCCAAGATTGCTCTCACAAGTGGCAGCCAACTACTCACTGTTTTGTCCTGTAGTGACTTTAGTCTAAAACCAAAAATTTTAATGGGGGGCCATACTTTCACCTGTGCGTACACTTTGCCGCTTCACATGCCTTCACATTTCCTTTTAATTCTTCACTTTTGCACATAAGGGGGGTTCACCTGAACCTTCCAAAACACTTTAAAACACACTTTGAACCTTAGGGAAATTAGAGAAAGTACCTCTGCAACCTGCAACCTATTTTCTCCAATTTACCCTTTGTGGACAATTCATTGTGCACTACCTGTGCACTTTGACACCTGCACTTATGCACTTTGACTTTGCACCTGTTGACTTTGACCTTGACCTTGTTGACTTTGACCTGTTGACTTTGACCTGTTGACTTTGAATGCAGTTGACTTTGACCAACATGACTTTTATGGGCTCAACACTCACCAAGTGTAAATTCGATTACACTATCGAGCACTCTTTTCTCGAGAACTTGTTTAAGATTTGTGGCTTGCTCTATGTGCGATTTTAGCATATATGAGGGATTTCTCACTCTTCCTTGTCCTTTTTTCACAAGTTGCATTTCTTGATCTTGAGGAGGAATATTATCGTGGGTAGAGACTGGCATCTCAGCAGAAGTAGGAATTTGGACTTGAGTCGGAATTTTATTTGGTTGGATTATTGTTGGTTGTGATGGTGGATCTATTTGAGTGGGTTGGTTTGTTTGTGTTGGATGGTTTTGGTTTGGTATTTGAGGTTGTTCATGTGAAGCTTCTACTTGACGCCTAGTTCTTCTTTTCTCCTCTTCACCCTCATTGGTTCTTCTTCGTTTCTCTTCCACTACTGCTTCATGCTCTACCGAAGAGCATAGGTATGTAACAACCGAGAGAGTATCTACAGGATCATCCCATCCACTTACCCCTCGGATTTCATTACTAGCTGTTTTTAAAATTTCATGATGCATCTTCCCGCGGTCTAAGGACTTTATTACTTTAGACCACGGTTCTAAATCATTATTTTCGTCAACTACCTGACATGCATACGTATGCGATGTTGAAGCAACGTTTTCACATGTGCCAGGGAAGAATATTCTCATTCCTCCCCGACCAAAATTAATGTTTACTTTTTCTCCAGTCTTAGAGTCATATATCATCTTTTCCTTAACGAATACCAAATTCTTTGCTAATGCTTCTTTGAAGCTCTCACATGAGTATCTGTTATGCTCCAAAGAGTCACACCAAATACATCTTTTAATTTCTGGAGCTTTTGGATTTTTAGGTGCCGGTGCTTGTAAAGATTGAGATTCAATCATCTGCTTCATACTTTGAATCGTAAGGTCACTAAACTTTTTAAACATATCTTCCATTGTATTAGTGGGCACAACATCCTTTGGTGTTGGTAGGTTTACCTGAGGATTCTGTACAGGTTGTTGAACAGCCTGAGCTTGTTCTTCTTGCATATCATCATGCCAGCTCTGCATGAACTTAGACAAAGTTCTTTGCTTTTCTACATATCCTCTAACAGCTTCATCTACATTAACCCAGTCTTTGGTAAGACCAGACTCAGTTCCTATCTGTTGTAATTGTGGAAAAATTTCTTCTCGGGCTTTTGAATCTATAGCCCGGAGAAACAAGGATACCTTTTCTTGATCTATAGTCCTCCTATCATAATCAGATAAGTCTGCAAATTGCTGATCAAACTCCCTTTTTATATCTAGAATAAATTGATCTTTTGGTTTATGTATCCACTTTAGAAATGTGGATCTAGTCACTTTATCTTCGTCATCCAGTGCAAACATCCTTATGAGTATCATCTTGTATTGTGACCATCTTATTTGCCCTTCTATAACTAGTCGAGGTGCATCCACAACTAGTCGGTCACGCAAATGTAATTCTGAAACGTATACAAAATTGTCTATTAATTCTTGGTCACTTAATGGTGTTAGACCCGTACCAAGGTATCGTGCCTCCAATTCATATTCCTTGCAAAAACGAGTAACATTTTTACCACTGAAATATCCACTTCTTCTGACTACTCGCTCATGAAATGCCTGGATGGCACTCCGTCTTTTCTCGTCCTGCTGAAAGCGCAGAAGTTGGGTTATAACATCCATCGTTGCGTCACCCATAAATGGTCAAGCACAATGAGCTCACTCAACCGCACCACTCTTTAAACTAGGATCAGAATCTCTACACTCTCCTCCTTTCACGTCGGGTTCACCAGGTATGTCGCAGTGTTTTGTGTAAAGGAGGACGAGATAGATCCGATCTTATTTTGGTTCTTCTCGCTCAAATTTCACATCAAAGAACTTGTTTTTAATGATGCTCTAAGCTCATCAATTCAGCATATTGGCGCAAAACATGATAGACATTCAAACGATTATGTCATGTCTGTTGGCTTATTATGTCGAATTGACAATATAAAAGTTAAAACGATCAAAGCTTCAGAAGATAACAAAAGAAATCATCCTTGCTCTAACCGCCATGGCCGTAGCCCCCATGGCCATACCCATAACCTCCCTTGCCATACCCATACCCTCCTTATCATTGCATATCTAGGATCCGAACAAAACAATGGAAACGCACGCTTCAGATATGTGTGCCAAAGCGATGATATGAAGATTAGTAGTTTGAACTTATGGCGCATATGCTAATTCGAAGATGAGTAGACGGAGACAGGTAGACCCTGCTCGCAATAGCTCGCAAAGTTCGGAAACAGCACCTCAGATCACATTATGTGCAGCTCCGGCTTGCACAAAATTGATATTGATCGGCAGCCACACTCTTGATGTTTATTACAGACGCGGCTATATAATATTCAACGCCCTTTTATAAGTAAGGAGAGATAGAGAGATACTAACAATAAGATAAAGATGCACCTGTGATATTCATTCATAAAAGTATGTACAGAGAATATTCCTGTGGAAGGCGTACAAGAAGCTCCTCACACATACTAAGATGGCGGAACTGTGATCTTCAATTATTCAGAACAATCCTGCTACAAGAAACACAGAAGCTCTTCTATACTTATATCTACGATTGCAATTGGGTTTGCCTCTTCAGACTTTGTTACCCACAACACACAAACACCCAAAAGAGCTGGAAATGAGTCTACCTAGAATCCGTGGAAGAAGCACTTTCAACCCAAAATTTGGGAAGTCCTGTATTTTACTGCATCCATTTGATTGATTATCTCTCCAGCTTCATCCAAGAGAAAGATAGTACTCCTGTTTAAGCATAGTATCTCCTCACTTTATGGACATCACAGAGTAGATCAATTTAGCCTTGACTGTCGATTACATTCCTCAAAATTATTATTTTTTTAATTTGCCTGTAATCGTTTCTGAACTCCCGACTTGCCTCTGCAATTTCCTAGAAATCTAAAAACTAATTGCTCGCTCACAAAGATTTGTAGAGCAGGAGCAACCACGCGGAATAGACGGCAATGAGCTATGGAATCCAGACATTTGTTATACATAGATTGTTGGACTTGAAGCCTTCATAGATTGGGACGTATCACCCTTGAAGTGCATATATGTAGAGGCTAAAACAGATTCATACATGACAGTCGAGATGAAAAACAAAGGGAGTTGACGTCGGCATTGGGAGGTCGAAAATCCGACAAGCAAGTACTGTCAGAGGTGGTGTTAGCAAGACCTTTCTCCCTTAGACTAATCGGTATGAGACTTTCATGATCCTCCCAGGTCTAAACTCTGCTTTCCCCTTCGTAGCAAGGACAAGTTTATGATTTAAAAGCATTGGTTTTGCCTACTTGACTTTCTCGATTGACTTAACCATAGTCCAATTACGCAGTTTTCAGCATATAGTATGGTCATAACAGATTATCGATATTAGTACGATGATATGATGTTTTCAGTAAAAAAAAACTTGATTCTACATCCGAATACATGATGTTCACAATTCAGCAGTATATGCAAAATGTATTACACCATACAACTGTACGAATGTACAATCAAAAACAACACACAACATATGGCGCAGATAAATCATTTATCTATATTTTTGTGTTTTCTTTGCGCAGTTTAATGCGTCATTCGAAAGCATAATCAATATTGAAATTCTAACAAGATCAGAGTGACAGAAAAAAAACCCGGAATCATCTTCCTCCTAAATCAATAGCAGAAACTCGATTTGTATAGGAAGTCAATGATAACATCTGCTTCGCTGTTGCGCCAAACCTTCACGCTATGGTTCTTCCTGCCACGTCCAAAAAAGTCGCCTCCGTTATCTATCGTTGTTGTCAGATTCTGAGCACTGATTTTATTTTTGAAGCCCAGATCAGATCGCTCTCCTGTGAAGCAATGCGGCTCCCTTCGGTAGCTAGGCCCGCTCAGAACTCCCTTTTTTCCTCTTGTGCATCACCCACTGTGGTGAAAAAAAACCTTCCAGTCGGTTCTGAAATCTGCCGCCTTCTGAGCTTCCTCCCCCCCACCTGAATATTCCTTCGATCTTGGATTACCTGCCACCATCCGGAATCCCCAAAAAACTCCAGAACAGCGCACGTGAATTCTTTTCATGATCATCTTCACATGTACGCTCCACTTAAAAACACTTTTATGCATATATATAAACCTATACATATACAGGTTCATGCGTACACACATAGGATACACTTTAAATTACATGCTCTCACACTCACATTTCCACCATTGGTACACGCAAGAGAATTGAACGACTCATGCTCTTATCTTAGTTAACCATTGTTGGCAGTAGCCTTGGTACACCAGGACGTACAAGACATGAAAGTCAAAGAAGGGAGTCAGAGCGAAGGGACAGCACAAGCAAACAGGGCAGTCAAAGAAGATCTGGCAAGTAGGCCAATATTTTTTCAAGACATTAATGCAAATCAAAGAGATGGACATGCAGGAAGGAAGAGCAAGTAGGGAGCTCGAAGATATGTATGGCAGAGCACTAGAAGAAATCCCTACAACAACAGTGATTTTTATCACTAACAATCATTGTAAATATCATTTCACCTTTTTGTAGCTCCATTTTGTGCAAGCCAAGGAGTCCTTGAGCTTGAGGAGCCTTAGAAGTAGTTGCGTACCAATTTTCGCATTTTTTAGATCTCGTTTGAGCCCCCAAATAAGCCCTGGAACCTAATTTTTAACTAGGCCGGACACTAGGTCTGGACAGGGCCAAAACCTAGTCAAAAACTATAAAAAGAGCTAGAGAGCTCATTTTTTGGAGGTTAGATTGTAACTGAAACGAACTTGTAAGAGCTTTTGAAAGTAATCTAAAGAACTCCATTGATTCTCTCTCTTTGTCTTGCCGTGTGTGCGCGTGTGTGTGTATGTGTGTGCATGCTTGTGTGCTTCTCACTCACGCACTTGTGCCGCCACTTGCTCGAGGTCTTCATACCATCCTCACGTCTTCCCGGATTGACATTAAAGGAGGTGCTACTCATCATTGAGCTACACCAAATTTTGGCGCCGTTGCCGGGGATCGAGCTTTGAGGACGAGCGTGTGATGGTAAGACGTAGAGTTGACGCGTTGGAGTTGTAGGTATTTTCTTCACGCTCATCGATTTTCTTTTACTTTCTTCACTATCTTCATCACCATCATCATCATCACCATCTCCCACGTCCATCTCCATCATCGCGAAAATTTCAGTTTTTTGACTATATTCCCATCTCCACCTCATTTCCCTCATTTCACTTGTGAGAGAGAGCGAGAGAGCGAATTTGCATGTGCTGTTTTTTGCATGTTTTGTGAGCTTTCTGCAGGTACAGGACGCATCATCATCCCCAGCACCCTGCGCAGGTACGGAAATCTGAGTAACTGTCTGTGTGTCGCCGAGCTCTGTCAATCGCGACCGACAGAAAAATTGCTCTAATTGCTAAACAAAGTGCATATCCATGACCTACAGGCCAAGGGCTTCCCAAAAATGTGTTTAGTTTTTTGAAATTCCACAGATTTCTGTCAATCGCGATCGCTCTGTCAATCGCGATCGACAAACCACGACGGACAGACCTGTCAATCGCGATCGACACGTCAATCGCGACCGACAGCCCACGACGGCTCTGTCAATCGCGACCGACAGAGTCAACGACCGATTGACCACGACCGACTGACCATACGCGTGACACGTGTCAATCGCGATCGAGCCATCAATCGCGATCGACTCATCAATCGCGACCGACACAGTCAACGACTGTTTGACCACGACGGACAGACCACGACGGCTCTGTCAATCGCGACCGACACGGTCAACGACTGTTTGACCACGATCGACAGACCCTCGCGACCGACCTGTCAATCGCGATCGACTCATCAATCGCGACCGACAGAGTCAACGACGCTTTGACCACGATTGATTGACTTTTTGGCCACGTGTCAATCGCGACTGACCAGTCAATCGCGACTGACAGCCACGACGGACCTGTCAATCGCGATCGACACGTCGATCGCGACTGACCTGTCAATCGCGACCGACAGACTTTGCGAACGCGTTAGAAGGGCAAATTAGGTCAAATTTTCAAGGCAAAATTATTGGTCTAAATTTTGATTAAGTGTGGGACAAACACTAGGGTGTAGTATTGCATCGCGAGGCCGTGCCACAAGCTACTCGAGTATTCCTGTTTGACTGTTAGCTTGTATTGAACCCTGATTTAACTCCCTAAACCCTGAACAGTCCTAACTTTTTCATACGAAATCCAAATTTTGAGCTCTTGGGCTTGTTGGAAAGCTCGTGGCATATACTACACGCCCTCAACTGTTTTTTATAAAGATAATGCATTGATTTTCAGAGAGGGTATTTTGAAGTTGACCATACCCAGGGGGCTCAAAGTCAGGGGTCTTTAGAATTATTTTCCTAAAAAGTCACAATGCAAATATGTGTATATGTTACATGAATGAAAGTTGTGGGTTGTGTCCTTGAATCTAAGCATTGAGCTAACCGTGGGACTTTTATAGGTCCATTGAGAGCAACTGAGAGCGTACAAAGCAAGGTTTCTTTGCAAGCTTGAGAACCGGGTTCTTGAGCACCATAAAGCAAGGGATCAACAAGTAAGGTTGGATTATTCTCAACTCCCTCCGTCATTTCCTAGCTCAAGCTAAGAACGAGTAGAGATAAGAGTAAGTCAGGGCGACGATAGGCAGTTATCAAGTTGAAGACTACCTAAAAACTCAAGTTCAAGTTAAAAACATAATCTCTGTACTGTCGATAACCTAAAGGAAAAGAATCTAACGTGGAACGATCAACCTAAAATACGAAGAACATTCAAGTGTTCCTGACGACGTGATATCAGACAAGACCATAAACACAATAATTGACTAAAAAGAACCAAGTGACTGGTACCAATTGATCGGCAACGAGGTTGTACTCTGGAAAAAATTTGGACTAATCAGTTAGGCATATGAACCTTAGATCAGGACGACATTTAGCAAGGGAAAGACAAAGCCTTAGGTCTTCAGAGGCTAGTGTCAATCATACTGCAAGGTCTTGGGCCCAGCAGTTGAGCCACCACTCATACTACCCTAGCTCTGAGACCAGTGAGTCAGAAATGTCTCAAGGCATGGACAGACCTACGGGAAGTTCATGAGTGCCTTATTTGTACAGGGTAGAAGGCCCTTACAAAACACAGCTGGAATACCTTAGGACCAACCGATTAGGTGCGAGCATCTATGAGGATGGCCTAGGAAGATCTGTGGTCCAGATTAAAAACCCTGACCAATCCATAGGACTAGAACACCCATCTGTCAAGTTTGAAAATGGTGCATACCTGGACAAGGAAGGAACTATATATGTTGTCACTAGTCACCCTGATAGGACAGATGACTTCGGGAATGTAATCTCAGAAGCAGACTTAGGTGACCTGGAACAAGGGAACATGGGTGCGGAACCTAGAACCCCTCGAGGTAAATCAGTTCTCACTAGGATTATCACGCCTGAATGGGTCCCCCAAGACAACAAGAGCATAGAGTTGCTCCTCAATCGAGAAACTGATGAAGCCTTTTGGAGGTATAAGTCTAATCAGCCGACAGACATAGGAAATATCATGATCTACGAGCTTAAGGATCCGGATAGCCCAGGCAGAGTGACCTATTTAGATCATGCTTCAGAACGGATCTTTGTGGTGACAGAAAATGATAGGCATGCTTACACTTGGAAGGGTGAATTTATTTTCCCTCAACCAAGATCAAATGTATCCTACGGTCACCCTGGGGCTGGAACTTCCCAAGCTCATGGTACGCAAAGAGACAGAAGTAGAGATAGACCAGAAGTAAGTTTTGCCAACCCAGTGGGCAGAGAAAGAACGAGAATAGAGACAAATAGGGTAGAACCTGAGATGCATAGAGCCCACAGGAACCAAAGAAATGTAGATGGATTCCCTCTGCCGAGGCCTAGAGAGCACACAAGAACTTTGAGACCCACCCAGCTAGTTAAGTCCATGAAGAATTACTTTGACGGCACAGGAGATCCCTATGATCATGTGGCGGAGTTCAAGCAAGTCTTGAGAGCTGAACAAGTGGAAGATCTGTTCACGCAGTACAATGCCTTCGGTCTAACCCTTAGGAACACAGCACTCACATGGTTTCAGCCATTAGATGAGTGTCAGTTCAGGAGCATAGACCAACTCCTAGAGGCATTCATTGTAGAGTTCTCTAAGAGCGGCATAAGACACAATACCTCCTCATTGATTCACAGCTTCAAGCAAACCCCTCAAGAGACTGTGAGACTTGCAGGAAGAAGATTTAGGCAATACCTTGAAAGATGTCCTATTTCGGAGCTACCCACACCTGCTAAACAAGTAGCCTTATTCCTTGACGGATTGCTGAGTACAAAATTGAGATCCTATGTGTATCTGAAGGACCCTAGGACTATAGAAGAATGTGTACGCATGTGCATTGACATTGAAGATAACCTAGGGGAAGAGCTAGAGCTTTCCAAAATCTACAAAGATTCAGATAGTGCATCTAGCCACTCTTCCACGCAATCTACATCAATTGAGGAACTCGCGGAAAAAGTAGCTCAGAAATTAGGTGTAACTAGCAAACAAATCCCAAGGTTTGCCCCTGTGAAAAGATGCTATACTTGCGGTGGCGACCACATGGCAAATGTGTGTCCCATTATGGCCCAACCCCAAGTTAACCCTAGTAGCCAGTACTGCACCATAGAACGGAAGTACACAAACCACACTGCGCAAGATTGCCCATACAACAAGCAGGCAGTTAGGCAACCCTACCCTCAACCCTACCAACAAGGCAGATACCAGAACCAGTATCCTCCACCACCACAATATGCTAGACCCCAACAACCCTATCAGCAACCATATCAGGCCCAACAGAGACCCCAACCGGTACTAGCTCAACAGCCCCCAAACCCCGCTAACGTGATTCCAGTAAAGTATGCTGTTGCAGAAGAAAACCTGAATAGGGCCATAGTACCAGTAACCCCATTGATCTCAGAAAGTGACCCAAGTGACCATAGCTTTGATTCTACACATGTCGATAGTCCCCAGGCTTACTACATGCAGTCTCCAGAACATGGTGAGTCTTACTATAGTGAAGAACCAAGTGAACCTAGTTGGGAGTCAGATTACACGAACGTCATGTATGCAAACCCCAACCCTAGGCCTCAACCTAGGCAAGTAAGACCTCCATTCCCAAGAGGACCGTGCTACAGATGCCAGGGAGATCATCTCATTCGTGATTGTCCCTTGCCCCCACCTACACAACCCCAGTCAGTGACTATCCAAGGTTTTTGCCAAGATTGTGGAAAAGAGCATCTTTTGCGAGATTGCCCAAAGAACCCCAATAATATGCCAAAAATCACTCCGATCAATGTGATTGGTTTGGTTGTAGATTCCTCAGGTAGCGTCACTTCCACTGCACCAGTGCAGGTAGTCACTAGAGCTCAGGCTTTGCAGCAAAACCAAGAGACAAACCAGGGTAAGAACTCAGAGGCTAGTGAAACCGAGAGCATAACAAAGAAAAGGACTAGAGCATGGAAAGATAGTCGGGAAAGAATGAAAAGACAATGGGCTAAAAAGATGAGTGAGCTTGAGGAAAGCATAAGAGAAACCAAAGCGAGGATAACTGAACTCACAGCTCAAACTCCCTCTCACATCACCCCGCCTCCACCACTCCCATCTCCATCCGACTCACCACCTTCCCCACCGCCTCATCAAATCCCACCACCCCCTAGAGTAGGATCAGTCCTAGCAGATCCCACTCCTGAAGACCTAAACATGATGCTTAAAGCATATCAGGCCAGAATCCAAGAAGGGTTAAGTGTCACGGATCATGACAAGTGCTATCCTAGAGCTGACCTAGAGATGGAAAGAACCAAACTATGCGCGAAAATGGTCGCATTGGCTCAGACTATGTTTGAAGCCAGTCGCCTTTTCAATTACTCGGGCTCAGCCAAGACGCAATTACACTTGGATGGATTCCTAGAAAAGTTAGAGAGGATAATCGCCAGATCTGACAAGGAAGAAAAAAATCAGGAGAAAGAAAAAACAAGCAAAAACCTGAGCCATTCCCCATCGGAAGTTTATGCAGCCAATTCCACTAAACCAGACAACTTCCCCTCCTTAGAAAGATTAGAGAGGCTAACTGCACAGCCAGAAAAGGAGCCTATCCCTCAAAAAAAGGAAAGGGCAAGAGAACGGATAAGCCAGCCTCTTCAGGAAGCTCATGTGCCTCCTCAAGGAGCCTATCTTCCTCCCCAAAGGTCACAGGTGCCTCCCTCGAAAGCTTATGTACCCCCACAGGTAACCCACATCCCTTCCCAGAAAGCTTATGAGCCTGTTCGGAAAAGTAATAGCATAAGTAATCCTCCCCAAGAAGCTGGTGCCTCAGCTATCTATGACACCGAGGAAAGAGCCAACGATAGAATAAGCCCTCCTTCCCAGATAGCATATGTACCTAATTCTACGGAGCCATATACTTCTTCTTCGATGAATCGGTTTGCACCAGACTTCCTACGAGAGATTCAAGAAGACAAATGGGAAAACGAAAGCGAGGTCGCCCCTCCTTTTGAACTTGTGGACGATGCACACGACCAATTCCCACAAGACATCCCATCTATTTACGGGGAACATGAGAGTATTCAATCTCTCGAGAGATTGGACTTTGAGTCTAATTCCATACAAGAGCTACCCCACTTCACAGGCCCATGGGAAGCAAAGTCCACATGTATGAGAGCGCCCACAGTCATGGTAAGGAACGACGACTCAGTCATACCTAGGAATACAGAGGTAGTGAAGAACACTAACGTGCAGTGTAATCTCAAGTTAGAAGAGCTACTCAAGGTTAGACCTGAATTATGGAAACATGTAGCCAAACAAGTACCAGAGATAGCAAAATCTCGTTCCCAGGTAGGATCCCATAGGACAATGCCAGAAATTCCCTTGGATAAGATAGGAGATATGTGTGAAGGCGAAGAAGGGAACACCTACCTTCCCATCACCTATCAGGACTACACCACGAAGGCAATTTTGGACTCAGGTGCAGGAGTTGCAATTGCCACCACCTCCTTATGGAAGCGTTGGGGCAAGCCAGCACTCAGGCCGACGAGAATGAAATTGCAGATGGCTGATGGCCACATAGAGAGACCCCTAGGATTGCTAGAAGGGATAACTCTCACCACCTGTGGTGTCGAGTTTGAACATACCTTTGCCATATGCGACTTCAGTAAAAATCATGCCTATGAGATGATTTTGGGAAGGCCATTTATGCGACAATTGCAAGTGGTACAGGATTGGGGAACCAATTCTTTGTACCTGCAGCACTTAGGTGTTACAACCAAAGTCAATCTCAAAGATTATTCTCATAGAGATGTCCCTCCTATCCAGTGGAATCCCATCCATAGAGCCAAAGATGATACAGAATCGGTGCATTCCATAGGGTCTGGATCCTCATGGATGCATGAAGACACCCACTTATGGATGTGCAAGGTAGCAGTAGAAGAAGAGAAGAGAGAGAAAGCCAGAGAGGTAGGTGCGAAAGAAACCCATAGATCAATCCAAGACCCAGCCTATGCACCCATAGTTTTTCCAGATGAAGAATTTGAACCTCACGGTTGGGCAGAAATCTTAGCAACAATGGACGTAGCCATCAATGAAGAACAATGGACACCTCACTGTGATGAGGATGGCTATGATATTTCAGTCTTCTCCATAGAGCCAATCATGGGAGAGGCAGTTTTAGAAGAATGCGAACCTAGCCCTGATGCATTTGAGGATGCAAGTGATTCCGATCTCGAGTCAATCATTATGGACCCACCATTTGCATCCGATGAAGAATACTTCCATGAAGTAGAATTTCAACCCCAGAGGCATGGAGAGGTTACAAATGATATAAGATTAGCAACACATGTGACTCCAAAGGAAGAAGGAAAGAAACGAAAGAAGAGAGAAGCCTCACCGGAAGAAGAAGAATCTTTGTTTGAGGTCCCAGAAAATTTTAAGAAGTATGAGATAGATGACAGGAGAGTCATGATAAGAATGCCTAAACGAGAGGCACAATCAGGAGAGGCCTATGATAACAAAGAAACCACAAAGAAAATAGTAGTGGCCCTAGAAGAAGGAGAGGAGAGATGCACGTATATAGGCCATGACCTGACAGAAGAAGAAGAGCACGAATTGATTGCCTTGCTAAGAGAATACAGAGATGTATTCGCTTGGAGTTACAAGGATTTGAAAGGGGTTGACCCGGACATATGATCGCACACCATCCCCATGACCTCAGATGCCAAACCCTCTAAGCAAAAGCCTTATACGTATAATGATAATTACGCTGCTAAGATCAAGGAGGAGATAGATAGACTGGTCGAAGCTGGATTTATCTATGAAATTGAGCACACTGAATGGGTATCCCCCATCGTAGTGGTGCCCAAGAAGAATGGCAAGCTGCGTGTGTGCATTAACTTGAAAAAGGTTAACGCCGCCACAATTCGAGATAACTATCCGCTTCCCATAACAGAGCATCTCTTAGAAAGAGTGGCAGGCAAGGAAGTGTACAGCTTCCTTGATGGATTTTCGGGCTACAATCAAGTAGCCATAGCTCCAGAGGATCAGCATAAGACAGCCTTTGCCACAGAATGGGGCATTTTTGCTTTTAGAGTAATGCCATTTGGGCTTACCAATGCACCAGCTACCTTCCAGAGGCTGATGTGCCATGTGTTTAAGGAGTTCCTGAGGAAGAGTTTAGAAGTCTATGTTGATGATCTTTGTGCTCATTCCAATGTTAGACAAACTCATATTCCTGAACTCAGACAAATCTTTGACAAATGTAGAGAATATCAAGTCTGCCTGAACCCAGAAAAGTGCGTTTTTATGGTCAGGCAAGGCAAGATTCTAGGACACATAGTGTCAAAGAATGGCATATCTACCGACGAAGAAAAAGTGAGAGCCATAGCGGAGCTACCTAGGCCAAAGAATGTCAAGGAAGTACAAGCTTTCATGGGGCATTGTGGGTATTACCGACGTTTCATCCACATGTATGCTGTCATAGCAAAGCCCATGTACGGACTCTTGACAAACTTTGAGTGGACGGATGAATGTGAGAATTCCTTCCAAGAACTTAAACGAAGATTATGTTCAGCACCAATCTTGACCACACCAGATTGGAATAAGCCATTCCATGTTCATGTTGATGCATCCAATTACGCTATTGGATGTGTACTTGCACAACCTACTGGTGAAGGTAATATGGATCTTCCAATTGCCTACGCCAGCAGACAATTGAATGCGGCTGAACGGAATTACACCACAACAGAGCGCGAAGGATTAGGCATGGTATATGCAGTCAAGAAATTTAGGCACTATTTGCTTGCAAATAAGTTTAAATTTTTTACGGACCATCAGGCATTGTTGTACTTAGTAAACAAGCCATGCAATACAGGAAGATTAGTGAGATGGTTTCTCTTGCTAATGGAATACGACTTCGAGGTTGTGGTAAGAAAAGGAAGGACTCATTTGAGAGCAGATCATCTCTCTAGGCTCACATCGGGAGAAGCCCCACAAGGAGTGCCAGATGACCTTCCTGACGCTTACTTGTTTAATTTGGAAGTGGTGCCGCAGTGGGCCAAGCCAATAGTACCAGTATTGACATACGGGCCTAATCATCCAGTGGTGAACACACGGAATAGAGAGATCGTAAAAGCCCAAAAGTACCATATCATGGTAGGCAGCATGTACAAGCACACAGATCAAGGGATCTTGGCTTGTTGCGTAGAAGAGGATGAGTACGCTAAATGGTTGCAATTAGCACATGTAGGTGCGTTAGAGCAACACCATTCGAAGCAACGAACGTTGCAAACTCTAAAGAGATTCGGAGTGCACTGGCCAACTATGGAAGCGGATGTCCAAAAGTTGTGCAAAGAATGCCCAATCTGTTGCACTAAACCACCTGTGGAACATGCCACTCTCTATCAAGTATCCATTGTGCCAGATTGGAGTGAACCTCTAGTATCATTCTTGCGGACAAACACATTCCCCCCAGACATGACTCTAGCTAGGAAAAGGAGTTTAGAACAAGAAGCCCTGGATTATTCACTCATAGGTGATAATCTATATAAGCGCGGTAAAGATGGTTACCTGAGACTGTGTGTCCATGAAAGTGAGTATCTTAAGATCTTAGAAACTGCTCACCAAGGTGTAGCAGGAGGACACTTTGGACCAGATCGGGTAATCAAGGCAATACTATTTGCGGGCTTTTGGTGGCCTACACTTCACATGGATGCACATACCTATGTGAAACGGTGTGATATCTGTCAAAGGACTCAGTATCCTATACGCAAAGATGAGATGCCACTGAAACCTATGATGGGTGGACGTGCATTCTCTAAGTGGGGAATAGACTTCGTAGGCCCTATTAATCCCCCAGCGAAAGGCTCTCATGCGGAATACATCATTGTGGCAACAGATTATCTCACCAAGTGGGTAGAGGTAAAAGCTACAACCAAGAACGATGCTCAAACAACTGCCAAATTCTTGTTTGAGAATGTATTCACGAGATACGGACTACCCATAGAGCTTGTAAGTGATAGAGGCACTCATTTCTTGAACGAAGTGATTGAAAATCTACTCCAAGAATTCTTGGTAATACACAAGAAGTCTGCCCCTTATCACCCTCAAGCTAATGGTCAAGCTGAGAGCACTAATAAGATTTTGTGCAATGTGCTGACAAAATTAGTGAACACTAAACGCTCTGACTGGGACAAACAGCTACACCATGCTGTTTGGGCATACCGAGTTGCCTACAAAACGGTACTCCAAGCCACCCCCTTTCAGATGGTATTCGGCCAAAACGCTGTGCTACCCTTGGACTTCCTGATCCCTACATTGAGAGTAGCACAAGGGCACGAATGGACAGGTCATGAGCTATCTTCTAGAATTTTTGACCTTGAACGATTAGGAGAAACAAGACTGCGAGCTGCTGCACGCATATATGCTGCCAAGAAGAGACAGAAGGCATACTTTGATGCCCATGTAAAGGATAAGGGTTTGAAAGCAGGAGATCTAGTCTTGGTCTATACACTAAAACAACACGCGAGGAAGTTAGAAAAGAGAGGCTACGGACCTATGATCATCAATAGGATCTCCACAAGTGGAGCAGTGCAATTGGCCACATTAGAGGGTGATGTTCTCCCAAATTATATTAGCGGTTGCAGAGTCAAGTTGTATCAGGAACCCCTCACGGAGGAAATGCTTAGCCGACTCAACACTGCTAAGAAACGCAAAGAGGAAGAAAAGAGAATTAGAGAAGAAGCTCAAGCAGAGGCTTTAGAACGCATCAGAAGGATGAAATTACGAAGGCAAGGTAGAGATCAGCCTGGAGCGAATGACTCTGCGGACCAAGGATTTCCCATAGCCATGTGTGAAGTTGCAGGAACAAGCTCGAATAGAATAATTGATAGACGTCCTTTCATAACCATAGACATAGGACAAGGAAAGAGTACAAGGACCGTAAGAGCCTTGATTGACTCAGGTGCTGCCACTAGCGCTGTTAAGCTGTCTTACTGTCAAGAGTTACAGTTAACTGTCCATCCTGTGGAAGCATACCTCATAGGATTGGGAGGCGTGGAAACCCCTTGCATGGGCGAGGTGGAACTTCCCCTCTACATTCACGAGGAGGCAATGACCGTTAAAGTACTAGTGTGTCAAGATGAGGATCTCACTGAACCTCTCGTCTTGGGTCAGGATTGGATATATGACCAAGCAGTCAATCTAAACCTAAGAAGTGGACTTCTCCAGGTTTGGATCAATCATAGTCGAGTTACAGTAGAATTAGACAATGGAGCACTCAAGGAACTAGGAAAGGCACAGACTCCTGGTCCTTCCAGGGGTACACAGGAAGATGACCATGCTGTTCTTGTCCAAAACTATGTGTTGCAGAGGAATGATATTCGCAAAAAAGGCGTCAGAAATGCAACGGAACTCCCTTCTTTTCCAAAGACTAGAAGGAGGCAGCAACCCAAGGTGGATCAAAGGCAGAAGAAGCAGAGTACTACCTATGCCCGAGATCAAAAGTACCTGCGCAGCAGAACAGCCCAGAAAATAGACCAGGTATGGGTGCGGAAAGGCGAACGACCGATTGCACCACCGTCAACTACAGGGGCAAAGCCTCTTATTAGTGACCAACAACACAACGCTAATAAGAAGTTTTTCAGAAATTCTTCTGCTAAAGTAAAATCTATTTGGGTGCCCAAGAAGTCGATGAAGGCAAGCCCACAATCAAGACAAATTTGGGTGCCTAAGGCTTGCTTGATGGCACAAGTTGCTACGCTGAGGCCACAACCTAAACGGCATAACACAGTTATGCATGCTGCCAGATTTCACTCGTTCTCGACACTCATGTACACACCAAAACCCAAGAACGTGCATGTAATCGATTGTATATGGGTCCCAAAAAGGCCTCGTTTTCAAACCACGACACCGAGAAAGCTCTGTAGAGACTCTCCGAAACCGAAAGCAAAGCCCATTCACTGCATTTGGCAGCCTCGGGCCTGTAATAAACCCCCCGACCCCAATTTGTAAATTCATAACCCACTTACTAACTGCAATAGTTTCCTAGGACAACACAATCACTAACTACACACACTGTCTTCATGCACTTACTAACCACTAACTCACCATCTACCTTATGTTACTGTTGTAACGGGGACAACAACGGATTTATTTTGTCCATTACAATGTTAACACTTGGTTCTATATTCTCACAGAACCCACCAGCAAACAGGGCCATGGCAGAAGGAGGTACCAGCTCTCAAGCCGGATCTGGTCCCCAGATCGTGGACATAGAAACACTTCTCCTTGAGCCACGTCTCACTGCAAGACCGCAAGAGCTTCAAGAAGTGCATGTGCTCCCCATCCAGGATCCTCCTCAAGGACACACTTCTCAAGTGGGTAAGCATGCGCATTGGTTCAGTGATGTTGCTGGACCACTGGGCGATGGAACCTACTTCTGGGAAGCAGAATTGGAGTTCAATGGCAAATGGGGTCGATACCACTTTTTCACACGCGAATTTGAAAGCTACCAAAATGCCGAAGTCATGAGATCAGTTTGGGTCAAAGCGGGTGTGGAAAGTTATTTCAGGGCCCACATACCAAAGCCGGATTTTTTACGATGTTCATATCTGATCAGTACAATCACGCCAAGCAGGGCCAAAGGAGGCGACAGCACCTTTGTGTTGCCATCCCTGCTGCCGGGTAATGAGCTCAAAAGATTCAAGTTGACCCTCAATCTGGTAAGAGAAGCGTTGGGTATGTATGGCATGCACATCCCAACAGAAAAGGAAACCATGGTTCCAGGACGAATGAAGCACAAGGATCTGAATAAGTTGAAGGATATGGTAGCAATGACACCTACCATTGCGCTTCACCTGCGAACCATCATGCAACACTTTGCGTTTCCCGCCCAAGAACGATTCACAATGCCCCCGAAAAAAATATGGTTCAGTTTATATCTAGCAGAAACCGAAAGCCTGCCCATCAATGTGCCACACTGGATCATAGACCAGATCCACCTAGCGCATCAAAGGTGGAACAAAAAACAGAAAAATGTGCTCCACGGGTGTTGTGCTTTGACCAGAATAATCTATAGATGCTTGGCTTATGACGTGCCTGTTCAGCGGGCACTCGTATGGTCCCGAGTCCAAGAATTCCAAAGAAGACTATCAGCAGCAGGTCCCCCATCAAAGAAGATGAGGGGGGGAGTCCAACTACCCTGTGCTCAACCAAGGGGAGCTACCGCTACACCAGAAATCACTCCTCCCCAGACACGACGAGTTAGGCCATTCACAATCCGGTTACCAAGACCAAGCACAGAGGGGCCTAATCTGGTGTTTCCACCCATTCCATCCGATTTGGAATTCCCGCAGGGATTTACTCTTGAGGACCTCACGGATGAAGAAATTGCCAGATTAATCTATGACTCTAACCTCGAAGCCGAAGCAGCGCGAGCTCAGGAACCGCGACCCCAAACAACATCGGCCCCCACCCAACCACAAACTGTAGAAGTCAATGTAGATGAACAAGAGGCAGGAGGAGATGAAGAAGAGGCCGACGAAGAACAACATCAAGAATATGACGAACTCTCCGAGTTAGCAAGTGCCCCAGCATATTCGGCACAAATCAAGAGACTATATCGAACCATGCGACTGGTTCAGGAACAACATCGGATGTCTCTAGAACAGGGCAAAAGACTCATGAACGACTTGCTAGCTGAGGAAGGTGTGGACGAGTTGTTCATTGAGTCCATGAACCTTCATGCCGACGCTGTAGGACTGGACGAGGCCATTCATGAGGCAATGGCCTACATCCACAGGTTTGAAAAAAGAGTTCCCGTTCGTCCCAGGAGGTCCGGGAAGCAAATTCACATCAATACATCAGCACCAGGCGAGGCAGCGCAAGCAGAAGAATATCAGGAAGCACCGTTGTCACCACCATCCCCACCTCACACTACACAATTCACTCCACCACAGGACACTAACACTACCACATCCACTACCACTACCGTGGTCATGGGCATCCCACTTTCTCCGGGAATCCAATACGGGGGAGTCACCATGCCCACCTTCACCACCCTGTTCACCGATGTCACATCCACTCCACCAACGATTCCCATCTACACCGTCACTCAAACAGTTGACACGATGGAAACATCACCTGCCACAGCACCGCTCCCTCCCCCTATGCCACCTTCATCACCCATACCCCCTCCACCCACATCTCCACGTACATCCACATCATTCACCTCTCCCATTCCCGCCCCCATTCCCCCTGCATCTTCACCCTTCCCAGCATTATTTAATGTAAATAACATATTCTTAGCATTAAACCAATGTGTATACCAGCTCCAGCATGAGTACAAAGCTCTGGACAACCGGTATCAGAATCTGGAAATGCACCATCAAAACTTACAAAGACAATTTCTCACTCTACAAATAGAAAATGCAGAACTGAATCAACGCTACATGACGCTTGAGCAGGCTCACCAAACCTTATTGGCGGCACCCCAACCATCGACAGAATCAGGTGCCAAACAACTAGAAGCTCTGCTCGAGGTATACCAAGCCGATAATCTCAAAGTCCGGCGTAACCTGGCACTTCTCAGAAAACACATGGCGGCCGCCCTAGAAGAAAACAAGAGGCTGCAGCAGCAAAATGAAGCAAATCTAGAAGCAGCAATGGAAGGCTCTCCACACGAAATTGATCCAGAGCAGTTTAAAGCTGTGCCCTCAGAGACAATGAAGACCATCTTGGACAGCTATGCAGATCTATTAGAAGCTCATGATGACTTGGAAAGGGAACGTGATGCGCTGCGCAATCAACTCCAAGAGCAACAGACAGCACCCAAAGTCACGGAAACGACCACGACTTCAGAGGAAGTCAAGGCATTGAAAGAGCAGGTGGCCGAATTACAGGCAAGATTACTCACACATGAAAGGCAACCCTCTCCAGTTGTCGAACCTGAACCCGAGGATTTGGTACCCATCGAGGTAGATGAGACGTATGAGGAACCTTACGTTCCTATGCCAATGCCAGGTGGTGAGCAAACCGCAGAAGGAATGGATACGTTAGAAATCGAAGTACCTGAGTGGCTCCAAACACTAGAGAAAACGACATCAACTCATGAAGATCGAGTGGCAGTTCAGATCCAATCTATGGCAAAGATAGAGGACACTATTATTAAATCAGAATACTTCCGCAGCATGTCCCACCATAGATGGATCGGAACCAATGATGATCAATACGTGCCATATTGTATACTTCTGGCGGACTACAATGCAGAAATCCAACACAGATGTGGCAAACCTCCAACGTTTGCTACACAATTTGGGCCAGATGACATCCCAGAGAGCGCTAAAAAAGGATCCATTCATCAACCCACTTGGAGGATCCGACTCCTCGAAACCTATCCGGAGATGGTTCGCACCTGGACGAATATGCCTCTTTTTATTAAATATAACCCTTGTTATGTTCCTGTACTCCGCAGACGCACATGGCCAGAGTTTACCATTGCAGTCAAGAATATCAAGGGATGCGCCAAATGGTTAAACTACGTCTATCTAGCACCCCCTCAAGGGCCTCCCACCGTCAATTACATGATTTCCACTATACGGCACTGGAGCATCCGATTAAAGAATACCCCTGATGTAATGGCCCAGATGTGCATGAAAATTTTTGAGTTAATGCTTATTACATTCAGGACATTCAAGAATATCAAGGACCCACACTTCTCAGGCGTCGGATTCCTTACAGGAAACCAAGATTTAGTTTATGACATGAGCACCACTCCTTCCATAGAGGTGATATACGCTTGGCACGCCAGAATAAAATACCTCCCGGCCTGCTTCAAACAAACATTCGAAGAGATGTTCATAACAGGGTTCGGGGAATACCACTCAGAAATATTTGTACCCAGACCCTCACATCTCCTCCATTTATTTGCTGTGGAGCGAACCATTCACTCAGAGCAGTTACGGGTGCCACATCCAGATGTCCCAGGGCCAGTCAATTGGGATGCATTGCTGACAGATCTAGCAAGGGGACTCAGGTTAGAAGAACACCACCTCGCCGCCGATGTTGTACAATACTACGTCCAAAAAGCAGCTAGACAAGGGTCTGTCAGGGGCGACAGACGCGAGAGTGGGGGGGGTGTTGGCAGTAGCCTTGGTACACCAGGACGTACAAGACATGAAAGTCAAAGAAGGGAGTCAGAGCGAAGGGACAGCATAAGCAAACAGGGCAGTCAAAGAAGATCTGGCAAGTAGGCCAATATTTTTTCAAGACATTAATGCAAATCAAAGAGATGGACATGCAGGAAGGAAGAGCAAGTAGGGAGCTCGAAGATATGTATGGCAGAGCACTAGAAGAAATCCCTACAACAACAGTGATTTTTATCACTAACAATCATTGTAAATATCATTTCACCTTTTTGTAGCTCCATTTTGTGCAAGCCAAGGAGTCCTTGAGCTTGAGGAGCCTTAGAAGTAGTTGCGTACCAATTTTCGCATTTTTTAGATCTCGTTTGAGCCCCCAAATAAGCCCTGGAACCTAATTTTTAACTAGGCCGGACACTAGGTCTGGACAGGGCCAAAACCTAGTCAAAAACTATAAAAAGAGCTAGAGAGCTCATTTTTTGGAGGTTAGATTGTAACTGAAACGAACTTGTAAGAGCTTTTGAAAGTAATCTAAAGAACTCCATTGATTCTCTCTCTTTGTCTTGCCGTGTGTGCGCGTGTGTGTGTATGTGTGTGCATGCTTGTGTGCTTCTCACTCACGCACTTGTGCCGCCACTTGCTCGAGGTCTTCATACCATCCTCACGTCTTCCCGGATTGACATTAAAGGAGGTGCTACTCATCATTGAGCTACAACCATTGTAGGAACGAGTGTTTTCACAAGAAGATACCATAAAATACCATATCATTTGATAATGTTCAAATGCGAAAAAATTCCCATTGAACTTCAATACATGCAGAATGAGTTTTAAAGGTTAGAATTTACCATAATTTTAACTATATTGATATATTTCATTAATCGATTCGAAGCTTTGTAACGGTGCTCAAACTTGAATGTCAATTCTCGACCACAACGTGCACGCCAATTAGGTTGGAAGATCGAGCCCAGCACGTGCATCTGTCGGTAAATCCCCTATCTCAAATTGAGTGGCGAATGTGGGCTCCTTCCCTGTATGTCTTTTGACTTCTGCATTATAATCATGTAGTAAGACAAAATAAGGCATGTATTGCGACTCTGATGTTGTGATTAACCGTTGATGGGATAAATTTTGAAAGTAGGAAGACCGAAGGACAGTTTCTTCCAGATTTGTGAGAGATTGCATTTGCACGGCCACACGATCATCATGTGTCTTACCTACTTTCTCGACCCTTTTGACCCAATCTGGAACTTGAATTTCTAACGTGTCTTGTGCTTCTTCCGTAGTTCGACCACCAGGCGTCGGCATAGGCTCGTATGGCTCTTCATAGCTGTCATCGACGGGGATTTCCACTACTGTTTCAGGTTCTGGTTCTTCAATGGGCGAGGGTGGCCGTTCATATGGTAAGAGGCGTGCTTGGAGTTCTGCCACCTGTTTCCGGAGGGTCTCCATTTCTTCTGTAGAGTGTTGCAAGATTACCGGCTCCTGTTGAGCTGTGGGGACACTGGCTATCTGTTTCTTGAGATCTTCGCATTCAGTCTCTAGCTTTTCATATGACTCCAAGAAATTTGCATGCTCCTCAAGTAAGATGCGAATGTCTTCCGATGGGACTGCTCTATATCTGGTAGGGCTAACGGTTGCTCCTACGGTTCCTTCCATAGCCGCTTCAAAGTTGTCTTGGTTTTGTTGTTGAAGTCGTTTGTTCTCTTCTAGTGCTGCGGCCATATGCTTCCTTAATAGCCCAATGTTGCGTTTGAGTGTAGCGTTAGAGATCATTTGCGCTTGAAGCACTGTTTCTAGTTCTTTGACTGCTTGGTCATCTACTGTTGATGTCTTTGATTCCAGTTCGGAGTGAGCCTGCTGTAGGGTGGTATGCTCGGCTAGGAGCGTCTGGTAGTCAGCTTCAAGAGTGGTGACTCTAGCTTGTAGACGTTGAGATTTTGCTTGGAGTGCCGTAGTGCGTTCTTCCAATTGATGGTACTCTTGTTGTAGTTGATGTGCACACTGAAGTAAGGTGTTGAACGTGCTATTTACATTATGAGATGCAAGGGGAAAAGTTTGAAATGCAGGGGAGGTGGGATTGGGTAGGGGGGTAGTGAATGCTGTGTGTGCCAATGATGTGAGTGGTGAGGTGGGGGGCAAGGGAGGGGAAGATGGTGGAATTGTGGGGAGAGGTGCTGTGGTTGGTGAAATGTCCATTGGGTCAGACAAGGTGGTGTGTACAGGGGCTACCATGTAGGTGGGTATGGTAGGTGAAGTGAGTGTGGTGTTCGTGTAAATTGATGTCGTTGCAAACATCGGAGAAATGTGCCTCGGAAACATTGGAGAGCGGTTGAACTGCTCCACAACGGACGGGTATTGGGGTGGCGCGGTCAGGTTGAAAGAGGTGTACGGGCCAGATGGGAAGTGAGGGTCATGGAATGGAGGTACCCGTATTGGGGGATAGGTCGGGAAACACAGGGTGCCTTCTGTGGGTGCTGGGTTTCCAACTACACTTGGAATTATGGGATGGCCAGTCATGGGTTCAGAGGATAGACGGGACGAAGTGTACAAGGGATTGGTGACGAAGGAGAAGAGGGTGTCTTGTGAGGTGGGTTCTCGAAATGAGAATGATTTGAATGAGGATGGGTTATAAGTGAAGGTAGAGGTGATGACTGTCATTTCTTCCAAGGTGGGAGGTGGTGGTGGGGGTGGAGAGGGTGGTGATGGAGGATGCTGGGGTGAGATGGGTGATGTCTGAACGAAGGTTTCGGCGGAGAGGTTAGTGGTGGTTGTGGGGGTGGCTGTTGTCTCAATGGGTACTTCTTGTTCTGTGACGGGTATCCTGATAGTCTTACCTGCTCGTGGTAACGTGTCCACTTTGCGTTTGTCGTACCTTACGGACTGGCGGACTGCGGTGTGGACATCCTCCAGAACTCCTAAAGAGTCTGACACTAATTTGAGGGTGTCAATGAAGTGTTGGTCCACCCCTTCATCTGATAGCATTTCTTGCATCAAAGCTTGACCTGATACCAGAGAGAGTTGATGCCTTTCTTGTACTGCTTTGATAGTGTCGTATAGCCTTCGTAGTTGAGCTGTATATGCTGGTGCACCTACAAGTTCTGGCACTTCTTGTTGCTCCTCTTGGTGCTCTTGATCATAATCCTCCTCATCATCCTCCTGTTCTTCATCTCCGTCATCCTCTACATCCACTTCAACAGGTGTGACAGGTGCTTGGGAGGTTGTGGCCTGCGTTTGCACGTTTTCCGCTTGTTGTGCCTCTTCTGCCTCCAACTCTACATCTTGTAATAGTTGTTCGAAATCTTCATTAGTGAGTTCTTCCAAAGGTGCACCACTAGGAAATTCAAGATCGGTTGGAATGGGAGGGAATATCAAGGTGGAACCATGGTCTTGGAAGTCGGAGTGTGAATGGTCGGACTCTTCGGGGTGGAGGGGTGACGTCTGGTGTTAGGGTGGCTCCACGTGGTTGAGCATATGGGACTTGGACAGTGCCTCTCATCTTCTTAGAAGGGGGTCCAATGGATGTCCTGCCTCTAAACTGCTCAACCGGATTCCACATTAGGGCCCGTTGGATCGGAATGTCATAAGCCAAACACCTATAAATGATTCTTGTCAGAGCACAGCAACCATATAAAACCTGTTTCCGCGGCCATCGTTTGTGAGCTAGGTGTATCTGATCAATTATCCAGTGGGGTAAGTTGATGGTGAGGCTCTGTGTCTCTGCTAGATACAAGCTAAACCAAATCTTTTTGGGCGGCATGGTGAATCTATCTTGTGCCGAGAAAGCAAAGTGTTGCATGCACATGCGAAGGTGTATTGCAATATTAGGCGTCATGGACACCATGTCCTTGAGCTTGGTGAGACTTCGATTCTTCATGTAATCTGGTACTAGGGTTTCCTTCTCTGTAGGAATATGCATTCCTCGCATATCTAGAGCCTCTCTCACCAAGTTGTTTGATAGCCTGAACCTCTTGAGCTGATTCCCCTTTGTCAGAGATGGAATCACAAATGAGCTTGCGCCTTTTGGGTTCTGGTTTGGAGTCAAGGTGTTGATGAGATAGTAGCATCGCATGAAGTCAGGTTTTGGGAGTCGTGCACTGAAATAGGCACTCAATCCTGCCTTTTCCCATATCGGACGTAGACCTGCATTTTGTAATTTCTCAAACTCTCTTGTAAAGAAATGGTATCTGCCTTGCTTTCCATTGAAGTCCAACTCTGATTCCCATAGGTACGTTCCTTCACCCAAGGGTCCTGCCACCTCGGTAAACCAATGGGAAGTCTTTCCCACGGGCATGGTGTGGCCACGCAGAGGGTCCGCAATAGGTATGATTTTGACGGCCTGCAATTCTTCTGGTCTTTCAATTGTCTCAGGCAAAACGGGTAAACTGTCCAAGTCCACCACTTGCGGGCTTGTTTCTGTGTGAGAGCTAGTTCCTGCTGCCTCCGCCATGTTGAAAATGTCGCAGCTGATTCTGTGAGAATATATGAATAAACGTTAACATTGCAATGGACACAAAAATGACATGGTGTCCCTTGTTACAACATTAACTTAAAGTTCGGGAGTGGTTAGGGGTTAATAAGTGCTCGATGCTAGTGTGTGTAGTTAGGAGTTAGGTAGACCTAAGAGCTAAGCGAAATGATGTGATGTGAGAGTGAAGCGGTTAGTAGGTGGTCATGGATTTACAATCGGGGTCCGGGGGTTTGTTACAAGTCTTGGGCTGCCAAATGCAGTGGATGGGTTTTGCTCGTGGTTCCGTAGAGACTCTCGAGAGCTTTATAGGTGTGTCAGCTTGAACGTGAGGCCTTTTAGGGACCCATTTACAAATGATTCTGTTCGTGCTCATGGGCCTTGGTGTGTTCGTGAGTGTTGAAAACGAGTGGATGCCGGCTGTGCGAGTGAATGGGTTACGCTGTATAGGTTGTGGCTTCGGCGTAGCTATTTGTGCCCGCAAGCAAGCCTTAGGCACCCAAATTTTTCTTGATTGTGGGCTAGCCTTCATCGACTTCTTGGGCACCCAAATAGATTTCACATTAGCAGAAGAATTTCTGAAAGACTTCTTATTAGTGTCGTGTTGTTGGTTACTAATAAGAGGCTTTGCCCGTGTGATTGGCTTGAGTGCAACCGGGTGTTCGCCTTTCCGCACCCACACTTGGTTTACTTGCTGAGATATTTTGCTGCGCAGGTACTTTTGATTTCCAGCATAGGTAGTACTCTGCTTCTTCTGCCTTTGCTCCACCTTTGGTTGCTGCCTCCTTCTGGCCTTTGGAAAAGAAGGGAGTTCCGTTGCATCCCTGACTCCTTTTTTGAGAATATCATTCCTCTGCAACATATAGTTTTGGACAAGAACAGCATGGTCAACTTCATGTGCACCCCTGGAGGGACCAGGAGTCTGTGCCTTTCCTAGTTCCTTGAGTGCTCCATTATCTAACTCTACTGTAATTCGACTATGATTGACCCATACCTGAAGAAGTCCACTTCTTAGGTTTAAGTTGACTGCTTGGTCATAGATCCAGTCTTGACCCAAGACCAGGGGTTCCGTGAGGTCCTCATCTTGACACACTAGTACTTTAACTGTCATTGCCTCATCATGAATGCAAAGGGGAAGTTCCACCTCGCCCATGCAAGGGGTTTCCACGCCTCCCAATCCTATGAGATATGCTTCCACAGGATTGACATTTAATTGCAACTCTTGATAGTAAGACAATTTAATAGCACTAGTGGCTGTGCCTGAGTCAATCAAGGCTCTTACAGTCCTTGCACTCTTTCCTTGTCCTATATCTAAGGTTATGAAAGGTCGTCGATCAGTTATCCTAGGTGAGCTTGTTCCTACGACTTCACACATTGCCATATGATATCCTCGATCTGCATAGTCATTTGTTCTAGGTTGGTCTCGGCCTTGCCTTCGTAATTTCATCCTCCGTATGCGCTCTAGGGCTCTGCTTGAGCTTCTTCTCGAATTCGCTTTTCTTCCTCTTTGCGTTTCTTAGCGGTGTTGAGTCGGCTGAGCATTTCCTCCGTGAGGGGTTCCTGATACAACTTGACTCTGCATCCGCTAATATAGTTAGGGAGAACATCACCTTCTAATGTGGCTAATTGCACAGCTCCACTTGTGGAGATCCTATTAATGATCATGGGTCCGTAGCCTCTCTTTTCTAGCTTCCTTGCGTGTTGTTTCAGTGTATAGACTAAAACTAGATCTCCTGCTTTCAAGTCCTTATCCTTCACATGGGCATCAAAGTATGCCTTCTGCCTCTTCTTAGCTGCATAAATTCCTGCAGCTGCTCTCAGTCTTGTTTCTCCTAATCGTTCAAGGTCAAAGATCCTAGAGGAGAGCTCATGACCTGTCCATTCGTGCTCTTGTGCTACTCTCAATGTAGGAATCAAGAAGTCCAAGGGTAGCACAACATTTTGGCCAAATACCATCTGAAAGGGGGTGGCTTGGAGTACCGTTTTGTAGGCAACTCGATATGCCCAAACAGCATGGTGTAGCTGTTTGTCCCAATCAGAGCGTTTAGTGTTCACTAATTTCGTCAGTACATTGCATAAGATCTTATTAGTGCTCTCAGCTTGTCCATTAGCTTGAGGGTGATAAGGGGCAGACTTCTTGTGTATTACCAAGAATTCTTGGAGTAGATTTTCAATCACTTCGTTCAAGAAATGAGTGCCTCTATCACTTACAAGCTCTATAGGTAGCCCATATCTTGTGAATACATTCTCAAACAAGAATTTAGCAGTTGTCTGAGCGTCATTCTTTGTCGTAGCTTTTACCTCTACCCACTTAGTTAGATAGTCTGTTGCAACAATGATGTGTTCCGCATGAGAACCCTTAGCTGGGGGATTAATAGGACCGACGAAGTCTATTCCCCACTTAGAGAATGCACGTCCACCCATCATAGGTTTCAATGGCATCTCATCTTTTCGTATAGGATACTGAGTTCTCTGACAGACATCACACCGTTTCACATAGGTATGTGCATCCATGTGAAGGGTAGGCCACCAGAAGCCCGCAAATAGTATTGCCTTGATCACCCGATCTGGTCCAAAGTGTCCTCCTGCTACACCTTGGTGAGCAGTTTCCAAGATCTTAAGATATTCACTCTCATGGACACACAGTCTCAGGTAACCATCTTTACCGCGTTTGTATAGATTACCACCAATGAGTGAGTAATCCAGGGCTTCTTGTTCTAAACTCCTTTTCCTAACCAGAGTCATGTCTGGAGGGAGTGTGTTTGTCCTCAGGAAGGATACTAGAGGTTCGCTCCAATCTGGCACAATGGATACTTGATAAAGAGTAGCGTGTTCCACAGGTGGTTTAGTGCAACAGATTGGGCATTCCTTGCACAACTTTTGGACATCCGCTTCCATAGTCGGCCAATGTACTCCGAGTCTCTTTAGGGTCTGTAAAGTTCGTTGCTTTGAATGGTGTTGCTCTAGTGCACCTACATGTGCTAATTGCAACCATTTAGAGTACTCATCCTCTTCTACGCAACAAGCCAAGATCCCTTGATCTGTGTGCTTGTACATACTTCCTGCCATGATGTGGTACTTTTGGGCTTTTACAACCTCTCTATTTCGTGTGTTTACCACTGGATGGTTAGGCCCGTATGTCAATACTAGTACCAATGGCTTAGCCCACTGCGGCACCACTTCCAAATTAAACAAGTAAGCATCAGGAAGGTCATCTGATACTCCTTGTGGGGCTTCTCCCGATGTGAGCCTAGAAAGATGATCAGCTCTCAAATGGGTCCTCCCTTTTCCTACCACAACCTCAAAATCATATTCCATTAGCAAGAGAAGCCATCTCACTAATCTTCCTGTATTGCAAGGCTTGTTTACGAGGTATAGCAATGCTTGATGATCCGTAAAAAAATTAAACTTATTTGCAAGCAAATAGTGCCTAAATTTCTTAACTGCATATACCATGCCTAAGCCTTCTCTCTCTCTGTAGTGGTGTAATTCCGTTCAGCCGCATTCAATTGTCTACTGGCATAAGCAGTTGGAAGATCCATATTACCTTCACCAGTAGGTTGTGCAAGCACACATCCAATAGCATAATTGGATGCATCAACATGAACATGGAATGGCTTATTCCAATCTGGTGTGGTCAAGATTGGTGCTGAACATAATCTTCGTTTAAGCTCTTGGAAGGAATTCTCACATTCATCCGTCCACTCAAAGTTAGTCAGAAGTCCGTACATGGGCTTTCCAATGACAACATACATGTGTATAAATCGTCGGTAATACCCACAATGCCCCATGAAAGCTTGTACTTCCCTGACATTCTTTGGCCTAGGTAGCTCTGCTATAGCTCTCACTTTCTCTTCATCCGTAGATATGCCATTCTTTGACACTATGTGTCCTAGAATCTTGCCTTGCCTGACCATGAAAACACATTTTTCTGGGTTCAGGCAGACTTGATATTCTCTACATTTGTCAAAGATTTGTCTAAGTTCAGGGATATGGGTTTGTCTAATATTGGAATGAGCACAAAGATCATCAACATAGACTTCTAAACTCTTCCTCAAGAACTCCTTAAACACATGGCACATCAGCCTCTGGAAGGTAGCTCGTGCATTGGTAAGCCCAAATGGCATTACTCTAAAGGCAAAAATGCCCCATTCTGTGGCAAAGGCAGTCTTATGTTGATCCTCTGGAGCTATGGCTACTTGATTGTAACCCGAAAATCCATCAAGGAAGCTGTACACTTCCTTGCCTGCCACTCTTTCTAAGAGATGTTCTGTGATGGGAAGCGGATAGTTATCTCGAATTGTAGCTGCATTGACCTTTTTCAAGTTAATACACACACGCAGCTTGCCATTCTTCTTGGGCACCACTACGATGGGGGATACCCACTCAGTGTGCTCAATTTCATAGATAAATCCAGCTTCAACCAGTCTATCTATCTCTTCTTTGATCTTAGCAGCGTAATTATCGTTATATGTGTAGGGCTTTTGCTTAGAGGGTTTAGCATCTGAAGTCGTGGGGATGGTGTGTGAGCATATGTCAGGGTCAACACCTTTCAAATCCTTGTAACTCCAAGCGAATACATCTCTGTATTCTCTTAGCAAGGCAATTAACGCATGCTCTTCTTCCTCTGTTAGGTCATGACCTATGTACGTACATCTCTCCTCTCCTTCTTCTAGGGCCACTACGATTTTCTTGGTAGTTTCTTTGTTATCATAGGCCTCTCCTGATTGTGCCTCTCGTTTAGGCATTCTTATCATGACTCTTCTGTCGTCTATCTCGTACTTCTTGAAATTTTCTGGGACCTCAAACAAAGATTCTTCCTCTTCTGGTGAGACTTCTCTCTTCTTTGGTTTCTTTCCTTCTTCCTTCGGAGTCACGTGTGTTGTTAATCTTACATCATTTGTAATCTCTCCATGCCTCTGGGGTTGAAATTCTATTTCATGGAAGTATTCTTCATCTGATGCAAATGGTGGGTCCATAATGATAGACTCGAGATCGGAGTCACTTGCATCCTCAAATGCATCAGGGCTAGGTTCGCATTCTTCTAGAACTGCCTCTCCCATGACTGGCTCTATGGAGAAGACTGAAATGTCATAGCCATCCTCATCACAGTGAGGTGTCCATTGTTCTTTATTGATGGCTACGTCCATTGTTGCTAAGATTTCTGCCCAGCCATGGGGTTCAAATTCCTCGTCAGGAAAGACTACAGGTGCATAGGCTGGGTCTTGAATGGGTCTATGAGTTTCGTTTGCACCTATTTCTCTGGCCTTTTCTCTCTTCTCTTCCTCTACTGCTACTTTGCACATCCATAAGTGGGTGTCTTCATGCATCCATGAGGATCCTGACCCTATGGAATGCACAGATTCCGTATCATCTTTGGCTCTATGGATGGGATTCCACTGGATAGGAGGTACATCTCTATGAGAGTAATCTTTGAGATTGACTTTGGTCGTAACACCTAAGTGTTGCAGGTACAAGGAATTGGTTCCCCAGTCCTGTACCACTTGCAACTGTCGCATAAATGGTCTTCCCAAAATCATCTCATAGGCATGATTTTTGCTAAAATCACATATAGCAAAGTTATGCTCAAACTCAACGCCACAAGTGGTGAGAGTTATGCCTTCTAGCAATCCCAAGGGTCTCTCTATGTGACCATCGGCCATCTGCAATTTCATTCTTGTTGGCCTGAGTGCTGGCTTGCCCTAACGCTTCCATAGGGAAGTAGTGGCAATTGCAACTCCTGCACCTGAGTCCAAAATTGCCTTGGTGGTGTACTCCTGGTAGGTGATGGGAAGATAGGTGTTACCTTCTTCGCCTTCACACATATCTCCTATCTTATCCAAGGGAATTTCTGGCACTGTCCTGTGGGATCCTACCGGGGAACGTGGTTTTGCAACTTCAGTTACTTGACTGGCTACATATTTCCGTGCTTTTGGTCTATCCTTAGGCAGTTCTTCCAAAGTGAGATCGCGCTGCACCTTGGTGTTCTTTACTACCTCCGTGTTCCTAGGTATGACTGAGTCGTCGTTCCTTACCATGACTGTGGGTGTTCTCATACACGTGGACTTTGCTTCCCACGGGCCTGTGAAGTGGGGTAGCTCCTGTATGGAATTAGACTCAAAGTCCAATCTCTCGTGAGACTGAGTACTCTCATGTTCCCTGTAAATAGATGGGATGTCTTGTGGGAATTGGTCGTGTGCATCATCCACAAGTTCAAAGGGAGGGGCGACTTCACTTTCGTTATCCCGTTTGTCTTCTTGAATCTCTCGTAGGAAGTCTGGTGCAAACCGATTCATAGAAGAAGATGTGTCTGGCTCCGTAGAATTAGGCGCATAAGCAACCTGGGAAGGAGGGTTTATCCTATTGTTGGCTCTCTCCTCGTTTTTATAGATGGCAGGAGCACAGGCTTCCTGGGGAGGATTACTTATTCTATTACTTTTCCGAACAGGCTCATCCGCTCCCTGAGAAGGAATGTAGGCAACCTGTGGAGGTACGTAAGCTTTTGAGGGAGGCTCATCTGCCTTTTGGGGGGGAAGATAAGCTTCTTGAGGAGGCACATGGGCTTCCTGAAGAGGCTGGCTTATCCGTTCCCTTGCCCTTTCCTTTCTTTGAGGGGCAGGTTCCTTTTCTGATTGTGCAATTAGCCTCTCTATTCTTTCTAGCAGTCCGTCAAAGTGTAACTACGTCTTAGCTGAGCTAGAGATATTAAAGAGGCGGCTAGCTTCGAACATGGCTTGAGCCAATTCCACCATCTTAGCACAAACTTTAGTTCGTTCAAGCTCTAGCTCGGCTCTAGGGTAGCACTTTTCATGATCGGTTATGGTTGGCCCTTCTTGGATTCTGGCCTGATATGCTTTAAGCATCATATTAAGGTCTTCCGGAGTGGGATCAGCTAGGACTGATCCTACTCTAGGGGGTGGTGTGATTTGATGAGGCGGTGGGGAAGGTGGTGGTACGGATGGGGTTGGGAGTGGTGGAAGCGGGGTAATGTGAGAGGGAGTTTGAGCTGTGAGTTCAATTATCCTCGCTTTGGTTTCTCTTATGCTTTCCTCAAGTTCACTCATCTTTTTAGCCCATTGTCTTTTCATTCTTTCTCGACTATCTTTCCACGCTCTAGTCCTTTTCTTTGTCACGCTCTCGGTTTCACTAGCCTCTGGGCCCTTTTCCTGGCTCGCCCCTTGGTTTTGCTGCAATGCCTGAACTCTAGTGACTACCTGTACTGGAGCAGTGGAAGTGACACTTCCTGTGGAATCTACCACTAACTCAATAACATTGATAGGCGTGATTTTTGGCATATTATTGGGGTTCTTCGGGCAATCTCGTAAGAGATGCTCTTTTCCACAATCTTGGCAAAAGCCTTGGATCGTCACTGACTGGGGTTGTGTAGGTGGAGGTAAGGGACAATCGCGAATGAGGTGATCTCCTTGGCATCTGTAGCACGGTCCTCTTGGGAATGGAGGTCTTACTTGCCTAGGTTGAGGCCTAGGGTTGGGGTTTGCATACATGACGTTTGTGTAATCTGACTCCCAACTAGGTTCACTCGGTTCTTCACTATAGTAGGACTCACCATGTTCAGGAGATTGCATGAAGTAAGCCTGGGGACTATCAACATGTGTAGAATCAAAGCTATGGTCACTCGGGTCACTTTCAGAAATCAAGGGTGTTACAGGGACTATAGCTCTATTCAGGTTTTCTTCTGCAACAGCATACTTTACCGGAATCACATTAGCTGGGGCAGGTGGTTGTTGAGCTAGCACTGGCTGAGGCCTTTGCTGGTTTTGATAGGGTTGCTGATAAGGTTGCTGTGGTCTGCCATATGGTGGTGGAGGGTACGGGTTCTGGTATCTTCCTTGCTGCGGGTATGGCTGAGGGTAGGGTTGCCTAACTGCCTGCTTGTTGTATGGGCAATCTTGTGCGGTGTGATTGGTGTATCTCCATTCTATGGTGCAGTACTGGCTACTAGGATTTACTTGGGGCTGAGCCATAATGGGGCAGACATTCGCCATGTGGTCACCACCGCATGTATAGCACCTCTTCGCTGGGGTAAACCTCGGAATTTGTTTGCTAGAGACGCCTAGTTTTTGGGCCACTTTCTCTGCGAGTTCCTCAATTGATGTGGATTGCGTGGAAGAGTGACACGAAGCACTATCTGAATCTTTGTAGATTTTGGAAAGCTCTAGTTCTTCCCCTAGGTTATCTTCAATGTCAATGCACATGCGTACACACTCCTCTATAGTCCTAGGGTCCTTCAGATACACATAGGATCTCAATTTTGTACTCAGCAATCCATCAAGGAATAAGGCTACTTGTTTTGCAGGTGTGGGTAGCTCCGAAACAGGGCACCGTTCAAGATATTATCTAAATCTTCTTCCTGCCAATCTCACAGTCTCTTGGGGAGTCTGTTTGAAGATGTGAATCAATGATGAGGTATTGTGTCTTATGCCACTCTTAGAGAACTCTACAATGAAAGCCTCTAGAAGTTGGTCTATGCTCCTGAACTGGCGCTCATCCAATGGCTGAAACCATGTAAGTGCTGTGTTCCTAAGGGTTAGACCGAAGGCATTGTACTGCATGAATAGATCCTCCACTTGTTCAGCTCTCAAGACTTGCTTGAACTCCGCCACATGATCATAGGGATCTCCTGTGCCATCAAAGTAATTCTTCATGGACTTAACTAGCTGGGTTGGTCTCAAAGTTCTTGTGTGCTCTCTAGGTCTCGGCAGAGGAAATCCATCCACATTTCTTTGGTTCCTGTGAGCTCTAAGCATCTCAGGTTCTACCCTATTCGTCTCCGTCCTCGTTCTTTCTCTGCCCACTGGGTTGTCAAAACTTACTTCTGGTCTATCTCTACTTCTGTCTCTTTGCCTTCCATGAGCTTGGGATGTTCCAGCCCCAGGGTGACCATAGGATACATTTGATCTTGGTTGGGGGAAAATGAATTCACCCTTCCAAGTGTAAGCATGCCTATCATTTTCCGTAACCACAAAGATCCGTTTTGAAGTGTGATCTAAGTAGGTCACTCTGCCTGGGCTATCAGGATCCTTAAACTCATAGATCATGATATTTCCTATATCAGTTGGCTGATTAGATTTATACCTCCAAAAGGCTTCGTCGGTTTCTCGATTGAGGAGCAGCTCTATGCTCTTGTTGTCTTGGGGAACCCATTCCGGTGTGATAATCCTAGTGAGAACTGATTTACCTCGAGGGGTTCTAGGTTCTGCACCCATGTTCCCTTGTTCCAAGTCACCTAAATCCGCCTCTGAGATTACATTCCCAAATTCATCTGTCCTGTCTGGGTGACTGGTGACTACATATATGGTTCCTTCTTTGTCCAGGTATGCACCATTTTCAAACTTGACTGCTGGGTGCTCTAGTCCTATGGATTGATCAGGATTCTTAATCTGTACCACAGATCTTCCTAGGCCGTCCTCATAGATGCTAGCACCTAATCGGTTGGTCCTAAGGTATTCCAACTGTGTTTTGTAAGGGCCTTCTACCCTGTACAAGTATGGCACACCTGAACTTCCCGTAGGTCTGTCCATGCCTTGAGACATCTCTGACTCACTGGTCTCAGAGCTAGGGTAGTACGAGTGGTAGCTCAACTGCTGGGCCCAAGACCTAGCAGTGTGGTTAACACTAGCCTCTGAAGACCTAAGGCTCTGTCTCTCCCTTACTAGATGTCGTCCTGATCTAAGGTTCATATGCCTATCTAAGGAATCCAATTCTTTGCCCAGAGTACAACCTCGTTGCTGGTTACTTTATATTAGTCGCTTGGTTCTTTTCAGTTATTTCTCGTGTTTAAGGTCTTGTCTAATATTACGTCGTCAGGAATACTTGAATGTTCTTCGTGCTTTCAGGTTGATCGTTCCACGTTAGGTTCTTTTCCTTTATGTTATTGACAGTACAGAGATTAGGTTTTTAGCTTGAACTTGAGTTTTTAGGTAGTCTTCAACTTGATACCTGCCTATCGCCGCTCTGACTTACTCCTACCTCTCGTCGTTCTTAGCCTAAGCTAGGAATTGATAAGGGGAGTTGAGAATTTCCAACCTTTTGTTTCCTTCTTGGTTGCCTTGACTGCCCAGGAAGTGTGTTCCCAAGCCTGCACTTACTCTTGCTTAGAATGCCTTTCGATGCTCTCAATGGATCTGTAAGAGTTCCAAAGTTAGCTTAAAGATTTAAATTCCAAAGACAGAACCAATTATTTTCATTCTTGTAGCACAAACACAAACTTGCATAGTGATTTTTAAGAAAACAATTCTAAGGACCCCTGACTTTGATTCCCCTGGGTATGGTTAACTTCAAAATTCCCTCTCTGAAAATCAACGCATTATCTTTATAAAAAACAGTTGAGGGCGTGTAGTATATGCCACAAGCTTTCCAACAAGCCCTAGAGCTCAAAAAATTGATTTCGTATGAGAAAGTTGTGACCGTTCAGGGTTCTAGGGTTAAGACAGGGTTCAAACAGAATCACTCTGCAACAGGTTTTCCCCAAGTGGTTTTCCTAAGGCTTCCTAATGTGCTCTAGAGTAAAATGTTTATGCCCAAAATTAGCCCAACTCTTCAATTAACAATCCCTAAAAAATTTGGCTAAAATTGGTTGTCAATCGCGATGGACAAGGCTGTCAATCGCGATGGACAGGGCTGTCAGCCGCGATGGACAGGAGTTCAGTCAATCGCGATGGACAGGCAATCGGTCGCGATGGAAAGGGGGTTCAGTCAATCACGATGGACACTCAATCAATCGCGATGGACAGAGCTTCAGTCGGTCGCGATGGACAGGCAGTCAATCGCGATGGACAGGGCTGTCAGTCGCGATGGACAGGAGTTCAGTCAATCGCGATGGACAGGCAATCGGTCGCGATGGACAGAGGGTTCAGTCAATCGCGATGGACACTCAATCAATCGCGATGGACAGAGGCTCAGTCGGTCGCGATGGACAGGCAGTCAATCGCGATGGACAGAGCTGTCAATCGTGATGGACAGAGCAATCAATCGCGATGGACTGAAATTTTGCAAGATTTTCAAAAATTTTGATGGAAAGGTGATGTGCAGGGTCTCTAGTCCACTGTGGTGCACTCAGATTTACCAAAAGGTGAGAATTTCTGTCAATCGCGATCGACAGGAGTCGGCGACTGCGAGACAATTTCGACGAGTTTCGTACCTGCGCAGGAAGCTGGGGATGGTGAATCAGCAAGGTCCTGCAAAAAGCTCAAGAAACATGCAAGAAAACACACATGCAATATCGCTCTCTCGCTCTCTCTCACAAGTGAAATGAGGGAAATGAGGTGGAGATGGGGATATAGTCAAAAAACTGAAATTTTCGGGATGATGAAAATGGAGGTGGAAGATGGTGATGAGGAAGATGGTGATGATGATGGTGAAGAAAAAACAAGAAAATAGATGAAAGTGAAGAAAATACCTACAACTCCAACGTGTCAACTCTACGTCTTACCATCACACGCTCGTCCTCAAAGCTCGATCCCCGACAACGGCGCCAAAATTTGGTGTAGCTCAGTGATGAGTAGCACCTCCTTTAATGTCAATCCGGGAAGACGTGAGGATGGTATGAAGACCTCGAGCAAGTGGCGGCACAGGTGCGTGAGTGGGAAGCACACTAGCATGCACACACATACACACACACGCGCACACACAGCAAGACAAAGAGTGAGAATCAATGGAGTTCTTAGATTACTTTCAAAATGCTCTTACAAGTTTGTTTCAATTACAATCTAACCCCAAAAATGAGCTCTCTAGCTCTTTTTATAGTTTTTGACTAGGTTTTGGCCCTGTCCAGACCTAGTGTCCGGGCAAGTCGGTATGCCCAAACAGCATGATGAAGTTGTTTATCCCAATCAGAGCGTTTATTATTTACAAGTTTCGTCAATACGTTACATAGGATCTTATTCGTGCTCTCGGCTTGTCCGTTGGCTTGTGGGTGATAAGGGGCAGACTTCTTGTGTATCACCATGAATTCTTGAAGGAGATGTTCAATGACCTCATTCAAGAAGTGCGTACCTCTATCACTAACCAACTCTATTGGTAACCCATATCTAGTGAACACATTTTCGAATAAGAACTTAGCCGTCGTTTGAGCATCATTCTTTGTCGTGGCTTTTACTTCCACCCACTTTGTAAGGTAATCTGTGGCTACAATAATGTATTCTGCATGGGAGTTTCTAGCTGGGGGGTTAATAGGACCAACAAAGTCTATGCCCCACTTCGAGAATGCGCCTCCTCCCATCATTGGCCTTAAAGGCATCTCGTCTTTTCTTATCGGATATTGGGCACGTTGGCATGTGTCACATTTCTTCACATAAGTATGTGCATCCATATGAAGAGTGGGCCACCAAAGTCCTGAGAATAAAATGGTCTTAATTACTCTGTCAGGCCCAAAGTGTCCACCTGCAGCACCGCTGTGTGCAGTTTCTAAGACTTTCAAATAGTCTGATTCATGAACGCACAGTCTTAGGTAACCATCCTTACCTCTTCGATATAGGTTGTCTCCTACTAAGGCATAGTCTTGAGCCTCTTGCTCCATGCTCCGTTTTCTTGCAAGACTAGCCTGATTGGGTAATGTTCCCGATCTCATGAACTCAACCAATGGAGCACTCCAATCTGGGATTAATGACACATGATAAAGAGTGGCATGCTCCACTGGGGGTCTCTTCTGGCACACTGCACAATTTTGGATCCACTCCTGTATTTCTTTGTCCATGCTAGGCCAATACACTCCTAAACGTTTTAGATTCTGCAATGTTCGTTGTTTAGAGTAGTGATTTCCTAGCAGTCCCTCATGGGCTTGTTGCATCCAACTAGTATGTTCGTCGTCCTCAACACAACAAGCTAATACGCCCTCTGGATCTTGTTTGTACATACTTCCGGCCAAAATTTGATACTTTTGTGATTTTACAATTTCTTCTTTGCTTGTTTTCACATTTTTATTTGCAGGTCCGAAGGTTAGGACTGGCACCAACTTATTTGCCCATTTAGGAACAACTTCCAAATTGAACAGATAAGCATCGGGCAATTCATCAGACACTCCTTGCGGTGGCTCTCCTGAAGTGATGCGAGAAAGATGGTCTGCCCTAAGATGGCTTTCCTTGATTTGGTTGGAAATGCTCTTCCAAAGCATTCCAAATGTCACTTGCACTTTCAAGTCCTCTGATATGAGGAAGCAAATAATCATTCAGTGCCACGTAGATTATGCTCCTTGCTTGAGCATCCTTCTTCATCCAAACCTTTATATCTGCAAGCTCTTCCCTAGTTGGAACACTAGGATCTTTAAACTTTGGCTTTTCTTCCTCTCCTGTGATGTATCCCATCAGATCTTTGCTCATAAGATGAGCTTCCATTCTCATAAACCAAGCTGGATGGTTCTCTCTATCCAACTTCTCAATTTGGAGACTATCTCCCATCCTTGCTTCACCTGTACTATCAAATCTTTAATCCTTATAAGGAATGAATGTACCTTAGCCTCAAAGTTTACTCCTTCTGATCCTTTTGATTGCCTTTGTGTGTCTTCCTTCAGTCTTTCTTCCACACTTCATCCTTTTGAACCTTCAAGATATGAAATTTGTATATCTCTAGCAGTCGGGGTCTTCCTTTCCTCAATTTTGATACTTCCTGCTCTGATACCACTGATGGAGAGTGTTAATCTCCAAAAGAACAAGCTATCCTTGATTTTAGACCACCTCTATATCAAGAATAAATTTAAACTTCAACCAATTTTGGAAGACAATCACCAAACTATCAAGAAATTAGCTAACTGTGAAGAAAGTCATTTCACAAAAAAGTCTGCTGCACATTAATCACTCATTGATTAATCATTTGTGTAAAGTTTCTGATCAAACTTTGTAGAATGTGTGGTCTAGAGATTGCGCATCTCCTCCAAGTTAAAACACTTCAAAAACTTCAGTAGGTTATGAGAAATGCTTCAAACATTCTACCTATGTCTGAAACTGCCTTCCTGTAGAATCGATTTTGACATGTGCAACTTCTAACACATAGTTCTCCCAATCTAAAACCCGTTTAAGCAAATGCTTTTAGCAATAGATGGTTTACCTTCCACCTTAGATTTTAACTCCTTATTTGTGGTAAAATTTACACTGTGCACTGAGAATTGATCATTTATTTGACCATCAAATTTGTGCCTGTTTCAGAAGACACTCAGCACTTTCTCACACATAGATGTTCCTACACAAAGTTCTCTCAGCATGTTTGCAATTGAACTCTCAAACTTTAACCATAGATAGATTATCTATGAACTTAGATGTGTACAAAAGGATTTCTGATAAAATCAAACACAGAAGGAGAATTAGAGAAAAGATCGACGCGCAATTCTTTGAATATTCTTTCTACTCATAGAAGAAGAGGTGTCTGGTTCAGTGGAGTTAGGCACATAAGCTTCCTTGGGAGGAATGCTTATTCTATCACTTGCCCTCTCCTTCGCCTGGGAGTTGGCTCCTTTTCCAAACTTTGCAATCATCGTCTCCAACCTATCCAATAGACCATCAAAATGCAATGGTGTTCTAGTGGAACTAGAGCAATTGAAGAGGCGACTTGCCTCAAACATGGCTTGCGCCAATTCCACCATCTTGGCACACAACTTGGTTCGTTCAAGCTCTAAGTCAGCCCTAGGGTAACATCTTTCATGATCTGTTACATTTGGCCCTTCCTGGATCCTGGCCTGATATGCTCTAAGCATCATATCTATGTCCTCGGGAGTGGGATCTGCGAAGATTGATCCTACTCGGGGTGGTGGGTGGGTGTAGCTCAAGCGTAAGCACCACCTCCTTTACTTGTCAATCCATGGAGACGTGAGGACCCGTATGAAGACCACGAGAAGGTGAAGGCACAAGTGCATGAGTGAAAGCACACAAACATGCACACACATACACACACACGCGCACAAAGTAAGACCAAAGGGAGGAACAATGGAAAGCTTCGATTGCAAAAGAGTTCTCTTACAAAAGCTCTATTCTCTAACAAGCTAACCCCAAAAATGAGCTCTCTAGCTCTTTTTATAGTTTTTTGACTAGTTTTGGCCTTGTCCAGACCTAGTGTCCGGCCTAGTTAAAAATTAGGTTCCAGGGCTTATTTGAGGGCTCAAACGGAGTCTAAAAATTATGAAAATTGGTAGGATGATAGTTCTAATACTCCTCAAGCTCAAGGACTCCTCGGCTTGAACAAAATAAAGTTATAAAAATAGATAATGGTATTTACAATGGTTTTTAGTGATGAAAATCACTATTTTTGTAGGGGATTCTTCTGAAAATTTGACATACACTTCTTGGAGCTCCCTACTTGCTCCCTTTCCTTGTGTGTCCACCTTTTGATGTGCTTCCATGCTTTGTCCTTGACTTTGAGCTTCAACACTCCCCCCCTCTCGAGTCTGTCGTCCCTGACAGACCTTTGTTGTAGTGGTTGTTCCAAGTAGTGCCTTGAGAGGGAGTGTCCCTTCTGTATGAACAAAAGTCATCTGACTTCCAGATGTGTCTCGTTCTTCATGTATCACTGCGAGTCTTTGCAAGTTGTAGTCTCTTGGTATGTGCTTTTGCCTTGGATTCCAACATGACTGTGTCAATGTGAGTCTCCGTTGATGTTTTCTAGATCTTCCACAGTTGATGTTCATAGTAGTCATGCCAAGTACTCATAACCCATATTGAGTGATGGGTAAGTGTGTTCGTGCATGGGTTGAGGAAAATATGTGCCTTGTGCATGGCCTTGTAATGTAGCCCTATGAATGCTTACTTGGAAAATGCATTGGAAGAAGTATGGTGCAAAAATTGGGGGTCTTGAGCTAAGTGCTCAAGGTTATGCCGACGAAGAGGTTTCCTAAGCTATCATGGTTATGATGTTTCGAAGGTAAAGATACTTACCATGGAGAAGGTCGATCGATGTTCATCTCTTCGTGTTGTACACTCGGCCTTTGGGATGGAACATTGTTGATGAAAGTCCATGTTGATGGTCCACTTATGAGATCTTTTGAGTGGTTGATCCTGTCTCCTCGTTTCAAAGCATCATTTGTCAAATACAAAGAATTGAATTTCTTTATATTCCTTGACAAAAAACATTCGAGAACTACACCAAGCTTAGTTTCACATATTCTCTCTAGCTCACCATAAGCAGGAGTCTTCTCATCCAGTATACATACAAAGATTTGCAGGGTACCAGAGCTACCCCGTGCAAATATCCCCCTGGATGCTCTCGTACATGCAATAGTTATGCATCATTCAAGTTGCAGACCTTCAAGCTCTTCACTCCTACCATAGTAAGGGGAAACCATAGTTGTGGATGCCATGCTCATGCCAAGTTCTTGACATCTATGAGATAAGGCAGCAATTATATCATCTGCTAGCCAAGACACACTTCTATCCAAATTGATAAATGCCCAGTAATCCACAGTTCCACCTTTAACCAAGCATGACTCATTCATGTTTCATGAGCCAAACCTGGGAACAAGTGTTTCCCCCTTTTTTTTTTTTTTAAAGGAAAAAGATATCACAAAACAAGAACACAAAAGTTAGTATCAATAGAAATATTTGGCATATGTCACTGTGCTCTTGTGCTTGGGATTCTCAAGTGTGTCTATGCACGACCGTGTAATGTGGCCCTATGTTAGTGCATACTTTGGAAATGCATGACCTGAATGGTGCAAAAGACAGGGTTGTGCAAGGAGCACATGGGTGTCTCTCGTTCGAGGCTTTCGATGTTATTTGCGGAGATTGATGCCGACCTTGGTGGAGGTATCCATTGAGTCTCGAACCGATGTAATCCTCCTTACTAGAGTCCATTTTAGAACATCATTTGGCACTGTAGAGGTCACTTCAGGTGTCTTCCTCTTTGGATGCTTTCTGAACTGTGGTATCCAGTGTGGTTGGCACTTTGGTTCGTGTTGGTGCAGACCAATCACCAATTGAAGGCTTGGAAGATCAAATGATGAAGGAAGAATCAATTCCTAAAGTGTGGAAGAAGATTACAATTAGAGGACAAGAGAAGTGTACACATATGTACATTAGCATAGTCATAGATGACTTAGATCTTTTGTTCAGTAAGAATTATGTACAAATTATCTATAAATACCTTGAGAAAAGTCGGGGCATGTATGAGAGCATATGTGACAATAGTTAGATGTCAAGAATGAGGGAGATAGAAGTCATGAGATAGAGGAAAGTGAATTTGAGTTAGCTCTCATCACTCAGTTGTAATCTCTCTGAGTAAATGAAAAGTTTTGCGCCCGATGTTTCTGCGTGTTCTCCTTCTACAGTGGATCAATTGTGAAATGCTTTTGTACAAGTCTAAGTTGAGAGTTGCTTGACCTCTGTGCAAAGTTTCAGCTTCCAATTGTAATCAGGCTGAGTGAATTAAGTGTAGGAACATTCATATGTGAAGTGTATTCACTGGTTCCTAAAACAGGCGCATATTTCGAAGTTAATGTTTTGGACATTTCTCCTAGCACAGTTTAAAGTTTTGCATGAGTGAGGGCTTAATCTTTAAGTTGGAAGATAAGCTACTTATGTCTAGAAGCATTTTGTAAAACGGGTTCTATTCAAGGAGAACCAAGTCTTAAAAGTTACAGGTGTAAAGTCGACTGTTCTGAGTAACAGTTTCTGACATAGGTAACTTGTGAAATCAATTTCTCAAGTTATACTTAATCTTTTGAAGTGATTCAACTTGGAGTAGATGCGCAATCTCTAGGAGATACTTCGTACAAAGTTTTATCAAAAACTTTACACATTTGATAGGTCAATGTGGAAAAATAGTGCAGCAGACTTTTCTGTGTTTCATCTTCTTCACAGATTTGTTAATCTTTTGGTAATTAGCAATTGATCCTCTAAATTAGTGGAGTTTTTGACTTATTCTTGGTATAGAGGTGTTCTAATCACAAGAATAAGTTGTTCTTTTGGAGATTAACACTCTCCATCAGTTCGGTGGAGGCTACTTGTACTTTTGGCTTCCAAACCCATATCCTTTTTGCATGTCTTCCTACTAATGTTGAAGCGCTGATTTGATCTTCCTTTGGTCTCTGTACGTGGTTCTTACCCTTTTCTCTTTTTGGCTTCTTGGTTGAGACCTTTCGCATGTGGGAGAACCTAGGTTGTTGTGGATGTAGGAGCTTCTTAGGTACCCACATCTGTAATTGCCCTTGTTGAGCTGCAGCTAACTTCTTAGGCACCCAAACTTGTTGGATACCTTGTGATTGAGCTTGTCCGAGCTGCTTCCTTTGTCTTCTAGCCTGGTTGGCTTGCCTGGATGGAATTTGTGGGGGCAAGGCAGGTGGTTGCTCTCCTTTGCGTACCCATATCTGCTTCATGCTTGGAACTGCTTTCTTATCGAATGGTGCCTTTCTATTTGATGTAGCAGTTGTCGTGAACGGTTGTGTTTGCTTGTGTGGTGGACTCATTACTGTGGCTACTTGATTCTTAGGAGAAGAAGAAAGATCCACCCGCCTTTGAACCTGGTCTTCCACGATTGACTCCTTCTGCATCATAGAGCTTTTGACACATACAACATCTTCTTTCATATGATTGTGTGGTGCCATGATCTAGGAGCATGCAGTTCTCTAATTCTAATGTAATGCATTGTTCATGAACCCAAAGTTGAAGAATTTGACTTCTTAGGTTTAAGTTAACTGCATGGTCATAGATCCAATCTTGACCCAAGACAAGTGGTTCTGTAAGGTTCTCATCTTGACATACTAGCGCTTTGACTTTCATTGGAACATCTTGAAGGTAGATGGGAAGTTCCACCTCGCCCAAACAAGGGGTTTCCACACCTCCCAATCCTATGAGATAAGCTTCTATGGGATTGATGTTCAACTGCAAGTCTTGGCAGTATGAAAGTCTAACTGCACTACTTGCTGCACTTGAGTCAATCAGTGCCTTTACCGTCCTTGCACCCTTCCCTTGTCCTATATCTATGGTCACAAAGGGTCTTCGGTCAATGACTTGAGAAGTCGCTATGCCTGACTTTTGGCACATATCCATGTGATATTTTGGGGCTTTTGAGTTGACATCTAGGCCTAATCGCCTTAACTTATTTCGCCTAATACGCTCTCTGGCCTCTGCCTGTGCTTCTTCTCTCACTCTTAACTCTTCTTCTTTTCGTTTCTTAGTAGTGTTGAGTCTCATTAGCATGTCCTCTGTAAGAGGTTCTTGATATAACTTGACTCTACAACCACTAATGTAGTTTGGCAAGATATCACCTTCTAAAGTAGCCAATTGAACCGCGCCACTAGTGGAAATTCTTTTAATGATCATGGGTCCATATCCTCGTTTTTCCAACTTACGAGCATGTTGTTTTAGTGTGTAAACCAACACTAGATCACCCTCTTTCAATCCTTTATCTTTGATGTGTGCATCAAAGTATGCCTTTTGTCTTTTCTTTGCAGCATAGATGCCTGCTGCCGCTCGTAGCCTCGTCTCGCCTAAGCGTTCTAAATCAAAGATCCTAGAGGACAACTCATGTCCATGCCACTCATGCTGTTGTGCTACCTTTAATGCTTGGATTAGGAAATCTAGTGGTAGCACAGCATTCTGTCCAAAGACCATCTGAAATGGAGTGACATTGAGTACCGTTTTATAGGCAACTCGATAAGCCCACACAGCATGATGAAGTTGTTTGTCCCAATCAGAGCGTTTATTATTTACCAGTTTTGTCAAGACGTTACAAAGGATCTTATTGGTACTCTCGGCTTGTCCGTTAGCTTGTGGGTGATAGGGGGCAGACTTCTTATGTATCACCAAGAATTCTTGGAGAATATTTTCAATGACTTCATTCAAAAAGTGTGTGCCTCTATCGCTCACAAACTCTATTGGTAGTCCATATCTCGTGAACACATTCTCGAATAAGAACTTAGCCGTAGTCTGAGCATCATTCTTTGGTGTGGCTTTCACTTCTACCCACTTTGTAAGGTGATCTGTGGCTACAATAATATATTCTGCATGGGAGTTTCTAGCTGGGGGGTTAATAGGACCTATGAAGTCTATGCCCCATTTTGAAAATGCACGCCCTCCCATCATTGGTCTCAACGGCATCTCATCTTTTCTAACTGGATATTGTGCACGTTGGCATGTGTCACATTTCTTCACATAGGTATGAGCATCCATATGAAGAGTGGGCCACCAAAGTCCTGAGAATAGAATGGTCTTGATTACTCGATCAGGACCGGAGTGTCCACCTGCGACACCGCTGTGTGCAGTTTCTAAGACTTTCAAATAGTCTGATTCATGAACACACAGTCTTAAGTAACCATCTTTGCCTCTTCGGTATAAGTTATCTCCTACTAAGGCATAGACTTGAGCCTCTTGTGCCATGCTTCGTCTTCTTGCTAGACTAGCCTCTTTGGGTAATCTTCCCGATCTCATAAACTCTACCAATGGAGCACTCTAATCAGGAATTAATGACACTTGATAAAGGGTGGCATGCTCCACTGGTGGTCTCTCTTTGCATATTGGACAATTCTTAATCCACTCATGTATTTCTTTGTCCATGCTAGGCCAATACACTCCTAAACGCTTCAGATTCTGCAATGTTTGTTGTTTAGAATAGTGATTTCCTAGCAATCCTTCATGAGCTTGCTGCAACCAACTACTATGTTCATCATGTTGGAAGTGATGGCTGGATGCACTCAGGAGATCAAGTTGGTGCTGCTAGACCTGCTTCACACCTGCCCTCCTTTCTCTTCAGATATGCTTAGGAGACTCCTTGAGCTTCCAAATGACACCAAGAAACTATATATGTGCTTTACAAATTAATTGTGTAATGACCAAATCAAAACAGATGATTTTGAACCTTCACAAATCCAAAAAACTTTCTATTCCTGTAATGATACCTGCTCAGTCTTAAGCTCAGTGTGACCAGCACACTTACAATTGGATTAATTCCTTCTGGGAGTATTAAATTAACTTAACAAGCTACCATTAGCAAGTTAAATCACTCCAATTGATAAACTATGCACTGAGAATGATCTTTAGCAAAATCAGAGACACCCCCGACTTTTTAGGATCTACACAGAAAAATACCAGAGACTGCTTCGACAGTGATTTCTCCCAATTGGCTGAATGGAATGACTTGAAACTTTGTAGTGTTGTAGAATGCTTTGAGCTGGTTCCAATGCGCTTTGAATCATCCAATTTGGTTCAGTAGATCTTGAGATATGCCCTGTTGAAGTTGACAGACTTGGAGGTAGTCACTCAGAGAAAACAGAGATTATAAATGTATATGTATTGATTAACACTAATAATTGTACATTCCCATTGGCATGTAATGTGATGCTCAATGGTACTCAGAGGTGTAGGCTAAAGAGTAGCTCTCACACACTCAATGATATGCTTGGAATTGCCTCGGGAAGTGAGCTACTGACCCGCGACTTTTTCATAGCTCTTTTATAAGAGTTTTGAAGGAATTTGAATTTGAATTCAAATTAAAGTTTCCTTGAATCTCTCCACTAGACTTAGGGAGATATTCCCTCTACTAAGTCATCTACTTTTTCCACGACTCTAGTCTAGTAGGTGTGATTACATGATTGATGAAGTCATATAGACTTTTACATTGGATAAAAAGTAATAACCAATTAAGCATTGGTTCCTATGGTTCAAATATATCATTCAAGGGTTCAAACTTCTAGCCTTCCAAAGTTCCAATTGTCCAAGCTTTATATTGAATCTTCAAGTCACAAATCAAAGCCAAGTGTGAAGGCTTGATTTACACCAACAACTCCCCCTCAAGCCAAACACTTTGGCTCAAGTCTTCATCTCTAGTCTTCAATGATTTCCTGCAATCCAATCATGGATTTAAATCTGCATAGCTTGCTTCCATCCAGAGCTTTGGTAAGCAAATCTGCACATTGTATATTAGTAGACACATATGATAATTGGATTTCCTTGCTAAGTAATTTCTCCCTCACATAGTGGTAATGAACCTCTATGTGTTTTGTCCTAGCATGATAAACTGGATTAGCTGCTAGGTGAAGTGAACTTGTGTTATCACCAAATATGATTGGTGGCCTTGTGTATAGGCCCAATTCTGAATATAATAGCTTCAACCATATGGCTTCTTGAGTGGCATTGGCTAGCCCTCTGTACTCTGCCTCAGTAGATGATAGAGCTACTGTGGGTTGTTTCTTGGATGACCAAGAAATTGGTTTATCACCTGCAAAGCATATGTACCCAGATGTACTCCTCCTGTCATCCTTGCAACTTGCCCAATCTGCATCTGAGTATACTTTGATGTCAATGTCTGATGAATATGGAAAGTACAAACCATGATTTTGTGTTCCCTTTAGGTACTTTACTATCTTCTTGGCTGCCTCCAAATGTGGTACTCTTGGTTTATGCATAAATTGACTAAGTACACTAACACCATATGATATATCAATCCTGGTTAAGGTAGCATAATTAAGACTACCTACCAAACTTTGGTAACCTGTAATATCCTTGAGTTCTTCTCCTTCATGTGCACTGAGTTTGTGGTTGACCTCCATAGGAATGTTTGAGACTTTAGCTTCCTGCAAATTAAACTTCTTGACCATGTCCTGAATGTACTTCTTCTGAGTAATAAAGATACCTGAATTTGTGTAGACCAATTCAAGTCCTAGGAAGTACTTCAATAATCCAAGATCATTGATCTTGAATTCCTTCATCATTTGTCCTTTGATGTGTCTAATTCCTTGAACATCATTTCCTGTAATAATGATGTCATCAACATAGACACACAAGTATATTACCTCTGAATTGTTCTTCTTTATAAACAATGAAGTGTCTGCTTTAATCATCACAAATCCTTGATCTAGGAGATAGGTTGTCAACCTGTAATTCCATGCTCTAGGTGCCTGCTTCAATCCATACAGAGCCTTCTTCAATTTACAAACATGATTTACCTTATTGGGATCCTCATAGCCAGGTGGTTGTGACATGTAGACCTCTTCAGATATCCATCCATTCAAGAATGCATTCTTCACATCCAATTGGTACATGTTCCAATTCTTGGATGCAGCTACACTCACCATAACTCTGATAGTTGGCATCTTGGCCACAGGAGAAAATGTCTCCTCATAATCAATGCCTTGGGTTTGTGCAAAACCCTTGGCTACCAACCTAGCTTTATACCTGTTTATTGTGCCATCTGAGTTCCTCTTGAGTTTGTAGATCCATCTGGATCCTATCACCTTCATGGAGTTCTTCTTGGGTACCAAGTCCCAAGTATCACTCTCCTTGAGAGCCTCCATTTCTTCATCCATTGCTTCCTTCCATTCTGGTTTAGTAATTGCTTCTTCAAATGTACCTGGTTCTTCATTCAAGATATCCTTTGCAAGATATACAGAGTGCTTGGTTACAAGTGAAGTATCATACCCATACCTAATAGGTTTCTTCTTTTCTCTTTGAGATCTCCTCATAGCTTGAGTTTAGGATTCTGGATTGTCTTCTAGTTGCTTCATCTTCATCTTCCCTTTGGATTTCCAAGCCTTGAACTCTTCAATGTTGATGGTGTCTTCATCATCTGAGCTTGTGTCCTCCTTCTGAGTTGGTTCTTGTCTGATAAGCTTTGGAAAGTCTTCTTCCATATCATAAGGTAGGTTAACTTTCCTGCACTCATTTTCATACCATGAATCATTTTCATCAAAAATGACATCTCTGCTTACCTTGAAGCCTTTTTTGAGGGGTTATAAAACCTGTATCCTTTTTTATTTAAATCATAACCAATGAAGATACACTTTTCAGCCTTAGGGTCTAGCTTTCCCCTTACCTGTGAGGGAATATGCACATATGCAACACACCCAAAGATTTTGCAATGATCCAGAGATGGTCTCTTACCATGCCAAGCCTCATAGGGTGTCATTCCATCAAGTGTCTTTGATGGCAACCTGTTGATTAAGTATGTGGCAGTAGATACACTTTCTGCCCAAAGATAATTTGGTAGTTTTTTCTCATTAAGCATAGACCTAGCTGTTTCTACAATGAGTCTATTCCTTCTCTCAGCTACCCCATTTTGTTCAGGTGAGTACCTTGTAGTAATCTCCCTCTTGATGCCTCTTTCCTGCAAGAAATCTTCAAAGTCATTGGAGAAGTATTCTCCACCACCATCTGACCTTAGCCTCTTCAAATGTCTACCTGTTTGATTCTCAACTAATGCAAGATACCTTTTGAAACAATTAAATACTTCATCCTTATGTTTCATGAAGTATAAGACAGTCCATCTGCTATAGTCATCAATAAAGGACACATAGTACCTTGATCCAGATATGGATGGCTCCTTGCTTGGTCCCCAAACATCTGTATGCACCAATTCCAAGTAATCTTCATGCATAAAGCCTTTCTTGGTATAGGGCAATCTGTGTGACTTACCAAATTGACAAGCCCCACACTTGTATATCATGTGTTGCTTGGATACATTAGGTATCCCAAGCACACATTGATCCCTGCTCATTTGTTTTATGGTCCTCTCTCCAATGTGACCTAATCTTTTGTGCCACATCTCCAATTCTGATAGGGTTTGGTCCTTATAGTTGTACAAGGCAATATTCTTAGTATCCTCAAGTTCAAAGGTAAACAATCTACCTGATTTCTCTCCCTTGGCTATCCTTCTGAATCCATGTCTTGGATCCTCCACATATGCACCATATTGAGTGAACCTGACCTGTAGACCTTTTTCAACAATCTGACCTACACTCATCAGATTCTTGGTGATTGTTGGAACATACAACACTCTGCTTAGTAAATTCTGATTACCATCACTTGTTTTGACATTGCCTACTTTAACAACTGAATGTTTAGTGTCATCACCTGTCTGCACTTGGTGCTTGCCTTTGGGTTCTTCCAAATCAGAGAGTAAGGCAACATTTCCAGCTACATGGTTAGAGCAACCTGAATCAATATAGAACAAATGATCATCATGATACCTGATTTAGATGTCATGTTCATAATCAACAAGGAATCATCTTGATCCTCTGCATAATTGTTGTAATCCTTTCTGTTCCTGTATCCACCTTGATAATTGCCATTGTGATTATAGCTATTGTTGTAATTATTGTTGTAGCCATGGTAGCCTTGAGTTTGATTGAATCTGCCTCTGCCTTGAGAGTATCCTCCCCTTTGGTGACCTCTTCCTCTTTGGTTCTTGTAGTTTTTGTAGCATTCATCTGTAGTATGGTTAGACAAGCCACAAATATTACATGGAGATTGATTGTAGGGTCTCCCCCTACCTGACTTACCTCCTCTGCCTCTACCTCTTGATGATCTACCTCTCCCTGCATAGTTTGCTTGGGAGGTAGAGCCTTCTTCATCAACCTTCTTACTTTTACCCTTGTCTTTAGACTTCTTATCAGTATATAGGGCAGAGGGATTGTTACCTTTTGATTGCTCTCCATTCTTTGTGATCTTTGCTTCATGTGTAAAGAGTTGTCCAATTAGAGTTGTTAGATCAGTGTAGCTCAAGCGTAAGCACCACCTCCTTTACTTGTCAATCCGCGGAGACGTGAGGACCGGTATGAAGACCACGAGCAAGTGAAGGCACAAGTGCATGAGTGAAAGCACACAAACATGCACACACATACACACACACGCGCACAAAGTAAGATCAAAGAGAGGAACAATGGAAAGCTTAGATTGCAAAAGAGTTCTCTTACAAAAGTTCTATTCTCTAACAAGCTAACCTCAAAAATGAGCTCTCTAGCTCTTTTTATAGTTTTTTGACTAGTTTTGGCCCTGTCCAGACCTAGTGTCCGGCCTAGTTAAAAATTAGGTTCCAGGGCTTATTTGAGGGCTCAAACGAAGTCTAAAAATTATGAAAATTGGTACGATGGTACTTCTAATACTCCTCAAGCTCGAGGACTCCTCGGCTTGAACAAAATGGAGTTACTAAAAATAGATAATGGTATTTACAGTGGTTTCTAGTGATGAAAATCACTATTTTTGTAGGGGATTCTTCTGAAAATTTGACATACACTTCTTGGAGCTCCCTACTTGCTCCCTTTCCTCGTGTGTCCACCTTTTGATGTGCTTCCATGCTTTGTCCTTGACTTTGAGCTTCAACACTCCCCCCCCTCTCGAGTCTGTCGTCCCTGACAGATCCTTGTTGGAAGGGCTGTTCTGTGTAGTGCTTTGAGAGGTGGTGTCCATCCGTTGTATGAGCTGGTTCCTTGGATTCCAGCAAGAATGTGTCGTTGTGAGCTTTCAAAACTGCAAGTTGCTCAGAAGAGGTTGTCAAGAGTGATTTGGAGCAACTACTGGCTTCAATTTTCTTCCGAGATATGGATGTTGTTCCCATGATGTCTGCTAGCTCTTTTAAAGATGATGTTGAGAGCATTCATGCCAACTACTCATAACCCATAATGAATGATGGGTAAGTGTGTTCGTGCCTGGGTTGAAAAAAGTATGTGCCTTGTGCACGGCCTTGTAATGTAGCCCTACGCATGCTTACTTGGAAAATGCATTGGAAGAAGTATGGTGCAAAAATTGCGGGTCTTGAGCTAAGTGCTCAAGGGTATGCTGACGAAGAGGTTTCCTAAACTATCATGGTTATGGTGTTTCCAGAGTAAAGATACTTACCATGGCGAAGGTTGATGGATGTTTGCCTCTTCGTGTTGTACACTCGGCCTTTGGGATGGAACCTTGTTGATGAATGTCCATGTTGATTGTCCACTGATGAGATCTTTTGAGTGGTGGATCCCCTCTCCTCTTTTCAAAGCAACATTTGTCACTAACAATGTGCATTTCTGAGCTTGGGCTCATGCACGTTCACTTCCCTATATTGACACTCAGAGGAATATTGGACACGTGTCGGTTTCTAAGAGATTACCATGCTGATTGACATAGACCATTCACCAGTGCTACTGTTCCATACTGGTTCAGGAAATACTGAGAATTGAATTGCTTTATATTCCTTGGCAAGCAACATCGGGTAACTACATCAAGCTGAGTTTCACATATTCTCTTTAGCTCACCATATGCAGGAGTCTTCTCCTCCAGAACTACCTTTTGCAGATATCTCCTTGGATGCTCTGGTACATGAGGTAGTTAAGCATCACTCAAGTTGCGGACCTTCAAGCTCTTCATTCCTACCATGGTAAGAGAAAATCATAGTTGTAGATGCCATGTTCATGCCAAATGCTTGTCCTCTACCAGATAAGGCAGCAATAATCTCACTGCTGGCCGAGACACACTGCGATCCAAATTGATAAATGCCTAGTAATCAACAGTTCCACCTTCAACTAAGCATGACTCATTCATGTTTCATAAGCCAAACCTGGGAACAAGCTCTCTCCCACTTCTTTTTTTTTTTTTTTTTTTTTTTTTTTTTGGAAAAAGGATATCACAAAACAAGAACACAAAAGTTAGTATCAATAGAAATGTTCGACATATGTCACTGTGCTCTTGTGCATGGGATTCTCAAGTGTGTCTATGCACGGCCGTGTAATGTGGCCCTATATTAATGCATACTTTGGAAATGCATGACCTAAATGGTGCAAAAGACAGGGTTGTGCAAGGAGCACATGGTTGTTGCTCGTTCGAGGCTTTCGATGTTATTTGTGGAGGTTGATGCCGACCTTGGTGGAGGTATCCATTGAGTCTCGAACTGATGTAATCCTCCTTATTGGAGTCCATTTTAGAACATCATTTGGCACTGTAGAGGTCACTTCAGGCGTCTTTCTCTTTGGATGCTTTCTGAACTGTGGTATCCAGTGTGGTTGATGCTTTGGTTCGGTGGAGGCTACTTGCACTTTTGGCTTCCAAACCCATATCCTTTTTGCATGTCTTCCTACTAATGTTGAAGAGCTGATTTGATCTTCCTTTGGTCTCTGTACGTGGTTCTTACCCTTTTCTCTTTTTGGCTTCTTTGTTGAAACCTTTTGCATGTGGGAGAACAAAGGTTGTTGTGGGTGTAGGATCTTCTTAGGTACCCACATCTGTAATTGCCCTTGTTGAGCTGCAGCTAACTTCTTAGGCACCCAAACTTGTTGGATATCTTGTGATGGAGCTTGTCTGAGCTGCTTCCTTCGTCTTCTGGCCTGGTTAGTGTGCATGGATGGGATTTGTGGGGGTAAGGCTGGTGGTTGCTCTCCTTTGCGTACCCAGATCTGCTTCATGCCCGGAACCGCTTTTTTATCGAATGGTGTCTTTCTATTTGATGTAGCAGTTGTCGTGAACGGTTGTGTTTGCTTGTGTGGTGGGCTCACTACTGTGGCTACTTGAGTCTTTGGAGAAGAAGAAAGATCCACCCGCCTTCGAACCTGGTCTTCCACGATTGACTCCTTCTGCATCATAGAGCTTTTGACACATACAACATCTTCTTTCATATGATTAGTCTTGGAAGAACTAAGAGAGTGTGTGGTGCCATGATCTAGGAGCATGCAGTTCTCTAATTCTAAGGTAATGCATTGTTCATGTACCCAAACTTGAAGAATTTGACTTCTTAGGTTTAAGTTAACTGCATGGTCATAGATCCAATCCTGACCCAAGACAAGTGGTTCTGTAAGGTTCTCATCTTGACATACTAGCGCTTTGACTTTCATTGGAACATCTTGAAGGTAGATGGGAAGTTCCACCTCGCCCAAACAAGGGGTTTCCACACCTCCCAATCCTATGAGATAAGCTTCTATGGGATTGATGTTCAACCCCAAGTCTTGGCAGTAGGAAAGTCTAACTGCACTACTTGCTGCACCTGAGTCAATCAATGCTTTCATCGTCCTTGCACCCTTCCCTTGTCCTATCTCTATGGTCACAAAGGGTCTTCGGTCAATGACCTGAGAAGTCGCAATGCCTGACTTTTGACACATATCCATGTGATATTTTGGGGCTTTTGAGTTGACATCTAGGCCTAATCGCCTTAACTTATTTCGCCTAATACGCTCTCTGGCCTCTACCTGTGCTTCTTCTCTCACTCTTAACTCTTCTTCTCTTCGCTTCTTAGCAGTTTTGAGTCTCATTAGCATATCCTCAGTAAGAGGTTCTTGATATAGCTTGACTCTGCAGCCACTAATATAGTTTGGCAAGATATCTCCTTCTAGAGTGGCCAACTGAACTGCACCACTAGTGGAAATTCTATTAATGATCATGGGTCCATATCCTCTTTTTTCCAACTTACGGGCATGTTGTTTTAGTGTGTATACCAACACTAGATCTCCCTCTTTCAATCCCTTATCCTTGATGTGTGCATCAAAGTATGCCTTTTGCCTCTTCTTTGCAGCGTAGATGCCTATTGCCGCTCGTAGCCTCGTTTCACCCAAGTGTTCGAGATCAAAGATCCTAGAGGACAATTCATGCCCATTCCACTCATACTCTTGTGCTACTTTTAAGGCAGGGATTAAGAAATCTAATGGTAGCACAGCGTTCTGTCCGAAGACCATCTGAAATGGGGTGGCGTTGAGTACCGTTTTGTAGGCAACTCGATAAGCCCAAACAGCATGATGAAGTTGTTTGTCCCAATCAGAGCGTTTATTATTCACCAGTTTTGTCAATACGTTACAGAGGATCTTATTGGTACTCTCGGCTTGTCCGTTGGCTTGTGGATGATAGGGGGCGGATTTCTTATGTATCACCAAGAATTCTTGGAGAAGATTTTCAATGACTTCATTCAAGAAGTGTGTGCCTCTATCGCTCACCAACTCTATTGGTAGTCCATATCTCGTGAACACATTCTCGAATAAGAACTTAGCCGTAGTCTGAGCATCATTCTTTGTTGTGGCTTTGACTTCTACCCACTTTGTAAGGTAATCTGTGGCTACAATGATGTACTCTGCATGGGAGTTTCTAGCTGGGGGGTTAATAGGACCTATGAAGTCTATGCCCCACTTCGAAAATGCACGTCCTCCAATCATTGGCCTCAAGGGCATCTCGTCTTTTCTCACTGGATATTGTGCATGTTGGCATGTGTCACATTTCTTCACATAGGTATGTGCATCCATATGAAGAGTGGGCCACCAAAGTCCTGAGAATAGAATGGTCTTGATCACTCGGTCAGGACCAAAATGTCCACGTGCAACACCGCTGTGTGCAGTTTCTAAGACTTTCAAATAATCTGATTCGTGAACACACAGTCTTAAGTAACCATCTTTGCCTCTTCGGTATAGGTTGTCTCCTACTAGGGCATAGCCTTGAGCCTCTTGCTCCATGCTTCTTCTTCTTCTTGCTAGACTAGCCTCTTTGGGTAATTTTCCCGATCTCATAAACTCTACCAATGGAGCACTCCAATCTGGAATTAATGACACTTGATAAAGGGTCGCATGCTCCACTGGGGGTCTCTCTCTGCACCTTGGACAATTCTTAATCCACTCATGTATTTCTTTATCCATGCTAGGCCAATACACTCCTAAATGCTTTAGATTCTGCAATGTTCGTTGTTTAGAATAGTGATTTCCTAGCACTCCTTCATGAGCTTGCTGCAACCAACTATTATGTTCATCATCCTCGACACAACAAGCTAATACGCCCTCCGTATCTTGTTTGTACATGCTTCCTGCTAATATGTGATATTTTTGTGATTTTACAATTTCTTCTTGTGATGTTTTCACATTCTTATTTGCAGGGCCAAAGGTTAGGACTGGTACCAACTTATTTGCCCATTTAGGAACAACTTCTAAATTGAACAGATAAGCATCGGGTAATTCGTCAGACACTCCTTGCGGTGACTCTCCTGAAGTGATGCGAGAAAGGTGATCTGCGCGAAGGTGGGTTCTACCTTTCCTGACAACAACTTCAAAGTCATATTCCATTAGTAAGAGGAACCATCTTACTAAGCGTCCAGTATTGCAAGGTTTATTGACCAAATATAACAAAGCTTGATGATCAGTGAAAAACTTGAACTTGTTGGCCAATAAATAGTGTCTAAACTTCTTCACAGCATATACCATGCCTAAGCCCTCTCGCTCAGTTGTGGTATAGTTCCGTTCAGCTGCAGTGAGCTGTCTACTAGCATATGCTATGGGCAAATCTAAGTTTCCTTCACTTGTGGGTTGTGCTAGCACACATCCTATGGCATGATTGGATGCATCCACATGGACATGGAATGGTTTATTCCAATCAGGAGTGGTGAGTATTGGTGCCGTGCACAAACGTTTCTTCAGTTCGTTGAAAGAATTCTCGCATTTGTCGTTCCACTCAAAATTAGACAACAAGGCATAAAGGGGTCTAGCTATGATCGCGTACATGTGGATAAACCTACGGTAGTATCCACAATGGCCCATAAAGGCTTGTACCTCTTTAATATTCCTTGGCCTTGGTAGCTCCGCTATGGCTCGTACCTTATCTTCATCTGTTGAGATTCCATTCTTAGAAACAATATGACCTAAGATTTTACCTTGACGCACCATAAACACACACTTTTCTGGGTTTAGACACACTCGATATTCTCTACACTTGTTGAAGATTTGTCTGAGCTCAGGGATGTGAACCCTTCTTTCTTGGGAATGAGCACATAAATCATCCACATACACTTCTAAGCTCTTTCGCAAGAACTCTTTGAAGACATGACACATGAGCCTTTGGAATGTTGCAGGTGCATTGGTGAGCCCAAATGGCATCACCCGAAATGCAAAGATTCCCCACTCTGTAGCAAAAGCTGTTTTGTGTTGATCTTCTGGGGCAATGGCTACTTGATTGTAACCTGAAAATCCATCAAGGAAGCTATAAACTTCCTTGCCTGCAACACGCTCCAATAGGTGTTCTGTGATTGGAAGTGGATAACTATCTCTAATCGTAGCGGCATTAACTTTTTTAAGGTTAATACACACTCGCAACTTCCCGTTCTTCTTGGGTACCACAACAATGGGGGACACCCATTCGGTATGCTCAATCTCATAGATGAATCCAGCCTCAATCAACCTATCAATTTCTTCTTTGATTTTGGCTGCATAGGTATCATTATATGTGTAGGGCTTCTGTTTGGTGGGCTTACCATCAGCAGTCATGGGGATAGTATGAGAGCAAATTCTTGGATCTACCCCTTTCAAGTCTCTATAGTGCCATGCAAACACATCCCTATATTCCCTTAATAGAGCTATGAGCTCCATTTCTTCTCTTGCACTTAGGTCATCTCCTATATATGTGCATCTCTCTTCGTTCTCTTCAATGGTCACTACAATCTTCTTGGTCTTTTCTTTATTATCATATGATTCTCCTATGATGGCCTCTCTCTTAGGCATTCGTACCAAAATTTTGCGGTCGTCAACTTCATATTTCTTGAAGTTTTCTGGTACTTCAAACAATGATTCCTCCTTTTCTTGTTTCACGGCTTTTCTTTTCTTTTTCTTTTGACTACTCTCACTTCCATCCTTTGAGTTTACTGTTTTAATACTTGTGAGAGGTTCTTCTTCTTTCTGGGTGAACACTCCTATATCTTCTAGATAGTGCTGCTCTGAGTTAAAGCAACTATCCATCACAATAGACTCCAGATCATCGTCATTCTCTTCTTCTTCTATGACATCACTAGGGTCACATTCTTCTAGCAAGGGTTGACACATGAACACTGAGATATCATAACCCTCCTCATCACAATGAGGTGTCCACTGTTCCTCATTGACGGCAATGTCCATGGTGGCTAAGATTTCTGGCCAGCCATGAGGCTCAAACTCCTCATCTGGAAAGATCATCGGTGTGTAGGCTGGGTCTCTAACTGGTCTATCTCCTAGTGAAGTTCCTTCTTCCCTTGCCTTTAAACGTTTTTCCTCTTCCTTTGCGACTTTGCACATCCACAAATGAGTATCTTCATGCAGCCATGATGGATCAGGTGAACTTTCAGAATGCACAGAGATGGAATCTTCTTTCACTTTGTGGACAGAATTCCACTGTAGGGGTGGTACATCTCTGAAGGTGTAATCCTTCAAATTGACCTTGGTGGTAACCCCTAAGTGCTGTAAGTACAAGGAGTTAGTTCCCCAATCATGTACTATTTGCAATTGTCGTAGGAAGGGTCTTCCTAGGATCATCTCATAGACATTATTTTTCTCAAAGTCACATATAGCAAATGTGTGCTCAAACTCTACACCACAAGTGGTTAGAGTGATCCCTTCTAGCAATCCTAGAGGTCTTTCAAAATGACCATCAGCCATTTGAAGCTTCATTCTAGTTGGTCTTAATGTGGGCTTGCCCCATTGCTTCCACAAGGAGGTGGTCGCAATAGCAACACCAGCACCTGAATCTATGATTGCTTTGGTTGTGTAACCTTGGTAGGTGATTGGAAGATAAGTATTACCTTCTTCACCCTCACACATGTCCCCTATTTTGTCTAGAGGTATCTCTGGTACCCTTTGCTTAGAGCCTGCTTTTGGCATATTGGACTCAAGTTCTGGGACCTGATCCTTCACATGATTCCATAACTCAGGTTTTGCTTGGAGCAACTCTTCTACAGTGAGATGACACTGAACCTTAGTGTTCTTCACGACATCCGTGTTCCTTGGAACCACTGAGTCTTCATTTCTTACTAGTATTGTGGGAGCTCTAATCTGGAGTGATTCAGATTCCCATGGGCCTGGAAATTGAGGCAGTTCTTCTAAGGTATTAGATTCAAAATCTAATCTTTCGTCTTCTTGTTCTGCTTCATCTTTGTAAATAGATGGAATGTCTTGGGGAAATTGATCATGAAGATCAACAATCTCAGGAATAGGAGGGGAATTACCCTTCTCCTTGGCCCATTTCTCCTCTTGTATTTCCCGCAAGAACTCTTGAGAGTACTGTTGAATAGAAGGAGGTATTCCAGCATCCGTGGAATTAGGAACATAAGCTCCCCTTGGTGGTGAGCTTCCTCTTTCAATAACTGGTTGAGCCTGTGGAGGTAAAGAAACTTGTGGTTTGTTTACCAACTGCTCTAATCGTTCTAGTAAGCCCTGGAAATGCAAATCCGATTTGATAGAGTTTGTCTGATTGAACTTTTGACTAGTCTCAAGTATGGCTTGAGCTTGTTCTACCATTTTCATGCACATTTTCATCCGTTCAATCTCTAAATCTGCTCTAGGGTAACTCTTGTCTAGGTTTGCCGCTGTAGGCCCTTCTTGAAGTCGAGCCTGGTAGGCCTTGAACATCATGTCCAAGCCTTCTGGGGTTGGATCTGCAAGAACAGACCCTGGTTGCGGTCTATTTACAATGGGTGGTGGGGTGGGATGAGGTGGAGTGGATGGAGTTTCGGCATGCGAGGGGCTTTGAGATGCAATGTCTTGTATTTTTGTTTTCGCTTCTTTTAAGCTTTCTTCTAGTTCCGATAACTTTTTATTCCACTTGCGATTGGCCTTCTCTCTGGTATCCTTCCATGTTCTTGTTTTCCTCTTACTAGGCTCTCCCGATTCACTCGACTCTGATTGTTCTACTGGTTTATCCTGTTTTAAGGCTTGAGCTCTAGTGACAGCTTGTATAGGAGCCACATTGCTACTACTTGAACTTGGATCTGCCACTAAGCCTACCACATTAATGGGTGTAATCTTGGGTGCACTAGAGGGGTTTCTTGGACAATCTCTGGGGAGATGGTCTTTGCCACAATCAGGACAAAAAGCCTGTATTGTGATAGCCTGTCCTTGACTCGGAGATGGTGGGTGGGGACAATCACGAATGAAATGGTCACCATGACATCTGAAACAAGATCCTCTAGGGGCTTGTGGTCTCATTTGTCTCAACTGGGGCCTAGGGTTAGGATTTGTGTACATGACATTGGAGTATTCTGGCTCCCAATTTTGCTCCATAGGCGGTGCCTCATATTGATACGAGTAAATCTCACTATGTTCAGGTGACTCTGTGTAATAAGCATGTGGACTACCTTCATGGGAGTAGTCTGAACTATGAGCATGAGAGTCATTATCTGGTATCAATGGGGTTAGTGGCACCAAAGCTCTATTTGGATTTTCCTCTCCCACAGCATACTTGACTGGAATCACGTTGGCTGGAGCTGGTGGTTGGTTTCCCAAGACAGGTTGTGGCCTATATGGTACCTGATATTGCTATTGTGGTCTATAATATGGCTGTTGGTATTGGTTCTGATACCTACCTTGTGGATAAGGTTGCTGATAATTCTGTCTAACAGCCTGCCTATTGTAGGGACATTCTTGAGCCGTATGGTTTGTGTACTTCCTTTCAATAGTACAATAGGGAGCATTCCTTTCTCTAATATTTTGGTTTTGCGTTGGGCATACGTTAGCCATGTGGTCACCTCCGCAAGTATAGCACCGATTCAATGGAGTGACTCTCTGTGTTTGTTTATTTTGGACTTCCAGCTTCTTGGCAACTTGCTCAGCTATCTCTTCTATTTCTGTGGAGATCTTTGAAGTATGACTAGTAGAACTATCCGAATCTTTGTAGAGTTTGGACAATCCTAACTCCTCACCCAAGTTATCTTCTATGTCTATGCACGTCCGCACACACTCTTCTATGGATCTAGGATCTTTCAAGTACACATATGATCTTAACTTGGTGCTCAGTAAGCCATCTAAGAACAAAGCCACTTGTTTGGCCGGAGTGGGTAACTCTAGAGCAGGGCATCTTTCTAGATACTGTCTGAATCTTCTACCTGCTAGTCGCACTGTTTCTTGGGGAGTCTGCTTGAAGCTCTGGATCAAGGATGATGTGTTATGCCTGATACCACTCTTGGAAAATTCTACAATGAATTCGTCTAGCAGTTGACCTATATCGTGATAGCTGCTTCTACTCAATGGTTGAAACCAAGCTAAGGCAGTGCCCTTAAGGGTCAAACCAAATGCCTCGTACTGGGTGAACCAGTCCTCAATTTGTTCGGCTCTCAGCACTTGTTTGTACTCGGCCACATGATCATAAGGATCCCCTGTCCCATCGAAATAGTTCTTCATTGCCTTGATCACTTGAATGGGTCTAAGGGTTCTTGGGTACTCTCGGGGTCTAGGCAATGGAAAATCCTGTTCATCTCTTTGTTGCCTATGTGCTTGATGTCTCTCTCTTTCAGGTCTTTCATTTTCAAATCCTGCTCTATTCCTGCCCACGGTGTGTGCAAAACTTACCTCAGGTCTCTCTCTAGTTCTTCCTCTCTGGGCTTCATGAGCGTGGGATGATCCTACTCCTTGGAGGCCATGGGAAACATTGGATCTTGGTGGGGGGGAAATCAATTCATTCTTCCAAGTATATGCATGTCTATCATGTTCTGTTACCAAGAAAATTTTCTCTGATGTGTTATCCAGGTAGACAATCTTTCCTGGTATCTCTGGATCCTTGAACTCGTAGATGATGACTATGCCCAATTGGCTAGGTTGTTCTGGCTTGAATCTCCAAAAGGCTTCCTCTGTTTCTCTATTCAAAAATAGTTCTATGCTTTTGTTGTCTTGAGGGATCCAGTCTGGAGTGATCACTCGGGTCAAAACTGACTTGCCTCTAGGAGTCTGGGGTCCTTGTCCTATATTTCCTTGTTCTAGGTCTCCTATCTCATTCTCATGAATGATATTTCCAAACTCATCGGTCCTATCTGGTTGGTTGGTAACCACATACATGGTTCCTTCCTTATCAATGTATGAACCCTCTTCGAACTTGACCACCGGGTGTTCAAGTCCAAAGGATTGATCTGGATTTTTGAGTTGGACCACTGATCGCCTCAGACCATCCTCATAGATGCGAGCACCTAATTGGTTGGTCCGAATATATTCCAACTGTGTCTTATAGGGACCTTCCGGTGTTTGTAGATGGGCAGTCCCTGAGCCACCTACAGGTTTTCCCATGCTAAAAGACATTTCTGAATCACTTGTGTCTGAACTTAGTAAAAGATCACCACTTAGTTGTTGTGTCCAAGACTTGGATGTATGGTTGACACTAGCCTCAGAAGATCTAATGCTTTGTTTATCCTTGCCTAAGTGTCTACCAGATCTCAGGTTCATAAGCTTTAGTCAAGAGTCCAAATTTTCCCTTTGGTATGGTTCAAAATTCTTTAGAGCCCCCTTGGTTCCCTAGTCCCACCTGAGGGTCAACTTCAAATTATCCTATCCCAACAAGCTATAGAGCTCAAAAAATGGACTTTGGATGAAAAAGTTATGCCAATTCAGGCTCCTGGGGGTCAAAACAGGCAAACAGGGCCTTTGGAGAAAATCGCGATTTTGTGAACTTTCAGAGAATCGCGATTTTGTGAACTCAGAAAATCGCGATGTTGAGCACAAAATCGTGTTTTTGAAAATCGCGATTTTGAGCAGAAAATCGTGATTTGAAAATCGCGATGTTGATCACAAAATCGTGTTTTTGAAAATCGCGATGTTGATCACAAAATCGTGTTTTAGAGAATCGCGATTTTGACTCAGAGAATCGTGATTCACAAAATCGTGTTTTTGACTGAAAATCGTGTTTTCTCAGAATCGTATTTTTCACATGAAAATCGCGATGTTGAGCACAAAATCGTGTTTTTGAAAATCGCGATGTTGAGCAAAAATTCGTGTTTCCACAAAATCGCCTTTTTCACAAAATCGTGTTTTTGGCATGAAAATCGTGTTTTCTCAGAATCGTATTTTTCACATGAAAATCGCGATGTTGAGCACAAAATCGTGTTTTTGAAAATCGCAATTTTGAGCAATTTTGAGCATGAAAATCGCGATTTTGTCATAGAGAATCGTGTTTTTCTCAAAATCGTATTTTTCGCTGAAAATCGTGATTTGTGAGAATCGCGATTTTGAGCAGAAAGTCGTGTTTTTCACAAAATCGTGTTTTTGCTGAAAATCGTGATTGGTGAGAATCGCGATTTTGAGCAGAGAATCGTGTTTTTTGAAAATCGCGATTTTGAGCAGAGAATCGTGTTTTTTTGAGAAAAAACACAGAATCGCGATTCTTTTCAACCAACTTTTAGGCGGGAAAACTGAAAATCGTGATTTTTCAAAAAATTTTGAATTTTCACAGAATCGCGATTTTCATCACAGAATCGCGTTTTTTGGCGGGAAATTCAAATTTCTGAGCGCCGGCTATGGCGAGCTCCGTATGAGCAGAAAATCATGAAAAAAACACAGCGCTTGCTCTCCCTTGCTTCTCCTAACTCCTTCCCACACAATAATGCATGAAAAATGGTATGAAGATGGTGAAAATGCACTAAAAAACAAGAATTTTCTATGAAGAAGAAGATGGAAGAAGGTGGAGATGATGATGATGATGAAGATGAAGAGGAAAAAAACAGAAAATGAACTGAAATGACAGTTTTTTTACCTTCCAACGTCGCAAATCTACGATCTTACCATCACAACGCTCGTCCTCGAAGCTCTCTCCCCGGCAACGGCGCCAAAATTTGGTGTAGCTCAAGCGTAAGCACCACCTCCTTTACTTGTCAATCCGCGGAGACGTGAGGACCGGTATGAAGACCACGAGCAAGTGAAGGCACAAGTGCGTGAGTGAAAGCACACAAACATGCACACACATACACACACACGCGCACAAAGTAAGATCAAAGAGAGGAACAATGGAAAGCTTAGATTGCAAAAGAGTTCTCTTACAAAAGTTCTATTCTCTAACAAGCTAACCTCAAAAATGAGCTCTCTAGCTCTTTTTATAGTTTTTTGACTAGTTTTGGCCCTGTCCAGACCTAGTGTCCGGCCTAGTTAAAAATTAGGTTCCAGGGCTTATTTGAGGGCTCAAACGAAGTCTAAAAATTATGAAAATTGGTATGATGGTACTTCTAATACTCCTCAAGCTTGAGGACTCCTCGGCTTGAACAAAATTGAGTTACTAAAAATAGATAATGGTATTTACAATGGTTTCTAGTGATGAAAATCACTATTTTTGTAGGGGATTCTTCTGAAAATTTGACATACACTTCTTGGAGCTCCCTACTTGCTCCCTTTCCTCGTGTGTCCACCTTTTGATGTGCTTCCATGCTTTGTCCTTGACTTTGAGCTTCAACAATCAGGTGCTTGGATGTCCATGTATAAGTCCATTGCTGTGGTAAAGCTCTCCCACTTGTCATCTGCCTTTAGTCCATTGATCACTTGTCTGACTATTTGCTCTTCCTCAATTTCTTCTCCAACACTTGCAAGTTGATCTGCAATGTCTTTGACTTTGGTAACAAAATCTGAGACACATTGTTTTGATTGCTTCCTAAGAGTTGTAAACTCAATCCATAGCTGATTCTTTCTGGCCCTTGTGCTTGATGAAAAGTATGTTGACAAGGTTTCCCAAGTCTCTTGGGAAGTTTTACAGTTCCTTACATGAGGTAGAAGGAAATCAGAGATAGAGTTTAGAAGATATGACCTTGCCAAAGCATCTTTAGCACACCATTGGTTGAGCCTCTCATGTTCATCCTTTGTAGGTAGGCCTCTGGTTTTGAATGAGGGCAACTCCTCATCTCCTGATATGTATCCATACAAGCTTCTCCCTTGTAGATAGGTCTTCATTCTCAATGACCAAGCCTGGTAATTATTTCTATCCAATTTGTCAATGAAGGAAGGGAAACCATCACCCATGATTACCTTATTTGCTCTGATACCACTGTTGGAAGTGATGGCTGGATGCACTCAGGAGATCAAGTTGGTGCTGCTAGACCTGCTTCACACCTGCCCTCCTTTCTCTTCAGATATGCTTAGGAGACTCCTTGAGCTTCCAAATGACACCAAGAAACTATATATGTGCTTTACAAATTAATTGTGTAATGACCAAATCAAAACAGATGATTTTGAACCTTCACAAATCCAAAAAACTTTCTATTCCTGTAATGATACCTGCTCAGTCTTAAGCTCAATGTGACCAGCACACTTACAATTGGATTAATTCCTTCTGGGAGTATTAAATTAACTTAACAAGCTACCATTAGCAAGTTAAATCACTCCAATTGATAAACTATGCACTGAGAATGATCTTTAGCAAAATCAGAGACACCCCCGACTTTTTAGGATCTACACAGAAAAATACCAGAGACTGCTTCGACCATGATTTCTCCCAATTGGCTGAATGGAATGACTTGAAACTTTGTAGTGTTGTAGAATGCTTTGAGCTGGTTCCAATGAGCTTTGAATCATCCAATTGGGTTCAGTAGATCTTGAGATATGCCCTGTTGAAGTTGACAGACTTGGAGGTAGTCACTCAGAGAAAACAGAGATTATAAATGTATATGTATTGATTAACACTAATAATTGTACATTCCCATTGGCATGTAATGTGATGCTCAATGGTACTCAGAGGTGTAGGCTAAAGAGTAGCTCTCACACACTCAATGATATGCTTGGAATTACCTCGGGAAGTGAGCTACTGACCCGCGACTTTTTCATAGCTCTTTTATAAGAGTTTTGAAGGAATTTGAATTTGAATTCAAATTAAAGTTTCCTTGAATCTCTCCACTAGACTTAGGGAGATATTCCCTCTACTAAGTCATCTACTTTTTCCACGACTCTAGTCTAGTAGGTGTGATTACATGATTGATGAAGTCATATAGACTTTTACATTGGATAAAAAGTAATAACCAATTAAGCATTGGTTCCTATGGTTCAAATATATCATTCAAGGGTTCAAACTTCTAGCCTTCCAAAGTTCCAATTGTCCAAGCTTTATATTGAATCTTCAAGTCACAAATCAAAGCCAAGTGTGAAGGCTTGATTTACACCAACACATCATCCTCTGTTGGAGCAAGTCTATGACAAGCCTAAGTATTGGCTTGAGTCTCACAAAGTCATTAAAGAAGCTTCAAAATGAAGACTATGTAGAGTTCACTTGTGAACTACCTCTTGTAACTTTTGAAGAGTTTACTTAATGTAAAAGTAAGAGAATCTTAAGTGGTTGAGTCCACATGATCAAGAATGGAAAGAGGAGCCACGAATTTGTGATTTGTGGTAGGTAGAGAATCAAAACAATCATTGATTGATTGGAGAGTGATTGAGGGAAGTTAGCCTCCCAAACTCAACTATAAATAGATGGCAGTTTTAGTCGTGGTTAGAGAGACCTATGTGAAGACCTCCAAGAGCTGAGCTTTATGCCATATCAAGGTGTGATTACAAGGCACACATATGTATCAGTAAGTCCATTGTATTTTACAAGCAATATACTTTCATTTTCAGTATCATTTGGGTTCATATTTCCATGTTCTTGTGATGTGTACTACTCACTGCCATTACTTCAGTTTTTCTCAGTCAGCTTGCAGAGATTGTTTCTCTGCACTTGGTTCATCATTTTCAGTGATTTAACTTGGTAAAGTTAGCTCTATAAGTCTACTATATGCTCAGAAATGTTCATGTCATTTGGATGTTGGAATCTTCAGTTATGTTCATTTGAAGTCAACAGGGTATGTTCATTTTCTCTTCTCTGTCAGGTACCCGACTTTTTCAGTCATCTTGTCAGAGTCATTTCTCAGTGTTTACTCATCCAAATTCAGTGATTTCAAGCTTGTTGGATTCAGCTTACTGTCTAGTATAAGCCTACAAATTTTCATGATCATTGGATTCTTACATCTTGAGTTATGTTACTTTTACTACTCACTGGTCTATTTCTGTAGCAGCCCGTGAAAATCGGGATGATGTCATCACTTGTTAAAAGTCATTCTCAGTGTGTGGTTTGTTATTTTTGATGAGATTACTCTCTAAAGTTAGCTCTTTAAGCTACCTAGCCTTCCCCAAGAGGAATTAATCTAATTGCTGCTGTGCTCAGAGAATTATGTAAAACACTGGACAGGTGTATCAACCAAGAATAGCAAGTTTTCACCTCTGAGCTAACTCCAACTTATCTGTTTTGATCTATCTTTTTGAGAGTGATCTTCCAAGGTACATAGGGTGTCTAATACATCCATTGGCAAGCTAAAAGGGCCCACCATCTACTCCTGGAGTTCATTTGGCTGGTGTAGAGCAAAGATTTTGCAACACTTCTTCATCTTCAACACATACCTATCCATCTCTTCACAGTGGTATCAGAGCAAGGTTGGACAACATGGCAGATGGATTTCCTTCATCAATTGACAAATTGGACAGAGGTAACTACTCAGCTTGGTCATTAAGAATGGAAGCTTATCTCCAAGGTAGAAGTTTATATGGTTATGTGGCTGGAGATGAAGTTATGCCAAGTTTCAGGAACAAAAGTCAACCAACACAAGAAGAGCAAGAAAGATTGAGCACATGGTGCTCCAAGGATGCACTTGCAAGGTCTTATCTCCTCAACTCTATCTCAGATTTTTTGTTGCCTCACATTAGAAGTTGTAAGACATCTCAGGAAGTGTGGGATGCACTTGAAGCTTTCTTTTCTTCAAGTACCAAAGCTAGGAAGCATCAACTATGGCTGGAGTTCACAACTCTCAAGAAGGCTCCCAAACAAAATGTGACTGATTTTGTCACAAAGCTCAAGGATATAGCGGATCAGTTGGGAAGCATTGGAGAGGTAATAGATGAAGAGCAAATTGTAAGGCAGGTCATCAATGGCTTGAAGGCAGATGATAAGTGGGAAGCATTCACCACAGCTATGGATTTGTACACGGACATGCATGTACCTGATTTCAACACACTCATTGGACAACTACTTACTCAAGAGGCAAAGCTTATCAAAAATGGAGAAAGCTCTAAAGGTAATCAATCTTCAGCTTTATACACGGATAAAAGCAAGTCTAAAGATAACAAAGGAAAGGCAAAGAAAGTGGATGATGAAGCAGGTACATATCAAGCTAACTATGCAGGTAGAGGAAGACATGGTAGAGGTAGAGGAAGAGGAGGTAGACAAGGCAGGGGGAGATCCCAAGACTCCAACTCATGTTCTATTTGTGGATTAACTAATCATACAACTGAAAATTGCTTTAGGAATTCCAGGAATCAAAGAGGCAGAGGATACAATAGAGGAAGTTATGGCTACTCAAGAGGAAGGTTCAACAACTACCATGGCAACTACAACAACTACAATCATTCAAACTATCAAGGAGGCTACAAAGGAAGGAGAGACTACAATAACTACACAGAAGACTCAAACAAAGAGGATTCATTATTGATCATGAACATGGCTATGCCACAAGGTAAATCTGATGAGCATGTTTTCTACATAGATTCAGGTTGTTCAAATCATGTGGCAGGAAATGTGGCACTCCTATCAGATTTGGAAGATCCAAGGAATAAGCATGAGGTATAAACAGGAGATGATACAAAACATCCTGTGGAGAAAATAGGCAATGTCAAAGCACCTGATGGAAACATCAACCTACTCAGTAAGGTACTCTATGTCCCTACCATTACAAAGAATTTGATAAGTGTTGGGCAGATAGTAGAGAAAGGGTTGCAAGTCAGGTTCACAAAGGCAGGAGCATTTGTTGAAGATCCAAGTCAAGGATTCAAAAGAATTGCAAAAGGTGAAAAGACAGGTAGATTGTTCACATTTGAATTAGAGGACACTAGAAACATTGCTCTCTTTAATTATGGTAGTCAGACACTCACAGAATTGGAAGTATGGCACAAAAGGTTAGCACATATTGGTGAAAGGTCATTAAAGCAAATTTGCAGGGACCAAAGTGTACTTGGACTCCCTAACTTGTCAAAACAACATATGATTTATAAGTGTAGTGCATGTCAGTTTGGAAAGTCTCACAGGTTACCATTCATGAAGAAAGGTTATATGCATGGAGATCTCTTGGAGTTGGTTCATACAGATGTATGGGGACCAAGCAAGGAAGCTTCAATATCAGGATCAAGGTATTATGTTTCCTTTATTGATGATTGCAGCAGATGGACTATCCTATTCTTTATGAAACACAAAGATGAAGTTTTTTCATGTTTCAAAAGATATTTGGCTCTTGTGGAGAATCAAACAGGTAAATCACTAAAAAGGCTAAGGTCAGATGGAGGGGGAGAATACTTCTCCCATGAGTTTGATTCTTTTCTTCAAGAAAGAGGAATCAAAAGAGAGGTAACTACAAGGTACACTCCTGAGCAAAATGGAGTGGCAGAAAGGAGGAATAGGACAATTGTTGAAGCTGCAAGGTCTATGTTAAATGAAAAGCATTTACCTAATTACTTATGGGCTGAGGCTGTATCTACAGCCACTTACTTGATTAACAGGTTGCCTTCAAAATCCCTTGATGGGATGAATCCATATGAGGCTTGGAATGGAAGAAGGCCAAGCTTAGATCATTGTAAAATTTTTGGATGTATTGCTTTTGCTCATGTTCCTTCACAGGTTAGAGGCAAGATGGATCCAAAGGCAGGAAGGTGTGTATTTATTGGATATGACAACAATCAAAAGGGCTACAGGTTATACAACCCTACCAACAAAGGATTCTTGGTAAGCAGAGATGTAGTTTTTGATGAGAACAATTCATGGTATGAAGATTCATGCAGGAAGGTCAATTTACCATATGATCTTGAAGAAGATTTTCCAAAGCTTGGTAGAGAACAATCAAAGATTGAAGAACAAGACACCTCAGAGGATGATGAAGAATCTCATATGGAAAAGATCAAAGCATGGAAGTCTAAAGGTAAAGCAAAATTGCAGGAACTTGGACATGAGGTAGAATCATCACATCATGGCCTAAGAAGATCTATGAGAAAAAAAAAAAAACCAGAAAGGTATGGGTTTGACACCTCATTAGTAACTAAACATTCTATCTACATAGCACAGGACATAAACCAAGAGGAGCCATCATCATTCGAAGAGGCCAAAGCAAAAACAGAATGGAAGCATGCAATGAAGGAAGAGATTGAAGCACTTGAGGAAAACAACACTTGGGATTTGGTGCCCAAGACTTCATCCATGAAGGTAATAGGCTCAAGATGGGTCTATAAACTCAAGAAGAATTCTGATGGTTCCATTAACAGGTATAAGGTAAGGCTTGTAGCAAAAGGCTTTGCACAAACTCAGGGAATTGATTATGAGGAGACATTCTCTCCTGTGGCAAAGATGCCTACTATTAGGGTTTTGCTTAGTATTGCCTCTTCCAAGAATTGGAAGATACTTCAACTAGATGTGAAGAATGCATTCTTGAATGGTTGGATAACAGAAGAGGTATATATGGCACAACCACCTGGTTTTGAGAATCAAGTTTATCCTGATTATGTGTGTAAACTTAACAAAGCATTGTATGGTCTCAAGCAAGCTCCAAGAACTTGGAATTTCAGGCTTGTTTCATTCTTGCAGGACAAAGGCTTTCAACCAAGCAAGGCAGATCCTTCACTCTTTATTAAAAAGAGTAATTCCGAGGTCATCTATCTATGTGTATATGTAGATGATATTATATTGACAGGAAATGATGCAGATGGTATGAAGAAGATCAAAGATCAGATGAGAGAAGAGTTCAAGATAAGTGATTTGGGTTCACTTACCTACTTCCTAGGTTTGGAAGTTGTCTACAAAGATCATGGTTTGTTTCTCACTCAAAGAAAGTACATTAAGGACATGTTGGCAAAATTCAAGATGCAAGATTGTAAGATTGCAGGTACTCCAATGGAGGTTAATCACAAATTGAGCTCACATGAAGGTGAACTCGTAGAGGACATCACATCATATCAAAGTCTAGTGGGTAGTCTCAACTATGCCACATTGACAAGAGTAGATATATGTTACAGTGTGAGTGTGCTAAGCCAATTTATGCACACACCAAGGAAACCACATATGGATGCTGCCAAAAGGATACTCAAATATCTCAAAGGAACCATAAATGAAGGACTTTACTATCCTTATGTATCTGATTTAGGTTTGAAGCTATTTTCTGATGCAGATTGGGCTGGCTCCAAGGAAGATAGAAGGAGCACTTCAGGTTATCTTACCTTTGCAAGTTCAAAGCTTATTTCATGGTCATCCAAGAAGCAACCCACAGTTGCTCTCTCTTCTACTGAAGCTGAATATAGAGGTCTTGCCATAGCTACACAGGAAGCTATGTGGATGAAGACATTGTTGAAAGATCTTGGATTGGAGTTTGGAACTCCAACTATTTTTGGTGACAATATGAGTTCTATTCATTTGGCTGCTAATCCTATTTTTCATGCAAGGACTAAACATATTGAAGTTCATTATCACTATGTACGAGAGAAGGTTTTAAGCAAAGAGATTCAAATATCATATGTGTCCACTCATCAACAATGTGCAGATATTCTAACCAAAGCATTGGATGGTACAAAGCTTTGCAAATTCAAGGCTATGATTGGTTTGCAGGTAATCTTGGAAGATTGAAGACCTCAAGCATACTTGGCTTGAGGGGGAGCTGTTGGAGCAAGTCTATGACAAGCCTAAGTATTGGCTTGAGTCTCACAAAGTCATTAAAGAAGCTTCAAAATGAAGACTATGTAGAGTTCACTTGTGAACTACCTCTTGTAACTTTTGAAGAGTTTACTTAATGTAAAAGTAAGAGAATCTTAAGTGGTTGAGTCCACATGATCAAGAATGGAAAGAGGAGCCACGAATTTGTGATTTGTGGTAGGTAGAGAATCAAATCAATCATTGATTGATTGGAGAGTGATTGAGGGAAGTTAGCCTCCCAAACTCAACTATAAATAGATGGCAGTTTTAGTCGTGGTTAGAGAGACCTATGTGAAGACCTCCAAGAGCTGAGCTTTATGCCATATCAAGGTGTGATTACAAGGCACACATATGTATCAGTAAGTCCATTGTATTTTACAAGCAATATACTTTCATTTTCAGTATCATTTGGGTTCATATTTCCATGTTCTTGTGATGTGTACTACTCACTGCCATTACTTCAGTTTTTCTCAGTCAGCTTGCAGAGATTGTTTCTCTGCACTTGGTTCATCATTTTCAGTGATTTAACTTGGTAAAGTTAGCTCTATAAGTCTACTATATGCTCAGAAATGTTCATGTCATTTGGATGTTGGAATCTTCAGTTATGTTCATTTGAAGTCAACAGGGTATGTTCATTTTCTCTTCTCTGTCAGGTACCCGACTTTTTCAGTCATCTTGTCAGAGTCATTTCTCAGTGTTTACTCATCCAAATTCAGTGATTTCAAGCTTGTTGGATTCAGCTTACTGTCTAGTATAAGCCTACAAATTTTCATGATCATTGGATTCTTACATCTTGAGTTATGTTACTTTTACTACTCACTGGTCTATTTCTGTAGCAGCCCGTGAAAATCGGGATGATGTCATCACTTGTTAAAAGTCATTCTCAGTGTGTGGTTTGTTATTTTTGATGAGATTACTCTCTAAAGTTAGCTCTTTAAGCTACCTAGCCTTCCCCAAGAGGAATTAATCTAATTGCTGCTGTGCTCAGAGAATTATGTAAAACACTGGACAGGTGTATCAACCAAGAATAGCAAGTTTTCACCTCTGAGCTAACTCCAACTTATCTGTTTTGATCTATCTTTTTGAGAGTGATCTTCCAAGGTACATAGGGTGTCTAATACATCCATTGGCAAGCTAAAAGGGCCCACCATCTACTCCTAGAGTTCATTTGGCTGGTGTAGAGCAAATATTTTGCAACACTTCTTCATCTTCAACACATACCTATCCATCTCTTCACATCCTCGACACAACAAGCTAATACACCCTCAATATCTTGTTTGTACATGCTTCCTGCCAATATGTGATATTTTTGTGATTTTACAATTTCTTCTTGTGATGTTTTCACATTCTTATTTGCAAGGCCAAAGGTTAGGACTGGTACCAACTTATTTGCCCAGTTAGGAACAACTTCTAAATTGAACAGATAAGCATCAGGTAATTCGTCAGACACTCCTTGCGGTGACTCTCCTGAAGTGATGCGAGAAAGGTGATCTGCCCGAAGGTGGGTTCCACCTTTCCTGACAACAACTTCAAAGTCATATTCCATTAGTAAGAGGAACCATCTTACTAAGCGTCTAGTATTACAAGGTTTATTGACCAAATATAACAAAGCTTGATGATCAGTGAAAAACTTGAGCTTGTTGGCCAATAAATAGTGTCTAAACTTCTTCACAGCATATACCATGCCTAAGCCCTCTCGCTCGGTTGTGGTATAGTTTCGTTCAGTTGTGGTGAGTTGTCTACTAGCGTATGCTATGGGCAAGTCTAAGTTACCTTCACCTGTGGGTTGTGCTAGCACACATCCTATGGCATGATTGGATGCATCCACATGTACATGGAATGATTTATTCCAATCAGGAGTGGTCAGTATTGGTGCCGTGCACAAACGTTTCTTCAGTTCATTGAAAGAATTCTCGCATTCATCGTTCCACTCAAAATTAGACAACAAGGCATAAAGGGGTCTAGCTATGATCGCGTACATGTGGATAAACCTACGGTAATATCCACAATGGCCCATAAAGGCTTGTACCTCTTTAACATTCCTTCACCGTTGTAGCTGTGCTATGGCTCGTACCTTATCTGCATCTGTTGAGATTCCATTCTTAGAAACAATATGACCTAAGATTTTACCTTGACGCACCATGAACACACACTTTTCTGGGTTCAGACACACTCGATATTCTCTACACTTGTTGAAGATTTGTCTGAGTTCAGGGATGTGAAACCTTCTTTCTTGGGAATGAGCACATAAATCATCCACATACACTTCTAAGCTCTTTCGCAAGAACTCTTTGAAGACATGACACATGAGCCTTTGGAATGTTGCAGGTGCATTGGTGAGCCCAAATGGCATCACACGAAATGCAAAGATTCCCCACTCTGTGGCAAAAGTTGTTTTGTGTTGATCTTCTGGGGCAATGGCTACTTGATTGTAACCTGAAAATCCATCAAGGAAGCTATAAACTTTCTTGCCTGCAACACGCTCCAATAGATGTTCTGTGATTGGAAGTGGATAACTATCTCTGATCGTAGCGGCATTAACTTTTTTAAGGTTAATACACACTCGCAACTTCCCGTTCTTTTTGGGTACCACTACAATGGGGGACACCCATTCAGTATGCTCAATCTCATAGATGAATCCAGCTTCAATCACCCTATCAATTTCTTCTTTTATTTTGGCTGCATATGTATCATTATATGTGTAGGGCTTCTGTTTGGTGGGCTTGGCATCAGCAGTCATGGGGATAGTATGAGAACAAATTCTTGGATCTACCCCTTTCAAGTCTCTATAGTGCCATGCAAACACATCCCTATATTCCCTTAATAGAGCTACAAGCTCCATTTCTTCTCTTGCACTTAGGTCATCTCCTATATATGTGCATCTCTCTTCGTTCTCTTCGATGGTCACTACAATCTTCTTGGTCTTTTCTTTATTATCATATGATTCTCCTATGATGGCCTCTCTCTTAGGCATTCGTACCAAAATTTTGCGGTCGTCAACTTCATATTTCTTGAAGTTTTCTGGTACTTCAAACAATGATTCCTCCTCTTCTTGTTTCACTTCTTTTCTTTTCTTTTTCTTTTGACTGCTCTCATTTCCATCCTTTGAATTTACCGTTTTAATACTTGTGAGAGGTTCTTCTTCTTTCTGGGTGAACACTCCTATATCTTCTAGATAGTGCTCCTGTGAGTTAAAGCAACTATCCATCATAATGGACTCTATATCATCGTCATTCTCTTCTTCTTCTATGACATCACTAGGGTCACATTCTTCTAGCAAGGGCTGACACATGAACACTAAGATATCATAACCCTCCTCATCACAATGAGGTGTCCATTGTTCTTCATTGACAGCAATGTCCATGGTGGCTAAGATTTATGGCCAGCCATGAGGCTCAAATTCCTCATGTGGAAAGATCATCGGTGTATAGGCTGGGTCTTTAATTGGTCTATCTCCTGGCAAAGTTCCTTCTTCTCTTGCCTTTAAACGTTTTTCCTCTTCCTCTGCGACCTTGCACATCCACAAATGAGTATCTTCATGTAACCATGATGGATCAAGTGAACTTTCAGAATGCACAGAGATTGAATCTTCTTTTGCTTTGTGGATAGAATTCCACTGTAGGGGTGGTACATCTCTGAAGGTGTAATCCTTCAAATTGACCTTGGTGGTGACCCCTAAGTGCTGCAAGTACAAGGAGTTGGTTCCCCAATCATGTACTATTTGCAATTGTCGTAAGAAAGGTCTTCCTAGGATCATCTCATAGACGTTATTTTTCTCAAAGTCACATATAGCAAATGTATGTTCAAACTCCACACCACAAGTGGTTAGAGTTATCCCTTCAAGCAATCCTAGAGGTCTTTCAAAATGACCATCAACCATTTGAAGCTTCATTCTAGTTGGTCTTAACGTGGGTTTGCCCCATTGCTTCCATAACGAGGTGGTTGCAATAGCAACACCAGCACCTGAATCTATGATTGCTTTGGTTGTGTAACCTTGGTAGGTGATTGGAAGATAAGTATTACCTTCTTCACCCTCACACATGTCCCCTATTTTGTCTAGAGGTATCTCTGGTACTTTTTGCTTAGAGCCTGTTTTTGGCATATTGGATTCAAGTTCTGGGACCTGATCCTTCACATGATTCCATAGCTCAGGTTTTGCTTTGAGCAGCTCTTCTACAGTGAGGTGACATTGAACCTTAGTGTTCTTCACGACATCAGTGTTCCTTGGAACCACTGAGTCTTCATGTCTGACTAGTATTGTGGGAGCTCTAATCTGGAGAGATTCAGATTCCCATGGACCTGGAAATTGAGGCAGTTCTTCTAGGGTATTAGATTCAAAATCTAATCTTTCATCTTCTTGTTGTTCTGCTTCATCTCCGTAAATAGATGGAATGTCTTGGGGAAATTGATCATGAAGATCATCAATCTCAGGAATAGGAGGGGAGTTACCCTTCTCCTTGGCCCATTTCTCTTCTTGTATTTCCGGCAAGAACTCTTGAAAGTACTGTTGAATTGAAGGAGGTGTTCCAGCATCTGTGGAATTAGGAACATAAGCTCCCATTGGTGGTGAGCTTCCTCTTTCAATAACTGGTTGAGCCTGTGGAGGTAAAGAAACTTGTGGTTTGTTTACCAATTGCTCTAATCTTTCTAGTAAGCCTTGGAAATGCAAATCCGGTTTGACAGAGTTTGTCTGATTGAACTTTTGACTAGTCTCGAGTATAGCTTGAGCTTGTTCTACCATTTTCATGCACATTTTCATCCGTTCAATCTCTAAATCTGCTCTAGGGTAACTCTTGTCTAGGTTCGTAGCTGTAGGACCTTCTTGAAGTCGAGCGTGGTAGGCCTTGAACATCATGTCCAAGCCTTCTGGGGTTGGATCTGCAAGAACAGACCCTGGTTGCAGTCTATTTACAATGGGAGGTGGGGTGGGATGAGGTGGAGTGGATGGAGTTTCGGCATGCGAGGGGCTTTGAGATTTAATGTCTTCTATTTTTGTTTTCGCTTCTTTTAAGCTTTCTTCTAGTTCCGATAACTTTTTATTCCACTTGCGATTGGCCTTCTCTCTGGTATCCTTCCATGTTCTTGTTTTCCTCTTACTAGGCTCTCTTGATTCACTCGACTCTGATTGTTCTACTGGTTTATCCTGTTTTAAGGCTTGTGCTCTAGTGACAGCTTGTATAGGAGCCACATTGCTACTAGTTGAACTTGAATCTGCCACTAAGCCTACCACATTAATGGGTGTAATCTTGGGTGCACTAGAGGGGTTTCTTGGACAATCTCTGGGGAGATGGTCTTTTCCACAATCAGGACAAAAAGCCTGTATTGTGATAGCTTGTCCTTGACTTGGAGATGGTGGGTGGGGACAGTCACGAATGAAATGGTCACCTGAAACAAGATCCTCTAGGGGCTTGTGTTCTCATTTGTCTCAATTGGGGCCCAGGGTTAGGATTTGTGTACATGACATTCGAGTATTCTGGCTCCCAATTTTGCTCCATAGGTGGTGCCTCATATTGATACGAGTAAATCTCACTAGGTTCAGGTGACTCTGTGTAATAAGCATGTGGACTACCTTCATGGGAGTAGTCTGAACTATGAGCATGAGAGTCATTATCTGGTATCAATGGGGTTAGTGGCACCAATGCTCTATTTGGATTTTCCTCTCCCACAGCATATTTGACTGGAATCACGTTGGCAGGAGCTGGTGGTTGGTTTCCCAAGACTGTTTGTGGCCTATATTGTGCCTGATATTGCTGTTGTGGTCTATAATATGGCTGTTGGTATTGGTTTTGATACCTACCTGGTTGGTAAGGTTGTTGATAATTCTGTCTAACAGCCTGCCTATTATAGGGACAATCTTGAGCCGTGTGGTTCGTATATTTTCTCTCAATAGTGCAATATGGAGCATTCCTTTCTCTCATGTTCTGGTTCTGCAATGGGCATACATTAGCCATGTGGTCGCCTCCGCAAGTATAACACCGATTCACTAGAGTGACTCTCTGTGTTTGTTTATTTTGGACTCCCAGCTTCTTGGCAACTTGCTCAGCTATCTCCTCTATTTCCGTGGAGATTTTTGAAGCATGACTAGTAGAACTATCTGAATCCTTATAGATTTTGGATAATCCTAACTCCTCACCCAAGTTATCTTCTATGTCAATGCATGTCCGCACGCACTCTTCTATGGATCTAGGCTCTTTCAAGTATACATATGATCTTAACTTTGTGCTCAGTAAGCCATCTAAGAACAAAGCCACTTGTTTAGCTGGTGTGGGTAGCTCTGGAGCAGGGCATCTTTCTAGGTACTGTCTAAACCTTCTACCTGCTAGTCGCACTGTTTCTTGGGGTGTCTGCTTGAAGCTGTGAATCAAAGATTAAGTGTTATGCCTGATACCACTCTTGGAAAATTCTACAATGAATTCGTCTAGCAGTGCCCTTAAGAGTCAGACCAAATGCCTCGTTGTTGGAAGCAGTCAGAGGCACAGTCAGAGGCACAGACGACATGGAAGCATGTAAAGACGGAGCAGGGAGCCAGTCGGATCATTTTTTCAAACAATTATGTTTTTATTACCTCTTCAAACATCCAACAGTGATTTTCATCACTCTTGTAACATATGTAATATAGACAAAACCCCATTTTGTAATTCATAGCTCCATTTTGTGCAAGCCGAGGAGTCCTCGAGCTTGAGGAGCTTAGGTAGAATGCGCATACCAATTTTCGTTATTTTTAGACATCGTTTAACCTTCCAAATAGCCTCTAGGACCTATTTTTTAACTAGGCCGGTCACTAGATGTGAAACCGGTCAAAACTAGTCTAGAAACTATAAAAAGAGCTAGAGAGCTCATTTTTGAGGTTGGTTGATTTTGGTTAGTGTGAGCTTAGAGCTAGTTTGAGCTTGTAAGAGCATTCTTGAGTAATAGAACTAATTTCCCACCTTCCATTGTGTCTTGCTTGTCTCTTCATTGTGTGTGTGTATGTGTGTGTGCATCTTTGTGCTTCTCACCTTCACTCTCACATCATCTCACGTTCACGATCTTCATATCACTCCTACCTCTCCCACGGATTGACATTAAGGAGGTGAAGCTTCTTAACGTGGTTCTCACCATTGTGCTAGAGCAACACCAAATTTGGCGCCGTTGCCGGGGATCGAGTCTAGGACGAATGTGTGATGGTAAGAGTATAGCAAGAAGTGGCGTTGGAAGGTAAAAATTTCAGTTTTTGTTGTTGTTTTTACTTAGTTTTTAGTGTTTTTCACCTTCCCCATACTCCATCTTCATCATCGCATCATCATCTTCATCTCCAAAAAAATCAGAAAATTCACCATATCCACCCATTCACCTCATTTCCCCTCATTTGTGCATGCGAGAGAGCGAGAGAGAACTTTTGTGCTTGTGTGTGCTTGTGTTTTCTTGAGTTTTCTTGCAGGTACAGAGCTCCAGTGCATCAGGAAAGCTTGGAAAAGGTAAAAATTTACTCTCTGTCAAAGATCTGCCGAGTGTGGCGGACCATCGCGATGGTCTGCAACTTTTGGAATTTTTGGTAGGCGACCACACCACGAGGTAGGCGACCCTTGCGCTTGCACGAATCCACAGGCGCATCTCAAAAATCATCAGTTTGGTGGACCATCGCGATTGGCTCAGACCATCGCGATTGTGTCGCACCATCGCGATAGGCTCAAGCCATCGCGACGGCTCGGCCGGACCATCGAGACGGTTCGCTCTTCCGGACCATCGCGACGGTTCACTTGAGCCATCGCGACGGTCCACTTGGACCATCACGATTGTTCAGCTGACCCCGGACCATCGCGATTGGCTCACGCCATCGCCACGACGGTGCCACGTGTCAAGATAGACCATCGCGACGGTTCGTTTTTCGGACCATCGCGACAGCCCAAAATCGGACCATCGCGATTGGCTCACGCCATCGCACTTGTGACCATCGCGACGGTTCACTTCGGACCATCGCGATTGTCCACCTTTGACCGTTGACCGCGCCATCGCCATTGTCCGCCTAATCACGCCATCGCGACGGTTCATTTTTCGGACCATCGCGACGGTCCATTTCCACGCCATCGCGACGGTCCATTTCCACGCCATCGCGACGGTTCATTTTTCAGGCCATCGCGACGGTCCATTTCCACGCCATCGCGATCGTTCACTTCAGGCCATCGCGACGGTTCATTTTTCGCGCCATCGCGATTGTCCAAATTCCACGCCATCGCGACGGTTCGCTCGGACCATCGCGACGGTCCCAGACCATCCCGATTGTGCACCCCCATCGCAAATTTTGGGCTCCATTTTTTGACCAATTTTGAGGCTATTTTTGAGAAATTTTTGGACCATGAGACTCATAGGAGACCCCTTAGCTCATATTTGAAGGAAAACCTGATTGTCAGTTTTTACCCCCCAGAGCCTGAACGCTCATAACTTTTTCATCCGAAGTCCGTTTTTTGAGCTTAATAGCTCGTTAGAAAGCTCGCGACGAGTACTACGTGACCTCAACTGTTTTTTTCATAAAGGATACGTTTATTTTTTGGATAAGCTATTTTGAGGTTCACCTAGTTTGGGACTAGGAAGCCAGGGGGCACACATTGAAAATTTGGGCAAACGAGAAGGGACTTAAAAAGGTGTATATGCTCAAGTGTTTGATCATCTTGTGAATTGGTCTAATATTGGAATTTTCCAGGTCTAGCAAAGGCAATCAAAGGCAAGCAAGCAAGGCAGTGAAGACAGTAAAGCTTGGGAAGCGCGGCTTCTTGGGCATCAGAGCAACAGAAAAGCCGACTCAAGGTTGGAAGATTACTCAACCCCCTCAGTCAATTCTTAGCTTAGGCTAAACGGTAGTTGTGGATTAAAGACGATAGGAACGCCTCAAGTTCAAGATACCTAATTCTTTCAAGTTCAAGACTAAAGATAAAGGTGTGTGACGAAAACCTAAAGGAAAGAACATAAGTCTGACGGAACGAGAACTCAAAATCATAACGGAAAGTCGAATTCCTGACGCATAAATTAAGACAAGAATCCAAAGAAAAATTAAAAAAGAATTAAGAAAGTAATAACAAAGAACCATTGACGGTCTAAGTGTGTGACTGAGTGTGCAAGGAAGAAAATTAATGAACCTTAGATCAGGGAGACACATAGGTAAGTCGGACCGACGAAGCCTTAGATCATCAGAGGCTAGTGTAAGAACTACTGCTCGGTCGTGGGCTCAGCAATTGAATAGTAGTTATCCCTACGAGTTGAGCTCAGAATCAAGTGATTCAGAAATGGCATTTAGTGCAGAAAGACCAGAAGGAGGGTCGAATGTAGCCTATTTAGAAAAACCAGAAGGACCCTATAGAACGCAACTAGAGTTTCTCCGAACCAACCGATTAGGTGCTCGCATCTATGAGGATGGTTTGCAAAGGCAAGTGGTGCAACTGCACAACCCTGATCAACCCATTGGATTGGAAAGACCAGTGGTGAAATTTGAGAGAGACGCTTACATAGACAAAGAAGGAACCATGTACGTTCTAAGCACGCAGCCAAACGATACTAATGAGTTTGGCACAATCCAATTAGAGACGGAAGTGAAATTTCAAGGAAAAGAACCGTTAGAAGAACCTAGAACATCGAGAGGGAAATCCGTATTAACCAGAGTACTCATCCCAGAGTGGATCCCTCAAGATAACAGGAGCACCGAGTTGTTTGTAAATAAAGAGACAGATGAAGCCTTTTGGAGGTACAGAAAGGAACACCCTGGTGAGATAGGCATCATTACAATTTATGAATTCAAGGACCCAGATACACCTGGAAAGGTTGTATACCTGGATGAGACTTCAGAAAGAGTCTTTGTGGTGCCTGAGCGCGCTAAAAACACATACACATGGAGGTGAATTGATATTCCCTCCATCTAGAACGAACATGAATACAAGTCAACAAGGGGCAGGAACATCCTCAACCCATGGAAATCAAAGAGAAGGAAATAAAGAGAGACCGGAAGTAAGCTTTAATCACCCCATAGGGAGAGATAGAACAACCACGGACACTAATAGAGCGGATAGACAAAGAGATCATGGAATACTAGGTGGTAGAGATGATTTTCCTCTACCTAGACCACGCGGACACGCAAGAGTATTGAGACCCACACAGTTAGTAAAATCAATGAAGAATTACTTTGATGGGACAGGAGATCCCTATGACCATGTCGCAGAATTCAAGCAAGTACTAAGAGCAGAACAAGTCGAGGACATGTTCACGCAATACAACGCATTTGGGCTAACGTTAAAGAATACCGCTTTAACGTGGTTCCAACCATTGCAACAAAGGCAATTTAGAGACATCCATCACTTTTTAGAGTCATTCATCACTGAATTCTCTAAAAGTGAGATTAGACACGACACGTCTTCGTTGATTCATAGCTTTAAACAGACCCCTCAAGAAACAGTAAGACTGGCAGGACGTAGGTTTAGACAATATGTCGAACGATGCCCAATACAAGAGCTACCCTCACAAGCCAAACAGGTATCACTGTTCCTAGATGGCTTGTTGAGCGCTAAACTACGCTCCTATGTGTACCTAAAAGAACCCAGAACGCTAGAGGAGTGTGTAAGAATATGTATAGACATCGAGGACAACCTAGGAGATGAATTGGAACTCTCAAAGGTCTATAAAGACTCAGATTGTTCTTCTTTAGCATCCACAAAATTGTCTAATTCGATAGAGGACCTAGCAGAAAAAGTGGCCCAAAAACTAGGAGTTTCTAGTAAACAGGTGCCCAAGCTACCAACTAATGTACGTTGTTACACTTGTGGTGGAAATCATTTGGCAAACGTGTGTCCCAATGCACCACAACCTCAAGCCAATCCTAGCGGCCAATATTGTACAATTGAGAGAAGATACACGAATCATACGGCTCAGGACTGCCCATACAACAAACAAACCGTGAGACAGAACTACCCGCAAACATACCAGCAGCCAGGTAGGTATCAAGGCCAATACAATGCTCAGCCTTATTACTATAGGCCTCCACAGAACTACCCATACCAGGCTCAACAAAGACCTCAACCCGTCTTAGCTCAGCAGCCACCCCCACCAGCGAATGTCATCTCAGTCAAATATGCTGCTGCGGAAGAGAACCTAAGTAGGGCCTTAGTGCCTTCTTCACCCTTGATCACAGAAAGTGACCCGAACTCAAACAGTTTTGACTCTACTCATGTAACTAGTCCACCCGCTTATTACACGGAGTCACCAGAACATGTGGAGACATATCATTATGATAGTCCTCCAATGGAACCTAGTTGGGAGCCAGATTATACTAATGTGATGTACACAAACCCAAACCCACGGCCCCAATTGAGACAACAGAGACCACAGGGCCCTAGAGGACCATGCTTTAGGTGCCAAGGAGATCACTTCATTAAGGATTGTCCACATCCCCCAATAGCAAGGCAATCACAGTACTATAACATACAAGGCTTTTGTGCCGATTGTGGCAAAGAGAACATAATCAAAGATTGTCCTAAGAACCCAGTTAACGCTTCGAATGTGACACCGATCAACGTGATAGGTATTGTAAACAACGCAGATGGACCCAACCCTACATACGTGCCTATCCAAGCTATAACCAGAGCCCAGGCGCTCTTACAAAACCAACAGCTTAATCAAGAGAAAGTAGCCGGAACTAGTGAAGTTGCAGAATCTAGCAGTAAAAAGACAAAATCTTGGAAAGATTCTAGAGAAAGAATCAAGAGAAAGTGGAGTAAAAAGATAACTGAGTTGGAAGGAAGTCTAAAAGAGTCGAGAGCCAAAATACAAGAATTGACTTCACAAGAATTAAACCAAGAAAACCCAGCTCAAAAATCAGGATCAGTTTTGGCGGAACCCATACCAGAAGATCTAGACATGATGTTTCGTGCATATCAGGCTAGATTAAAAGAGGGACCTCAAGTAACGGAAATGAGTAAGAACTACCCACGAGCTGATCTAGAAATTGAGAGAACTAAACTGTGCATGAAAATGGTAGAACTAGCACAAGCTTTGTTTGACGCCTCTAGATATCTTAATTGGAATAACATGGCAAAACCGGAATTACACTTTCAAGGACTAATGGAGAGGCTAGAATACTTGATTGAAAGCAAAGAGAAAAAGGATCAGTCTAGGAACCCTATTATCCCAGAGACACAGGAAAGGAATGCACCATCCCTGTCTCAAGTACCCAATACAGAAAGTCAAAACAATTTGTCTTCCATACATAGGTACTCACATGAATTTTTGAGGGAAATCCAAGAAGAGAAATGGAGAAAAGAACAGGGAACTCATCCTCCTATTCAAGAAATAGACGACTTGCAGGAACAATTTCCCCAAGACATCCCCTCTATATATGATGAGGTAGAGGTGGAGCAACTGAGTGAACCCACAGGATTTGAATCTAATTCTCTACAAGAATTACCTCAGTTCACAAGACCTTGGGAAGCAAAGTCTATTAGTATGAGAGCACCCACGATAATAGTGAGGAATGAAGAATCAGTGATCCCTAGGAACACGGAAGTGATCAAGAATACGAAAGTACAGTGTAATCTCACTTTGGAGGAATTGTTAAAGGTAAAACCAGAATTGTGGAAGCATGTAGCAAATCAATTCCCTGAGCTAGCTACCACACCCTCTCAAATAGGATCACATAAGAAGGTACCAGAGATACCCGTGGAAAAGATTGGAGACGTAAGCGAAGGAGAGGAAGGTAACACATATCTTCCAATAACCCATCAGGGCTACACCACGAAAGCCATCTTAGATTCAGGAGCCGGAGTAGCCATCGCTACCACCGCTTTGTGGAAACGTTGGGGTAAGCCAGCACTCAGACCCACCAGGATGAAATTACAAATGGCTGATGGACACATAGAAAAACCATTAGGCTTACTAGAAGGCATATCTCTCACCACTTGTGGTGTAGAATTTGAGCATACCTTTGCCATTTGTGACTTTGCGAAAAATCGTGCTTATGAGATGATATTGGGACGACCATTCATGCGTCAGTTGCAAATTGTACAGGATTGGGGAACTAATTCTTTGTACTTGCAACATTTAGGAGTGACTACCAAAGTCGATCTTAAAGACTATTCACATAGAGATGTACCCCCAATACAATGGAATACCATCCATAAAACACCAGTAGAGACGGAATCCGTGCACTCATTAGAATCAGATCCTTCTTGGTTGCATGAGGATACCCATTTATGGATGTGTAAAGTAGCAAAACAAGAGGAAGAAAGGTTAGAAGCCAGGACCTTAGGTGCAGAACAACATCCACGAACCCTTCAAGATCCAGCCTACGCACCGGTAGTATTTCCAGACGAAGAGTTTGAACCCCATGGTTGGGCGGAAATCCTAGCAACCATGGATGTAGCCATCAATGAAGAACAATGGACACCCCACTGTGACGAGGATGGCTATGACATATCAGTTTTCACGATAGAGCCAATCATGTGCGATGCAATTTTAGAAGAGTGTGAGCCTAACACTGATGCATTTGAGGATGCAAGCGATTTTGATTTAGAATCAATTATCATGGACCCACCCTTTGCATCAGAGGAAGAATATTTCTACGAAGTAGAGACTCACCCTCAGAGACACGAGGAAATTACGAATGAGGTGAGGTTAGCCACAGAAGTGACTACTAAGAGTGAAGGCAAGAAAAGGAAGAAGAAAGAAACCATGACAGAAAAAGAAGAATCTTTGTTTGAAGTACCCGAGAATTTCAAGAAATATGAAATCGAAGATAGAAGAATCATGGTACGAATGCCTAATAGAAAAGCGAATGATGGACAAGTATATGATAACCGAGAGAAAACCAAGAAAGTAATAGTTGCCTTAGAAGGAGAAGAAGAAAAATGCACATATATAGGGCATGATTTGACGACTGAAGAAGAAGAAGAATTAGTTGCCCTATTGCGCGAATATAGAGATGTTTTTGCTTGGAGTTACAAAGATTTGAAAGGAGTAGATCCAGATATATGTTCTCATAGAATCCCTATGACTCCAGATGCAAAACCGACAAACAGAAACCGTACACGTATAATGATAACTACGTTGCGAAGATTAAAGAGGAGATAGATCGCTTGATAGAAGCAGGATTCATTTACGAAATTGAACATACCGAATGGGTATCCCCCATTGTGGTTGTGCCCAAGAAGAATGGAAAATTGCGTGTGTGTATTAACCTTGAAAAAGTTAATGCTGCCACGATTAGAGACAGTTATCCACTTCCTATCACGGAACATCTATTGGAAAGAGTTGCGGGCAAGGAAGTTTACAGCTTTCTTGATGGATTCTCAGGCTATAACCAAGTAGCCATTGCTCCAAAAGATCAACACAAGACGGCTTTTGCCACAGAATGGGGCATATTTGCATTTCGTGTAATGCCATTTGGCTTAACAAATGCACCCGCTACTTTCCAGCGACTCATGTGTCATGTTTTCAAGGAATTCTTACGCAAGAGCTTGGAAGTTTATGTCGATGACTTATGTGCACATTCAAATGTGAGGCAGACACATATCCCAGAGTTAAGACAAATATTTGACAAATGTCGAGAATATCAGGTTTGTTTGAACCCAGAAAAATGCGTTTTCATGGTCAGACAAGGCAAAATTCTAGGACACATTGTGTCAAAAAATGGAATCTCTATGGACGAGGAAAAGGTGAAGGTAATTGCAGAATTACCTAGACCAACTAATGTGAAAGAGGTATAGGCGTTTATGGGCCATTGCGGTTATTATAGGAGATTCATACACATGTATGCAATCATAGCCAAGCCTTTGTACTCTCTTTTGACCAATTTTGAATGGACAGATGAATGTGAAAATTCATTCAATGAACTCAAACGACGCTTGTGCTCAGCACCTATATTGACCACCCCAGATTGGAGTAAGCCATTCCATGTACATGTGGATGCATCCAATTACGCCATAGGATGTGTGTTAGCACAACCCACGAATGAAGGTAACATAGATCTCCCCATAGCTTACGCGAGCAGACAATTGAACACAGCAGAAAGAAATTACACCACTACGGAACGAGAGGGATTAGGGATGATCTACGCAGTAAAGAAGTTTAGGCACTACTTGTTGGCCAACAAATTCAAGTTCTTTACAGATCATCAAGCCCTATTATACTTAGTCAACAAACCATGTAACACAGGACGACTGATACGTTGGTTTCTATTACTCATGGAGTATGATTTTGAAGTAGTAGTCAGGAAAGGAAAGACACATCTTAGAGCTGACCACCTTTCAAGATTAACCTCAGGAGAAGCTCCTCAAGGAGTAGCAGATGAATTACCAGATGCATACTTGTTTAACCTTGAGATAGCACCAGAATGGGCTAAACCTATAGTCCCTATTCTGACATACGGACCCAAGAGTCCTAGGATAAAGATCAAAGAAGGAGAGATTACCAAGTCTCAGAGGTACCAAATAATGGCAGGAAGCATATATAAACAGGATAATCAAAAGATTCTTTCTTGTTGTGTAGATGAATCAGAACATGCGAATTGGTTGCAATTAGCACACATAGGTGCACTAAAGCAACATCATTCAAAACATCGAACATTACAGACTCTGCATAGATTGGGAGTATATTGGCCTACGATGGAAGCAGATGTCTACAAGTTGTGTAAAGAATGCCAGGTGTGTTGTGAAAGACCACCAGTAGAGCATGCTACATTATACCACGTGTCTCTCACACCAGACTGGAGTGAACCTTTAGTGACATACTTGAGGACGAACACATTCCCTCAAGGCATGACCTTAGCTCGACAACGTAGTCTAGATCAAGAAGCTCAGGACTATTCACTTATTGGCGATAATCTATACAAAAGAGGACGAGATGGATATTTAAGACAATGTGTTCATGAAAGAGATTATCTTAGCATACTAGAGACTGCACACCAAGGTGTTGCAGTAGGTCACTTTGGACCCGACAGGATAATCAAAGCCATTCTCTTTGCAGGATTATGGTGGCCCACTCTTCACATGGATGCACATACCTATGTAAAGAGATGTGATGTGTGCCAAAGAACTCAGTTTCCTACTCGCAGAGATGAAATGCCATTGAAACCCATGATGGGCGGACGTGCATTTTCAAAGTGGGGTATAGACTTTGTAGGACCCATTAACCCCCCTGCAAAAGGTACACATGCGGAATACATTATTGTTGCCACAGATTATCTAACCAAATGGGTAGAGGCAAAAGCCACAAAAAATCTACACCATATCATCCTCAGGCCAATGGTCAGGCTGAAAGCACTAACAAGATACTTTGTAACGTACTGACGAAACTCGTGAACAACAAACGTTCAGATTGGGACAAACAGTTACACCACGCTGTTTGGGCATATCGAGTGGCCTACAAGACCGTACTCAATGCAACTCCCTTTCAGATGGTTTTTGGTCAGAATGCAGTGCTTCCTTTGGACTTCTTGATACCGACACTTAAGGTTGCACAAGAACATCAGTGGACCGGCCATGAATTATCAGCAAGAATAATGGACTTGGAACGATTAGGAGAAACCAGGCTGAAAGCAGCAACAGGAATATACGCAGCAAAGAAGCGACAGAAAGCATATTTTGATGCACATGTGAAAGATAAAGGCCTAAAAGAAGGAGATTTAGTTCTAGTGTATACACTGAAACAGCACGCAAGGAAGTTAGAAAAGCGAGGTTATGGACCTATGATCATTAACAGACTTTCGACTAGTGGAGCAGTACAGTTAGCCACCTTAGAAGGAGATATAATGCCTAATTACATTAGTGGCTGTAGATTCAAGCTATATCAGGAACCTCTTACTGAGGATATGCTTAGACGACTCACATTGGCAAAGAAGCGTAAGGAGGAAGAAAATAGAATACGAGCGGAAGCTCAGGCAGAAGCCATAGAATGCATTAAGCGCATGAAGCTAAGAAGACAAGGACTAGGGAGAGAACATTATAACCATCTGGAAACATCACCCAGATATCCCATGGCCATGTGTCAAGTAAAGTCAACCACTCATCCTAGCATAGTGGACAGGAGACCATTCATTACAGTTAGGCTAGAACACGGCAACTATTGCCAAGAACTCAGGGCTTTAATTGACTCAGGTGCTGCAACTAGTGCGATTAGATGGTCCCACTATAAGGATTCAGGAATAGAAATGCGGCCAATTGAGGCGTACCTCATAGGCCTAGGAGGCATGGAAACCCCTTGCATGGGCGAGGTGGACCTTCCTATCCTCATAAAGGATGTGACCATGACGGCGAAGCTACTAGTGTGCCATGATGACGACCTGATAGAACCCCTAATCCTTGGCCAAGATTGGCTATACGATCACTCTGTGGACCTAAATCTTAGACAAGGCTCCTTACACATTGGAACCTTAGAACAGAAGCGAGTGATACCGCTTGACTTCCCTAACGGCATTCCGACTGAGGTTTGTAACCCTAGACCCTATGAAATACATGCGACGGAAGACCGGAAGATCTTTAATCAGACCAGTCACGTTACGTCTACACCAACCCACTCGGGCTTGGCTATGGACAGTTGTCAATCAGAAGGACGACAGGAGATCTTCCCTAGGACTTCCTGCAAACTAGAAGAGGCAGCTACCCATCCGCTAGGGCAGATGGACACGATCAGCGGTCAGGTGGGTTGCATCAGCGGCCAAATGAGCACGACACCCTGCGGTGCTCATCCTTCCAAACTTGTTGCGGACTGGCCTAGATTAAAGTTAAAGAATGCATCACTTCCTAATGGGCAGGTCACGCAAGTGTTGGATCTCCCTTCTTTTCCAAAGCAGAGCGTCCATTCGACCTCTCTACCTCAACCACGACAGAGTCAACCACGACGAAGGAACCCAGACCGACTGCAGTATCAGAAGACACAACAAGGACAGCAGTCTAGGCCACCCAAAGGACGCGGCACCAGACAAATATGGGTGCGAAAAGGACAAAAAGCACCGAAGAACTCCAACCACGCAGAGATCGACAAGAAAAAGGCAGGGCAAAAACAGAATCAGTATCCACCATCCCCTCGACCTCCTTCTACAGGTCCGAGCATTCGACAAATTTGGATCGCCAAGAAATACCTTACCCATAGACCCACACCCACGCAGATTTGGGTACCCAAACCATGTATCGTAGCTCAACCCATAAGCCATGTAATATATACCCCTCACAAATCTTTCCATCCCTCAATACCACCACACCCGATACCACCTTTTGCCCCTCAGCAGAAACCCACCACCCACTCAAAGACTCTTAGGAAATGGATACCGAAGCGTGTCCAATCATCTTCCCCTAACCCCATGTCTGACAAAACTACCCCCCCGACTAACATACAACCTTGTAATAAATCACTAACCTTTAAACCTTGTATAAATTCACCCACCATCATAACACATCACTCATAATCTCATCTCATCAAGGAATGTATGCATGATCTGAAACGTGTAGGTGTCTAGAGACCTTCACTAGTGCTGCAAGAAGCATTGCATCCATCACATCACAGCACTTGGCTACACGGGTTACGCATCAGTTATGGAAAGGGATTGCGGTCTCACTTTAATGGGATCATAATTAATTTCCATGCTAATGTGTTAATCTTTTGTAGCAGATCTTTCTCATTAACACACCAGTCACCATGCAAACCGACGAAGGACCATCAGGAGCAGGCCCCAGTGTAGCGGCAGTGCCCCTCAACGTGTTACGAGCAGAATCCCACCCGACTGCTCCACCGCCAGAATTCCAAGGATTTCCAGGGCCCATGCCGATCGATAACCCACCTATGGGCTACACAGAAAAGATACACCGTAACTCTCACTGGTTTCAGGGACTTGCAGGACCCTTAGCGGACGCGGATTTCATATTTGAATCTAATTTGACATTTGATGACCGCACTTAGGGAAAATACCAATTCTTCTCCAGAGAGTTCGAAGCCCTACAGAACACCCAGGATTTAACTCACGTTTGGGCCAGAGCAGGCTTCACGGAGTATTTCAGTGATCCTCTGCCCAAACCTGACTTTTACAAGTGTTATTACTTAATCACTACTTTGCTGGCCTCAGAGAATAAGGATATCCCCGGAACTTTTATTTTGCCTTCTTTAGTGGATGATTGTTTTGTTTTGGACTCCAAGTTGTCCTCTCCAATCATGAAGTAACAAAGAATCAACAAATCATCTTTATTTTGTCAATCCTAGGAATATCCATAAGACCACAGCCCCTTCAAGATAATAGATTCAAGGAAATAAGAGATTGATGGCTGGATTGCTGAGAGAAATTGAAGATGAAGAGAAAATCTAGAGTTTACCATAACTAAGGCAAATCTCCATCATTTTCTATGTTCTTTATGTCAAAACCATGCCATTTCATTAGCAGAATACAAATATGAACTCAAAATTGAAAAATATCACCTGTATCACAGAGACGAGACAATCGCGATTCTGTACCATCAGACGATTTTCACAATTTTGGAACTTCCTTCAGTCCTTTTCCACTCATTACAGCAATAGGCCTCTCTCTTCATACAACTTACTCAGTAATACACAAATGTGACTCACAAATCTCCATGATTAAGCAAGAGACAAGCTCACACATCAAAGGAAATACACTCAACAGGAGAAAACACGATTTTTGCAGAAACTCTTTCTTCTCTATTGATAGCTTGAGCAAATGATTAACCAACCTCTCCAAAATAGAGAAAATTGACTTATATACATTTTCAAGTGTCTCTTTTCACACTTGAAATTAGGTCTTTTTCTCTAATTTTCTAAAAAATGCTATCTAAGAGTTTCTAAAAATTCTACAAAAATTACATGAGGTCCTTGACTACATAAGGAAGACTCTTCCTTATTTTTACAACCATTGCATAAATATTTTACAAGTTTTTTGGCTTTTTACTAATTTTTTACATCAAAAATGCTTTCCAAAAATACTCCTTCCAACATCCTTCCCCTCCTAAGCCTTTCGGCTCCTGATGAAAGATTTTTCTGCGCCTCTACTTTGATCACTTTTCTTCATTTCTTCTTTCTTTGATACACCTGTGACAGTAAATCATGGCTTTTTCTTTCTGTTACATTTAAGTTGTTGACCATCTCGAACAAGGCTTTTCTCCATTGTATTGCAGCTTCAGGTTTGTCAATAACGTCCTTTTTCAAGTATTCTGTATAAGAGGCTTCATAGGCAGTAAGTCTGGATTTAGTAACAACTGATAATTTCCCAAAAATTTCTGATTCTCGTTCAAAAAACCCATAGTCAAACGCATCTTCAAAAATTTGCAAAAAGTGGCTGCCCAAAAACACTATTCTGCTATAATAGGCCATTAGACATATCCTATCAGGTGTCTCACTGAGATCAAATAATAGAGCATCTGTTGGAGAATTGAATCCAATGTAATTCAAAATTCTGACCTCCGTATCTGTGTATGTTTCTATACAGGCTAGAATTAACCTCATTATTCTGACAAGTAATATACAAGCAGGGTCATTAACATCTTTGTATGTTGCTATAACCAACTCAGCAGTGTTCACCATGTAACTCTTTGTAGGCCAAGTTCCTGCCTTTGGACTTGCTATTTTTGGAAAGTTCAGCCATTTTGCTGGAATCTGCCCTGTTTTTCTTCTTTCCCAAAAAACAGTCCACTCCCTTCTTCTAGCCACAGGACAATAAGTTGGGTTAATCTTTAAGTGCAATGGTGCCTCCTTCCAGATTCTCCTACACTCTTTATTGGCATCCAACCATTTATTCCTCCATTTTGGGTTAGCTCTTTCAAATAATTCCTTTGTGACATTAATATCCTCTTCATATTCAAAATATTGATTTGGAGATAATCCCACTCTGGCCAACTGATAATTCTTTATGCTTTCCAATACCATACAAAAAGGAATTCCTAATCCATCTGCAGCCCAATGGTGCTGATCTGGATTGATGCCTTTATTTAAAGAAAATGTGACAATCTGGTTTTCATAATCATCATGCATTTTTCTCATAAACTCCATTCTTGATTCTCTGCTAGTCAGCAACTTCTGAACAAATTCCTCAGTGTATTCTTCCTCAGATCTTTTGGCTATTGCTTCATAATTTTCCTGTTCTTTATCAGCATCTCCTGTTTCATACTCTCTTGTATTGGTATCTTCTGCATGTGCCTGATTCTGAACCTCTTCCTGGGCTTTTGATTTCTTCAGTTGTTCCTGCAAATCTTCTAAGGTCATACTTAAGCTTTTATTCTGAGTTGTCAAATCTTCTCTTTCTTTCATCCAGTCCATTCTTTCTCTTTCCAACTTGTCCTGCCAATCCTTCCTCTCTTGCTCTGTATTCAGAAACAACTTGTTATACCCCCTCATAGCTGTAGCAGCATGTGTACTTGCTTGCTTTTCTAGTTCTTTGGCTTCCTTTAATTCTTCTTGGAGTTTCTGAATTTCTTTATGCATTTCATCTCTTTCTTCCTCTGTCAATTGGGCAGGTTTACTTCCATCTTTTACTAGGCCTTCTTCTAGCAGCAACCTATTAATATCTTCATGGGCCCTAGTCAAAATTTGATATGAGGTTTGAAGTGTTCTGTATCTTCCTCTTATGGTTTTTAGTTCCATTTCCATCTTGGCATTCTATTCTGATAACTTCACACTCTTATCCTCCAAATATTGTATTTTGTTCTGCTTCTGAACTTCACTTTCTTCCAAAGCAATTATTCTATTGACATACTCTTCATTTTTCTTCTGAATTGACCTCAGTTGTTCTGACATCTGCTCCTTTTCCTTTCTGTGTTCTTTGATAATCATACTCCCTTTCTCAAATTCAGATTCAGCCACCATACCTGATATGATCATATTTCTGCTAGATGGTCTGAACTGTTCAATATTACTTATGATCTTCTGACAAGCTGCTCTTATACTCTTGGGTATCCTTTCCAAACCTACTTCCATTTCTGTCTGTTTGATTTCAATTTGCTTGTCTTCCTTACCCTCATCATCCTCTTCTGCTACTGTTTCATCATCTATATCCTTAGTATCTAGTTCCTCATCACTGTGATCATCATTCTCAGTCTCCTGATTAGTATCATCCTCTTCATAAACTAGTGCTTGATTTTTTGTCTCCTTCTGATCTGATAAATCTGAAGTCCTTATTTCTTCTAATGAACTTCTTCCTTCCATTACCTGTTGCTTTTCTGTTCCTTCCAGATTTTGTATCTCATTTCCCATTATTAGAGTTCCGTGACTTTTGTCTAACTCTTCTCCAACATGATCAGTTTGAACCTTCATGATTTGCTCTTCCTGCCCCATTCTTTCTTGAACAGACATTGATTCAATTTTTTCCACACAATTAATCTGAACATTATTTTTCTGAAATGCCTGTCTTTCTGTTTCTTGGGCTATATCTGATTCATTTGTATGAGAATTTTTTATCTGATCGTTACTCCCCTTATTTGTGTATTCTTGATCTTGCTCATCAATGTCCATAAAGTCTGCTTCTACCTCTTGTTCTTGATCATTCTTGGATGTAGATTCCCCACTGCTTTTTATATCCTGCAGTACATCTTTTATACTTTGAATAATTCCTTCCTCCATTACCTGTCCTAAGACCTCTTGAGCACTCTTTTCTGGTTCTAACTTCTTGCTTTCCTGTTCTTTGGGTGCATCCTTCTGCTGATTATTTGAACTGCCGAATACCTTCTTTGCTAGTTCCTCTAAACTTGCATTCAATCTTGCGTTCAATTGGAATTGTGTCTGTGAAGGCTTGGTCCATATTGAATTTTCATCAACATTCATTATTCCAAAGCTATCTTCATCTCTCTTCTGGTTTTCCTCTTCTGTCATTCTTGCCTTACCTTTCAACATTCTTCTTTCTTCTTCAGCACTCATCTGTTGAACTGTTTCTTCATAAGTCTTTCTTTCTTTAGACTTCTTACTTGTATCCTCAGGTGTCTTCACTTTTTCCACAGCCTGTACAGCTACATTGGGAGTGTTGGGTATTGACAAGTTTAAACTTTTCAACAGAAAACTCTCAATGTCACTATCTGAATCAGATGAGAATCGTGAGGATCCTCCTACTTCTTGTTCTGTAGGCTTTGATACTTCCTTCACTGTGGTAGACTTCTGAGTGGCTTCAATGACTGTTGCTTCTGCATCTTTAACTGTTGTAGCTTCGACTACTGCTTTTTCTTTTCCCTTCTTGACTAGTTTCTTCTTCTGGACTGGCTTTTTTGGCACTTTCTTTTTTACCACAACAGTAGTCCTGGCCTCTGGAGGTCCTTGCAACTCCTTGAAGTATGCCAGCAACTCTACTTCCTTCTTCATAAATATCTCTTCAGTTTCAGCTGCCATCATTTCTTCATGTAATGCTTCATAGTGCTCCACCTCTTCTTGGATCCAATCTGTAGCTTTGCATGAAAAATCTTCCAACATTTTTTGATACTGTGCCTCATACATAGCTCTTTTGTTGTTTCCTTGGGTGAGATAAGTATAAAGCTGTTCTTTACTTGTCTGTGGAGGGTGAGGTTCACTGGAGGATTGTACCTTTTTCTGTGCTACCACATGTTCCTCTCTTGTTTCTTCTGCCTGTTCTAATTCTACTTTTCTGGGGTCCAACTTTCTCTTCTTTACTGGAATCACTTCCTTAGATATTACTTTTCTCTTCATTCCTGTTCCCCTCATGCGAGTTTGTCCTTCTGACCCTCTTTCAATTACTTTTCTTGGGGGACTTTTGATTCCTGACATCAGATTTCTGAAGTACTGTGCTTCAGGAGCTAACTTTAACTGTTCTTCCATTCTTAGAACATGATAAATGATTCTTGTCAAATACTGGGCTCCATTCATGAATTTCTTCTGCTCCCAGTGTTTTGCTGCTTCCTTCAGCTGTTCATGGATGTATGGTGAGACATCCATTACCCCAAATGGCTTGGTTCTATCTTTGTTATTGAACATCAATAGAGTTACTGACTTATGAGGCATGGTGTACCTTGGTAATTTTGGAAAACAAAAGAACTGTAAGAACATTCTTATAGCGTATTCTTCATTTTCTCTTCCTTTGAAGTCAGTGAACTTTGCATATCCAGTGTAAGTCTCCTTATTCTTTTTGACAAAACTTTGGTCTAGTTTGGTGCCCATTGGAAAAAATTGTAAAGCAGCTCTGATATGTTCTGCTTTGATAACTACCCGTACCTCCTGATTGTCCTTGTTCTTCACTTTGCATCTGAAGTAGGCATCATTACCTTTTCCCACTTCCTCCAAACTACCCATCACTTGTGCTACTCTTTCAAAGTCAATAAAGAAAATAGGTTCTTCCAAAAGCTTGTGCAATCCCACAGCTTTCCATCTCTTGATGTTGACAGAAGTTTTCTGAAACCTGTAAAATTCCTGGCACAGCATAGTGTACTTATAACCTCCCACTGCTACTGTGAAGATGTGCTGTCCTATTACTCCCAGAATTTCTTTAAGTTCTTTTGCTATTTTTTCAGCTTCTGGGATTTCTGGGTCTTCTTCTGAGTCTAGGTTCACCTGTTCCTCAGCTGCATCACTATCCAAAAACCAGTGTCCTCTGGACAAAGTTACTGAATCAGCTTTGAAGTCATGAATTGTCAACTCCTTTGCATTCACCATCCTGTATTTATATATAACAGAAAAGAAAACACTCCACCCACATGAGTCACAAGATTTCACAAGAAAATACTATCTTATTCTGGAATGTTACTGATATATAAAAAATAAGAAAGACAAGTTCCAAGCAATTTTTGCTTTTTTCCAAGAGACTCAATTTTAAGTGAGCAATACAGGTGTAGCAAGACATCTAATGTGCTCTCTTCAATTGTCACTTCCTTGCTCAAAAAACCATTTCTGAATAGAAAGATGATGCTAGAAAAGATGATTAATGAAGAAACTTGAAAAAGTAGTGGTCAAAAAAGATGATCACAAAAAATTGAACAACAATAAGACAAAACAACTTTTTTCCATAATAAGTTACTCTCTCCCTCCCTATATCTTGCTTTGTGTTTTTTAATTTTAGAAAGAAAATCAAGAAAATAAAATATATTTTTCTGGGGTTTTTTTTTTTTTTTTTTTTTTTTTTGTCTTCTTTCCTTCCCCTCCTAATTTTCTTTTAAGGGGAAAGAAGGAAATATTTTTTTGTCATTTTCAAAATTCCAAAGATAGGTCCACTGTGGATTATCCTTCTTCCATTGACCCATTTCTGATTTTTTCACCCAGTAATGTTTTACTCCATTTGTCCTTTTGTTATGGAAATATCCATGCTCTGTAGATGAACATTTTGTGGCATTTTTTGGCTTCCATATCCATTTTGTTCTAATTTCTTGTTTTGGTGAGCAATATCTGTGCATGGCCTGTTTCCATATTCCTCTTGTTCTGCTTTGTTGATATTGCAAATTTGGCAATAATAGTCCTCTTTGTTTTGTCTCCTCATCCACCTTTATCCCTTCAATCTTTTGCTGGTTTTGAGTGTATGAAGCTTGATCACTTTGTATTGTCAAAATGTTCCTGTCCTCCATTGAGAAAGTAAATCCTTCGAGATCTGGGTCATGAACATCCATATGAACTACCTGTTCTTCATTATTCAGAAAGAACATTAAAAACTTTTTGTCCTTGATGGTCAAATTAAGCTTCATTTTTTCAAAATTTAAGATGACTTTACCTTGTTTGAGCCATGGTTGCCCTAAAATCAACTTTTCCGCCATTAAATGGTCTGGCCACTCTTCACAATCTATCTCCATATATTCATTATTAAATTTAACTTTAATAGAAAGTGAAGATATGCTTTGAATCCTTTTCCCTCCCAGGGTTTTGATCAAAATTCTGCTTTCAGCTCTCTTAAGGTTAAACTTATTGACCAAGGCTGAGCTAATTAGATTCACTTGAGCTCCTGAATCTATCAAAACCCTTATGTTTTCATTCTGATAATTCATCATAATCAAAGGCAAATGTTCTTTTTGCTTTAGAGTGTTTTCACATAAGCACACTTGTTTTAATTTTCTAACTCTCTCTTTGGCTTCTAGTTGAGCCTCCTTTCTAATACTTTCTTCTTCTTTTTTCCTGTTTTGGGCCTTTTGCAATCTTCTCCATTCATCAGTAGTTAATGGGCACTCATACCTCTTCACTCTACATCCACTTATGAAATTTGGCATGATTTCCCCATCAATGTTGGCTAATTGAATAGCTCCACTCTTGCTTATCTGATGTATGATATATGGCCCATGACCTTTTTTCTGAAACTTTTTCTGATGTTCCTTGATTGTGTAAGCTAAGACCAGGTCTCCTTCTTGTAGATCTTTGTCTTTTATGTGAACATCATGATAAGCTTTTTGTCTTTTCTTGTTTGTGTATATACTCATCACTGCTTGGAGTCTCGATGCTCCTAGTTTTTCCAAATCTATGACTCTCTCAGATAATTCATGTCCTGTCCAATTGTATTGGCTACCCACCTTCAATGTTGGAATAAGAAATTCCATGGGTAAAACTGCATTCTGGCCATATACCAAATTAAATGGTGTAGTCCCTAAAGCTGTTTTGTATGCCACTCTATAAGCCCAAAGAACATGATTAAGTTGAGAATCCCAGTCATTTCTATTCGTGTTGACTAATTTGGACAATACATTGCAAAGTACTTTATTAGTACTTTCCGCTAACCCATTGGCTTGTGGGTGATATGGGGCTGACTTATTATGACTAATCATGAAATAATTGGTCATGTTCTCTATGATCTGATTCAAAAAATGAGTCCCCCTATCACTTACCAATTCAATTGGTAGTCCAAATCTAGTGATAATGTTTTCATACAAAAATCTAGCAGTGGTGTGAGCATCATTTCTTCTAGTAGCTTTGGCCTCAGCCCATTTTGTCAAATAATCTGTAGCTACTAGTATGTATTCTGCATGAGACTGTCTGGCTGGAGGATGTATTGGTCCAATAAAATCCAATCCCCATTTACTAAAAGCTCTGGCTGAAATTAAAGGAATTAATGGCATGTTATCTCTTTTGTTTGGTTGACTCACCCTTTGACAGACATCACATCTTTTTACATAAGTTCTAGCATCGGGAAATAGGGTTGGCCACCAAAAGCCAGAATATAAGATGAGTTTGGCTGTTCTATCACTTGAGAAATGTCCTCCAGCTACTCCCGAGTGTGCCATTTCCAACATCTCTAAATACTTTTCTTCTGGAACACAAATTCTCAGATATCCATCCATTCCTCTCTTGTATAATTGTTCTCCTATGAGTTGATATTCCTCTGAGATCACTTGTAGATTTCTTGAATCAGCACCAGCTATTACCTGTTTTCCTTTCTCCTTTCTCTTCAACTTCTCAACAATGTTTTCACTCCATTCAGGGTTTTCCTGAAACCAATATAAAGTGATTAATTCTGATTTCTGCAATGTTTGACATTTTTGACAGTTATCAATATATCTCTCCACATCTTGAATCTTATTTGGCCAATGTACTCCCATCCTATTAAGGTTACTTAGAGTGACAATTGTGGAAGCATGAGTACATGGATTCCAGCAATGAGCTTTTCTTACATATTCATGTTGCTCCTCTTCTGGAGTACAATATTCCAGTATACCTGACTGATTGAGGTGATACAAATGTCCAGCTAACAACATGAAATTCCTGCTTTGTAACACCACATGTGTGTTATTTGCTAATGACCTACAAGGTCCCATGGTTAGCAAAGGAATTAATGACATCGACCATTCAGGAACACTTTCCACCTTGAATAAGTATGTATCTGGCAAATCATCATCTATAGGTGAACTAGGTTCTTTTGACTGGATTCTTGACAAATGATCTGCTCTCAAGTGTGTTTTTCCTTGTCTAACCACCACCTCAAATTCAAATTCCATTAGTAAAAGAAACCATCTTACTATTCTTCCTGTATGACATGGTTTATTTACTAAATAGAGTAGAGCTTGGTGATCCACAAAGAATTTAAACTTGTTGGCCAATAGATAATGTCTGTATTTTTTGACAGCAAAGATCATTCCCAATCCTTCTCTCTCAGTGGTTGTGTAATTTTTTTCTGCAATGTTTAATTGTCTACTTGCATATGCTACTGGGAAATCTAACTTGCTTCCTTCTATAGGTTGTGCTAACACACATCCCAGAGCATAATTTGAAGCATCAACATGTACATGAAAGATTTTATCCCACTGAGGTGTTTTTAAAATTGGTGCTGTCACCAAACAAGTTTTTAATGTTTCAAATGCTTGGTCACATTCTTCAGTCCACTCAAACTTTGTGATGAGGGTATATAAGGGCTTGGCTATATCAGCAAATTTGTGTACAAATTTTCTGTAGTACCCACAATGTCCCATAAAAGTTTGGAGTTCCTTCACATTTGTAGGTCTAGGAAGCTCTATTATGGCTTTTATTTTCTTCTCATCAGTAGAAATTCCATTTTTTGACACTATGTGACCCAACATTCTTCCTTGTCTGACATAGAATACACACTTTTCAGGATTTAAGCATACTCTATATGTCCTGCACTTCCTGAATATTCTTTCCAAATCTTGTAAATGATCTTGTCTTTTTAAAGAAAAAGTGCATAAATCATCTACATAGATTTCCATCACATTTCTCAGGAATTCTTTAAAAATATGACACATCAACCTTTGAAAAGTTGCTGGGGCATTGGTCAATCCAAAGGGCATAACCCTAAAAGCATAAACCCCCCATTCTGTAGAAAAGGCAGTCTTATGTTGGTCCTCTAAGGCTATAGGTACTTGATTGTATCCTGAGAAACCATCTAGAAAACTATAGACTTCCTTTCCTGCAACTCTCTCAAGAAGATGATCTGTTATTGGCAGTGGATAACTATCCCTTATAGTTGCTGCATTCACTTTTTTCAAGTTGATGCATACCCTAAGTTTTCCGTTCTTTTTTGGCACCACAACTATAGGTGATATCCATTCAGTATACTCTATTTCATAAATGAAATTAGCAGCCAATAACTTGTCAATTTCTTCCTTTATTTTGGCAGAGTATTTATCATTAAATGTATAATGTCTCTGTTTGCTTGGTTTTGCATCAGGTGTCATAGGAATCTTATGCTCACAAATTTTTGGATCAATTCCTTTCAAATCTTTATAACTGTAAGCAAATACATCCCTATAGTTCTTTGCCAGGTTCCTTAATGCTTCTTCTTCTTGTGATGTCATGTCATCAGCTATTACTATTTGTCTCTCTTCTCCTTCTTCCTGTGTAATTACAATTTTCTTTGTTTGTTCTTCATTATCATATGCTTCCCCTTTCTTCTTCTCTCTTTTTGGTTTCATTTTCAGAAGTAGTCTGTCTTCTACTTCATAAGTTTTAAAGTTTGCTGGTACATCAAAGCATTGATCTCTGTTTATCTCTTTCTCTTTCTTTTCTTTTTCCTGGTCTCTTTCTATTTCTTTGTGTTTATGTTCCTTGTATTTGCCTGAGATTTTGTCTTTGATTGCATCCTCAGCTTTTACTGTTTCCAAATACTGTGATTTTCCTTCTTTTAATATCATTTCTTGATTTTGATCCTCTTTTGTTTTTGATACTCCTATCATGTGTATGCTAATGTGGAAAATATCAAATCCTTCCTCATTTTGGAATTCCACTCCCACATATTCCTCACTGGCCAAATCCATGGTAGCTAAGATTTGATTCCATCCATAAGGCTCAAACTCTTCATCTTTGAATTGTTGAGGCACATAACTTTCATCTTGTATTTTCCTTTCTTCCACACAATCTTCTCTTCTTAACTTTTTTTTCCTATTTGTGAGATTTCTTATTATGTTACACTTCCAAACTGCTGATTCACCCTCTTCCTGATCTTCCCTCTCTGATTCTTCACTTTCTTGTTGATTTTGATGTATTTTATACCATTCTCTAGGAGATATATCACAATAGTGGCCATTTCTTAAGTTTACTCTTGTTATTCTCCCCTGGTTCTGAAGATACAAACAATCATTACCCCAATCTTGTACAATTTGCATTTGTCTCATGAAAGGTCTTCCTAGGATGATTTCATAAGATGTGGATTGTGGAAATTCTACTATAGCAAAGGTATGCTCTATTTCTATGCCGCATATGTCCACAATCACTTTCTCCCAAATTCCTAGGGGTTTTTCTATATGTCCATCTGCAAGTTGTAATCTCATTTTAGTGGGTAGTAATTCATTTCTTCCCCATTTCTCCCAGGTTTGTTTAGTCATTATGGCCACTCCTGATCCACTATCCAAAATGGCTTTAGCTGAATTTTTTCCATAATGTAATTTTAGCGTTGAATTTCCTTCTTCTCCTTCACAATATCCTCCTATTTTGTCAATAGGAATATACCATAGTTCCTCTAATTCTTGTGTTGGTGAATGAAGGTTTCCAGGTATTGTTTCCTCTTTATTCATCTTGTTTTGTAGGTGAGGATTTTGTTTCAACAAGTTTTCCCATGTTGTATGACATGTAATGCTACTTTGTTCATCTATGATCATTTGGAATGTTATTTGTGGATTTCCCTCTTTATCATTTTCCTTGGTTTTTGTTTTTTCCTGCTGTTCAATTGTTCTCCGAGAGCTGTCTTCTTCCCCTAATCTGAGTTGTGTTTCCTGGATAATTTGTTTGCATTTTAGCATCCTTTCATGCTCTAGATCCGGTATGGGATAAGCCATTGCATGATCTGCAGGGCTTGGTCCTTCTTGAATCCTTCCTTTATAGGCTTTGATTAGGGTGTCTAGACTCTGAGAATTTCCTAATTCAGACAGATTCTGGGTCTTTTGAGGAGAAGTATATTTTGAATTTGATTGTTCATGATTGTCTTCTTCCAGACTTTTGCCCACTTTTCTTTTCTTTTCCCATTTCCCTTTTTGTCTATTTTTCTTCCCTTTTGATGTAGAACCCTCATTTTGTTCTTTAATTGTTCCTTGTTGTTTGGCTTGTGCCCTTGTTATAACATTAAGTTCAACTTGATCATTGTCACTCAATTCCTCTTGTTCCATAATTTTGACTGTTTTTAAAGGTATGTTATTAGGTGTGTTCTGTTGTTTTTGGGGATTTTTTGGACAGTCCTTGATCAGATGTTCTCTACCACAATCCTTACAGTATGCTCCCTCTATCCTGAATGTTGGAGGTTGTGGACAATCTCTAATGAAATGCTCTCCCCCACACCTATAACATGTTATCTTTGGTCCCCCTTTGAATTGAGGTTTTTGATTGGACATGTAGTTGTTGGTAATGTACATGAATGTTGCTGTGTCCATTTCAATTTTTCCATTTCCCAAATCTAGGGCTTTAAGCTCAGGTTCTCTTATTTCATAATCTTCCCATTCTTCCCGATGTCCCTCACTCCATTGATACTCTTCCTTATAAGGTGATCTGAATCTTGAATTTCCTTCGTCAATGGGTGTATATTTGACTGGTACCACATTAGTTGGAATAGGAGGCTGTTGTCCCAATACTGGTCTTGGTTGCTCAGTATAACCTGATTCCCTCTGAGCCATGTAGTCTCTTTCCTTGACAGGTTGTTTGTTATAGAAGCATTCCTCCCTGGTATGGTTTGTCCATTTTCTCTCTAGTGTACAATACTTGAGTGTCTTCCTATCTTGTAAGTGTTGTGGCTTCTGATAAGGGCATTGTTGTGCCAGATGATTTTCTCCACAAATATAACATTTCTTGTTTGTGTTTATCCTAGAGTTTATCAGATTAGTTTTAGTGCTTACCTCTAGGGCTTTAGCAATAGCCTGAGCCAACTCTTCTGCTGGAGGAATTTTGTCTTCATAAGATCTGGGTTGATCAAATGCTAACAAATCTTGACCTCTGTTGTCCTCCAAATCTATTGCTTCCTTAACACAGGCTGCTAAATCAGGACATCTCCTATAGTACACTAGGGTCCTTAATTGGGCACTTCTCAAACCCTCAATGAATAAGGATACTTGTTTTGCCATGGAAGGTACTTCTTCTCTTGGGCATCTATCAATGTACTGTTTAAATCTTCTGGCTGCTTCTCTAACATTTTCCTCCTTTTGTTGTTTGAAGCTGTGTATCAATGTGGCTGTACTATGTTTGATTCCAGTCTTAGAGAATTCACCAATGAAAGCTTCTAAGAAAGATTCAATGTCTAGGTACATTTCTTTTCTTAAAGGGATGAACCATGATAAGGCTGGTCCTGTTAGGGTTAGACCAAATGCCTCAAATTGCACCTTGTAATCTTCTACTTCCTCTGCTCTAATCAGTTGTCTAAATTCTGCAGCATGAGCATGAGGATCTGAATACCCTTCATATTGGTTCTTCATGCATTTGGCTACTTGGTATGGTCTAAGCATCCTACCCTGAGGTTGCCAATGAGGTCTTCTTCTGAGTGGGAAGTCATTGTATCCTTCTGGTTCTTTGTCAAAGGGATTTGGTGAAGCATGTGTCCTTCTCCCATGATGTTGCTCATTATTAGTGTAGTTTTCATTTGGTCTAGGTATATCTGGTTGTCCCATGTTATGTTCCCAAGGTCCTTTGTCAGCACATTGCCCTAGATCATTTGAATTTTCTGGGTCTTGAGAGAAGATGTATACACATCCTTGCCTGTCTTCATATCTTCCATCTTTGAATTGGGCTACTGGAGTTATATTCAGGGGAACTTCTAAATTTCTCAATCTAATGAGGAATTTATGCATTCCATCTGGTATACATAGGTTCCAAACCTATTTGTATACATGTATTTGAGGATGTTTCTAAAATCCCCAGTTTCTATTGACTCATTTGTTTCATTTAGGTTTTCCATGTTATTTTCTTGGCCTAAACTTCTTTCTGATCTTTTACTACTTCCTAGCTCTTTTTCCTTCCTTGTTAGGTCTTGCTTAGAAAGTGAATTTATTTTATTTCCAGACCTTAGTATCATTCAACTATTTTTGACAAATTTCTAATTCTCAAAAGAGTGTTTGTCACAGTTTCTTAACCAATGTATTGGTTTTCCACAATTTTCTGTCCAAAATTATGTGTGTTTTAATTTTCTTCCTAGGTTTTGTGCTTTTCATGACTTTCTAATGAAATTAGGGTTTTTCACGATTTTCTACTGCCAGTAGTGTTTTTTCACGATTTTCAAATGAAAATCGTGTTTTTCACGATTTTATGATGCAATTAGACTTTTCCACGATTTCCTGATGAATTTGGGGTTTTTCACGATTTTCTGATGACAATCGTGTTTTTCAAGATTTTGTGCCTACTTGTGAGTTTTTCACGATTTTCTGTTGAAAATCGTGTTTTTCACGATTTTCTACCTACTTGTGAGATTTTCACGATTTTGAGTGAAAATCGTGTATTTCACGAGTTTGTGTTCAAAATCGAGTTTTCCACGATTTTGTGTGAAAATCGTGTTTTCCACGATTTTGTGTGAAAATCGTGTTTTCCACGATTTTGTGATCAAAATCGTGTTTTCCACGATTTTGTGTGAAAATCGTGTTTTTCAGGATGTTGTGATCAAAATCGTGTTTACCACGATTCTGTGTGAAAATCGTGTTTTTCACGATGTTGTGATCAAAATCGTGTTTTTCACGATTTTGTGTGAAAATCGTGTTTTTCACGATTTTGTGTTCAAAATCGTGTTTTCCACGATCTTGTGTCAAAATCGTGTTTTCCACAATTTTGTGATCAAAATCGTGTTTTTCACGATTTTGTGTGAAAATCGTGATTTTCACGATTTTGTTCCCAGACAATCGTGATTGCTCACAGATTGTAAAAAACACGATTTTCTTCTGAAAATCGCGTTCTGGGAATCGCGATGTTGATGGCACTTTTCACAGAATCGCGATTTTGAGTTGAAACTCAGAATCACGATTTTGTCCAATTTTTGGCAGAATTTCAACTTATTGATTTTTTCAATATTTTTTCACCTATAGAATCGCCTTATCAAAATTTTAACAGGCAATGAAGCAACTAAAGCAAAAATTACTGATTCCTTAGTAAAAACTCAAGAAATCAGAAAATCGCGATTCTGTCCTCCTCTGATTTTTTTCTATTTTTTGATGTTATTTTCCACTCAAAACCAAAAATATGTGTTCAAAAATGATGTTAGGATTCTTACCTTTCTTGCTTGGGTGAAAATTGCTCCAAAGTCCACTGTTTGCAGAAAGTCGCGATTCTGGCAGCTCTGCTCACTCTCTCTCTCCCTCACTCTCACTCTCAAATGAGTTTTTTCTTCAATTATCTGTTTATATAGTGCTCAAAAAATCACGATTTTGTACTCAGAAAGTCGCGATTTTGTTCAAGTTTCAATTTTTCACACTCTTTCAATTATTCCTCTTCACTTACTCAATCCCCCTAATCTTCCTTACACTTCCTTATCTCAATGTACCCAAATTTACCACAGATTCCAAAAAACTTTCTTTACAGAAAATCGCGATTTTGTGTAGAGAATCGTGTTTTTTCTGTAGATCTTTTCTTGTGCAATTTTGAGTATTCTATGTCCTTGCCTTCTCCCAATATCCTTCACAACTTCAATACATGAGTCACCTGAAAAGTTATTTCAGAACAACACTTTTTACAGTAAATCGCGATTCTGTTCAGAGAATCGTGTTTTCTAATTTTCTGGGTTTTTTGATAACTTTTTTATTTTTTATACTTTCTTTCTCTTTGTTTTGCTTCAATTCCTTCTTTTCTTTGTAATTCACTCTACTCCTGAATTTTTGCACCAAAATCACAATCTTCCTCAGAAAATCGCGACTTTGTGCAGAAAATCGTGTTTTTCTCTGTTTTTGATTTTATGCCACTTTGAGTAGCTTTTTCTTCTTGATTACCTTCAAGACCCTTCAACAACTTCAATTCAACTTTCACTTAAAATGTTATTTCAAAATCAATCATTTTTTTTCAGAAAGTCGTGATTCTGTGCAGAGAATTGTGTTTTTTAATTTTCTGGTTTTTTGACCACTTTTTTGTTTTCTTTTCCAATTTTCCACAATCACTCCTATCCACAACACCTCACTTCAACTTCTTATCAAGAAAAGAAATTTGTTTGATTGTTTTTGATGAGTTTTATGAATTTGTTTGGTATTTTTGCCCTAAAAATAAAGGTGAACACTTTACTTAGGGTTTCTGGTTTTGGAGATCACTGATCCTATGGTTCTTGATTGGTTATGAGTTTCTATGTCCTTAGCTATCACTAAAGTACCAAAGAAAGGTTCTGAAATGAAAAAGTGTTATGAAAGGCAATCAATTTTTGTAAAGATAAACTCAATCATATTTTTTTTCAAAATGCAGAACAACTCAAGATTTAATGCTCAGATTTGGTCAACAACTGAATCCCTCATTCTTACATCTAGCTACTTTAACTGTCCTTTCCTTAATATCACCATGTTATCTTCCCAAGATCACCCATGGTGTCTAGTACTTGGGCAAAAAGAAATCTAGAAATGCAAGAATAGATTCAAGTTACCTCCATCTTCAGCTTCTTGGCTCAAATCCTCCACACACCTGCACTTTTACTTCACCAATATGATGAGCAACTATCAATTTACAAAGATTTCAGCACTTCCACTTCTACAAGACATCCATTGCTTTCTTCTTCCCTAAAGACAAACAATGATATCTACCTATTCATGTGCACTTTTCCTAATTAATGAGCTTTACCTTGTTCACCATCATCAACTGAAGATCCAGCAAAGGTCCAACTTCAAAGAAGTTCTTGGAATGTTCCCCGGCAACGGCGCCAAAAAATGTTTTGTTTTGGACTCCAAGTTGTCCTCTCCAATCATGAAGTAACAAAGAATCAACAAATCATCTTTATTTTGTCAATCCTAGGAATATCCATAAGACCACAGCCCCTTCAAGATAATAGATTCAAGGAAATAAGAGATTGATGGCTGGATTGTTGAGAGAAATTGAAGATGAAGAGAAAATCTAGAGTTTACCATAACTAAGGCAAATCTCCATCATTTTCTATGTTCTTTATGTCAAAACCATGCCATTTCATTAGCAGAATACAAATATGAACTCAAAATTGAAAAATATCACCTGTATCACAGAGACGAGACAATCGCGATTATGTACCATCAGACGATTTTCACAATTTTGGAACTTCCTTCAGTCCTTTTCCACTCATTACAGCAATAGGCCTCTCTCTTCATACAACTTACTCAGTAATACACAAATGTGACTCACAAATCTCCATGATTAAGCAAGAGACAAGCTCACACATCAAAGGAAATACACTCAACAGGAGAAAACACGATTTTTGCAGAAACTCTTTCTTCTCTATTGATAGCTTGAGCAAATGATTAACCAACCTCTCCAAAATAGAGAAAATTGACTTATATACATTTTCAAGTGTCTCTTTTCACACTTGAAATTAGGTCTTTTTCTCTAATTTTCTAAAAAATGCTATCTAAGAGTTTCTAAAAATTCTACAAAAATTACATGAGGTCCTTGACTACATAAGGAAGACTCTTCCTTATTTTTACAACCATTGCATAAATATTTTACAAGTTTTTTGGCTTTTTACTAATTTTTTACATCAAAAATGCTTTCCAAAAATACTCCTTCCAACAATGATCCACCCTACAAAAGGTTTTACCTCTCAAAGGATTTAATCAGAGCGGCCATCAAAATTCATGGCACCCACACGCCCACAGATTGAGAAAGATTAATTCCAGACCCTATGAAACGTGGGGATGTCACTAAGTGGGAGGAGATCTCAGCAATTACACCTGAGCTGTCAAAGCCGCTACGGATATGCATGCAACACTTCGCATTCCCCGCTCAGGACAGATTTACCATGCCCCATAAAAGAATATGGTTTGGATTGTATTTGGCATGTACGGGACCTCAGACCGTTGATCTAGTGAGCTGGATCATTGATCAAATGTATTTGGCACAACACAGATGGGAACGAAAGAAAGTGCTTAATGGATGTTGTGCGCTCACAAGAATTGTTTATATGTGCTTAGCCTATGATTTGCCAATTGAACGCGCATTAACTGGAGAAGAGCTAAAGGCATTCAAAGGAACGACGAAGAAAGCCAGGAAGCCCAGTAGAACACGGGCAGGTAAACGCATGAGAGGCACCATTCCTTGCCTTCAAGTGCCAGAGTCACCATCACCACAACCCTCTCCAGAGCGATCACCGACAGAAGCCGCTCCCACAGTGCAACCTATTCGCATAAGGTAGACCAGTGGTCACGGAGGGCACTACTAGTATCGCTGCACCTCAGGCAGCTGCAACCACAGAACCCACCACCACGACAGCAGAAGCTCCCACCACTATTGGTGCGGACGCCTTTTCTTTCCCAATACCACACATGGAGGCAGAGCCAATAAACACAACATTCGATTTTGAAATGCCTGATGCATTCTCAAATGAATTCCAGTTTTCAGAGGCACAGATGTTCTCCCAAGAATATGAACGCCCCAGTTACCCTACCACACCGCGGGATCTGCCACAGGGACAAGTTGTGTCAAGCTCTGATGACGAACGAACAGCCACCGACGATGACGAAGGTGATGACAAAGCCAGCCAGGGCACGCATGATTCCCAAGAACAAGGACAGACAGACGGCCAAGGCCAACACACCGATGCACACGGTGACACCAGCACGCACGAAGAGGAGACTTTCGAAACAGCAGCTTACACGTTGGCAATCAAGAAATTATATCGTACGATGGAGAAAGTCTGGGCACGGAAGAAATTGACTGAAGAAGAGAGCCAGGCCCTAATCGAACAGGAACTAGTCTCCGGAGGATTTGAAGAAGTCTACATCAGAGGGTTCAGAGAACTGGTCCAATCCATCGGCCCGGTCGAAGCACTGAGGTATTTACAAAGGAAGCCACTCCCCCAATATGACCCTCGCAGAGTTCGCCTGTTATCAAAGCCCGGTGAATATATTCGAGTTCCGGTAGGTGCTCAATCATCCCACCAGGCGCAAGATGCACGCCTACGGCCGGAAAGATCCTTCACCGAAGAAGCCATCCTAGTCGACTCCCCGCCACGTACTACCGTTGTACATACTACCACTATCCTTGAAATAACATCCACACCTTCTACTCCTCTCTCACCTCATGTTTCACCAACCCATCCTGTATCCCCCGCACACACACCTGCTCCTCCCACATCCACACCAGTCCACGGCAACATAGCCACACCCTTTGCCCTGCCCATTCATGCCACCATGCCCACACCCAACCCACCTCGTCTACATGTTAACCCCTTCACCCCTTCATCCTTCCCATCCTTTCCCCCACCTTTAAGACCCCCTTTCACCTTTCTAACCCCACTAACCTTCTCACCAGTTTCACCTCCCCAACCCACCATAACCCCTATATCCCCTTTTCACCAAGCTACTCCAGCCATTCCCCCTCTAAATTACTCTACATTTGTAAATCCCGTCTTCACACCTACACAACCACCCACTTACACACCGCTTTTCACAGTCACCGCACTTGACACGTCCAATGACATGGACATATCACCACCCACCGCACCAGCACCCACTCCACTCACAGCACCATCATATTTAGGTACGTCACAATTTTCCACGATCACCACTGCATCCACCTTCCCAACCCCACTCCCCATTCCCGCTGCATCTACTTCCACCGCATCCTCACTTAGCACTCCATTACTATTATCGCCAACCATAGACACTGCACTTCAACAAATGTTCACATGCATGTCACAAGTACGAGATGAGTTTGCATCTCTTGGCAACAACTATCAACAGCTGCAGAGGACGACCAACGAATTACAGTCGCAGCTTAATTCATTATCAATCGAGAATGCCTCTTTAAATACACGATACCAAGAACTAAGAGAGGCATATCATAAGCTAGAGCTAGAAAGTGAAGAGAAGACAAAAGAAGCCACTGCTGATCTGGACAACCTGCTTCGAGCCCAAACAATTAGGAACGCGACGCTGACAAGGAATATGGGTCTACTCAGGAGGCACCTAGCCGCAGCCCAAGAGGAGAACGTGAGACTCCAAGCGCAGAATAGAGAAAATTTGGAAGCGGCACTGGACCACCCTGAACAACCATTAAGTCCGAGCAGATTCAAGGCAATCCCATCTGAATCGATGCGGATGTTGCTAGATGACCACGTTCGACTGCTAGAGGACTACGATCGAATGAACGAAGAGCATCAGAAGCTAAAAGAAGATCACAAGTTACTACAGCTCAGAGAACCGGCACCACAACAACTACCAGTGGCAGCAGAAGTACCAGAACCTGTGGACCCCTCTCCTGAACTCATAGAGGAACTCAACGCATTACGGGCCCAGGTAGCCACTCTCCAATCACGCATAGAGGTATACGAAGCACCACCACGGCCTGATTCCCCACCGGAGATCCCAGCTGACGACGAGAACATCACCATTCCGGTGGAGGAAACGTTTGAAGAAGCATACGAGCCAATACCCATCCCAGGCGGACAAGTCACAGCCGAAGGCCAGATGACCTATGAACTTCCTACCCCCGCGTGGATGAAAACGATCGAAGAACTTGGAACGACACATTCGGCCAGAGTAGAGGCACAGCTACATGCCATGGCCATGATTGAAGAGAGAATCTTACAATCCCCTTTCTTTGCTCATTTAGCCCCCCGACGCTATATATCTGGGCATGAGCTGCAGTATAAGCCATACTTCATGTTAATGGCTGAATATCAGCTAACTATAGAGAAAGAAACCGGCATGAAACCCACGCATGCTACACAATTCGAGCCGGCGGACTTGCCACCAAATGCGCAAAGAGGAGAGATCCATCAACCTGATTGGCGCAAAGACCTACTCCAGAAGTACCCAGAAATGATGAGCACATGGGTGAAAGCGCCCTTACATTTAAAGTATAATCCTTGCTAGGGACCAGTACCACGACGTCGCTCCTGGACTGCATTCGCTATCAAAGTACAAAACAATAGGCAGTGTCAGGATTGGCTGAATTACCCCTACTTCAAGCCACCTACCGAGTTGCCCACTGTTGGCTATATGATGGCCACAATCCGTCACTGGCTCCCTCGCCTGAAGCATATGGATGATATTGCAGCGCATATGACTGTCAAAATTTTTGACATGATGCAAATGATATTTAAAGTCTTCCGACGCGTTAAGGCACCGCATGTAAACACCCCGGGATTTGAGCATGGTAACTTTGATCTAGTATATGATATGAGCACAACGCCATCGCTCCGGGTGTGTTATGCCTGGCACTGTAGGATAAAATACCTCCCGGCATGCTACAAACAAACCTTTGAAGAGATGTTCACCACCGGGTTTTGGGAATACCATTCCGAGGTATTCATCAGCAGGCCCACACATTTATTGCAACTTTTTGCCTGTGAACGAATGGTTTATTCCACGCATTATCAACTCCCGCCACCCGACGAACCGCAACCGATCGACTGGGAGAAGCTCGAGGCTGATCTGGCCCGAGGCATTCGAGTATCTGAGCACACCCTCGCTCACGACCTCCTACAAAACTACATCCGGCAGACCGCACAACAAGGTTCTGTCGAGGACGACAGAAGCGAGAGGGAGGGGGGTGTTGGAAGCAGTCAGAGGCACAGTCAGAGGCACAGACGACATGGAAGCATGTAAAGACGGAGCAGGGAGCCAGTCGGATCATTTTTTCAAACAATTATGTTTTTATTACCTCTTCAAACATCCAACAGTGATTTTCATCACTCTTGTAACATATGTAATATAGACAAAACCCCATTTTGTAATTCATAGCTCCATTTTGTGCAAGCCGAGGAGTCCTCGAGCTTGAGGAGCTTAGGTAGAATGCGCATACCAATTTTCGTTATTTTTAGACATCGTTTAACCTTCCAAATAGCCTCTAGGACCTATTTTTAACTAGGCCGGTCACTAGATGTGAAACCGGTCAAAACTAGTCTAGAAACTATAAAAAGAGCTAGAGAGCTCATTTTTGAGGTTGGTTCATTTTGGTTAGTGTGAGCTTAGAGCTAGTTTGAGCTTGTAAGAGCATTCTTGAGCAATAGAACTAATTTCCCACCTTCCATTGTGTCTTGCTTGTCTCTTCATTGTGTGTGTGTATGTGTGTGTGCATCTTTGTGCTTCTCACCTTCACTCTCACATCATCTCACGTTCACGATCTTCATATCACTCCTACCTCTCCCACGGATTGACATTAAGGAGGTGAAGCTTCTTAACGTGGTTCTCACCATTGTGCTAGAGCAACACTCGTACTGGGTGAACAAATCCTCAACCTGTTCAGCTCTTAACACTTGTTTGAACTCGGCCACACCATCATAAGGATCTCTTGACCCGTTAAAATAATTCTTCATTGCCTTGATCACTTGAGTGGGTCTAAGGGTTCTTGGGTGCTCTCGGGGTCTAGGCAATGGAAAATCATGTTCATTTCTTTGTTGCCTATGTGCTTGATATCTCTCTCTTTCAGGTCTTTCATTTTCAAATCCTAACCTATTCCTGCCCACTGTGTGTGCAAAACTTACCTCCGGTCTCTCTCTAGTTCTTTCTCTCTGGGCTTCATGAGCTTGGGATGATCCTACTCCTTGGAGGCCATGGGAAACATTGGATCTTGGTGGAGGGAAAATCAATTCATTCTTCCAAGTATATGCATGTCTATCATGTTCTGTTACCAAGAAAATTTTCTTTGACGTGTTATCTAGGTAGACAACTTTGCCTGGTATCTCTGGATCCTTGAACTCGTAGACGATGACTATGCCCAATTGGCTAGGTTGTTCTGGCTTGAATCTCCAAAAGGCTTCCTCTGTTTCTCTATTAAAAAATAGTTCTATGCTTTTGTTGTCTTGAGGGATCCAATCTAGAGTGATCACTCTGGTTAAAACTGACTTGCCTCTAGGAGTCTGGGGTCCTTCTCCTACATTTCCTTGTTCTAGGTCTCCTATCTCATTCTCATGAATGATATTTCCAAACTCATCGGTCCTATCTGGTTGGTTGGTAACCACATACATGGTTCCTTCCTTATCAATGTATGAACCCTCTTCGAACTTGACCACCGGGTGTTCAAGTCAAAAGGATTGATCTGGATTTTTGAGTTGGACCACTGATCGCCTCAGGCCATCCTCATAGATGCGAGCACCTAATCGGTTAGTCTGAATATATTCCAACTGTGTCTTATAGGGACCTTCTGGTGTTTGTAGATGGACAGTCCCTGAGCCACTTGCAGGTTTCCCCATGCTAAAAGACATTTCTCAGTCACTTGTGTCTGAACTTAGTCCGTAAGGATGACCACTTAGTTGTTGTGCCCAAGCCTTAGCTGTATGGTTGACACTAGATTGAGAAGATCTAATGCTTTGTCTATCCTTTCCTAGGTGTCTACCAGATCTCAGGTTCATAAGCTTTGGCTAAGAGTCCAAAATTTCCCCTTGGTATGGTTCAAAAATCCTTTGGAATCCCCTTGGGTTCTTGGTTCCACCTGAGGGTCAACTTCAAAATATCCTATCTGAAAATCAACGCATTATTCTTATAAAAACGAGCTTTCCAACGAGCTATAGAGCTCAAAAAATGGACTTTGGATGAAAAAGTTATATCAATTCAGGCTCCTGGAGGTCAAAACAGGCAAACAGGACCTTTTGGAAAAATTCGCGATTTTGTGAACTTCAAGAGAATCCCGATTTTGTGAATCTCAAGAGAATCGCGATTTTGTGAATCAGAGAATCGCGTTGCTGTGAAGTCAAAGAATCGCGATGTTGAGCACAAAATCGTGTTTTTGAAAATCGCGATGTTGAGCATAAAATCGTGTTTTTGAAAATTGAGATGTTGAGCACAAAATCGTGTTTTTGAAAATCGCGATGTTGAGCACAAAATCATGTTTTTGAAAATCGCGATGTTGAGCACAAAATCGTGTTTTTGAAAATCGCGATTTTGTCTCAGAGAATCGTGATTCACAAAATCGTGTTTTTCATAAAATCGTGGTTCTCAGAATCGTGTTTTTTGACATGAAAATCGCGATTTTGTCTCAGAGAACCGTATTTTCACAAAATCGTGTTTTTGCTAAAAATCGTGTTTTTTGCTGAAAATCGTGATTGGTGAGAATCACGATTTTGAGCACAATCACAGAATCGTGTTTTCTCATAATCGTGTTTTTGACATGAGAATCGCGATTTTGTCTCAAAGAATCGCGTTTTCACAAAATCGTGTTTTTACTAAAAATCGTGTTTTTTGCTGAAAATCGTGATTGGTGAGAATCACGATTTTGAGCACAATCACAGAATCGTGTTTTCTCAGAATCGTGTTTTTGACATGAAAATCGTGATTTTTTAGAATCGTATTTTTTGGCTGAAAATCGTGATTTGTGAGAATCACGATTTTGAGGACAATCACAGAATCGTGTTTTCTCAGAATCGTGTTTTTGACATGAAAATCGTGATTTATGAAAATCGCGATGTTGAGCACAGAATCGTGTTTTTGAAAATCGCGATTTTGAGCAAAAATTCGTGTTTTCACAGAATCGCCTTTTTCACAAAATCGTGTTTTTACTGAAAATCGTGATTGGTGAGAATCCCAATTTTGAGCAAAGAATCGTGTTTTCACAGAATCTTGTTTTCACAGCATCGTGATTCTCAGAATCGTATTTTTGGCTGAAAATTGTGATTTATGAGAATCGCGATTTTGAGCACAACCACAGAATCGCGATTCTGAGAATGACCACAGAATTGTGATCCTTTCAGCCAACTTTTAGGCGGGAAAATAGAAAATCGTGATTTTTCAAAAAAATTTGAATTTTCACAGAATCACGATTTTCATCACAGAATCGCGTTTTTTGGCGAGAAATTCAAATTTTTGAGCGCCGGCCATGGCGAGCTCCGTATGAGCAGAAAATCATGAAAAAAACACAGTGCTTGCTCTCCCTTGCACTTCCTAACTCCTTCCCACGCACTAATGCAAGAAAAATGATATGAAAATTGTGAAAATGCACTAAAAAACAAGAAATTTCTATGAAGAAGAAGATGGAAAAAGGTGGAGATGATGATGATGATGAAGATGAAGAGGAAAAAACAGAAAATGAACGGAAATGATAGTTTTTTTACCTTCCAACGTCGCAAATCTACAATCTTACCATCACAACGCTCGTCCTCGAAGCTCTCTCCCCGGCAACGGCGCCAAAATTTGGTGTAGCTCAAGCGTAAGCACCACCTCCTTTACTTGTCAATCCGTGGAGATGTGAGGACCGGTATGAAGACCACGAGCAAGTGAAGGCACAAGTGCGTGAGTGAAAGCACACAAACATGCACACACATACACACACACGCGCACAAAGTAAGACCAAAGGGAGGAACAATGGAAAGCTTCGATTGCAAAAGAGTTCTCTTACAAAAGCTCTATTCTCTAACAAGCTAACCCCAAAAATGAGCTCTCTAGCTCTTTTTATAGTTTTTTGACTAGTTTTGGCCCTGTCTAGACCTAGTGTCCGGCCTAGTTAAAAATTAGGTTCCAGGGCTTATTTGAGGGCTCAAACGGAGTCTAAAAATTATGAAAATTGGTAGGATGATAGTTCTAATACTCCTCAAGCTCAAGGAATCCTCGGCTTGATCAAAATGGAGTTATAAAAATAGATAATGGTATTTACAATGGTTTTTAGTGATGAAAATCACTATTTTTGTAGGGGATTCTTCTGAAAATTTGACATACACTTCTTGGAGCTCCCTACTTGCTCCCTTTCCTTGTGTGTCCACCTTTTGATGTGGTTCCATGCTTTGTCCTTGACTTTGAGCTTCAACAGTGGGTTACGTGTGGTGGATTAGAGGGTGGAGGAATGGAAGGTGATGGGGATGGTAGTGGAGGTGATGTGTGAGAGTGCGTTTGAGATGTGATTTCTATGATCTTGGCTTTGGTTTCTCGTAGACTTTCCTCGAGTTCGCTCATCTTTCTTGCCCATTGCCTTTTCATACGTTCACGGCTATCTCTCCAAGCTTTTGTTCTCTTCTTAGTCAGGCTCTAAGTCTCACTAACCTCCGCATTCTTCTCCTGGCCTAAGTCTTGGCTTTGCTTAAGTGTCTGAGCTCTCGTGATGACTTGCACCAGGGCTGTGGAATTCACTCTTCCCATGGAGTCTACCACTAAGCCAATAACATTGATAGGAGCAATTTTTGGCATATTGCTACGGTTCTTGGGACACTCTCGTATCAAGTGCTCCTTCCCACAATCCGAAAAAAAGCCTTGAATTGTCAGGGATTGAATTTGTGTAGGTGCAGGTAGAGGGCAATCACGAATGAGGTGATCTCCCTGACAGCGATAGCATGGCCCTCTAGGAAATGGAGGTCTCATCGGCTTAGGCTGGGATCTCGAGTTGGGGTTTGCATACATGACATTTGCATATTCTGGCTCCCAGCTGGACTCACTCGGTTCTTCATAATAGTATGACTCATTATGCTCGGGTGATTGCATGTAGTAAGCCTGTGGGCTATCGATAGGGGTAGAGTCAAAACTATGATCACTTGGATCACTTTCTGAAAGCGATGATGTCACTGGCACTAAAGCTCTATTCAGATTTTCTTCTGCAGCTGCATACTTCACTGGAATCACATTGGTGGGGGCAGGGGGTTGTTGCGCTAGGACTGGTTATGGTCTTTGTTGCCCTTGATAGGGTGGTTGATAGGTTTGCTGGGGCCTAGAATACTGTTGTTGTGGGTACTAATTAGGGTACTTTCCTTGTTGTGGATATGGTTGAGGATAATTTTGTCTAACAGCTTGTTTGTTATATGGGCACTCTTGTGCTATGTGATTGGTGTACCGCCTTTCTATGGTGCAGTACTAGTTGTTGGGATTAACTTGGGGTTGAGCCATGATAGGGCACACATTAGCCATATGGTCTCCTCCACAAGTATAGCATCGTTTTCTTGGGGCAAATCTAGGAATTTGCTTGCTAGAAACACCTAATTTTTTAGCCACCTTTTCTGCTAGATCCTCAATCGACATGGATTGTGAGGAAGTGATGCTAGTAGAACTATCTGAATCTTTATAGTTCTTTGAGAGCTCTAATTCCTCCCCTAGATTATCCTCAATGTCTATGCACATGCGTACACATTCTTCTATGGATCTAGGGTCCTTCAAGTACACATATGATCTGAGTTTGGTACTTAACAATCCATCTAGGAATAAGGCCACTTGCTTGGCTGGAGTGGGTAACTCTGGAGCAGGGCATCTCTCTAGGTATTGCCTAAACCTTCTTCCTACGAGCCTCACTGTCTCTTGAGGTGTTTGCTTGAAGCTGTATATCAAGGAAGATGTGTTATGCCTAATGCCACTCTTGGAAAACTCAGTGATGAATGCTTCAAGCAGTTGATCTATACTTCTGTATTGATCTTGGTGAAGTGGTTCAAACCAAGTCAATGCAGTGTTCTTGAGTGGTAGGCCAAAATCGTTGTATTGAGTGAACAAGTCTTCCACTTGTTCAGCTCTCAACACTTGCTTAAACTCAGCTACATGGTCATATGGGTCTCCTGTGCCATGGAAGCAATTCTTCATGGACTTAACCAATTGTGTAGGCTGCAAGGTTCTAGCATGTTCTCTAGGCCTTGGTAAATGGAATTCCTCTCCATTTCTTAGATTCCTTGGGTCCCTCTATCTTTCCCTCTCCACTCTATCAGTCTCTGTCCTCGTTCTTTCTCTTCCAAGTGGATTGGCAAAGCTCACCTCAGGTCTATCTCTACTCCTCTCTCTCTGAGTTCCATGAGCCTGAGATGTTCCAGCTCCTTGGTGACCATAAGACATAGTGGATTGAGGTTGGGGAAAAACAAATTCTCCCTTCCAAGTTGTTGGGGCTTCACTCACTAATTAGGCATGGATATATGAAGATATATGAAGACATATGAAGACATATGATGGAGGAAAGAAGAAGTGAAGAAAAGACTTACAGAAAATCAAGCCTAAGTGAAGGGACAATTTCACTATTGTAAATTAGTACAAAATTAGAGTCTAGATTTTCATTTGATCTTGAGAACTTACGAGTTCAAGTCTAGAAGAATATAAACCATAGGTATATAAGTTAATTTGAGCCAAAAACATATATGAGAGAACTCAATTTTGGAATCTGAGTGAGTAGAGAAAAGTCGTGTCTTTTCTGAGAGAGATGGTGAGAGAAAACTTCTGAGTCTGAGAGAGTTTTCCATGGCTATGAGCAAAATTAGGCCAAGCCATTTTGTACACATCTTCTCTGATAATCAACACATGTTTGTGTAGAAGGATTGAGTCTAATTCTTCTTGTACATTGAGTTCCAAGTCATTTCATATGACTGTGTAAGGTCGTTGATAGTTACGACTTTTCTGGCGCAAATTTACCTGATCTTCTTAAGGTCAGATCTCGAAGTATGGTGTAAAGTTTTCAGTAAGTGATAGCTCATTTTAAAGCTACTGTCCTCAACTACATTTGGTCAAAAGATCTTTAAGAAACGGGACACATACTCAGAGAAATCAGCTTAAGAGTGGAGGTATGTCAAATCGATGAAGTAAATTTTCAGTTTTCAGACATAGTGGAAAATTTGGAGCAAAATCAGAAGATTTTGAAGTTATTACTTGAAAGTTTTGTTTGTTATGTGTTGCTTAACATTAGCAAGAACTTCTCTTAGCAAATGATCAAAAGATTTTGCAAAGATTGAGCTAATACAGGTCAGATTGAAGGATTGAAGAAAAGGCGCAGATTTCTGTGAAGTGAATTTTTGTTTTTCACTAAATTCAGAGATGGAGACTCACAATGTGAGTATTGCTAAGCTAATGGTGGTTATAGAGGTCTTCTAATACCACATTAGTTTGGTTCTTGTGGTGTTTTACACACCAACAAGTGGTATCAGAGCAGAGAAGGTCCTCGAAAGTAAAGGGAGATCAGATACAAGGAGATTTGAAGAGTTCTTTATCAAAGAAAGTGGAAGTTGAGGTGTTCAACAACCAAAATTCATCAGAAGGTTATTTCGAAGTTGCTCCCAAGGGTAAAGGTCTACAAAAGGTATCATTCTTTAACTTTATACTTACAGGTTGAAGCAGAAGCAAGGATACTATGGCAGATCATGTGTCCATTGACAAATTGGACAGAGATAACTATCCTGCTTGGGTAATGAGGATGGAAGCCTTACTTATGAGTAAGGACCTAATGGTATATGTGACAGGTGAAGAAGAGAAGCCTAAATTTGAAGATGAAAGTCATCCAAGAAAGGAAGAGCTAGAAGCTTTGAAGCTATGGCAGAAGAGAGATGCAAGTGCAAGAGCTTATATATATAACACTATTACAGATCATTTGTTGCCACATATCAGAGGTTTAGAAACAGCTGAAGATATTTGGAATGCTTTGGAAGATCACTTCCAAAACACTACTAAAGCTAGGAAAGCTAGCTTATGGTCAGAGTTCACCACATTCAAGAAAAAGCAAAATCAGAGCATTAGTGATTATGTCACTAAGATGAAGGACTTGGCAGATAGCCTTGGCTCTATTGATGAGGATATTGAAGATCATAGGCTGATAGCACAATTACTTGCAGGGTTAAGAGGTGATGAGAGATGGAAGCCCTTTGTACTTTCAACAGAACTCTCATTAAACCATTATGTGCCAGAACTGAATCAATTACTTGGATTGATGCTCACATTTGAGCAAGACTTGAAGTCAGATGGAGACAAAGGTCAAAGTTCTGCAATGTATGTGAAGAACAAAAAGAAAGGAGATAAAGGCAAAGCAAAGGATGAAGAAGAGTCAATAACTCAAGCAAATTATGCAAGAGGAAGAGGTTTTGGCAGAGGTAAAGGTCGAGGAAATGGAAGAGGTAGAGGTAATCAGAACAATAACAAGAAGACATGTTGGATTTGTGGATTGAGCAATCATCTGGCATATGATTGTTGGCATAATCAACAAGGAGCAAGTCAAAATCAGAACAACAATGGCAGAGGAAGAGGTGGAAGGTTTCAGAATCAATTTCAAAGAGGAAGACAGAATTCAAGAGGAGGTTTTGGTAGAGGTGGTGGAAGAAATTGGAATCAGAACCAATCATACAACACCACATATTACAATTATGCAAATGATACACAGAATGACAACGATACAACATTAATGATGAATTCAATAAGTTCATCAGAGAAAGAGGATCTCAAGGTATTTTATATTGACTCTGGTTGTTCAAATCATTTGTCAGGTAATATAGAATTATTGTCAGAATTGGAAGAAGGCAATTCAAGTCATACAGTACAAACAGGTGACAATACAAAACATAATGTGCATTCAATTGGAAAAGTGAAGTGCAGGAGTGGAGCTGATTTATTAACAAATGTTTTGTATGTTCCAACAATACCAAAGAATCTGATTAGTGTTGGACAAATAGTGGAGAAAGGTTTTCAAGTCAGATTTACAAATGAAGGAGTATTTGTTGAAGATCCAGAAGATGCATACAAACCCATTGTTTGTGGTAAGAAGGAAGGTAGACTTTTTACTCTCAAAGTGCAAGGAAATGTTGGTCAAGCCCTAATCACACATGGTGATGAAGTAATTACAGAATTAGATCTTTGGCATAAAAGATTGGGACATTTCAATGGAAGAGGAATCAAAACTATGGTGGAGAACCAATCTGTAATGGGGCTACCAAATGTGAAGAATCAACATATGATATACAAGTGTGAAGCTTGTCAGATGGAAAAAGCTCATAGACTACCATTTCAGAAGAAAGGTTTCAAGCATGATGGTTTACTTGAACTCATACATACAGATGTATGGGGACCAACAAAAGAAGGTTCAATAAATGGATCTAGGTATTATGTTTTGTTTATTGATGATGCTACAAGGTGGATAACTCTTTATGTTCTAAAGGAAAGATCAGAAGTCTTTGGAGCCTTCAAACATTTTCATGCTTATGCAGAAAGAGTTACAGGTCACAAACTCAAGAGGCTAAGGTCTGATGGAGGGGGAGAATACTTCTCTCAAGAGTTTAATGACTATCTTTGGAATGCAAGTATCAAGAGAGAGATAACTTGCAGGTATACACCTCAACATAATGGGGTGGCAGAAAGGAGAAATAGAACATTGGTTGAATTTGCAAGAGCAATGTTAAAAGAAAAGAATTGCCCTAATTATCTTTGGGCTGAGGCTGTTAATACAGCTACATACCTTGTGAATAGGCTACCATGTGGAGCTTTGAATGGTATGACCCCCTATGAAGCTTGGTGGGGTAAGAAACCAACACTTGACCATTGTAAAGTGTTTGGATCAATTGCCTATGCTTATGTGCCATCACAACTCAGACATAAGCTTGAACCAAAGGCAGAAAAATATGTGTTTATTGGGTATGATGAAAAGCAAATGGGTTATAGGCTATGGAGTCCTTTAACTAAACATTTTATTGTTTCCAGAGATGTGATTTTTGATGAACACAAGAGTTGGTATGCAGATAAAGATTGTGATCTTGAAACATTTGAAGAAAAGATAAGAAGGAGTGCAAGAGGTAAGTCACATATGCAGATAGATGGAGATGAAGAACATATGCAAGCAAGCACATCAAGAGTTGGATCATATAGAAGGAATGAAGATGGACCAATATTTGATGAAGAAGTACATCCAGATATACATGAAGAGTGTGAACCAAGAAGGTCAACCAGAATGAGGAAGCAACCTACAAGGTATTCATATGACACTTCTTACTTGACTCAGAAAAATTATGCTTACATGGTTAAGGAAGATGAAGAACCTCAAAGCTATGATGAAGCAAAGGGTAAGAGACAATGGGAAGAAGCAATGAAGGAAGAGTTTGATGCACTTGAAGAGAACAAAACTTGGGAACTTGTTCCAAAGCCTAATGGTAAGAAAGTGATTGGGAATAAATGGGTTTACAAAGTTAAGAAGCATGCAGATGGAACTATAGCCAGGTACAAAGCCAGATTGGTGGTTAAAGGCTATGCTCAAACTTTTGGCATAGATTATGATGAGACATTCAGTCCTGTGGCAAAGATGTCAACCATAAGGACAATCATTGCCATTGCAACATCAAAAGGATGGACATGGAGTCAATTGGACATTAAGAATGCATTTTTGAATGGATATATATCAGATGAGGTTTACATGGAGCAACCTCAAGGGTTTGCAGATCATAAGTTTCCAAATTATGTTTGCAGGTTGAGAAGAGCTCTTTATGGTTTGAAGCAAGCTCCAAGAGCTTGGAATTATAGACTTGTAAAGTATCTTAATGATCTTGGATATCAAAGTTCAAAGGCAGATGCAAGTTTACTTATCAAAAGAACAGATGAAGGTATGATCTACATTTGTATATATGTAGATGATATTATAATTACAGGTACCTCAAATGAAGGAATCAAGGAGGTGAAGAAGCTACTTGAGAAGGAATTCAAGATAAGTGATCTAGGAAAATTGTCATATTTTCTTGGAATGGAAATCACTTATGCAGAACATGGTATATATGTATCACAAGAAAGGTATCTCTTGAATCTCCTAAAGAAGTTTAATATGGAGAATTGCAGAGAGACATCAACACCACTAGAAGTCAATCATAAACTTAGTAGATATGATGGTGCAGAATTCAAAGACATGAGGAAGTATCAATCTTTAGTGGGAAGTTTAATTTATGCTACACTAACAAGGCCTGATCTTAGTTATGCAGTTGGTGTTCTTTCTCAATTCATGCATTGTCCAAAGGATCCACATTGGATTGCAGGTCAAAGAGTTCTTAGATATATCAAAGGAACTTTGAAAGAAGGATTGTATTATCCTTTTACATCAGATATAAGGTTGAGAGCCTATAGTGATTCAGATTGGGCAGGAAGTCAAGATGACAGAAGATGTACCCATGGCTATATGATATACATTGGAGATAAGCTTGTGAGTTGGTGTTCAAAGAAACAACACACACTGGCTTTATCATCAACAGAAGCTGAATACAAAGGACTTGTGGAAGTAGCAAAAGAAGTAATATGGATGCAGACATTATTCAAAAGCTTGGGAATTGATCAAGGTATACCCATCATTCATGGAGATAACATGAGTTCATTATATCTTGCAGCAAATCCTGTATTTCATGCAAGGACAAAGCACATAGAGATACAGTATCATAGAGATACAGTATCATTTTCTCAGAGAAAAGGTAATGGAGAAAGAGATTGAAGTGGTGTACACTTCTACAAAAGATCAGATTGCAGATATTATGACAAAAAGCTTGGATGGAGTGAAGACAAGTAGGTTCAAGGAGATGGCAGGAATAAAAGAGAAGAAGACTATGTGAAGAAGTCAAAGCATGCTAATTAGTGATTGAGGGGGAGCTGTTGGGGCTTCACTCACTAATTAGGCATGGATATATGAAGATATATGAAGACATATGAAGACATATGATGGAGGAAAGAAGAAGTGAAGAAAAGACTTACAGAAAATCAAGCCTAAGTGAAGGGACAATTTCACTATTGTAAATTAGTACAAAATTAGAGTCTAGATTTTCATTTGATCTTGAGAACTTACGAGTTCAAGTCTAGAAGAATATAAACCATAGGTATATAAGTTAATTTGAGCCAAAAACATATATGAGAGAACTCAATTTTGGAATCTGAGTGAGTAGAGAAAAGTCGTGTCTTTTCTGAGAGAGATGGTGAGAGAAAACTTCTGAGTCTGAGAGAGTTTTCCATGGCTATGAGCAAAATTAGGCCAAGCCATTTTGTACACATCTTCTCTGATAATCAACACATGTTTGTGTAGAAGGATTGAGTCTAATTCTTCTTGTACATTGAGTTCCAAGTCATTTCATATGACTGTGTAAGGTAGTTGACAGTTACGACTTTTCTGGCGCAAATTCACCTGATCTTCTTAAGGTCAGATCTCGAAGTATGGTGTAAAGTTTTCAGTAAGTGATAGCTCATTTTAAAGCTACTGTCCTCAACTACATTTGGTCAAAAGATCTTTAAGAAACGGGACGCATACTCAGAGAAATCAGCTTAAGAGTGGAGGTATGTCAAATCGATGAAGTAAATTTTCAGTTTTCAGACATAGTGGAAAATTTGGAGCAAAATCAGAAGATTTTGAAGTTATTACTTGAAATTTTTGTTTGTTATGTGTTGCTTAACATTAGCAAGAACTTCTCTTAGCAAATGATCAAAAGATTTTGCAAAGATTGAGCTAATACAGGTCAGATTGAAGGATTGAAGAAAAGGCGCAGATTTCTGTGAAGTGAATTTTTGTTTTTCACTAAATTCAGAGATGGAGACTCACAATGTGAGTATTGCTAAGCTAATGGTGGTTATAGAGGTCTTCTAATACCACATTAGTTTGGTTCTTGTGGTGTTTTACACACCAACACAAGTGTATGCGTGTCTTCCATGCTCTCAGACCACAAAGATCCTTTCAGAAGCATCATCTAAGTACGTCACTTTGCCTGGCATATCAGGATCTTTGAATTCATAAATGGTAAGAGCTCCTACTTCATTAGGCTTCTCAGGCTTATACCTCCAAAAACCCTCATCCGTCTCTCGATTCACGAGTAGATCTATGCTCCTATTTTCTTGGGAAACCAACTCGGGAGTGATTATTCTTGTCAGAACCGACTTGTCGTGAGGGGTTTTTGGCTCCTTTCCTAAGTTCCCCTGCTCTATGTCTCCTATTTCAACCTCTGGGATTATGTTGCCAAATTCATTTGTCCTTCAGGTTGGCTGGTGACCACATACATTGTTCCTTCTTTATTTATATAGGAACCATTTTCAAACTTGACTATCGGGTGTTCTAGTCCAATGGGCTGATCGGGGTTTTTAATTAGGACAACAGATCTTCTCAGGCCGTCCTCATAGATGCGTGCACCTAAGCGGTTGGTCCTGATGTATTCCAATTGAGTTTTGTAGGGACCCTCAGGTCTTTCTAGGTATGCCACTCCTGAGCTACCTACAGGTCTCTCCATGTTGTAAGACATCTCTGAGTTACTAGTTTCTGAGTCTAGAGCATAGGGGTAGTCGCTCAATTGCTGAGCCCAAGATCTGGCTGTATGCTTGACACTAGCCTCAGATGATCTAATACTCTGACGGTCTCTCCCTAAGTGTCTTCCCGATCTCAGGTTCATATGCCCTTTGTACATTGCTGATTCTTTGATACCAATCACTTGTTCCTTTTGAGTTCCTTTGTATGTGTGTTCTTGTCTTTAATTTACCATCGTCAGGAGTATTTGAATGTGTCGTACTTGATGTTCTTCGTCCACTTAGTTTAAGTCTTTTTCCTTTAAGTTATACCTTGACTGCAATTTAGCCTATTCTTGGACTTGAGAAGTTAAAGGCTCTTAGAACTTGAGTATTCTTATCATACCCCTAGTCAATCAGGACAACTACTCGCACTTAGCCTATGCTAAGAATGGACTAAGGGGGTTGAGAGATGTTCCAACCTCAAGTTGCTTCTCCTTGCTATGCTTGTCTGCCCAGGAAGCGCATTCCCAAGCTTGCACACAATGGCACTTGTTTTGATTCCTCCAAAAGCTCTCTATGATTCTGTAAACATTTCAAGTTTAGCACAAATTTTTACCTTTATTTGACAAATAGTTTGATACAGACACTTTTAATGACCCATGTTTCCCCCTTTTCTATTGCCAAAAAATTTCCTCTAGAGCTCCCTTGGTGTACCTACCCCTCAGAGGGTCAACTTCAAAATACCCTATCTGAGAATCAGCAGATTTCATATGAAAAAGTTATGACAATTCAGGGTTCAGGGGGTTAAATAGACAAACAGAACCTTTCAGGAGTTTAGGGCATTTTTCCAAGGCCTTTGTAATGGTATAGGTGATTGAATATGCAATTATGCCCAATATTTAGCCTAAATTTTCAAAAAATTACCCCTCTATTTTTTTATGGAAAATGTCTGTCTATCACGATAGACGGTGTCTATCGTGATAGACACGAGCTGTCGCGTAGGGCTGTCTGTCGCGATAGACGGTGTCTGTCATGATAGACGGGGGTCTATCGTGGGGTCCTGTCTGTCTTGATAGATGGTGTCTGTCGCGATAGATGCTAACTATCGTCTGTCGTGGTTTGGTATGTCGCGATAGATGGTGTCTGTCGCGATAGGCGGGGTCTGTCGTCTGTCGAGGGGGTGTGTGTCTCGATAGACGCAGTCTCTCGTGATAGACGCTATCTGTCGTTTGTCATGGGTTTTGGTCTGTCGCGATAAACGATGTCTGTCGCGATAGACAGGGTGTGTCGTCTGTCATGGGGTGTCTGTCGCGATAGACGGTGTCTTCGCTGTTGGGAAAGATGGATGGATGATCCAAGAGATTGAGTAGGTACTGCTAAAACCTGCTTTGTACCAGCCCTCTTTAGCTTCAGACTTGATTAGTAGACTCCCTTAGCTTTCCAATGACACCAAGAAATGGCCTATGTCCTTTGGAAATGAAGTGTGTAATGATTGAATCAAAACAGATAACTTTGGAAGTCACAAAGTCAAGAAAACCTTCTATTTTGGTCTTGACACCTGCTCAATGTTTTGTTCAGTGTGACCAGCACAGTAACAATTGATAAAATTCCTTCTAGGGGTATTCAATTAGCTTAGTAAGCTACCATTTGCAAGTGGAATGATGTAAAATAATGAACTATGCTAAGAGAAATTAATTTAGCAAGATTTGGTATACCCCCGACTTTTTAGGACTGTAGCAGAGATAGACCAGTGAGCACCTCGACGATGATGAATTGGCTGAATGAAATCACTTCAAACTTTTTCAGCATGTAGATGACTTTGAGCTGAATCCAACAAGTATTGAATCACTAAATTTGGTGGAGTATTGACTGAGATATGCCCTTGACAAGTTGACAGACTTTTGAGTAGACTAGCAGAGAACACAAAAGATGAATGATGTAAATGTATCTATTGATTAACAATTGTGTACAATCCCATTGGCATGGATAGCATTGCCAAATGGTGTAGAGAGGTGTAGGCTATGGTATAGTCCTTACACACACTCAAACTCAATAGAGTAAGCCTCGAGAAATGAAGAGATGTGTCCGCGACTTTTCCAAGTACATTTTATATAATATGTGCAAAAATTTGAATTCAAATTCAAATTTTGGCTTCCTATGATCAAGGTTCTAAAAGCTTGGAGATATTCTCTCAATCAAATAAGCTAATTTTTCCACGACTCACTTTGGTAGGTGATTACAAAAGATTCCAAGTCATTTTGACTTTTACAGATGAGGTAAAGTGGTAAGTAATCACTAGCATATGTTCCTATGGTTCTTTATGTATGTAGAGTCTTCATGATAACTTCCAAGCCAAATGTGTAGGCTTGTGATTTACACCAACAGCTCCCCCTCAAGCCAAACATTTTGGCTTAAGTCTTCATCTTCAATCTTCAAGTACATCCTGCAATCCAATCATAGATTTGAACCTGCAAAGTTTGGTCCCATCCAAAGCTTTAGTTAGCAAATCTGCACATTGCATGTTGGTTGACACATAGGTCAGCTGAATGTCCTTGCTTAGCAACTTCTCCCTCACATAATGATAATGAACTTCTATGTGTTTGGTCCTGGCATGATAGATAGGATTAGCTGCAAGGTGAAGAGAACTTGTATTATCTCCAAAGATAATTGGAGGCCTAGTATGTAAGCCCAATTTTGTATACAAAAGCTTAATCCAAATTGCTTCTTGAGTGGCATTAGCTAGCCCTCTATACTCTGCTTCTGTAGAAGACAATGCAATAGTTGGTTGCTTCTTTGCAAACCATGAAATTGGTTTGTCACCTGCAAAAGAAATGTATCCTGAAGTGCTTCTCCTATCATCCTTGCATTCTGCCCAATCTGCATCTGAATAAACTTTTATGTCAATATCTGAAGTGCAAGGAAAGTACAAACCATGGTTCTGTGTACCCTTGAGGTACTTCAATATTCTCTTGGCAGCCTCTAAGTGAGGTATCCTTGGCTTGTGCATAAATTGACTTAGCACACTAACTCCATATGCAATATCAATTCTTGTAAGAGTAGCATAGTTCAAGCTACCTACCATACTTTGATAACCTGTAATGTCTTGGACTTCATCACCTTCATGGGCACTTAGCTTTAGGTTCACCTCCATTGGGGTACTAGCTGCTTTAGCATCTTGCAAGTGAAATTTCTTCAACATGTCCTGCACATACTTCTTCTGAGTAATGTATATTCCTGAATTAGTGTAAACTAATTCAAGTCCCAAAAAATACTTCAATAGCCCAAGATCATTGATCTTGAACTCCTTCATCATTTGGCTTTTGATGCTTTTGATTCCATTGACATCATTACCTGTAATGATGATGTCATCAACATAGACACAGAGATAGGTTATCTCTGAATTACTTCTCTTAATGAACAGAGAAGTGTCAGCCTTACTCATGACAAAACCTTGGTCTTGGAGGTATGTAGTTAACCTGTAATTCCATGCCCTAGGTGCTTGCTTCAATCCATATAAAGCCTTCTTGAATTTGCAAACATAAGTTACCTTCTTAGGGTCTTCATAGCCAGGAGGTTGTGACATATAAACCTCTTCTGAAATCCATCCATTCAAGAAAGCATTCTTGACATCCAATTGGTACATGTTCCAATTCTTTGATGCAGCCACACTCACCAACACTCTGATTGTTGGCATCTTGGCCACAGGAGAAAATGTTTCTTCATAGTCAATGCCTTGGGTTTGTGCAAAACCCTTGGCTACTAATCTGGCCTTGTACCTGTTAATTGTGCCATCAGAATTTCTTTTCAATTTATAGATCCATCTGGATCCTATTACCTTCATGGATTCCTTCTTGGGTACTAACTCCCATGTATCACTCTCCTTAAGTGCTTCATTTCTCCTCATCCATAGCTTCCTTCCATTATGATTTTGTAATTGCTTCTTCATATGATCCTGGTTCTTCATTTAGCAAATCCTTTGCAAGATAAATTGAATGCTTAGTAACAAGAGATGTATCATACCCATATCTGATAGGTTTTTTGCTCTCTCTTTGAGACCTTCTGATTGATTGAGTTGAAGATTCTGGTATGTCCTCAAGCTTCTTCATCTTCATTTTGCCTTTGGAGTTCCATGCCTTGAATTCTTCAAGGTTGATTGTATCTTCATCATCTGAACTTGAGTCTTCCTTCTGAGTTGGTTCCTCCTTTGTAAGTTTTGGAAATTCCTCTTCCAAATCATAGGGTAATTTGACCTTCCTGCATTCATTCTCATACCAAGAATCATTCTCATCAAAGATCACATCTCTTCTTACCATAAATCCCTTATTGGTAGGGTTATAAAACCTGTAACCTTTTTTATTTAAATCATATCCAATAAAAATGCATTTTTCAGCCTTTGGATCTAGCTTTCCTCTTACATGTGAAGGAATGTGTACATATGCTACACATCCAAAAATTTTGCAGTGATCCAATGATGGTCTCTTACCATGCCATGCTTCATATGGTGCCATACCATCAAGTGACTTTGATGGTAACCTGTTTATGAGATAGGTGGCAGTAGAAACACTCTCTGCCCATAGATAGTTAGGTAATTTCTTCTCATTAAGCATAGATCTAGCTGTCTCAACAATTAACCTATTTCTTCTTTCAGCTACCCCATTCTGTTCAGGAGAGTACCTTGTGGTTATTTCCCTTTTGATGCCTCTGATTCATTGGAGAAGTACTCACCTCCTCCATCTGACCTTAGCCTCTTCAAATTCCTTCCTGTCTGATTTTCAACTAATGCAAGATATTTCTTAAAACAATGAAATACCTCATCCTTGTGTATTATACCTCATAAAGTATAATACAGTCCATCTGCTATAGTCATCAATAAAAGACACATAGTACCTTGAACCTGAGACTGAGGAGTCTTTGCTAGGTCCCCATACATCTGTGTGTACAAGCTCTAGATAGTCTTCATGCATATATCCTTTCCTTGAGAAGGGTAACCTGTGAGACTTACCAAATTGACAAGCACCACACTTGTAAATCATATGTTGCTTGGATACATTAGGTATCCCAAGCACACATTGGTCCCTGCACATTTGCTTCAAGGTCCTTTCTCCAATGTGCCCTAATCTCTTGTGCCAAATCTCAAGCTCTAAAAGTGTCTGATCCTTATAACTATATAATGCAATATTTTTTGTATCTTCCAACTCAAAAGTGAAAAGTCTACCTGATTTTTCTCCTTTAGCTATCCTTTTGAATCCATGCCTTGGGTCCTCCACAAATGCTCCATATTAATTGAATCTGACCTGCAACCCTTTTTCTACAATCTGACCAACACTCATTAAGTTCTTTGTAATTGTAGGTACATAAAGTACTATGCTCAACAAATTCTGATTGCCATCACAAGTTTTCACATTTCCAACTTTAACTACAGAATGCTTTGTATCATCACCTGTTTGGACTTGGTGTTTACCTTTTGGTTCCTCAAGATCAGAGAGTAGTGCCACATTACCAGCCACATGATTTGAACACCCTGAATCAATATAAAATAAGTGATCATCATTTGTACTTGACTTTGAAGTCATGTTCATGATTAAGAGAGAGTCATCCTACTCCTCTGTGTAGTTGTTGTAGTCGTTTCTGTTTCTGAATCCTCCTTGATAGTTGCCATTGTAATTGTTGTTGTAGTTGTTGTTATAATTGTTGTTGTGGCCTTGGTGATGGTTGAACCTTCCTCTAGACTAAGAGTATCCACGTGTTTGGTAGCCTCTTCCTCTCTGATTTTTGTAATTCCTGTAACACTCATCTGTGGTGTGGTTTGACAAACCACAAATGTTACATGGTGATGAATTATAGGGTCTCCCCCTACCTTGCTTACCTCCTCTGCCCCTACCTCTTGAAGATCTACCTCTCCCTGCATAGTTGGCTTGGGAGGTAGAGCATTCATCTTCCACCTTCTTACTCTTGCCTTTATCCTTAGATTTCTTATCAGTGTATAGGGCAGAAGAGTTGTTACCTTTGGTAGTATCTCCACTCTTGGTAAGCTTTGCTTCATGTGTGAATAGTTGACCCATGAGAGTTGTAAGATCTAGAGTGTGCATGTCCATGTAGAGATCCATTGCAGTGGTGAAGCTTTCCCACTTGTCATCAGCCTTGATTCCATTAACTACCTGCCTTCCAAATTGTTCCTCTTCAATCTCTTCTCCTATGCTTGCTAACTGATCTGCAACATCTTTGATCTTGGTCACAAATTCTGAAACATCTTGCTTAGGTTGCTTCCTTAGTGTTGTGATTTTTCCTAGCCCTTGTATTGGAGGAAAAATATGATGATAAGGTTTCCCAAGTCTCTTGGGAAGTCTTACAATTTTTGATATGAGGTAAAAGAAAGTCAGATATAGAGTTGAGTAAATAAGACCTTGCCAATGCATCCCTTGCACACCATGTGTTGAGTTTTTCTTGCTCCTCCTTGGTTGGCAAACCTCTTGCTTTGAATGAGGGCAATTCCTCATCTCCTGAGATGTATCCATAGAGACTCCTTCCTTGTAAGTAGGTCTTCATCCTTAGAGACCAAGCTTGATAGTTGTTCCTATCCAATTTGTCAATAAATGAAGGAAAACCATCTCCCATTTTACCTTATTTGCTCCGATACCACTGTTGGGAAAGATGGATGGATGATCCAAGAGATTGAGTAGGTACTGCTAAAACCTGCTTTGTACCAGCCCTCTTTAGCTTCAGACTTGATTAGTAGACTCCCTTAGCTTTCCAATGACACCAAGAAATGGCTTATGTCCTTTGGAAATGAAGTGTGTAATTATTGAATCAAAACAGATAACTTTGGAAGTCACAAAGTCAAGAAAACCTTCTATTTTGGTCTTGACACCTGCTCAATGTTTTGTTCAGTGTGACCAGCACAGTAGCAATTGATAAAATTCCTTCTAGGGGTAATCAATTAGCTTAGTAAGCTACCATTTGCAAGTGGAATGATGGAAAATAATGAACTATGCTAAGAGAAATTAATTTAGCAAGATCGACTTTTTAGGACTGTAGTAGAGATAGAACAGTGAGCACCTCGACAATGATTTCTCTGAATTGGCTGAATGAAATCACTTCAAACTTTGTCAGCATGTAGAGGACTTTGAGCTGAATCCAACAAGCTTTGAATCAGTGAATCTGGTGGAGTATTGACTGAGATATGCCCTTGACAAGTTGACAGACTTTTGAGTAGACTAGCAGAGAACACAAAAGATGAATGATGTAAATGTATCTATTGATTAACAATTTTGTACAATCCCATTGGCATGGATAGCATTGCCAAATGGTGTAGAGAGGTGTAGGCTATGGTATAGTCCTTACACACACTCAAACTCAGTAGCGTAAGCCTCGGGAAATGAAGAGATGTGTCCGCGACTTTTCCAAGTACATTTTATATAATATGTGCAAAAATTTGAATTCAAATTCAAATTTTGGCTTCCTATGATCAAGGTTCTAAAAGCTTGGAGATATTCTCTCAATCAAATAAGCTACTTTTTCCACGACTCACTTTGGTAGGTGATTACAAAAGATTCCAAGTCATTTTGACTTTTACAGATGAGGTAAAGTGGTAAGTAATCACTAGCATATGTTCCTATGGTTCTTTATGTATGTAGAGTCTTCATGATAACTTCCAAGCCAAATTTGTATGCTTGTGATTTACACCAACATTCATGATAGACGGGGTCTATCACGATAGATGCTGTCTGTCGTCTGTCGTGGGTTTTGGTCTGTCGCGATAGATGGGTGTCTATCGTGATAGACTGAGTCTGTCGTGGGTTTTGGTCTGTCGCGATAGACGGGTGTTTGTCGCGATAGATGTTGTCTATCGTCTATCGTGCTTTTGGTCTGTCGCGATAGACAGGTGTCTGTTGTGATAGACTGAGTCTGTCGTGGGTTTTGGTCTGTCGCGATAGACGGGTGTCTATCGCGATAGATGGTGTCTGTCGCGATAGACAGTGTCTGTCACGATAGACTGAAAAACACAAATGTTTTAGAAACTTCTGGTGATTTGGAGTGCTCTAATGGTGTGGGTTATCGTGCCAAGCATGCATTCAAAAAATATTAAGTTTTTCTATCTATCATGACAGACAGAGGTCGTCATCCCGGGACCTATGCAGTGTCTGTCGTACTTGTGCAAGCTGCTGGAGATGGTGGTACAGCTAGTTCCTACAGCAAAAACTCAAAAAACACACAAAAATAGATTGCATGCAAGCTCTCTCTTGCTCTCTCTCACAAGTGAAATGAGGGAAATGAGGTGGGGAGTGGAATATACTCAAAAACTGAAATGTTTGTGAAGATGGAGATGGAGGTGGGAGATGGTGAGGATGATGATGATGGTGATGCAAAAACAAGAAAAATAAGGAAAAGAAAGGATATTACCTATGACTCCAATGTCTCAACTCTACGTCTTACCATCACACGCTCGTCTTCGAAGCTCTCTCCCCGGCAACGGTACCAAATTTGGTGTCACTCTAGCACAATGGTGAGTACCAACGTGAGGAGATCCACTTCATAATTGTCAATCCGTGGAGACATGAGGACTAGTATGAAGACTATGAGCAAGTGATGGCACAAGTGTGTGAGTGAGAAGCACACAAACATGCACACACACACATGCACACAAGGCAAGAATAAGGAGAGGAACAATGGAGTTCTTTGCATTAGTCAAAAAGTCTCTTACATAAGCTCAATTCACAAACAATCTAACCCCAAAAATGAGCTCTCTAGCTCTTTTCATAGTTTTCTTATTAGCTTTGGCCTTGTTCAGACCTAGTGTCCAGCCTAGTTAAAAATTAGGTTCAAGAGCTTATTTGAGGGCTCAAACGAAGTCTAAAAATTATGAAAATTGGTATGTAGCTAATTCTAATACTCCTGAAGCTTGAGGACTCCTCGGCTTGTACAAAATGGAGTCTATTCTACCAAAAATGGGATTTACAATGTGTGTGTAGTGATGACAATCACTAAAGTTGGAAGTAGTTCGTGGAAAAAAAATGATAAGGCCTTGTTGCCGTATTGTGCATGACTGCTCCATTGTGCCTGTATGCTCTTCATATGACTTGTATGCCAACATATCCCCAAACACCTCACTCACTACTAACACCTAATGTAACAATTCAACTATCTGACCTTCATGCTTGTACTAACCCATGCACATCTCAATTAACTCATCACCCTTGTAACAATCATTCCTTACTCTCTTGCAACCACCGTTGATGACCCCTCTCATGAATTGATATGTATGTCTTATTCAAAGCAATCATGTGAGGAAGTCTAGTTACTTGCATTAGGCAAAGACATATCATCACAAAGTCACTTCACATCACAAGAGCTACACAGAAGACACAGTAGTTATGCAAAAGAATTGCAGTCTTGCCATGTGGGGATCAAGATTAATTTCCATGCTAATGTGTTGTCCTTTTGTAGCACATCTTTGCACAAATACTCAAAATCAAAATGTAGACAAGACATCAGGTGTGGTCCTCACCATACACGATTTGAATTTGAAACATCTACCAATTGAAGATCAACCTTTGATGTTACCCACCAAATTCCATGACTTTACTGGTCCAATATCTATGGAAGATCTAGCAGTAGGGAAGACAGAGCATGTCCACCCCAAGTCACATTGGTTTCAAGGCTTGGCAGGACCTCTCTTGAATGTCGAACATATTTATGAAGCGAACATGAGTTTTAGCGGCAATACATGAGGGAGGTTCCACTTCTTCCCACAAGATTTTGAAGCACTCACCATAGAATTGACACATTTGTGGGAAAGAGTCTAGTTCACAAGATAGTTTAGTGCACTTCTATCCAAGTCTGACTTCTATTGTTGTTATTGTTTAGTGATCACTCTCCAAGCCTCTGATGGAAAGAACTCCTAGGCTCATTTTTGTTGGAGAAACACTCACTAATTGGACATATATTTGAAGGTCAAATCTTAGGAAGAAAACCCCATGCCTATGTGAAGGGACAAATTCACAAGTGTATCATATTTGTAAAGTTAGTTCACTTTAGTTCTAGAAGTTTTTTAAAATCACGAGAATGCAAAAATCTATATAAGTTAGTTTGTATCAACTGACGCGGAGAGAGAGAGCAAGAGAGAAGAAATGGAAGAGAGTGATAGAAAGAGAGAAGGAGTTCATTTTATACAACCGAGTATAGTCGAGCTTCTCTGAGTGAGAAAGCATCTGTAAAACTTCTGAGTTTTCATAGCTATGAGAAAGAACTGAGTAAAGTTCTGTGTATGAGTCTCTCTCCATCATCTCCATGTTTGTCTACTGTGTGATGAATTCAAAAGTTCAAGTTTTCCAAGCAATTCGATGCCTGGCATCGAGTTTGTGCTGATAAGTCATTATTTTCATTCTCTGTGTGTTAATTGTTGTTGAATCTTTTAAAAACATGAGATTTGTGGAGCAACTGAATGCCTGGCATCGAGTTTCAGCATAAAGTCGATGCCTGGCATCGACTTCTAGCATACAAGTGGTCTTCTTCATGTATGTGTAAAAGAGGCAATTTCTGGTGCAAAAAAAGAGGCTAAAAAAGCTCAAAGTCGATGCCCGGCATCGACCTTGGCTGAAATTCGATGCTAAGCATCGAATTTTTTATTTTTAGACACCCAGGACTACTAAAACAGGAAAAAATTCCACTTTTGGAAGTCATACAGATTGATCTTGTTAAGGCCATAACTTGAGTTCTAGAGATCTGTTTGATGCATATGATAGCTTGTTGGAAAGCTCTACTCTTCTAGTTTCTGCCTATAAAGTTTAATGGAGACATCATACTTGAGCTAAGAGAAATTAGCAAAATACTAAAGATATGTCATTTTAGTGACTAGAAAAATCTGAAGAAGCAAAGTTCTTGGTTTCGGCTATCATTTCTCAAAGTTTGGAGTGGCAATGAGTTAATGGTGACCATAGAGGTGTTCTAGTGTCACATTAATTCATTTCTGGTGGTGTTTTACACATCAACAAGTGGTATCAGAGCAGAAAGGTCCTAAAGAGCAGAAGGCGACAAAGGTACGAGAAGTTTTGGAAAGTTTTCCATTAAAGTTTGAAAGGTGAAGCATTTGAAGACACAAGGCATCAAAAGATTACTTTTAATGTATCCTCATACACAAAGAACTTCAACAGGTATTATCCTTTATCCTTTAAGCTCACAGGTTGCAGTAGAAGCAAAGGAGTATGACAGATCATATCTCCATTGACAAACTGGACAGAGATAATTATCCCGCATGGGTAATGAGAATGGAAGCCTTACTTATGAGTAAGGATCTCATGATATATGTTACAGGTGAAGAAGAGAAGCCAGTATTTGAAGATGAAAGCCGACCAAAGAAAGAGGAACTTGATGCTTTAAAGCATTGGCAAAAGAAGGATGGAAGTGCAAAAGCCTACATCTACAATACAATCTCTGATCATTTGCTACCACACATCAGAGGATTGGAATCATCTAAAGAAATATGGAATGCATTGGAGTATCATTTCCAAAGTACTACCAAAGCAAGGAAAGCAAGCCTATGGTCAGAGTTTACAACATTCAAGAAGAAGCCAAGTCAAAGTATTAGTGATTATGTCACTAAGATGAAGGATATAGCAGATAGTCTTGGATCCATGGATGAAGATGTTGAAGATCACATATTGATTGCTCAACTACTTGAAGAATTGAGAGGGGATGAAAGGTGGAAACCTTTTGTCTTATCAACAGAACTTTCATTAAATCATTATGTTCTAGATTTGAATCAATTACTTGGTTTGATGCTCACATATGAGCAAGACTTGAAGGGAGATGGAGATAAAGGACAAAGTTCTGCAATGTACATAAAGAACAAGAAGAAAGGAGATAAAGGTAAAGCAAAGGATGAAGAAGAGTCAAGTTCTCAAGTTTATTATGCAAGAGGTAAAGGCACTGGCAGAGGAAGAGCAAGAGGTTTTGGAAGAGGTAGAGGTAATCAGAATAACAATAAGAAGGCTTGCTGGATCTGTGGATTGAGTAATCATTTGGCTCATGACTATTGGCACAATCAACAAGGATCAAACCAAAATCAAAACAACACTAGCAGAGGCCGAGGTGGAAGATATCAAAGTAATTTTCAAAGAGGTAGACAAAGTCAAAGAGGAGGCTATGGTAGAGGTGGAGGAAGAAGTTGGGGACAGAATCAATCCTACAACACCCCCTACTACAACTATGCAAATGACACATAGAATGAAAGTCATACATCATTGATGATGAACTGAATCAGCGCATCAGATAAAGAAGATCTAAAGGTATTTTACATTGACTTTGGATGTTCTAATCATTTGTCAGGAAACATAGAATTGATGTCAGAATTGGAAAAAGGTATTTCGAGTCACACAGTTCAAACAGATGATAATACCAGACATAGTGTACATTAAATTGGAAAGGTGAAATGCAAGAGTGGAGAAGATTTGCTAACCAATGTTTTGTATGTTCCTACAATACCTAAAAACTTGATTAGTGTGGGACATATAGTTGAAAAAGGTTTTCAAGTCAGGTTCACAAATGAAGGAGTATTTGTTGAAGATCCAGATAATGGATATAATCAGATTGTCTCTGGTAAGAAAGAAGGTAGACTCTTTACTTTAAGAGTACAAGGGAACATTGGTCAAGCTTTGCTTACACATGGTGAAGGAGTGATTACAGAACTTGATCTCTGGCATAAGAGATTAGGTCACTTCAATGAAAGAGGAATTAAAGCTATGGTTGCTAATCAGTCTGTACTAGGATTACCAAATGTGCAGAATCAACATATGGTGTATAAATGTGAAGCATGTCAAATGGGTAAAGCACACAGGTTACCATTTCAAAAGAAAGGATTCAAACATGATGGAGTACTTGAGCTCATTCATACAGATGTACGGGGACCAACAAAAGAAGGATCTATCAGTGGCTCAAGGTATTATGTTCTTTTCATTGATGATGCTACAAGATGGATAACATTATATGTTATGAAGGAAAGATCAGAAGTGTTTGGAGATTTCAAGCATTTTCATGCATATGCAGAGAGAGTCACAGGTCAAAAGCTTAAGAGACTGAGGTGTGATGGAGGGGGAGAATACTTCTCCCAAGAGTTCAATGATTATCTTTGGAATGCAGGTATTAAGAGAGAAATAACCTGCAGGTATACACCACAACAAAATGGTGTAGCAGAAAGAAGGAACAGGACTTTGGTTGAGTTTGCTAGAGCTATGCTAAAGGAGAAGAACTGTCCAAATTATCTTTGGGCTGAGGCTGTAAATACAACCACATATCTTGTGAATAGATTACCATGTGCAGCTTTGAATGGAATGACTCCATATGAAGCTTGGTGGGGTAAGAAACCAACACTAGATCATTGTAGAGTGTTTGGATCAATTGCATATGCTTATGTGCCATCACAGCTTAGGCATAAACTTGAACCAAAGGCAGCAAAATATGTATTCATTGGTTATGATGAAAATCAGATGGGTTACAGGTTGTGGAATCCTTTAACCAAACAATTTCTTGTTTCTAGAGATGTTACATTTGATGAACAGAAAAGTTGGTATGCAGATCAAAGTCATACAGCTGAAGAATTTGAAGAAGAGGTAAGAAGATGTGAGAAGGGAAAATCAATTGTGTAGGTGAATAGAGATGAAGACTATATGCAAGCAAGTACATCCAGAAGTGGATTAACAAGAAGGAATGAAGAAGCTCCTATATTTGATGAAGAGGTGTATCCAGACACATATGAAGAATGTGAACCAAGAAGGTCAATCAGGACTAGAAGACAACCAGAAAGGTATTCTTATGATACTTCTTACATAACTCAGAAGAACTATGCATATATGGTCAAAGATGATGAAGAACCTCAGAACTATGATAAAGCAAAAGGTAAGAAGCAATGGGAAGATGTAATGAAGGAAGAGTTCAATTCACTAGAGGAGAACAAGACATGGGAACTTGCTCCCAAACCAAATGGTAAGAAAGTAATTGGAAATAAAAGGGTTTATAAAGTGAAGAAGCTTGCAGATGGAAGCATAGCCAGATACAAAGCTAGATTGGTGGTGAAAGGCTATGCTCAGACCTATGGCATAGATTATGATGAGACATTCAGTCCCGTAGCTAAGATGTCAACTATAAGGACAATCATTGCTATTGCAGCTTCAAAAGGATGGACTCTAAGTCAATTGGATATAAAGAATGCATTCTTGAATGGATACTATCAGATGAGGTATACATGGAACAACCTCAAGGGTTTATAGATTCCAGGTATCCAAATTTTGTTTGTAGGTTGAGAAGAGCATTGTATGGATTGAAGCAAGCTCCAAGAGCTTGGAACTATAGACTGGTGAAGTATCTCAATGATCTTGGATATCAAAGTTCAAAAGCAGATTTAAATCTACTTATCAAAAGAACAGAGGAAGGTACAATCTACATTTGTATTTATGTAGATGACATTATAATCACTGGTACTTCAGATGAAGGAATCAAGGAGGTAAAGAGATTACTTGAGAAAGAGTTTAAGATCAGTGACCTAGGAAAGTTGTCATACTTTCTTGGAATGGAAGTTACTTATACAGATCATGGCATATATGTGTCACAAGAAAGGTATCTTCTGAACTTGTTGAAGAAGTTTGATATGGAAAATTGCAGAGAAGCTTCAACTCCACTTGAAGTTAATCACAAGCTCAGTAAATATGATGGTGCAGAATACAAAGATATGAGGAAGTATCAATCTCTTGTGGGTAGTTTGATTTATGCTACACTAACAAGACCTGATCTTAGTTATGCAGTGGGAGTTTTGTCACAATTCATGCATTGTCCAAAGGACCCACATTGGATTGCAGATCAAAGAGTTCTCAGATATATCAAAGGAACTATAAAGGAAGGATTATATTATCCTTTTCCATCAGATTTGAAGTTGAGAGCCTACAGTGACTCAGACTGGGCAGGTAACCAAGATGACAGAAGATCAACTCATGGTTACATGATATACATTGGTGATAAGCTTGTAAGTTGGTGTTCAAAGAAACAACATACAGTAGCATTATCATCAACTGAAGCAGAGTACAAAGGACTTGTGGAAGCAGCTAAGGAGGTCATATGGATGCAGACATTGTTCAAGAGCTTAGGCATTGATCAAGGTACACCTACAATACATGGAGATAATATGAGTTCACTTTATCTTGCAGCAAATCCAGTATTTCATGCAAGAACAAAGCACATAGAGATACAATATCATTTTCTCAAAGAAAAGGTAATGGAGAAGGAGATTGAAGTGGAGTACATTTCTATTGAAGATTAGTTAGGAGACATAATGACAAAGAGCTTGGATGGTGTGAAGACCAACAGATTCAAAAGCATGGCAGGAGTAAAAGAAAAGAAGATGATTTGAAGAAACAGGGAATGTCAATTAGTGATTGAGGGGGAGCTATTGTAGAAACACTCACTAATTGGACATATATTTGAAGGTCAAATCTTAGGAAGAAAACCCCATGCCTATGTGAAGGGACAAATTCACAAGTGTATCATATTTGTAAAGTTAGTTCACTTTAGTTCTAGAAGTTTTTTAAAATCACGAGAATGCGAAAATCTATATAAGTTAGTTTGTATCAACTGACGCGGAGAGAGAGAGCGAGAGAGAAGAAGTGGAAGAGAGTGATAGAAAGAGAGAAGGAGTTCATTTTATACGACCGAGTATAGTCGAGCTTCTCTGAGTGAGAAAGCATCTGTAAAACTTCTGAGTTTTCATAGCTATGAGAAAGAACTGAGTAAAGTTCTGTGTATGAGTCTCTCTCCATCATCTCCATGTTTGTCTACTGTGTGATGAATTCAAAAGTTCAAGTTTTCCAAGCAATTCGATGCCTGGCATCGAGTTTCTGTTGATAAGTCATTATTTTCATTCTCTGTGTGTTAACTGTTGTTGAATCTTTTAAAAACATGAGATTTGTGGAGCAACTCGATGCCTCGTGTTGACAGTATACGGGAAGAAGCAAGTACGGACACACATGCAGATCTAGCACTGAGGCAACCCTTCATTTTTTTCAAAACCCTCACATCATTTTAAAGTGATTCTCATCACTACAAACCCTTGTAAATATCATTTCACCTTTTTGTAGCTCCATTTTGTACAAGCCGAGGAGTCCTCGAGCTTGGGGAGCCTTAGAAGTAGTTGCCTGCCAATTTTCATAATTTTTAGATCTCGTTTGGGCCCTCAAATAAGCCCTGGAACCTAATTTTTAACTAGGCCGGACACTAGGTCTGGATAGGGCCAAAGCTAGTCAAAAACTATAAATAGAGCTAGAGAGCTCATTTTTCGGCCAGCTTCTTGTAGTTTGAGCTTGTATGAGAACTTGGTTGCAATAGAAGTGATTCCATTGTCTTACTCTCTTTGTTCTTGCCGTGTACGTGCGTGTGCGTGTATGTGTGTGCATGCTTGTGTGCTTCTCACTCACGCACTTGTGCTTCCACTTGCTCGTGGTCTTCATACCATCCTCACGTCTTCCCGGATTGACATTAAAGGAGGTGCTACTCATCACTGAGCTACACCAAATTTTGGCGCCGTTTCCGGGGATCGAGCTTTGAGGACGAGCGTGTGATGGTAAGACGTAGAGGGGACGCGTTGGAATGGTAAGTAGTAGGTAAATTTCTGATTTTTCTCCATCTCCATCTTCATCTTCACCTCCTTCTCCATCTCCACCTCCACCTCCTTCTCCACTACATATTCCCTCTTCCTTATCATTCCCTCATTTGTTGTGTGCGAGTTTGAGAGAGAGCGAGTGTGTGTGCTTGTCTTTGTGTGTTTTTTGCATGTTTCTTGCAGGTGGCAGCTCCATCATCATCTCCAGCAAGCTCAGCAGGTACAGAATTTGTCTGCACAGTCCCTGAGGCGTTGAGCTCGAGCTATCGTGACACTCCTAAAATTTCACCCAATCACGATTCTGAGTGCACCACGACACTGCGCAGGCCTAGAGCTCCCAGGATCACTAGACAGAACAGAAAAATTCACCATATCCCGACCTATCGCGACACCTCACGAGCTATCGCGACACCTCACGAGCTATCGCGACACCTCACGACCTATCGCGACACCTCACGACCTATCGCGACACTTCGAGCTATCGCGACACCTCACGAGCTATCGCGACACTTCACGAGCTATCGCGACACTTCGACCTATCGCGACACCTCACGACCTATCGCGACACTTCGAGCTATCGCGACACCTCACGAGCTATCGCGACACTTCAACCTATCGCGACACTTCGACCTATCGCGACACCTCACCACCTATCGCGACACTTCGACCTATCGCGACACCTCACAAGCTATCGCGACACGTCGACCCGACCTATCGCGATACACGGCCTTTAACGCATGAGAATTTAGGGTTATTTTTTGAGTGATTGGAAGGGTAGTAGAGCTTAATTTTAGGCACCTTGGTATAACTTTAGAACCTTGGAAGTGGGCAAAAGGCCTAGAAACCAGAGAGGGATCTCCTGAACCCTGAGAGCCTGTTTTGACCCTTTAGTGCCTGAATGGTCATAACTTGACCATACGAACTCCGATTGATGAGATTTTGGTCTCGTTGGAAAGCTCGTTGAGAAACCCACAACTCTAATAGCAGACTCTCAAGAAGACAAGAAACGAGCCTCACCGTCAAGGAACGAAGTGAAGAAGCCCCCTAGGATAACCCCTAGGCATACCATTTCTATTTGGGTCCCTAAGCGGTCAATGAAGGCTACCCCTAATGCTAGACAGATATGGGTGCCCAAGGCCTGCTTACAAGCCCAAATTACTTCACCTTCAGGCACTAGGATGAAGCAACTTTCACAAGCACTCATGACCAACAACTCAGAAAATGAAAAGATACCTACACCTCTCACTGTCCCCACTCCCATCAACCCTAGGAATGTCTGGAAATGGGTACCCAAAAGGTCCCAAATACATCACACTCTCATCCAGAAATCTTCACCTGTCTTTAGCTCTAAGAGCTACGACTCCTCTATCAAAGTGTGGAGAATTAAACTGTGTACTAAACCCCCTGACCCAATTCTGTAAATCCGTCTACTCTAACACAGGAGCATTCTGAGCCCATTGCACAACCAAAGTATGCATCTAGGATGACTCTGACCTCTAATCACCACTCACACCTATCACAAACACTTCACCACTAACCACTGACCTCCGGGATTGTCATGTTAGTATTGTGAAGGGAACACCATTAAAGCTTGTTTCCTATGCAACACTAATGTGCCTTTCGTCTTCCAGCAGATAAGCAACCTACTCTCATGGCAACAGCGGCAGGCACAAGCTCTCAGGCAGGATCTGGTGCTCCAATCAATTGGGATGCCATGCCGGTGGAGGCCCCACCAACAACTCGACCTGAGGAGTTCGTGAATGTGCGGAGGATTCCTATTCTAGATCCACCAAATGGCCTAACCGAAAGAGTAAAGGGGCATTCTCACTGGTTCTACGAGATGCCAGGAGATTTGGGGGACGCGGATCATATCTGGGAGTCCAAGATGGAATGTGGAGGAGTGTGGTGGACCTTCCAATTCTTCTCACGAGAATTCGAAGCATTGCAAAATGCAGCTCAACTTCAAGATATCTGGCAAAAAGCAGGATTACAAACCTATTTCAGTGCAGCTCTGCCTAAACCAGATTTCCTCAGGTGCTACTACCTAATTGCCACGCTGAAGCCGACAGGGGATAAGGATCATTCAGGCACATTCTGGGTGCCCTCCTTGTCAAATCTGGAGGAAATGAGGAAGTTCGAATTGAATGTGACTTTAATCAGGGAAGCACTTCAGATGTATGGCATGCATGTACCTTTTGACCGCGACCCCTTGATACCGGAGTCGATGAAAAGCAATAGAATCAAGAAACTAAAAGAAATGTGCGCCCTCACCCCCAACATCGCCATACCTTTGCGGATGTGCCTCCAACACTTCGCATTTCCCGCTCAGGACCGTTTCACTCAACCTCACAAGAAAATATGGTATGGGCTATATCTAGCAGAGACTGGAAGCTTGCCCATTAAGATGCCGGTATGGATCTTAGACCAAGTGTATGAGGCAGGCAAGCGGGGTGTGAGGAAGCCCACTTTACATGGTTGTTGTGCGCTGACAAGAATTATCTATAGATGTCTTGCATATGATGTGCCAGTTGCCCGAGCTCTAAAGTATGCACAACTGGAGCTGTTCAAAGGGCGGAAGTCAGGGAGCCAGCCTGCAAAACGAATGCGTGGATCGCTCTCCCAGGTAACGATTCCTCAAGAAGCCACGACCGAAGCTTCTCCCCGACCAGAAGCTCAGGTCACACCTTTCACGATCCATCTTCAAGGAGTTCAAGCTGAGGAGGTGGTACAACCCGTTCCATCCGCCCCTCCACTACCTACCGATGCAGAGTTTGCATCTATGGCCACGTTCACAGAAGATCCAAACTTCTATTTTGAAAGATTCCTGCAGACGGTCCCCCTATCAGACAGTGAAGATTCCCCTGAAAATGTTGATCCGGGTGCATCAGCCCAAAGAGAACAGCCACGGGGCGAGACGAGCAGAGTACATGGGGAAGAAGTGGCACAACATCCTCATGACCCAAACACACAAGTTCAGGAAGGTGCACAAAGAAATGACCCGGAAGACAGTGAAGAGGAGGCCCCTGCCTACACAGCACAACTCAGACGGCTGTACAAGACAATCAAGCAGGTACAGAGAAGACATAAGATGACAGAAGAGGCGAATAGAGCTCTAGTGAACCAGATGCTTCAAACCGAGAATGTCAACTCACACTTTGTGGAATCATTGAATCTATTGGCAGAGACATGTGGGATCGGGGACGCATTGAGGACAATGGTCTATCAGGAAAACCCTGTCTATGATCAACGAAGGATTGATACACGGCCACGACGCGGGAAAATGATTCAAATGGAAGCCTCTACCGCCTTGCCTACTATAATTTCAGAGGATGTTCACATGACGAGCCCGAGTCCCACTGACGAACAAGAGGTAATTACACACGTACCATCTCCACTGCCACCTTCCATCCACCCTTCAGAACCCTTCTCCACTATTCCTCCTGAACAACCGATATCCACCCATCACGAAACCATTGTACACACCTCCGTTTTTACATCCTTCCCTTTACCCACATCCAACACTTCCACCCAAATTTTTGAACCTCACACCGTTCATCCGGCCACCGATCAAACCATAATAGGTCACCCTTCCTATCTCCCCGCCCTTGGACAACCACTTGCCAATAGCCAGACCTCATCCCATCCTTTTCCATTCACCCACACCCAAACCCTATCCACCACTCCCCTAGCAACTGCCTCACACTCAACCCAAGTCACACAACCCTCATTCTGGACAAACCTTGTAAATATACTCCAACAGGTGGATAATTATAATAAAAAGTCCCTTTCCCAACCCCACTCCCCCACATTCACTGCCACCACTATCACACCACCCACCATTCCTATATTCACAGTGCACGAATCACACACTCTCACGTCCGATCCCATGGACATCTCACCATCCACAGGATCACCCACCACCACTGTTATTCCAACATCACCACGTATCATTTCACGCACGTCGCCATTTCCAAGCACTGTAGGCACAACATCCACTTTTCCCTTTCCCATCTCCCGACCCCTTGCATCTTCCACCTTTACCCCTGCACCCACTTCATTTAGTCATGCACTCAACACCATGCTCGAAGCTGCTGCCCAACTTAAACAGGAATACAGGTTACTAGAAGAAAACAATAAAGAACTCTGTACTTTGTCAGCCCATCTCCAGGCACGAGTCACTGCCCTGGAGTTATCTAATACGGAATTACAGCAGGAGGTAACTACCCTCCAACAATATCAGGTGGAGCTCGAGTCCACACATACAGAGAAGAGTAGGGTAACTGAAGAACAACTTAGAGATCAGCTAGCCCGTAACGCTAGACTACAACGAAACATGGCTCTACTCTGACGCCATTTAGCGGCTGCTCAAGAAGAAAACAAAAGACTACAGCAACAAAATCAAGACAACCTCGAAGCAGCTATGGAAAATACTCCAGGGGCACCCATTGACCCGGCTAAATTCCAAGCCATCCCCTCAGAGAATATACAACAAATATTAGAAACCTATTCCACTCTCCTAGAAGCTCATGATCAGCTTGCTGACCAAGTCAAAGACCTACAGAAAGCCCAAGTGCCTGCACCACACCAACAAGAACCTAAAGAGATGGCCAACGCTGCAACCTCACCAGAGCCGGAATTATCAGTAACCAATGAAGTACTTGAGCTAAGGCAACAGGTTGCAGAGTTGAAAATCAAGTTGTTACAATATGAACGACCTCCTTCCCCACCTGAGCAACCCATAGAAGAAGAAGCAGTTATTATTCCAGTGGAGGAAGCATTTGAAGAGAACTATGAGCCTCAACCTTTTCCCGGAGGCACAATCACTGAGGAGGGACAGGACACTTATGAGGAACCACCATCGGCATGGATGAAACAGGTAGAAGAAATGGGGCAGACTCATGAAGAACGTATCTCCTACCAGATGTTGGCCATGAAGACCATTGAAGAAACCATACTTCAATCAGACTACTTCAGACATCTGGCCCCTAGAAGACTAATAACCAGCTCAGAATTACAATATAAGCCATACTTTGTACTGTTGGCAGACTACAACGCCGAGATCAAACGTAAGACCAACAAGTACCCAACTTTCGCAACACAATTTGAACCTGAGGACATTCCAGAGGAGGCGCGCAAAGGGAAAATACACCAACCCATCTGGAGGCAAAAGCTATTGGAAACCTATCCCGAGATGCTACGGACATGGGACCACGCACCCATGCATTTGAAGTATAACAATTGCTATGGACCAGTGCAACGGAGAAGAACATGGAAGTCATTCGCCATCAAAGTCAAGAACAACGCCAATTGCAAAGAATGGCTCAATTACCCTGCCATTGCACCCCCAAACGGCACGCCTACTGTAGCCTACATGATGGCTACCATCAGACATTGGCTTCCACGCCTCCACCCTATGCCAGATGTGGCTGCCCAAATGATGCTCAAGATCTTCGATATGATGCAGGTTGTGCTCAAAAGTTTCTGAAATGTCTGTCATATTCAACCTCCGATTCCCAGGTTTGTTAATGGTAATTATGACCTGCTATATGATATGAGCACCACCCCGAGCATACGAGTTGCTTATGCATGGCACGCACGCATCAGATATCTCCCTACCTGCTACAAGCAAACTTTCGATGAAATGTTCACCACGGGATTCTGGGAAGCACACTCAGAGGTGTTCGCGCCACGGCCCACCCATTTGTTACACCTCTTTGCATGCGAACAAACGATGCACTCAGAACTCTACACAACGCCAAAGCCGGACATACCGGGCCCAGTCAATTGGGATACCCTGCAGAGAGACCTGATCCGAGGGCTGCGAATCAAAGAACATGATGTGGGAGCTGACATTCTCTAGGACTATATTGATCAACCCGCAGATCAAAGGTCTGTCAGAGGCGACAGACCCTAGGGGGGGGAGAGTGTTGACAGTATACGGGAAGAAGCAAGTACGGACACACATGCAGATCTAGCACTGAGGCAACCCTTCATTTTTTTCAAAACCCTCACATCATTTTAAAGTGATTCTCATCACTACAAACCCTTGTAAATATCATTTCACCTTTTTGTAGCTCCATTTTGTACAAGCCGAGGAGTCCTCGAGCTTGGGGAGCCTTAGAAGTAGTTGTTAGCTGAATGATCCTTAGGTCTGGGAACAAACTAAATTCACTTACTAGTCAGGACCTAGGAAGGGAAGGAGATAGAGTCAGTAGTAGGGGAAGGGCAAGAAAGAAATTTAGGGAAAGAAAACAACATGGAAAATTTAAATGAAACAAATGAGCCCATTGAAACTGGGGATTACAGAAATATCCTCAAGTACATGTACACAAATAGGTTTGGCACCTATGTATATCAAGATGGAATGCATAAGTTTCTCATTAGATTGAGAAACTTAGAAGCTCCCCTAAACATAACACCTGTAGCCCAATTCAAGGATGGTAGGTATGAAGATAGGCAAGGGTCTGTGTACATCTTCTCCCAAGACCCAGAAAATTCAAATGACTTAGGGCAATGTGCTGACAAAGGACCTTGGGAACATAACATGGGACAACCAGATTTACCTAGGCCAAATGAAAACTACACGAACACTGAGCAACAACATGGGAGGAGGACACATGCTTCACCAAATCCCTTTGACAAAGAACCAGAAGGTTATAATGAATTTCCACTTAGAAGAAGACATCATTGGCAACCTCAGGGTAGAATGCTTAGACCATATCAAGTAGCCAAATGTATGAAAAATCAATATGAAGGGTATTCAGATCCCCATGCTCATGCTACAGAGTTTAGACAGTTAATTAGAGCTGAGGAGGTGGAAGATTACAAAGTTCAATTTGAGGCATTTGGTTTAACCCTAACTGGACCAGCATTATCATGGTTCATCCCTTTGAGAAAAGAATTGTACCTAGATATTGAATCCTTCCTAGAAGCCTTTTATTGGAGAATTCTCAAAGACTGGGATAAAACATAGCACAGCCACTCTAATACATAGTTTTAAACAACAAAAAGATGAAAATGTCAGAGAGGCAGCCAGGAGATTTAAACAATACATAGACAGATGCCCTAAAGAGGAAGTACCTTCCATGGCTAGACAAGTATCCCTATTCATAGAAGGGTTGAGAAGTGCTCAATTAAGAACCCTAGTATACTACAGGAGATGCCCTGATCTAGGAGCTTGTGTAAAAGAAGCAATAGATTTGGAGGATAATAGAGGCCAAGATTTGTTAGCATTTGATCAACCCAGATCATATGAAGACAAAATTCCTCTAGCAGAAGAGTTGGCTCAGGCCATTGCTAAAGCTCTAGAGGTAAGCACTAAAACTAATTTGATAAACTCCAGGATAAACACAAACAAAAAATGCTACAATTGTGGAGAAAGTCATCTGGTACAACATTGCCCATATCAAAAACCTCCACATTTGCAAGATAGAAAGACACTCAAATATTGTACACTAGAGAGGAAATGGACCAACCATACCAGGGAGGAATGCTTCTATAATAAACAACCCATAAAGGAGAGAGACTATGGGAGCCAAAGAGAATCAGTGTATAGTGAGCAACCAAGACCTGTGCTGGGACAACAACCTCCTATACCAACAAATGTAGTACCAATCAAATACACACCAGTAGAGGAGGGAAATTCAAGAACAAAGTCACCATACAAGGAAGATTATCAATGGAATGAGGGATATCAAGAAGAATGGGAAGGTTATGAATCAAGAGAGCCAGAATTACAAGCTTTAGACTTGGGAAATGGAAGAATTGAGATGGACACTGCCACTTTCATGTATATAACAAACAATTACATGTCCAATCAAAAACCTCAATTCAAAGGAGGACCAAAGATAACTTGTTATAGGTGTGGCGGAGATCATTTCATTAGAGACTGTCCACAACCCCCTACATTAAGAATAGAGGGAGCATATTGTAAGGATTGTGGCAGAGAGCATTTGATAAAGGATTGCCCAAAAAATCCCCAAAAACAACAAAACACACCTAATAACATACCACTAAAAGCAGTCAGTATCATGGAATAGGAAGAATTGAGTGATAGTGATTTAGTGGAAGTAAATGCTATAACAAGGTCACAAACAAAACAACAAAGGACAACTAAGGAACAAAATGAAGGTTCAATCTCAAAGGTAAAGAAAAATAGACAGAAAGGGAAATGGAAAAGGAAACAAAAAATGAGTAAAAATATTGAAGAAAATAGGGAACAATCAAACAATACTTCTCCTCAAAAGACACAAACTCAGTTGGAAATGGGAAATTCAAAAAGTCTAGACACTCTGATAAAAGCATACAAAGGAAGAATTCAAGAGGGACCAAGCCCTACTGATCATACAATGGCTTATCCCATGCCAGACTTAGAACATGAAAGAATGCAGAAGTGTAAACAGATCATTCAGGAAGTACAACTCAAAATGGGGGAAGAAAACAATTCTCAAAAAACTGTTGAGGAATCTGAGACAACAAAAACAAGAGGAAAGAGTATCAAGGAAGAAAACCCACAAGTAACACTCCAAGTGAATGTAGACAAAAGATGCACAATTCTGTATCACACCACATGGGAAGATTTAATAAAACAAAATCCTCACCTACAGAACCAAGTGAAAGAATGGGAGACAACACCAGAAAATCTTCACTCACAACTACAGGAAATGGAGGAGTTATGGTATATTCCCATTGATAAGATAGGAGGATATTGTGAGGGAGAAGACGGAAACTCAACTTTAAAAATACAATTTGGTAAAAGCCAGGCCAAAGCCATTTTGGATAGTGGATCAGGAGTGGCCATCATGACTAAACAAACTTGGGAAAAATGGGGAAAAAATGAATTACTACCCACAAAAATGAGATTGCAACTTGCAGATGGACATATAGAAAAACCCCTAGGAATATGGGAAAAAGTGATTGTGGACATATGTGGGATACAGATAGAACATACCTTTGCTATAGTTGAATTCCCACAATCTACTTCATATGAAATTATCCTAGGCAGACCATTCATGAGACAAATGCAAATTGTACAAGATTGGGGTAATGATTGCTTATACCTGCAGAGCAAAGGAAGAATAACCAAAGTAAATCTAAGGAATGGGCACTACTGTGACATATCCCCTCAAGAGTGGTATAAAATTCATCAGAATCAAGAGTTGAGTGAGGAATCAGAAATAGAGGACCAGGATGAAACTGAATCATCAGTATGGAAGTGCAATATGATAAGAAACCTGACCAATAGGAAAAGGAGATTAAGAAGGGAGGATTGTGTGGAAGAAAGGAGGGTACAAGATGAGAATTATGTACCTCAACAATTCAAGGATGAGGAATTTGAGCCCTATGGGTGGAATCAAATCTTGGCTACCATGGATCTAGCCAGTGATGAATATGTAGGAGTGGAATTTCAAAATGAAGAAGGATATGATATTTTTCACATTGGAATACAAATGATAAAGGTATCCAGAACAGAAGAGGACATAAAAGAAGAAATAATATTAGAAAAAGGAAAGACACAATTTTTTGAGGAAGTAAAAGCTGAAGATGCTATTAAGGATAAAATCTCAGGTAAGTACAAGAAAAATAAACACAAGGAAATAGAGGAAAACCAGGAGAATGAGAAGAAGACAAGAGAAGTGAACAAAGATCAAGAGTTTGATGTACCAGAAAATTTCAAGACTTATGAGTTGGAAAATAGACTACTTCTCAGAAGGAAACCTAAGAGGGAAAAGAAGAAAGGAGAAGCTTATGATAATGAGGAAGAAACTAAAAAGATCATGATCACTCAGGAGGAGGGAGAAGAAAGACACATTGTAGTGGCTGATGACATGACAACTCAAGAAGAAGAAGCACTAAGAAACTTGGCAAGAAACTATAGGGATGTATTTGCTTATAGCTATAAGGATTTGAAAGGCATTGATCCTAAAATCTGTGAGCATAAGATTCCTATTACACCTGAAGCAAAACCTACTAAACAGAGACATTACACATTTAATGATAAATACTCTACTAAGATAAAGGAAGAAATTGACAACCTATTAGCTGCCAATTTCATCTATGAAATTGAGTATACAGAATGGATATCTCCTATAGTTGTGGTACCAGAAAAGAATGGGAAACTTAGGGTATGCATTAACTTGAAAAAGGTAAATGCAGCAACTATAAGGGATAACTATCCACTACCTATAACAGATCATCTTCTAGAGAGAGTTGTTGGGAAGGAGGTTTATAGTTTTTTAGATGGCTTTTCAGGATACAACCAAGTTCCCATAGCATTGGAAGACCAACATAAAACTGCCTTCTCCACAGAATGGGGAATCTATGCCTTTAGCGTTATGCCCTTTGGGTTAACCAATGCTCCAGCAACTTTTCAGAGATTGAGGTGTCATATCTTCAAAGAGTTCCTGAGAAAAGTAATGGAAATCTATGTGGATGATCTTTGTACTTTTTCATTAAAAAGACAAGATCACTTGCAGGATTTAGAAAATATATTCAGGAAATGCAGAACTTACAGAGTATGTTTAAATCCAGAAAAATGTGTATTCTTTGTCAGACAAGGAAGAATGTTGGGTCATATAGTCTCTAAGAATGGAATTTCAACTAATGAAAAGAAAATAAAGGCCATAATAGAGCTTCCAAGACCGACAAGTGTAAAGGAACTTCAAACTTTCATGGGACATTGTGGGTACTATAGGAAATTTGTACACAAATTTGCTGACATAGCCAAACCCTTGTATGCCCTAATTACAAAGTTTGAGTGGACCGAGGAGTGTGACCAAGCCTTTGAAACTCTAAAAACTTGTTTGGTAACAGCCCCAATTCTGAAAACACCTCAATGGGACAAAATTTTTCATGTTCATGTGGATGCTTCCAATTATGCTTTGGGATGTGTGTTAGCACAACCAATGGAAGGAAGAAAGTTAGATTTTCCAGTGGCCTATGCTAGTAGACAATTGAATCTAGCAGAGAAAAATTACACAACCACTGAAAGAGAGGGATTGGGCATGGTATTTGCTGTGAAAAAATACAGACATTACCTTTTGGCCAACAAGTTTAAGTTCTTTGTAGACCATCAAGCTCTGTTATATTTGGTAAATAAACCTTGTCACACAGGAAGAATAGTCAGATGGTTTCTGTTGCTAATGGAATTTGAGTTTGAAGTAGTGGTCAAACAAGGGAAAACACACTTGAGAGCAGATCATTTATCTCGAATCCAGTCTGAAGAACCCAGTTCACCTTTAGATGACAATCTGCCAGACACTTATCTCTTTAAGGTAGAAAGTGTTCCTGAGTGGGCCATGACTTTAGTACCATTATTAACATTGGGACCTTGTAGAACAATTGGGAATAATGCACACCTAGTATTGCAAAGCAGGAACTTCATGTTACTAGCTGGGCATTTATACCATCTCAACCACACAGGCATATTAGAATATTGCACTCCTGAGGATGAGCAACAAGAATATCTGAGGAGAGCTCATCATTGGAACCCTTTCACTCATGCTTCTAGGGTAGTCACCCTAAGTAATCTCAATAGGATGGGGGTACATTGGCCTAATAAAATTCAAGATGTATCAAAATACATTGCCAATTGCAAGAAGTGCCAAATATTCCAAGATTCAGAATTCATAACTCTATATTGGTTCCAGAAAAATCCAGATTGGAGTGAAAATATCATTGAAGAATTGAGAAGGAAGAAGAAAGGAAAGCAAGTGATAGCTGGTACATATTCAAAAAATTTACAAGTAATGTCTGAAGAATATCAATTGATAGGAGAATAGTTGTATAAGAAAGGAATGGATGGATACTTAAGGATTTGTGTTCCTGAGAAGAAATATCTGGAAATGTTGGAAATGGCACACTCTGGAGTAGCAGGAGGACACTTTTCAAGTGACAGAACTGCTAAACTCATTTTATATTCTGGATTTTGGTGGCCAACGCTATTTCTTGATGCAAGAACCTATGTAAAAAGGTGTGATGTTTGTCAAAGGGTAAGTCAACCAAACAGAAGAAATGATATGCCATTGGTTCCATTAATTTCAGCCAGAGCCTTTAGTAAATGGGGATTGGATTTCATTGGACCTATACATCCTCCAGCAAAACAATCCCATGCTGAATACATCATAGTGGCTACAGACTACCTAACAAAGTGGGCTGAGGCCAAAGCCACAAAAAGAAATGATGCTAATACTACAGCCAAATTCCTTTATGAAAACATTATCACCAGATTTGGACTTCCAATTGAACTAGTGAGTGAAAGGGGGACTCATTTTGTAAACCAGATCATAGAAAACATCACTGAATATTTCCTGATCAGTCATAGGAAGTCAGCCCCATATCACCCACAAGCCAATGGACTAGCAGAAAGTACTAATAAAGTACTTTGTACTGTACTATCAAAATTAGTGAACACAAACAAGAATGATTGGGATCTACAACTTAATCATGTCTTGTGGGCTTATAAAGTGGCTTATAAAACTGCAATAGGGAACACACCATTCAATCTGGTATATGCACAAATGCAGTTTTACCTATGGAATTCCTTATTCCAACATTAAAAGTAGGAAGTCACTATAATTGGACTGGACATGAACTATCAGAAAGAGTAATGGAATTGGAAAAGTTGGGAGCATCTAGACTCCAGGCCAGAGTTTATATGTGGACAAGAAAAGGCAAAAAGCTTATCATGATGTCCACATAAAAGAGAAAGATCTACAGGTAGGAGATCTAGTATTGGCTTACACAGTCAAGGAATATCAGAAAAAGTTCCAGAAAAAAGGACATGGACCATATATTATACATCAAATAAGCAACAGTGGAGCCATTCAACTAGCTAATATAGATGGAGAAATCATGCCAAACTTCATAAGTGGATGTAGAGTTAAGAGGTATGATTGCCCATTAACTGTTGATGAATGGAGAAGGTTGCAACAAGCCCAAAACAGGAAAAGAGAAGAGGAGGACATTAGAAAAGAAGCTCAACAGGAAGCTATGGAAAGAATAAGAAAAATCAATGAGCTTAGGGAAGTCTGTCTGTGTGAATCTCCTCTCAAACCAAAGGAACATGTCCCTGTGATGATAATGGATTTTCAAAATGAAAACATTAGGGTTTTGATAGATTCTGGAGCACAAGTAAATCTGATTAGTTCAGCCCTGGTAAATAAATTCAACATAAAAAGAAAAGAAAGTAGAACCCTAATCAAAACATTGGAAGGTCAAATAGTACAGAGCATGTCTTCACTGACTATTGAAGTAAAATTTAATGAAGATATATGAAAATAGACTGTGAAGAATGGCCAGATAATCTGATGATTGAAAAAGTGATTTTAGGACAACCATGGCTTCAACAAGGTAAAGTGATCTTGGATTTTGAAAAAATGAAGCTTAAATTGAACATAAATGACAAAAGGTTCTTAATATTTCTATTGAGTAATGAAAAACATGAAATTCAATCAGATGTGCATGATATACACTTTGAAGGATTCACTTTTGCATTTGAGGATATACAGACATTACCAATACAAATGTTAATTGGTCAAGCTTCATATAATCAAAATCAGCAAAAGATTGGAAGAACAAAGAAGGGTGAAGAGATAAGAAGAAGATGGCAATCATGGCATGGTCCAAAGAATCAAAGCATCATAGCAAAAAGCACATGGAATCAAAGTTTACAACAGGTCTCCTCATTGAAACAGGAATCAAAGACAAAATGGATATGGAGACCAAAAATTCCTACAAAATGCTCATCCAAAGGGAATGATGGTTTGCTGGGAACCAGACCAACTGGAGTCAGGAAGTACTGGGTTAAAAAATCAGAATTGGTCCAGTGGAAAAAAGATCATCCAAATTTGATCTATATCTAGAAAATCACAACATGTTGAAAAATTATGAGAAATTACATATTAGACCTGATTTTCTTCTCTAAAAAAGAGAATTAGGAGGGGAAGAAAAGAAAGAAAAAATTATTATGAAAAAAAAAAGAAAAAGAAATAGAAAAAGTATTTGGAAAAAAAAAGAGAAAAAAAATCGTTGCTAAAAAAAAAAAAAAGAGAAAAATCATATCATTGATTGAAAAAAAAGAGAAAGAAAAATTGAGAAAAATTGTTTATTTCTGTTTTTTTTTACAAAAATCTTATGTCACAAAGCAAGATCTAGGTAGAAGAGTAGTAGAGATTTATTTATTTTTTATTTTTTATTTTTTAATTTTTGGATTAGTTAGTTTTTTGTTTTCTATCATTTGATAAATGATTTGTTTTTCATTCAAAAGAGTGGTTAGGAAAAGGGACTGCACTAGACATCTTGCTACACCTGTGATGATCACTTTTTGAGTCTTTTCTAGAAGAAATGGAATTTATTTTTTGATTTTATTTCTTTCTTATGTCATGACATCTAAAAATAAATCCCTACATATTACTTTTTAATTTCTTGCAACTCATGTGGGTAGAGTTTTCTTTGTGTCTTTTATTTTCCTCAGAAAATGGTAAATACAAAGGAGTTGCCAATTCATGACTTCAAGGCAGAATCAGTGGTTCTATCAAGAGGCCATTGGTTTCTGGACAGTGAAGCTGTGGAGGAACAGGTGGACCTAGAGTCAGATGAAGAAGCAGAAATTCCAGAAGCTGAGAAGGTGGTGAAGGAACTTAAGGAGACTCTAAACATCATCGGTCAACACATATTCACAGTGGGAGTAGGTGGGTATAAGTATACAATGTTGTGCCAAGAATTCTACAGGTTCCAAAGAGTGGCAGTCAATATGAAGAGATGGAAGGCAGTGGGATTGCACAAAATTTTGGAGGAGCCTATTTTTTTCATCGATTTTGAAAGGGTATCACAAGTAATGAACAGTTTGACAGAAATAGGAAGAGGGAATGATGCCTATTTCAGGTGCAAAGTTAAAAACAAGGATAATCAGGAAGTAGGAATCACTATCAAGGCAGAACACATCAGAGCAGCATTGCAATTCTACACAATCGGAACCAAACTTGACCCGAGTTTTGTCAAAAAGAATAAGGAGACTTACACAGGATATGCAAAATTCACTGATTTTAAAGGAAGGGAGAATGAAGAATATGCTGTAAGGATGTTCTTACAATTCTTTTGTTTTCGAAAATTACCAAGGTATACCATGCCGCATAAGTCAGTGACATTATTGATGTTCAACAACAAAGATAGAACCAAACCTTTTGGAGTAATGGATGTCTCACCATACATCCATGAACAGTTGAAAGAAGCAGCAAAGCACTGGGAATAGAAGAAGTTCATGAATGGAGCCCAGTTCTTAACAAGAATCATTTATCATGTTCTAGGGATGGAAGATGAACTAAAATTGGCTCCAGAGGCACAGTATTTCAGAAGCCTTATGGCTGGAATCAAGAGTCCTCCAAAGAAAATGGCTGAAAGGGAAACAGAAGGACAAACTCGCATGAGGGGAACAGGTATGAAGAGGAAGATGGTATCTGAAGAAGTAATTCCTGTAAAGAAAAGAAGGTTGGACCCAAGGAAGGTGGAACTGGAAATGGAGGAAGCTACAAAAGAGGAACATGAGGAGGCACAAAAACAGGTTCAATCCTCTAGTGAACCGCACCCACCCCAAACAAGTAAAGAACAATTGTACACATATTTAACCCAAGGAAACAACAAAAGAGCTATGTATGAGGCACAATATCAGAAAATGCTGGAAGATTACTCATGCAAAGCTACAGACTGGATTCAGGAGGAGGTGGAGCACTATGAAGCACTCCATGATCAAACGATGACAGCTGAAACTAAGGAAGTGTTTGTCAAGAAAGAAGTAGAGTTGCTGGCCTACTTCAAGGAATTGCAAGGACCTCCAGAGACCAGAACCACTGTTGTGGTGAAAAAGAAGGTTCCAAGGAAACCAGTCCAAAAGAAAAAATTGACCAAGAAGGGAAAAGGCAAATCCATAGTTGAAACTGTTATCACCAAAGAGAGGGAAGAAGTAATCATGGAGGAAACTCAGAAGCCATCCATTATGGAAGAAGCATCAAGACCCACAGAACCAGAAAGAGGAGGGCCTTCACACTTTTCATTTGATTCTGACAATGATATTGAGAGTTTTCTGTTAAAGAGTTTAAATTTATCAATACCAAATACTCCTAATGTCATTATACAGACCTCTGAAAAACAAAAGACACCTGAGGAATTGAAGAGGAAGTCTCACGAGAAGCCACTTCAGGAACAGGCAGAAAAACAGCTCAGTCTGGAAGATGAAAGAAGGATAATGAAGGGAGAAGTAGTAATGATAGAACAGGCAAGTGAGATAAGGGAAGAAGTTAGTTGTGGAATAGTGCATATTGGGGAGAAATCCATATGGACAAAACCATCACAAACCTACTTCAAACTAGAGGAGAGTATAGAAGAAATAGCCAAGAAGGCACAAATGAGCAGCTCATTTACAAAACAAAAAGGCACAGATCAAGATCCACTACAAGAGGCAGAGGAAATATTTGAGGGAGGCAATGTTCGAAAAGTCACAGGGAAAGCAGTAGAAAAAGAGATCATCCAGAGCATAAAGGATGTACTGCATGATTTGAAGAATAATGAGGAATTCACATCCAATGAGGATCAAGAACAAGAGGTAGCAATGGACCTCATGGATATTGATGAGCAGGAAGAAGGATACAAAGAGGAAAAGAGTAATGATCAGGTGAGAGATTTGGAAGCAACTGAATCAGCTCTAGCCCAAGAAAAGGAAAGACAGGAAGAACAAGCAGGTGGATGTAAGGGAAATTTTGGTGAAGAAACTGAATGTAATTTGTTTCAGGAAACTTTAAGCCAGGAAAAGGAGATACAAAGAAAGGAAGGATACCTTTCTGAAGAGATTCAACAGGTGTTGGAGAAGGAAAAGGTTCAGGAAATAAAGCCTATTTCAGATGTATTAGAGCAAAAGAATTAAGGTGTTCAAGAAGACATGGCAGATTCAGAAACATTGGACACTCATTCAAGCCATGAAGAAAACAAGGCCAAAATTATAGAATATGAAGGAGGAGAGGAAGGAGAGAGTGAATGCAAAAAGGACAAACAGTTAGAAACCAAACAAATAGCAATGGAAGGAGGCCTAGAAAGAATCCCAAAGAGTATAAGATCAGCATGTCAACTCATTATGAATAACATTGAACAGTTCAGACCCTCTAGCCGGAACATGATTATTTCAGGGATGGTGGCAGAGTCAGAATTTGAAAAAGGCAGTATGATAATTAAAGAGCATAAAAGGGAAAAAGAGCAAATGGAAGAGCAACTGAGGAAGATACAAGAGAAAAATGAAGAATTTTCCAATAAAATAATTGCTTTGGAAGAGCTAGAAGTGCAAAAGCAAAATAAGATTCAATACTTGGAAGAAAAGAGTATGCAACTAATAGAGGAGAACAATAAATTGGAAAAAGAGTTGAGAAAGATTGAGGGAAGGTATAGAACTCTGCAAACTTCCTATCAAATTTTGACTAAAGCTAATGAAGAAATCAATAAGCTACTACTGGAGGAAGGACAATTGAAGGAGGAAAGTCAGACAGCCCAGTTAACAGAGGAGGAAAAAGAAGGATTACAGAAAGAGATTCAGAGATTACAAGGAGAATTGAAAGAAGCCAAAGAATTGGAAAAGCAGGCTAGTACACATGGTGCTACATCTATGAGAGGGTATAATAAGCTATACATGGATATGGAAAAGGAAAGGAACGATTGGCAGATAAAGAGAGAAAAGGAACAGAATGAATGGAAAAAAGAAAGAGAACTATGGGCACAACAGAATGGGAGGCTAATGATGACTATAGAAGAATTGCAGAAGAAACTGGATAAACCACAAATTCAAGAAGGCACACATGTGGAAACTACATATGCAGAAGAATATGAGGTAGACAATATTGAGGGAATACAACATGACAGTGAACCAGCAGACAAAAGATTAGAAGGAGAATATTCAGAAGAGTTTGTGAAAAAATTGCTGACAAGTAGAGATTCCAGAATGGAGTTCATCAGGAAGATGCATGATGAGTATGAAGAGCAAATTGTCACATTTGCATTAAATAAGGGCATCAATCCAGATCAGCATCACTGGGCCGCACATGGATTGGGAATACCGTTTTGTATGATTTTGGAGAGTATAAAGAATTATCAATTAGCCAGAGTTGGGCTACCTCCAAACAAATACCTTGAGTATGAAGAGGACATCAATGTCACTAAAGAACTATTTGAAAGGGCCAACCCTAAATGGAGAAATAAATAGCTGGATGCCAACAAAGAATGTAGGAAAATCTGGAAAGAGGCACCTCTTCATTTAAAGATCAATCCAGCTTATTGTCCAGTGGCACGAAGGAGAGAATGGACAGTTTTTTGGGATAGAAGAAAAGAAGGTCAGATTCCACCTAAGTGGTTAAATTTCCTGAAAGTAGCAGGTCCAAAAACAGGCACATGGCCTACCAAGAGTTACATGGTGAATACTGCTGAGTCCGTAATAACTACATACAAGGATGTCAATGACCCCGCTTGCATACTACTTATAAGAATAATGAGATTAATTTTGGCTTGTATAGAAACTTATACTGACACAAATATCAGAACACTGAATTATATCGGCTTTCATTCTCCGACCGATGCATTATTATTTGATTTGAGTGAAACACCTGACAGAATCTGCTTAATGGCCTATTATAGCCGAATTATATTTTTGGGCAGTCATTACTTGCAAATTTTTGAAGATGCTTTTGATTACGGGTTTTTTGAAAGGAGTCAGAGATTTTTGGAAATCTATCAGTTGTAACAAAGTCCAGACTTACAGCATATGAAGCTGCCTATACAGAGTACTTGAAAAAGGATGTCATAGATAAACCTGAAGCTGCAGTACAATGGAGAAAGGCATTATTCGAGATGGTCAATAATCTAAATATAACAGAGAGAAAAAGTCATGATTTGTTGTCACAAGTATATCAAAGAAAGAAGAAATGAAGAAAAGTGATTAGTGCAGAAGAGCAGGAAAATCTTTCGTCATGAGCCGAAAGGTTTAGGAGGGGAAGGATGTTGGAAGATGCATTTTTGGAAGTCTTTTTGAAGGAAAATAATTGTAAAATGATAGAAATTTGTAAAAATATTTATACAATTGTTGTAAAAATAAGGAAGAGTCTTCCTTATGTAGGTTAGAATCTTATGTATTTTTTCTAGAATTTTTGGAAACTCCTAGATAACATATTTTTAGACTAATAGAGGAAAGGACCAAAATTCAAGTGTGAAAAGGAACACTTGAAAATGTATATAAGCTAATTTCCTCTATTATGAGGGGGTTGGTTAATCATTTGTGTACATGTTATCCAAGTGAATAGAGAAGGAGTTTTCTGCTGAAAATCGTGTTTCTCCTCTTTTGTGTGGTTTCTTTGATTTGTGAGTCTAGTTCTTGTGTATCCATGGAGATTTGTGAGCTTATATTGTGTAAATCTGTAGAATGTGTATGAAGAGAGCTGAATACTGTTGTGTTGAGTGATGAGTTGATGTAAAATGGTGCTCGAGCTGAAAATCGTCTGTTTTCACAGAATTGTGATTGTCTCGTCTGTATGATACAGGTGATATTTTCTGATTTTGACTTCATATTTGTGTTCTGCTGATAAAATAGCATGCAATAGACACCAAGATTGTAGAAAATGGTGGAGATTTGCTCAAGATAATCCAAACCCTAGAAATTCCTCTTCATCTTCACTATTCTCAGAATTTCAGCCATTATTCTCTTATTTCTTGGATTCTATCATCTTGAAGGGGCTGTGGTCTCAAGAATACTTCCAGGATTGACAAAATAAAGATGTCTTGTTGATTCTTTATGCTAAATGATTGGAGAGGACAACTCCAAAGATCTATAACAAACAACCACCTACTACAACTATGCAAATGACACACAGAATGAAAGTCATACATCATTCATGATGAACTCAATCAGCGCATCAGATAAAGAAGATCTAAAGGTATTTTACATTGACTCTAGATGTTCTAATCATTTGTCAGGAAACATAGAATTGATGTCAGAATCGGAAAAAGGTATTTCGAGTCACACAGTTCAAATAGGTGATAATACCAGACATAGTGTACATTCAATTGGAAAGGTGAAATGCAAGAGTGGAGCAGATTTGCTAACCAATGTTTTGTATGTTCCTACAATACCTAAAAACTTTATTAGTGTGGGACAGATAGTTGAAAAAGGTTTTCAAGTCAGGTTCACAAATGAAGGAGTATTTGTTGAAGATCCAGATAATGGATATAATCAGATTGTCTCTGGTAAGAAAGAAGGTAGACTCTTTACTTTAAGAGTACAAGGGAACATTGGTCAAGCTTTGCTTACACATGGTGAAGGAGTGATTACAGAACTTGATCTCTGGCATAAGAGATTAGGTCACTTCAATGAAAGAAGAATTAAAGCTATGGTTGCTAATCAGTCTGTAGTAGGATTACCAAATGTGCAGAATCAACATATGGTGTATAAATGTGAAGCATGTCAAATGGGTAAAGCACATAGGTTACCATTTCAAAAGAAAGGATTCAAACATGATGGAGTACTTGAGCTCATTCATACAGATGTATGGGGACCAACAAAAGAAGGATCTATCAGTGGCTCAAGGTATTATGTTCTTTTCATTGATGATGCTACAAGATGGATAACATTATATGTTTTGAAGGAAAGATCAGAAGTGTTTGGAGCTTTCAAGCATTTTCATGCATATGCAGAGAGAGTCACAGGTCAAAAACTTAAGAGACTAAGGTCTGATGGAGGGGGAGAATACTTCTCCCAAGAGTTCAATGATTATCTTTGGAATGTAGGTATTAAGAGAGAAATAACCTGCAGGTATAAACCACAACAAAATGGTGTAGTAGAAAGAAGGAACAGGACTTTGGTTGAGTTTGCTAGAGCTATGCTAAAGGAGAAGAACTGTCCAAATTATCTTTGGGCTGAGGCTGTAAATAGAGCCTCATATCTTGTGAATAGATTACCATGTGCAACTCTGAATGGAATGACTCCATATGAAGCTTGGTGGGATAAGAAACCAACACTAGATCATTGTAGAGTGTTTGGATCAATTGCATATGCTTATGTGCCATCACAGCTTAGGCATAAACTTGAACCAAAGGCAGAAAAATATGTATTCATTGGTTATGATGAAAAGCAGATGGGTTACAGGTCGTGGAATCCTTTAACCAAACAATTTCTTATTTCTAGAGATGTTACATTTGATGAACAGAAAAGTTGGTATGCAGATCAAAGTCATACAGCTGAAGAATTTGAAGAAGAGGTAAGAAGATGTGAGAAAGGAAAATCAATTGTGCAGGTGAATAGAGATGAAGACTATATGCAAGTAAGTACATCCAGAAGTGGATTAACAAGAAGGAATGAAGAAGCTCCTATATTTGATGAAGAGGTGTATCCAGGCACATATGAAGAATGTGAACCAAGAAGGTCAATCAGGACTAGAAGACAACCAGAAAGGTATTCTTATGATACTTCTTACATAACTCAGAAGAACTATGCATATATGGTCAAAGATGATGAAGAACCTCAGAACTATGATAAAGCAAAAGGTAAGAAGCAATGGGAAGATGTAATGAAGGAAGAGTTCAATGCACTAGAGGAGAACAAGACATGGGAACTTGTTCCCAAACCAAATGGTAAGAAAGTAATTGGAAATAAATGGGTTTATAAAGTGAAGAAGCTTGCAGATGGAAGTATGGCCAGATACAAAGCTAGATTGGTGGTGAAAGGCTATGCTCAGACCTATGGCATAGATTATGATGAGACATTTAGTCCCGTAGCTAAGATGTCAACTATAAGGACAATCATTGCTATTGCAGCTTCAAAAGGATGGACTCTAAGTCAATTGGATATAAAGAATGCATTCTTGAATGGATACATATCAGATGAGGTATACATGGAACAACCTCAAGGGTTTATAGATTCCAGGTTGAGAAGAGCATTGTATGGATTGAAGCAAGCTCCAAGAGCTTGGAACTATAGACTGGTGAAGTTTCTCAATGATCTTGGATATCAAAGTTCAAAAGCAGATTTAAGTCTACTTATCAAAAGAACAGAGGAAGGTACAATCTACATTTGTATTTATGTAGATGACATTATAATCACTGGTACTTCAGATGAAGAAATCAAGGAGGTGAAGAGATTACTTGAGAAAGAGTTTAAGATCAGTGACCTAGGAAAGTTGTCATACTTTCTTGGAATGGAAGTTACTTATACAGATCATGGCATATATGTGTCACAAGAAAGGTATCTTCTGAACTTGTTGAAGAAGTTTGATATGGAAAATTGCAGAGAAGCTTCAACTCCACTTGAAGTTAATCACAAGCTCAGTAAATATGATGGTGCAGAATACAAAGATATGAGGAAGTATCAATCTCTTGTGGGTAGTTTGATTTAGGCTACAGTAACAAGACCTGATCTTAGTTATGCAGTGGGAGTTTTGTCACAATTCATGCATTGTCCAAAGGACCCACATTGGATTGCAGGTCAAAGAGTTCTCAGATATATCAAAGGAACTATAAAGGAAGGATTATATTATCCTTTTACATCAGATTTGAAGTTGAGAGCCTACAGTGACTCAGACTGGGCAGGTAACCAACATGACAGAAGATCAACTCATGGTTACATGATATACATTGGTGATAAGCTTGTAAGTTGGTGTTCAAAGAAACAACATACAGTAGCATTATCATCAATTGAAGCAGAGTACAAAGGACTTGTGGAAGCAGCTAAGGAGGTCATATGGATGCAGACATTGTTCAAGAGCTTAGGCATTGATCAAGGTACACCTACAATACATGGAGATAATATGAGTTCACTTTATCTTGCAGCAAATCCAGTATTTCATGCAAGAACAAAGCACATAGAGATACAATATCATTTTCTCAGAGAAAAGGTAATGGAGAAGGAGATTGAAGTGGAGTACATTTCTACTAAAGATCAGTTAGCAGACATAATGACAAAGAGCTTGGATGGTGTGAAGACCAGCAGATTCAAAAGCATGGCAGGAGTAAAAGAAAAGAAGATGATTTGAAGAAACAGGGAATGTCAATTAGTGATTCAGGGGGAGCTGTTGGAGAAACACTCACTAATTGGACATATATTTGAAGGTCAATCTTAGGAAGAAAACCCCATGCCTATGTGAAGGGACAAATTCACAAGTGTATCATATTTGTAAAGTTAGTTCACTTTAGTTCTAGAAGCTTTCTAAAATCATGAGAATGTGAAAATCTATATAAGTTAGCTTGTATCAACTGACGCGGAGAGAGAGAGAGAGAGCGAGAGAGAAGAAGTGGAAGAGAGTGATAGAAAGAGAGAAGGAGTTCATTTTATACGACCGAGTATAGTCGGGCTTCTCTGAGTGAGAAAGCATCTGTAAAACTTCTGAGTTTTCATAGCTATGAGAAAGAACTGAGTAAAGTTCTGTGTATGAGTCTCTCTCCATCATCTCCATGTTTGTCTACTGTGTGATGAATTCAAAAGTTCAAGTTTTCCAAGAAATTCGATGCCTGGCATCGAGTTTGTGCTGATAAGTCATTATTTTCATTCTCTGTGTGTTAACTGTTGTTGAATCTTTTAAAAACATGAGATTTGTGGAGCAACTCGATGCCTGGCATGGAGTTTCAACATAAAGTCGATGCTTGGCATCGACTTCTAGCATACAAGTGGTCTTCTTCATGTGTGTGTAAAAGAGGCAATTTCTGGTGCAAAAAAAAGAGGCTAAAAAAGCTCAAAGTCGATGCCCGGCATTGACCTTGGCTGAAATTCGATGCTGGGCCCAAATTTTTTATTTTTAGACACCCAGGATTACTAAAACAAGAAAAAATTCCACTTTTGGAAGTCATACAGGGTGATCTTGTGAAGGCCATAACTGGAGTTCTAGAGATCTGTTTGATGCATATCATAGCTTGTTAAAAAGCTCTACTCTTCTAGTTTCAGCCTATAAAGTTTCATGGAGAAATAATACTTGAGCTAAGAGAAATTAGCAAAATACTAAAGGTATGTCATTTCAGTGACTAGAAAAATCTGAAGAAGCAAAGTTCTTGGTTTCGGCTATCATTTCTCAAAGTTTGGAGTGGCAATGAGTTAATGGTGACCATAGAGGTGTTCTAGTGTCACATTAATTCATTTCTTGTGGTGTTTTACACATCAACAATTTTCCCTCCCGTCATTAGTAACATAGCTCCCTTTTGAGAAGTTTAAGCTCACTCAAGATCTCATTAGAGAAGCTTTGAGAATAAATGGCTCCCGCATGCTCACAGAGAAGGAACTTCTAATTCCAAAATCACTGAAAAAAGGTGGTGTCTTTAAGTGGGTAGACATATTGGCTATCCCTCATGAACTATCCATACCATTGCGCATATGCATGCAACATTTCATGTTCTTGACTCAAGACCATTTCATACAACCCCACAAGAGAATCTGCCTCAGGTTGTATCTTGCAAATACTCTTCAAAAGACTATCCACTTTGATAGTTGGGTGCAAGAACAATTAATTCTAGCAAATCAAAGATGGGCACATAAGAGGGTAATTCATGGATGTTGTTCAACCACATGCATAATATATATGTTCGTAGCTTATGACATACCATTAGAGCGAGCCTTCACGAGTGCTCAACTAGTGCAATACCAGGGCTAAAAAGTCTAAAGCATATCCTAAAGCACACTCTGGTAAACACATGCGGGGATCCATTCCCTACTTACAAGGGGCCAGGTCTCCTCTCCCTCAACCATCACCACAAAAATTACCTATAGAACAACAACCAGCCATCCATCCAATCCACATCCCACTATCATGTGTGCAAAAACTCAAGGGATTGGCTAAGAGTAGAACCACTCCTGATGCAACCACTTGTGTTACAACATTCAACATGACATAGTAATCTCTAAACCTTCGGCTAATGTGGGAACAGACGCCTTTGCATTTTTGATACCACATCTTGAAACAGTCCCTTCAACAACACATTTGAATTTGAAATCCATGATGCAATAAGATTAGTTCCCCATGCTATAAAAAGAGGAGAAAAGTTGTGATCTTGTGGGAAGTCCAAGAGAGTCATATGTGTAACTCTACACTGCTGTAATTTTGTATGCAGAGATTGCAGAGCTTGTATCTCCGTCATTATATATCCAAAGTACATGTTTGATACCTCATTTGAAAGCTCTTAGTGTCTACTTTCATATTGTTAAGTTTCATAATCATTAGATGTTTGACTTGAGAGCAGTACTCTCTGCAAGTAGTGTGTGTTCTCGGGTTCACCCCTGCTGAAGGTCTCCATTAAACCTTGAACTTGCAGAGATCATATCTCTTTGTGTATTTATCCACGTTGAGTGTTCTTTGGCTCATTGGAAAGCTCTTGATCTCTATTATCTGTGGTTAAAACAGTTTTAAAAACTTCAGAGTGAGTAGAGAATAGTAAGCTCTGCAAGCATGACTAGTTTTATATGATGAAGTTTATGAGAAGGTCAACTTGTTCCTAGGGGGTTCCATCTACTTCTAGCTATATTTTGGAGCTACTTCTAGCTACTTCTAGCTATATTTTATCTAGAGGACCTTCCTCTGCATGCAACCAAAGAAATTATATTTCAGCCAAATTGGAGGAAGGAATCACTACAATAATACCCTAGGATGATGTACAGCTCGTCAAAGGCACCTTTACATATATGGTACATTTCGTGCTATGGCTCTATTCCTCATCACCGATCTTGGGATGCATTTTCCTCAAAGTTTAGAAAAATAAGCAGTGCTAGGATTGATTAAACTATCCCTATCTCACACTATGACAAGGTCCCTTGACAATCGCATACATGATAATGACTATACAACACTAGATACCACGACTAAAATGTATGATGGGTAGCCACCCAAATGTTGCTTAAAATATTTGATCTCATGCAAGAAACATTTAAAGTCTTCCACCGTGTTATTGCACCCCATATGTCTACCTTGGGGTTTAAGCATGGTCATGGAGATTTGGTGTATGATATGAGCACCACACCATCCATGAAGGTTTGCTATGCTTGGCACTACCGCATTAAATTCTTACCCGCCTGTTATACATTAACATTTGAAGAAATGCTCATGATGGGATTTTGGGAATACCACTCCAAAGTCTTCATCACTTGCCCTACCCATGTGCTCCAACGTTTTGCTTGTGAGCAATAGGTGTACTCCACTCACTACAAATTCCCACCATAAGATATGCCTCAAGCCATACACTATGACAAACTTGAAGCAGACATACAATTTTATCTTTCGATGCTCCATTTTGTACAAGTTGAGGATTCCTTAATTTTGAGGAGCCTAAGTAGAACCTAAACGTCAATCTTCATAATTTTTAGACCCTCTTTGAACCATCAAACAAGCCCAAAAACCTATTTCTTAACTAGGTTGGACACTAGGTCTAAACATGACCAAAGCTAGTGAAAAATTATAAAAAGTGCTACAGAATCGTTTTTGGGGGTTAGCTAGTGAATGTTAAGAGAGAACTTGTAAGAGAGATTGAGTAATGCAAGATAGATTTCTCCTTCCATTGTCACTCCTATTGTCTCTTCCATGTGTGTGTATGTATGTGTGTGCACACTAGTGTGCTTCTCATCTTCATCTTCGCGCACATCACTCATTCATCAGCTTCATATTATCCTACATCTTCCAAGGTTTGACAATTAAGGAGGTGGAGCTTCTTGATGTGGTACTTGCTCTCGTCTAGAACAACATAAGGCAACTTTATTAGTAATTGGATCCCTACACATAATCCTTATGGATTTAGACCATATGATTGCTAAGGGGAAAGAGATCTACCTTCAATAGATGGGATCATAGGAATGCGTTTCATGAGAGAGCATTGATGGGTGCTAATGTGATTCAAGTGATCGTTAGGAAGGACATAGTCATAGGAGAAGAAGAGAGTATGTTTTCCTTTATTGCCAAATGGTGGTGAGAAAAGCTTAGTTAGGTCTATCATAATCTTGAGTTTGACAAATTCCATATAAAACAAACACAACAGACCTTTGCTTTTTGAGTAGTTACCACCACCTTCCTTTTGATTACGATCAAAAAATATATCTTTCATGTCCACTGCACTAATATTCAACATGATGCTCTTGGTGGCGGTGAAATTCCATTTGTGGTGGTATTAATAACACATGTGGTAGGATACCACTGTCTAGGGTACAAGAATTATATACATAGTTTTTGGTACTGTGATTGATGACATTGCATATTGAAGAATAAACTTGATTCAAGGCACAAGTTGCATATTGGCACTTTATACGCTTGGGAGATGCCACTTTCAAGTTTTGTTCCAATTGTTCAATTGCATCAATAATTATGTATCATAGTCTTTTCAACACAATATTTTTATTTTCCTTATGAAACTCTCCTCTTCAACACAATATTTTTGTTTTCCTTATGAAATCTCCACATCTCTGTCTTCTTCCATTTTGCCACTTCCTTCTTTCCACTTTGGATGACATCGGCGATGACGTATTTGTCGTGTCCTTCCACTTTCTGAACCCGCGTTGATCTCTTGCCAATTGAGCTAATGGGTCAAGTTAATACGGAACAAGTTTGAATTTGGTATGTGATACATCTGCTTCATTGATCAATTTGGGCTGCTACGAACTCATAAGACTAGAATCACTTGACTACATTTGGATGCATTCTTGATCAAGTTGCTACATTTGGACCATCGCTTATGTCGCCTCGGATCACTTCCTTGCTTTCCTACATCATCAGGTCCACATCTTCACATGGCCTATTTGTGGATGAACATGTGGCTCTAGTCCAACCATGGATTCCCGAGTACATTTTGTTGATGCTTCCCAAATCTTGCCATCAAGCCTAAAACGGCTTGTTTCGTTCAATTTCGCTATTTATGAAGCTGTTTGGTCGGTTCTGCATACGTCAAGCTGATGCGGCCACATATGGCTGGTCCGCCACTACTGCACTGGTACTTGTCGGCATACAACAACTACCCATGCTTAGTTTCCTACATCACAGTCCACATCTTTGCATAAATCTTCACCAACTTCATAAAACATTGCATAATCCAAAGTAGCACTCGTATATTGTATATTGTAGAGTGCCTCTCAAGACTTTGAAATCCAACAGTGCTTAGATCAAACCTTGTAATTGTAAGATATATCAAACTTCCCACAATTTTCCTAGAAAGGCTCTTATCAATTGAGCTAATGAGCCAAATTTTTACTATACAATTATTTCTTTTCTGAATTACCTTCATTCAACGTCCCTCTCTTTGTCTTGGATCACTCATTATCTTCATTCAACGTCCACTCTTTGTCATTTGAAAGCCCACACTTGCGAAAGCCCACACTTGTTGACCTTCTTTAGCCTTTCTTTCATATCCGTTATGCCTTGACCTTCATTCTACACTCTCTTCTTAACGTCTACTTCCATGATCTCTCAAGCGAAACGTCCCAAAGCTCTCAAGCGAGGAAGGCTATCAAAGAGACTCTGAATTGTAGACATGTCATCAACAAATGTTATTACTAAACCATCTAATGTGTTGATATAACCCGCACACTTTTTGCCCTTTTTAGGAGGTTTTTTTTCCCCTAGCTTGGATCAATGCCTATAACCCTAATGAGTGACTTATCTTTGGACATGCTCTTGGTAATACGTTCACTAATGTGTGTTGTGCTCCAAGCTGCTTCTTCTTCCTGCTTCTGCTCTGCGTGTGCTTCCATGGACCTCAAACTCCAACAATTGGTATCAGTGTAGGTCGCAGCTTCATCTAGGGCGACGTCAACACCCCTCCAATCATAGTCTCACAATCGGAGGAAAACTCATGAGCATACTCGAGGTGATTAGGAGTTCAAAAGCGCTTTACTCTATCATGTCCAAATCGTGATTTGAGCTTGTTTCGCCCTACGAACACACTATCGCAATGCCTATGCAAGCGATTTCATCTTTTTGTGCCAAACATATATACAGGTTTTGGTTCCCCATTGCCTTTCCTCTCTTCTCAACGTCTTACCTCTCCTCATGATTTAGTCCATACACATGATCTCTTGAGCCTCATCCCATGCTTTCTATTGTACTCGCTACCTGCAAAGCTCATAGGTTACTCCACCGGAACGTCCCACAGCTCTCAATCGAGGAAGGCATTCTTCACATACAATCAATAAAGTGATGGTTCTCATGGAAATCATTCATAGTGGAGAGACTGACTCTCATTATCACCCTAAACACTAGAAACATACACTCCATTGTAGTTTGATAGAAAAGAAGCACCATGCGATCCTAACGCCTTGGTAGGACATCTTAAGTACATATGCAACACACATTATGCCTTAAGTCGGAAACTATGAGGTAATGCCTAACTATTGACCATACATCTTCCCAGGTATTGACAGTACCTTGACTCCATCATGATTGATTAAAATTCCCTGGTCATTGTGTATGAAAGTTTGTATATGGTGAGTAAGCTGTATTGGAAAGCCAAAAAGCACCATGGGACCATATGCAAGTATTATAAAGAAAAGGTCCAACTAACCTCATATCTGTTAGAATATGCAATAGCCATTTTGCAATAGATTTTGGCTCACCAATTGTCATGAGGGAGGAGATAAGGAAGAGAGCTCTCTCACACACTCTCACACTCAAAGAGGAGCACACATAGATTGAGGCAAGGAAAAATGATCTTCTTCTTCTTCTTCTTCTTCTTCTATTACATAAAAGGAATGTACAAGAAGAACCTAAATAAACAATACTACAAGTGCAATCAATAAAGAACAATACATAAGGAAAATCCTAATGTCCACGAACAAGTGAGCTGGCAAGAAAACAAATGTTCCATCACTCTTGGTAGATAAATCTAGTAAAGCTCAATGAAGTATCCCAAACATGTACTAGTGTGACCACTATACATGTTAGAGAAATGAAAAAGTGATACTTGTCATCCTTGATCATCGCATGTTGAACTTCATATCTCAACATTCCCCCAAAAGCTCAACATCATGTCTTATAATCCAAGCATCTTCCAAAACATCTTAAGCATCTGTGCTCCAAGTGCTTTAGTAAAAATATTAGCAACCTGCTCATCTGTCCTCACATAAACAAGATCAATATCACATGCTAATACCTTCTTTCTGATGAAGTGATAATGTACTTCAATATGCTTCGTTCTAGCATGAAAACTAGGATTTTGTGCTAACTAAGTACTCTTAAGACTATCACAATATATCATGATGATCGAGTTCTTCACTTCCATACCTAAATCTGAAAGTAGCATATCTAACCATGATGCTTCACATGCTACCATTGCATCACCTCTATACTCGGCCTCCATACTCAACAAAGCAAAAGTGGGTTGCTTCTTATTACTCCATATAATAGTTGCACTTCCAAGTGAGAATAGAAATCCATTAGTAGATCTTCTATCTGGAATACTACCAGCCCAATCCCGCATCGATTTCTAATCAGAAAGGCTCTTACCAACTGAGCTAATGGGCCAAGTTAATACCGTACAATTATTTCAAGCTACATAACACTAGTTAATATCGTTCACAAGTTTGAACTGATGAGGGTGCCGATGGTGTTGGTATGCGATACATCTCCTTCATTGATCAATTTGGGCTGTTATGAACTCATAAGACTAGAATCACTTGACTATATTTGGATGCATTCTTGATCAGGTTGCTACATTTGTACCATCGCTTATGTCGCCTCAGATCACTTCCTTACTTTCCTACATCATCAGGTCCACATCTTCACATGGCCTATTTGTGGATGAACATGTGGCTCTAGTCCAACCATGGATTCCCGAGTACATTTTGTTGATGCTTTCCAAATCTTGCCACCAAGCCTAAAACGGCTTGTTTCATTCAATTTCACTATTTATGAAGCTGTTTGGTCAGTTCTACATACATCAAGCCAATGCGGCCACATATGGCTAGTTTGCCACTACTGGAATGGTACTTGTCGGCATACAATGGCTACCCATGCTTAGTTTCCTACATCAAAGTCCACATCTTTGCATGGCGTATTTGTAGATGAACATTGCTCCAATCCAACCATGGATTTGAGCCAACATATCTCTGCCTTTCATTTCCCCATGTAGAGTCTTCTCGATTGCCATCGCACATGTGGACAAATGCCATCCCACATACACCACCACATCGAAGAGGTGCTCCTCACCTCTCAACCATGCTCTCTATTGGTTGGAGTAATTATTCCATCTCTCGTCCATCCATGAGCCCAATTTCTTGCCCTAGTTCACAAGTAGTAGTAGTAGTAGTAGTAGTAGTAGTAGTAGTAGTAGTAGTAGTAGTAGTAGTAGTAGTAGTAGTAGTAGTAGTAGTAGTAGTAGTAGTAGTAGTAGTAGTAGTAGTAGTAGTAGTAGTAGTAGCAGCAACAGCATCACACAATTTTGGTTGATTCAAGTAGTAACAGTAGCACACAATTTTGGTTGAAATGCACCACACAAGTGCATTACCTTCGTTCCGACCCTTCAGAATGTTCAACAACATCAAAATGTTCATTGGAATCTCCTTTTGGATCACCTCCACTCATCTTCTATGCTTCACTAATTTGAGACCTTCACTTTTGCATTTGCGTTCATCTATCTTCCCACACTGGTGATCTCCTTCACTATCGTCATGTACACAAGTGTGATATCTACCTTCTTTGGCCTTTCTTTCATATCCGTTATGCCTTGATCTTCTTCTTCTTCTATTACATAAAAGGAATGTACAAGAATGACCTAAGAAAACAATACTATAAGTGCAATATATAAAGAACGATACATAAGGATAATCCTAATGTCCACAAATGAGTCAGCTGGCAAGAAAACAAATGTGCCATCTCTTTTGGTAGATAAATCTAGTAAAGCTTAATGAAGTATCCCTGAGAAATACAAGTGTGACCACTATACATGTCATAGAAATGAAAAAGTGATATGTGTCATCCTGGATCATCACATGTTGAACTTCATATCTCAACATTCCCCTTCAATCTCAACGTCATGTCTTGTAATCCAAGCATCTTCCAAAACTTCTTCAGCTTCTGTGCTCCAAGTGCTTTAGTAAGAATATTAGAAACATGCTCATCTTAATTCCTCACATAAACAAGATCAATATCACATGTTAATACCTTCTTTCTGATAAAGTGATAATGTACCTAAATATGATTTGTTCTAGCACAAAAAATAGGATTTTGCGCTTACTAAATGTTGCTAAGATTATCACAATAGATGATGATTGACTTCTGCACTTCCACATCTAAATCTGAAAGTAGCATATCTATCCATGATGTTCACATGCTACCATGGCATCACTTCCATACTCAGCCTCATTACTCAACAAAGCAACAGTCGGTTGCTTGTTACTACTCCATAGAAAGACATTAGTAGATCTTCTATCTGGAATACTACCAGCCCAATCCACACCGGTGTATCTATGAACCTACAAATCCTCACCAGCTTCATAAAACATTGCATAATCCAAAGTAGCACTCACATATCGTAGAGTGCCACTCAAGGCATCTAAGTGTGGTTTCCTAGGAACCTACATAAATTGACTTTCAAGTCCAACAGTGTAGCTTAGATCCGGCCTTGTAACTTTAAGATATATCAAACTTCCCACAATTTTCCTATACATAGTAACATTTTCCAATGCTTCACCTGATGTAGTATCCAACTTCAAATTTTGATCTAATTGCATAAAAATTGGCTTGAAATCAACCATACCAAACTTTTGTAGGATACTCAGGGCATATTTCCTTTGCAACATCCATATACGTGTTTTTATATGCATAAACGCAATGCATAAGAAATAGCACAGCACACCAAGTTCTTTCATGTCATCTTCCTGCATAAGGAGCTCCTTTACCTCTTTAATGCTTACTTCATTCTCACCTCCTACAATTGTGATGCCATCTTCCAGATCAATATTTCCTAGCCAGCTAGAAGGGCAAAGGTTAATGGAGCTCATCTACTAGTAAGCAAGAATCTGCTAATTCATCACAATCCAAGAAGGGTGACAAAGAGGAGAAGAAAACAAAGTCTGCTAATCTTGTGCAAAATGAAGAATGGATGTTTACTATTGTTTGCAGTTATCCCATATTCATACAGAAATGAATTGATTTCAGAGGACATATAACCCCCCCTTGATTAGAATGGAGTGTTCCCATTTTACATGTTGATTGAATCTAAACCCATAACTAGGAATGTTTTGAAGTACATGGACATTCCACACTCTGACTTTAGGAAGTAGATCCATGCATGCCTAGAAATATCAATAATGAGAGTAATTATGTGAGGTCATTTCCAAAAGATGGTGGCTACATAGGACCATGAACATCATTAAAATCAAGCTACAATTTTCTTTCAGCCCTTACTTTGCCATTTTTAGGAGAGAAAGAATGTTACATCATACCTAAAATGTTTCTCTCACACACATGTATGGATGGTGCCTCAAGTTAAGATAAAGAGGACACCATATTAGACTTTTCTTGGCATAGGTAACTAGAAAAATTTAGATCTCCAACACATACATGCCAAAGGTTAGCATTTGCGATGTCATCAACAAACTTTATTACTAAACCATGTAATGTGTTGATATATTTTGGTAGTGATGTGTGTAAAACCACTTAGGACCGTCCGGGCACTATTTTCCCTCTTTAGGAGGTTTTTTTCCCTCGGCTTGGATATACTCCTATAACCCTAAGAAGTTACTTATCTTTGTACATGCTCTTGGTAATACATTCACTATTGTGTGTTGGTGCTCCAAGCTTCTTCTTCTTCCTCCTCATTGTGCTCTTAGTGCACTTCTAAAGGTCTCAAACTCCAACAATTGGTATAAGGGTAGGTCATCACTTCATCTAGGGCAACCTCAACACCCCTCTGGTCACCATCTCACCATCGGACAAAAACTAGTGAGCATACTGAAGGTAATTAGGAGTTCAAAACTACTTCACTCTATGGTGTCAAAATCAGGGTTTGAGCTTGTTTTGCCCTCAGAAGCCACTATTGCAATGCCTATGCAAGCAATTTCTTCTTTTTGTGCCAAACATATGTATAGGTTTTGGCTCCCCATTACAAGCACCTTGATGTTTGCTACAGGTTTAGCAAAACTCAATAGGAGTAGAATCACTCGGATCACTTCCTTGCTTTTCTACATCATCAAGTCCACATCTTCAACCATGTGGCTCTAGTCCAACCATGGATTCCCGAGTAGATTTTGTTGATACTAGAAAGGCTCTTATCAATTAGGCTAATGGGCCAAGTTTTTACTATACAATTATTTCTTTTTTGAATTACCTTCATTCAACGTCCCTCTCTTTGTCTTGTGAAAGCCCACACTTGTGAAAGCCCACACTTGTGATCTCCTTCACTATCGTCATGTACACAAGTGCGATATCTACCTTCTTTAGCCTTTCTTTCATGTCCGTTATGCCTTGACCTTCATTCTACACTCTCTTCTTAACATCTTTCCCCTCTATGAGCAGAGAGGCCAATCTCTACTTCCATGATCTCTCCTCATGATTTAGCCCATAGTTCCACCGAAACGTCCCAAAGCTCTCAAGCGAGGAAGGCCATCAAAGAGACTGTGAATTGTAGACATGTCATCAACAAATGTTATTACTAAACCATCTAATGTGTTGATATATCTCCATAGTGATGTGTGTGAACACACTTAAGACTGCCGGCACACTTTTTTCCCTTTTTAGGAGGTTTTTTTTTCCCTAGCTTGGATCAATGCCTATAACCCTAACGAGTGACTTATCTTTCATATCCATTATGCCTTGTTATTCTTCTTCTTCTTCTTCTTCTATTACATAAAAGGAATGTACAAGAATTGTCACAAGGAAGGAGATAAGGAAGAGAGCTCACACACACACTCTCACTCTCAAGGAGAAGCACACACACATATTGAGGCAAGGAAGAATGATCTTCTTCTTCTTCTATTACATAAAAGGAATGTAAAAGAATGACCTTAAAACAAGAATACAACAAGTACAATATATAAAGATCAGTACATAAGGAAAAACCTAATATCCGCGAATGAGTGAGCTGGCAAGAAACAAATGTGCCATCACTCTCGGTAGATAAATCTAATAAAGCTCAATGAAGTATCCCTGACATATATCGGTATGACCACTATACATGTCAGAGAAATGAAAAACTGGTACGTGTCATCCTGGATCATCACATGTTGATCTTGATATCTCAACACTCCCCCTCAAGCTCAACGCCATATCCTATAATCCAAGCATCTCTCGAAACTTCTTCAACTTCTCAGCTCCAAGTGCCTTAGTGAAAATATCAGCAACCTGCTCATCTGTTCTCACATAAACAAGATCAATATCACCTGGTAATACCTTCTCTCTGATGAAGTGATAATGTACCTCGATATGCTTTGTTCTAGCATGGAAAATAGGGTTCCGTGCTAACTGTATGCTGCTAAGATTATCACAATAGATAGTGATAGGCTTTTGCACTTCCACACCTAAATCTGCAAGTAACATCTCTAGCCATGATGCCTCACATGCTGCCATTGCAGCACCTCTATACTCAGCCTCTGTACTCGACAAAGCAACAGTGGGTTGCTTCTTGCTGCTCCATGTAATAGCTGCACCTCCAAGTGAGAAAAGAAAGCCACTAGTAGATCTTCTATCTGAAGTACTACCAGCCCAATCTGCATCGGTGTATCCATGAACCTGCAACTCCACACCAGCTTCATAAAATTATGCATAATCCAAAGTAGCACTCACATAACATAGAGTGTGCCTCAAAGCATCCAAATGTGGCTTCCTGGGAACCTGCATAAACTGACTTCCAAGTCCAACAGTATAACTTAGATCAGGCCTTGTAATTGTGAGATATATAAGACTTCCCACAATTTTCCTGTACATAGTAGCATTTTCCAATGCTTCACCTGATGTAGTATCCAATTTCAAATTCTGATCTAATGGCATAGAAATCGGCTTACAATCAGCCATACCATACTTTTGCAGCATATTCAAGGCATATTGCCTTTGCGACATCCATATACCTGTTTCTGTATGTATAAACTCAATGCCCAAGAAATAGCGCAGCACACCAAGATCTTTCATGTCGAATTCCTACATAAGAAGTTTCTTTACCTCTTTGATGCTTTCTTCATTATCACCACCTACAATCAGGTCATCAACATAAATAGTTACAATAGTGATGCCATCATCAGCCTTCCTTGCATATAGTGAGTGATCTGCATCACACATAGAGAACCCAATGCTGGTTAAGTAATCAGCAATCCTTGTATGCCATGCACGAGGGGCTTGCTTCAGCCCATACAAAGCCTTTTGCAACCTGCAAACATATTTTGGATGCTTTGAATCTTCATATCCTTGTGGCTGGTCCATATATACTTCTTCCTGTAACTCACCATGTAGGAACGCATTCTTCACATCCATCTGATGCAAAGTCCATCCTTTTGCTGTAGCTAATGCAACAAGTGTTCTGACAGTATAAATTTTAGCTACAGGGCTGAATGTTTCCTCATAATCAATGCCATATGTCTATGCATAACCTTTAGCTACCAATCGTGCTTTATACCTGCTTATGCTACCATCAGCATTATGCTTTACCTTGTAAACCCATTTGCAGCCTATGGATTTCTTTCCTTGTGGCAATGGAACCAGCTCCCATGTATCATTTCCATAAAGTGCAGCCATCTCCTCATCCATAGCTTTTTCCCAATCTGCATTACCAATTGCATCTTCAAAACAAGAAGGTTCAGCATCTTGTATTACCTTTGTCATGTAGGCACAATGGCGAGCCATGTAACTATCATATATCAATCGTTGCACTGAATTACGCATCCTCCCAAATCTTCTTGGTCCTGGGTCACTTCTTCTTGTATCATCTGCATGTGCCCTTCTTACTCCTGGAGTCTTCACAGAGGGCAATCCAAGTTCCTCATCAATACTCTTTTCTGAACCACTTGAATCTCCATCAACATCTTCAAAACCTACACCTGTTTTACTACCAACAGAAAGCTTTTCTTTACCTTTCTTGGATGTATTTGATGAATTTGCTGGACTGAAATTTCCACGTAATCTTCCACTCCATGGATTTGAGTTGGAACTATTGCTTGGTGATGCATCCAGTCCACTCAAAACTTGAGATTCTGCACTATATTTTTCAGCATTTTCTTTGTCATTTGGTTCAAGATTCAGTCCTTCGTTGGCATCTGCATAGAAGCTTGACATTTCATCAAATACCACATCTCTGCTCACCTTCACCTGTCGTGTGAGTGGGTTATAACATTTGTACCCCTTTTGCTCAAGGGAATATCCAATGAAGACACATTTTTCTGCTTTCGGATCAAGCTTCATCCTCAACTCATCTGGAACATGTACATATGCAATACAACCAAAAACTTTCAGATGTGATAAGTTTGGCTTTTTACCTGTAAACTTCTCTTCAGGTGTAACTTGATGTACAGCAGCAGTCGGAGTTCTGTTCATGATGTATACAGCAGTATGCACAGCTTCTTCCCAATAACAATGAGGCATATTCTTCTCAGCCATCAAGGCTCTTGCTATTTCTGCAATATGTCTATTTTTGCGTTCAGCAACACCATTCTGTTGTGGTGTGTACCTACATGAAAATTGACGCGGAATTCCATGATTTTTTAGAAAACTGTTGAACTCATTTGACATGTATTCACCTCCTCCATCAGATCTTAATGTTTGAATGTACTTCCCTGTCTGCTTTTCCACCATAGCTTTAAAATTCTGGAAGTGAGTGAACACCTCGCTCTTCTCTTTCATGAAATATATCCATACTTTGCGTGTATGATCATCAATGAAGGTAACATAAAACCTGCAACCGCCCATAGATGTGGTCTTTGCTGGACCCCATACATCTGTATGTACTACTTCTAGTACATTCTCACTAACATGCTTGTCATGCGGAAATGATGCTCTTGACTGTTTACCAAATTGACATGCTGCACATACCTTTTGCATTTCTGCAACTTTGAAATTTGGTAGTCCATGGACAATCTCCTTTGACTGCATCATTTTCAGCCTTTGCAAGTTTGCATGTCCAATCCCTTTGTGCCATATCTCTATATCTGCAATAACTCCTGCACCTTTTGCAAACATGGATGCATTCATTTCAGGAATCTTCACATTTAAGGTGAACATCCTACCCACTTTGTTTCCTTTGGCAACCAATCGTCCATCCTGCTTGTACTCTTCTACATATAATTCATTAGCATTGAACCTGACTTGTAATCCTTGGTCAACCATTTGTCCAACAGAAACCAGATTCTTTGTTATATTTGGAACATGCAACATATCAGCAAGATGTTTTACCTTCCCGTCCTCCATAGACAATGCTATGTTTCCTGTATGCTCAATAGGATGCGATGTATCATCACCTGTTTCAACATATCCCGAACTGGCATTTTCTGCAAACTACTAAACCATTCTGCATGACTGGTCATGTGATTTGAAGCACCTGAATCAACATACCATACATTATCATTCGATTTTGAAACACCAGCAGACATCGTATTCATCATGTGATGTTGAACCATAAAAAGCTTCTCAGAATCATCTACACTTGTGGATGCATAGTTGTTTTGCTACCTTCTGTTATTTTGATTCTTTAACCTGCAATCACGTTCAAAGTGTCCAGGTTTACCACAATTCCAGCATCCTTTACTATCATTACCTGAATCATTTCTTTGGAAATTTTTGCGACCTCTTTGGCTCCCCCTGCCTCGAAATTGTCCTCTTCCTCCTACATGATTCTGTTGTTGACCTTGGTCTTGGTTACTGTTTCCTCTTCCACTTCCAAAACCTCTACCTCTGCCTCTTCCTCTGCCAGAGTAGAATACCTGCTCAGAACTGGGCTTTCCTTGGGAGTTTGAGTCCTCACCAAGATTCTTTTCTTCAATAATCAGCATAGATACCAGATCAGTAAAATTCAGAATATTTTCCCTGGTCTGTATGTATGGAAGTTCTAAACTGCTTATATGCAGCTCCTAAACCACGAAGGCACACTTCCACCTTATCATCATCATCTACATTCACGCCAATAGATGCAAGTGACTCACATATGCCTTTGATTTTAAGAGTGTAGTCACTTACCAACATGCTCTTCTTTTCCAATGTATGCAGCTCGTTCTTGAGTTGCAATTTCCGTGCCTTTGTATTAGTCTCATACAAAGTGACCAAGCTGTTCCAAGCCTCTTTTGGAGTCTTGGCATCCTGTATGTGTCCAATCATGCTATCCTGTATGCTAACAGATAGCCAATACATTACCTTTCGTGCTCCTTGATTCCATTCCTCATATGCTCTTAACTGATCTGCAGTCCGATTCCTTTCTAGTAACTGCGGAGCATTTTCATTCTCTCCTTTGATGTACTTCCAGTAGCCTTTTCCCATCAGGAAATTCTTCATTCTGAATCTCCAAGCATGGAAGTTGTTCTTGTCCAGCTTATCGCTCATAAGCTGACTCATTCCATCTGCGTTTGCCATTTCTGCAACAATTCACAGCACTGCAAAACACTACAAGCAGCACTTTTGCTTGAACACTGTCGCACTATGACGTGACAGTTCGATCTCAGAAAAACACAGTTTTCGTGTATCAACAGCACACGGAATCGCTTGAAATTCTGGATCTGGAATATATGAGTGTCGCCGAACACAACGCAAGTTACAGTTTCTGAAACTGACCTGGTTTTTCTATGGGCCCCACGTTGCGGGCTCGAAACGGAGGTCGAGATGGCTCCGAAACTTCGATCTAATAAAAACGAGTGATCCTAAAGGGATAACTTTCAAAAATATTTTGAGGTCTTCTACCTTCACGGTGATTTTTGTAGCAAATGGAGGCCGTTTGTGAAATTGCGTTTTCTCCACGCCTTGCCGCGTAGTCTTCACCGTCGCCTTCTCCACGAGCTCTCTACAGCCACGCTGGCTCTGATACCATGTCACGAGGAAGGAGATAAGGAAGAGAGCTCACACACACACTCTCACTCTCAAGGAGAAGCACACACACAGATTGAGGCAAGGAAGAATGATCTTCTTCTTCTTCTTCTATTACATAAAAGGAATGTACAAGAATGACCTTAAAACAAGAATACAACAAGTGCAATATATAAAGATCAGTACATAAGGAAAAACCTAATATTCGCGAATGAGTGAGCTGGCAAGAAACAAATGTGCCATCACTCTCGGTAGATAAATCTAATAAAGCTCAATGAAGTATCGCTGACATATATCAGTATGACCACTATACATGTCAAAGAAACGAAAAATTGGTACGTGTCATCCTGGATCATCACATGTTGAGCTTGATATCTCAACAAGAATGACCTAAAAAAACAATACTATAAGTGCAATATATAAAGAACGATACATAAGGAACATCCTAATGTCCACGAATGAGTGAGCTAGCAAGAAAACAAATGTGCCATCACTCTTGGTAGATAAATGTAGTAAATCTCAATGAAGTATCCCTGACATATACCAGTGTGACCACTATACATGTCAGAGAAATGAAAAAGTAATATGTGTCATCCTGGATCATCACATGTTGAACTTCATATCTCAACATTCCCCATCAATCTCAATGTCATCTCTTGTAATCCAAGCATCTTCCAAAACTTCCTCAGCTTCTCTGCTCCAAGTGCTTTAGTAAGAATATTAGAAACATGCTCAAATTTCGTCACATAAACATGATCAATATCATTTGTTAATACCTTCTTTCGGATGAAGTGATAATGTACCTAAATATGCTTTGTTCTAGCACAAAAAATAGGATTTTGTGCTAACTAAATGTTGCTAAGATTATCACAATAGATGATGATTGACTTCTGCACTTCCACATCTAAATCTGAAAGTAGCATATCTATCCATGATGTTCACGTGCCACCATGGCATCACCTCTATACTCAGCCTCATTACTCAACAAAGCAACAGTCGGCTGCTTCTTACTACTCAATATAATAGCTGCACTCCCAAGTGAGAATAGAAAGACATTAATAGATCTTCTATCTTGAATAGTACCAGCCCAATCCACATCGGTGTATCCATGCACCTACAAATCTTCACTAGCTTCATAAAACATTGCATAATCCAAAGTAGCACTCACATATCGTAGAGTGCCTCTCAAGGCATCTAAGTGTGGTTTACTAGGAACCTACATAAATTGATTTTCAAGTCCAACAGTGTAGCTTAGATCAGGCCTTGTAATTTTAAGATATATCAAACTTCCCACAATTTTCCTATACATATTAACATTTTCCAATGCTTCACCTGATGTAGTATCCAACTTGAAATTTTGATCTAATTGCATAAAAATTGGCTTGCAATCAATCATACCAAACTTTTGTAGGATACTCAGGGCATATTGCCTTTGCAACATCCATATACATGTTTTTATATGCATAAACGCAATGCCTAAGAAATAGCATAGCACACCAAGTTCTTTCATGTCATATTCCTGCACAAGTAGCTGCTTTACCTCTTTAATGCTTACTTCATTCTCACCTCCTATAATCGTGATTCCATCATCACCCTTCCTTGTATATAATGAATGATCTATCGAATATTGTGCAGGATGTTGAAAAACAATGTACTACACCTTCAAATGCAATTATTGAAGGTGATGCACATGGTGTTGAAGATGAAGATCTTTGAATTCCTATTCGTGTTGTGGTTCCTATTGCACCTATTGCAAAGCAACTTCATTGCGATGGCACAGATGCTCAAGCACATGCATTGATAGCTTTGTCTAACAAACATGCCATTACCCTACACATTTGCTCTTGCACAACAATTAAGGATGCATGGGATACACTTACCAGTTTATGTGAGGCAAGAAATGAGGCGCGTGTTGCTTACCTCTGAAAATAGTTGGAGAGTGAGCATATGAATGAAGGAGATTCCATGGATAGTTTTTTGACAAAGATCAAAGAGTTGGAGAGTAGTTGGTTTCTACTAATAAATTCTTGCTAGATAGTTTACTTGTGCAGACTATTTTGAACGGTCTTCCAAATTCATATAGGATTTTTTCTTCTGCTCTTCAATTGATGATGAAAGGCAATCAAAATGCCTTAATATTTGAGAAATTAGTCACTATGTTGTGGCAGGAACATAAGTCGAGGCAACATGTTGCAGATCAAGAGTTCCTAGCTAGCCAGAAGCGCCAAGGTTAATGGAGCTCATCTAGTAGTAACCAAGAATCTGCTAATTCTACACAATTGAAGAAAGATTACGTGGGAATTTCAGTCCAGCAAATTCATCAAATACATCCAAGAAAGGTAAAGAAAAGCTTTTTGCTGGTCATAAAACATGTGCAGGTTTTGAAGACGTTGATGGAGATTCAAGCGGTTCAGAAAAGAGTCTTGATGAGGAACTTGGATTGCCCTCTGTGAAGACTCCAGGAGTAAGAAGGGCACATGCAGATGATACAAGGAGAAGTGACCCAGGACCAAGAAGATCTGGGAGGATGCGTAATTCAGTGCAACGATTGACATATGATCGTTACATGGCTCGCCATTGTGCCTACATGACAAAGGTAATACAAGATGTTGAACCTTCTTGTTTTGAAGATGCAATTGGTAATTCAGATTGGGAAAAAGCTATGGATGAGGAGATGGCTTCACTTTATGGAAATGATACATGGAAGCTGGTTCCATTGCCGCAAGGAAAGAAACCCATAGGATGTAAATGGGTTTACAAGGTAAAGCATAATGCTGATGGTAGCATAAGCAGGTATAAAGCATGATTGGTAGCTAAAGGATATGCACAGACATATGGCATTGATTATGAGGAAACATTCAGCCCTATAGCTAAAATGTCTACTGTTAGGACACTTGTTGCATTAGCTACAGCAAAAGGATGGACTTTGCATCAGATCGATGTGAAGAATGCTTTCCTACATGGTGAGTTACAGGAAGAAGTATATATGGACTAGCCACAAGGATATGAAGATTCAAAGCATCCAGAATATGTTTGCAGGTTGCAAAAGGCTTTGTATGGGCTGAAGCAGGCTCCGCGTGCATGGCATGCAAGGATTGCTGATTACTTAACCAGTATTGGGTTTTCTATGTGTGATGCAGATCACTCACTATATGCAAGGAAGGCTGATGATGGCATCACTATTGTGGCTATTTATGTTGATGACCTGATTGTAGGTGGTGATAATGAAAAAAGCATTAAAGAGGTAAAGAAACTTTTTATGCAGGAATTCAACATGGAAGATCTTGGTGTGTTGCGCTATTTCTTGGGCATTGAGTTTATACATACACAAACAGGTATATGGATGTCGCAAAGGCAATATGCCTTGAATATGCTGCAAAAGTATGGTATGGCTGATTGTAAGCCAATTTCTATGCCTTTAGATCAGAATTTGAAATTGGATACTACATCAGGTGAAGCATTGGAAAATGCTACTATGTACAGGAAAATTATGGGAAGTCTTATATATCTTACAATTACAAGGCCTGATTTAAGCTACACTATTGGACTTGAAAGTTAGTTTATGCAGGTTCCCAGGAAGCCACATTTGGATGCTCTGAGGCGCACTCTATGTTATGTGAGTGCTACTTTGGATTATGCATTGTTTTATGAAGCTGGTGTAGATTTGCAGGTTCATGGATACACCGATGCAGATTGGGCCGGTAGTACTCCAGATAGAAGATCTACTAGTGGCTTTGTTTTCTCACTTGGAGCTACAACTATTACATGGAGCAGTAAGAAGCAACCCACTATTGCTTTGTCGAGTACAGGGGCTGCGTATATGTTGGTGTGTAAAACACCACAAGAACTAAACTAATGTGGTATTAGAAGACCTCTATAACCATCATTAGCTTAGCAAAACTCAAATTTTGAACCTTCAACTCTGAACTTAGTGAAAATCAAAATTTCACTTCACAGAAATCTGCGCCTTTTCTTCAATCCTTCAATCTGACCTGTATTAGCTTGATCTTTGCAAATTCTTCTGATCATTTACTAAGAAAGATTCTTGCTAATGTTCAGTAACACATAACAAGCAAAACTTTCCAGTAATAACTTCAAAATCTTCTGATTTTGTACCAAACTTTTCACTATGTATGAAAACTAGAAATTTACTTCATCGATTTGACATACCTTCACTGTTAAGCTGATTTCTCTGAGTATGCGTCCCGTTTCTTAAAGATCTTTTGACCAAATGTAGTTGAGGACAGTAGCTTTAAAATGAGCTATCACTTATTGAAAACTTTACACCATGCTTCGAGATCTGACCTTAAGAAGATCAGGTAAATATGCGCCAGAAAAGTCGTAACTGTCAACTACCTTACACAGTCATATGAAATGACTTGGAACTCAATGTACAAGAGGAATTAGACTCAATCCTTCTACACAAACATGTGTTGTTTATCAGAGAAGATGTGTACAAAATGGCTTGGCCTAATTTTGCTCATAGCCATGGAAAACTCTCTCAGACTCAGAAGTTTTTCCTCAACATCTCTCTCAGAAAAGACACGACTTTTCTCTACTCACTCAGATTACAAAATTGAGTTCTCTCATACATGTTTTTGAATCAAATTAACTTATATAGCTATGGTTTACATTCTCCTAGACTTGAACTCGTAAGTTCTGAAGATCAAATGAAAATCTAGACTCTAATTTTGCACTAATTTACAATAGTGAAATTGTCCCTTCACTTAGGCTTGATTTTCTGTAGGTCTTTCCTTCACTTCTTCTTTCCTCCATCATATGTCTTCATATATCCATGCCTAATTAGTGAGTGAAGCCCCAACAGCTCCCCCTCAATCACTAATTAGCATAATTTGACTTCTTCACATAGTCTTCTTCTCTTTTATTCCTGCCATCTCCTTGAACCTACTTGTCTTCACTCCATCCAAGCTTTTTGTCATAATATCTGCAATCTGATCTTTTGTAGAAGTGTACACCACTTCAATCTCTTTCTCCACTACCTTTTCTCTGAGAAAATGATACTATATTTCTATGTGCTTTGTCCTTGCATGAAATACAGGATTTGCTGCAAGATATAATGAGCTCGTATTATCTCCATGAATGATGGGTATACCTTGATCAATTCCCAAGCTTTTGAATAATGTCTGCATCCATATGACTTCCTTTGCTGCTTCCACAAGTCCTTTGTATTCAGCTTCTGTTGATGATAAGGCCACTGTGTGTTGTTTCTTTGAACACCAACTCACAAGTTTATCTCCAATGTATATCATGTAGCCATGGGTAGACCTTCTGTCATCTTGACTTCCTGCCCAATCTGACTCACTATAGGCTCTCAACCTTATATCTGATGTAAAAGGATAATACAATCCTTCTTTCAAAGTCCCTTTGATATATCTAAGAACTCTTTGACCTGCAATCCAATGTGGATCCTTTGGACAATGCATGAATTGAGAAAGAACACCCACTGCATAACTAAGATCAGGCCTTGTTAGAGTTGCATAAATTAAACTTCCTACTAAAGATTGATACTTCCTCATGTCTTTGAACTCTGCACCATCATATCTACTGAGTTTATGATTGACCTCTAGTGGTGTTGATGCCTCTCTGCAATTCTCCATGTTAAACTTCTTTAGAAGATTCAAGAGATACCTTTCTTGTGATACATATATACCATGTTCTGTATAAGTGATTTCCATTCCAAGAAAATATGACAATTTTCCTAGATCACTTATCTTGAATTCCTTCTCAAGTAGCTTCTTCACCTCCTTGATTCCTTCATTTGAGGTACCTGTAATTATAATATCATCTACATAGATACAAATGTAGATCATACCTTCATCTGTTCTTTTGATAAGTAAACTTGCATCTGCCTTTGAACTTTGATATCCAAGATCATTAAGATACTTTACAAGTCTATAATTCCAAGCTCTTGGAGCTTGTTTCAAACCATAAAGTGCTCTTCTTAATCTGCAAACATAATTTGGAAACTTGTGATCTGCAAACCCTTGAGGTTGCTCCATGTAAACCTCATCTGATATATATCCATTCAAAAATGCATTCTTAATGTCCAATTGACTCAATGTCCATCCTTTTGATGCTGCAATGGCAATGATTGTCCTTATGGTTGACATCTTTGCCACAGGACTGAATGTCTCATCATAATCTATGCGAAAAGTTTGAGCATAGCCTTTAACCACCAATCTGGCTTTGTATCTGGCTATAGTTCCATCTGCATGCTTCTTAATTTTGTAAACCCATTTATTTCCAATCACTTTCTTACCATTAGGCTTTGGAACAAGTTCCCAAGTCTTGTTCTCTTCAAGTGCATCAAACTCTTCCTTCATTGCTACTTCCCATTGTCTCTTGCCCTTTGCTTCATCATAGCTTTGAGGTTCTTCATCTTCCTTAACTATGTAAGCATAATTTTTCTGAGTCAAGTAAGAAGTATCATAAGAATACCTTGTAGGTTGCTTCCTCATTCTGGTTGACCTTCTTGGTTCACACTCTTCATGTATATCTGGATGTACTTCTTCATCAAATATTGGTCCATCTTCATTCCTTCTGTATGATCCAACTCTTGAAGTGCTTGCTTGCATATGTTCTTCATCTCCATCTATCTGCATATGTGACTTACCTTTTGCATTCCTTCTTATCTCTTCTTCAATTGTTTCAAGGTTACAATCTTTATCTGCATACCAACTCTTCTGTTCATCAAAGGTCACATCTCTGGAAACAATAAAATGTTTAGTTAAAGGACTCCATAGCCTATAACCCATTTGCTTTTCATCATACCCAATAAACACATATTTTTTTGCCTTTGGTTCAAGCTTATGTCTGAGTTGTGATGGCACATAAGCATAGGCAATTGACCCAAACACTTTACAATGATCAAGTGTTGGTTTCTTACCCCACCAAGCTTCATAAGGGGTCATACCATTCAAAGCTCCACATGGTAACCTATTCACAAGGTATGTGGCTGTATTTACAGCCTCAGCCCAAAGATAATTAGGGCAATTCTTTTCCTTTAACATTGCTCTTGCAAATTCAACCAATGCTCTATTTCTCCTTTCTGCCACCCCATTATGTTGAGGTGTATACCTGCAAGTTATCTCTCTCTTGATACCTGCATTCCAAAGATAGTCATTAAACTCTTGGGAGAAGTATTCTCCCCCTCCATCAGACCTTAGCCTCTTGAGTTTTTGACCTGTAACTCTTTCTGCATAAGCATGAAAATGTTTGAAAGCTCCAAATACTTCTGATCTTTCTTTTAGAACATAAAGGGTTATCCACCTTGTAGCATCATCAATAAACAAAACATAATACCTAGATCCATTTATTGATCCTTCTTTTGTTGGACCCCATACATCTGTATGTATGAGTTCAAGCAAACCATTATGCTTGAAACCTTTCTTCTGAAATGGTAGTCTATGTGCTTTTCCCATCTGACAAGCTTCACACTTGTATATCATATGTTGATTCTTCACATTTGGTAGCCCCAATACAGATTGATTCTCCACCATAGTTTTGATTCCTCTTTTATTGAAATGTCCCAATCTCTTATGCCAAAGATCTAACTCTGTAATTACTTCATCACCATGTGTGATTAGGGCTTGACCAACATTTCCTTGTACTTTGAGAGTAAAAAGTCTACCTTCCTTCTTACCACAAACAATAGGTTTGTATGGATCCTCTGGATCTTCAACAAATACCCCTTCATTTGTAAATCTGACTTGAAAACCTTTTTCCACTATTTGTCCAACGCTAATCAGATTCTTTGGTATTGTTGGAACATACAAAACATTTGTTAATAAATCAGCTCCACTCCTGCACTTCACTTTTCCAATTGAATGCACACTATGTTTTGTATTATCACCTGTTTGTACTGTATGACTTGAATTACCTTCTTCCAATTCTGACAACAATTCTATATTACCTGACAAATGATTTGAACAACCAGAGTCAATATAAAATACCTTGAGATCCTCTTTCTCTGATGAACTTATTGAATTCATCATCAATGTTGTATGGTTGTCATTCTGTGTATCATTTGCATAATTGTAATATGTGGTGTTGTATGATTGGTTCTGATTCCAATTTCTTCCACCACCTCTACCAAAACTTCCTCTTGAATTCTGTCTTCCTCTTTGAAATTGATTCTGAAACCTTCCACCTCTTCCTCTGCCATTGTTGTTCTGATTTTGACTTGCTCCTTGTTGATTATGCCAACAATCATATGCTAGATGATTGCTCAATCCACAAATCCAACATGTCTTCTTGTTATTGTTCTGATTACCTCTACCTCTTCCATTTCCTGGACCTTTACCTCTGCCAAAACCTCTTCCTCTTGCATAATTTGCTTGAGTTGTTGACTCTTCTTCATCCTTTGCCTTGCCTTT